>CM039677.1:144567-744567 GCA_022496015.1 Hordeum marinum | reverse complement strand
CAAAATTCGGGGCCTAGTGCAAAACTCTAAAATGGGGCCCTATAAGACTAAAAAAAATTGAATTTTCAAACAAATATAACATATATGCCAGACTATCTTACATAGAAACTAGATATATGAAAAAAGCATACCTACTAAACTCCCGGTTGCATTAAATTTATTTGAACAACATCATTCTTTGAGGATTCTTCGAAATAAAATCTTCAATAATAACCTCATAATCAATCTTCTCCAACACTTCACTCTCAAGTGATATTGTGGCCAAATCGTTGAGCCTTTGTTGTGTCATCGTAGTACGCATATAGGACTTCAATAGCTTCAATTTAGAAAAGCTTCGTTCTGCCGATGCAACCGTCACAGGAATGGTCAACAAAACTCTATATGCAATACTTGCATTGGGAAAGCAATCATGCCGCTTTAAAAAATTCAGAACTTCAACAGGCCCCATATTTCCATTTGGAATGAAATCTTTAAGAAGCTTCAACTCAACATAGAGTTCATTGGCATCAATGTCAGATTTTCTATCTTCATTGGTGTGGTTGTCCGCTTTTTTATCCATAAGGGCAGCCTCAAGATTAGCACAAGAAGATTTCAAGCTATCATTATCCAATGACTGAATTTTTTCAGAGGTAAATAAGAAACCAAAAATTTTCTGATAACCCTCATATTGATCAAACCTAGTTTTCAGTGACGAAATCGCTTGATCAACAAGAGGTATAAAATAATTGATTCGAAATGATTCCTCTGCAGACTGTGTGGCAACAATTGTGTCATCTGGGTTCTCATCAAACTGTTTCTTTCTTTTAATTTCTCGCCTTTCCGGAAATTTTGCAGCAATGTCCAACTCACGTGCAATTCCCTTTGCTATCTCCAATGCTTTTAAGAAACCAGTTTCCCTGTACCCCTCGAAAAAAGTCATCAGCCCTTGCACTTTCTCAATAGCAACACCAATAAGCATATCCTTTGCTTGCAAGGTTTTGCTTACCAAATTAACAACAGACAATACCTCATACCAAATAACTATCGTCACTATAAATTCATAGTCCCCAAGTTCATTTTTTGCCAAACCTAATGCCTGGCTGCTTGTCATTGGATCCTTATCAGTTTCAGATACCTGAAATAAAAGAAAGTAAATAAATGTTATAGTTTGATGCAGAAATAGAACAAAAGAAACTACATCATTATCAATATTAAAATATTTGTACCTGAAGTAGAGCCTCTCGAATGTCAACACATTGGAATCTGATAGATTTAACACTTTCAACACGACTCTCCCAACGCGTAGCTGACACTGACTTGAGTGTCCATCCTGATATGTTTTCTTTCAGAATATGCCACTTCTTGGTAGAATTAGCAAACGTTGTATAGATGCGTTGGATGATTCCAAAGAAGTCTTTAGCTCTACCACGTGTCTTGGCCATGTCACAGAGTGTTAAATTAAGGCTATGGCAACCACAAGCAGAATAGAAAGCTCTAGAATTCACATCCAAAAGTTTTCTTTGTATCCCTTGATGCTTTCCTTTCATATTTGATCCATTATCATAACCTTGTCCTCGCACATCATTTATGTCAAGATCAAGCAGCTTTAGTTGATTCTCTAGCACATCAAAAAGTCCTTGCCCGCTTGTATCATTTACATCTAGAAATCCTAGAAAGGATTCTTCTATGCAAATATGACTTGAAGATAAATCCACATATCTTATAATTAAAGACATTTGCTCTTGGTGACTTGCATCAGGGGTACAATCAAGTATGACCGAGAAATACTTTGCACGCTCTATTTTCTTAATAATTTCAGACCTAATAGAAAAAGCAAGCAAGTGTAGCAACTCATTCTGAATCTTATAATCCAGATAATGGGCATGGGTTTCTTCATTTGTAATACGACGAACATGCTTCTGAATAACAGAGTCAAATTCAGCCAACATCTCTACCAAACCCAAGAAATTACCATTACTATCTTCATACAGCTTGCTGTTACTACCACGAAAGGCTAGATTATGCTTGGCAAGAAATTTCACAATGCACACAATTCTAAATAATACCTTTCTCCCGTGGTCCTTTTCTTTCTCAAGTTGTCGTTGAGCAGCTTTATCAATAGTCTGATGCTTTCTCAATCTACTACGCAACTCATACCAATTGCTCATATTCAAAACATGATATGCACTTGTCTCATGCTCTTTTAATCTATTGATAATATGCGTCCAATCATTACAACCGTCATTTGCCAACTGACCTTTTTCGCTGCCCTTTTGTAAATAATTTGCAAGCAAAGCAAAAAACTTTATCGAGCTCTTTGGAGTAGACAAGCCAATCCCTATCATATTCCTCTCCATTTGACATAAATCTAGTATAGAATATCACAGAAAACCTTCTAGAATATCTGTCTTTGGGACCTTTCTTAATTGATAAGTCTCTTCTTGGACCCTTTTCTGCTAAAATGTCAATTTGCTTCTGATCAAGAGAACCCCAGTATCTTGGATCAAATATATCAGGCTGAAAGGAATCCGCAACAGGTGAATTCTGGCCGGAATCTTCCTCTACCTCAACATTATTTTCTGTCTCAGTCTGGTCTGCTTTAGGATCAATGTAAGGAACAATAGCAAGTGCAAGGGTTGAAGAATCAACATCAGCTGACTGATTATCGGAGGACACTTTAGGTTTCTTTTTAACAAACCTATCCATCGATCCTTTTTGAGATTGAATTAATCCTTCTTCCTTTTCTTTTCTCTTACACTTTTGATAACCAGATTGATGCTTTCCCATGTTAGCTCCTACAAAAAAGATGAACAGAGGTACACCACAATTTAATAAATTTGGGAAGTGAAATTGAAGAACAGGTAGAGTACCGTCTAGTGCTGTAGGGCATCTACTAGAGAAGAACCGGGCAAAAAAAAAATAGCAAGACGATACATGCCAGAGAAAGGATCGCTCCACCTGTGACCTGTGGATGATCACTTGATCAGCCTGTGGATGATCAATGGAGATCGATCAGATTCGTCGGAAGACTCGGCAACAGCGACACGGAAAGAGGCGGCGAGCCGGCAAACGAACTGACGCGTCGCTTCGCGTCGGGCGTCTGGCGTCGCTTGGTCATCGGGTCAAATCAATGATCGAATCATGGCTCAGTTTCAGCCTTTGTTAGATTGATTTTTGATGATTCCCGTGAGGCGTGAGGCCGTCACAGGAGCCAAGAAGTCTGGCCGTTTTGGCCCATTACGTTCCAAAGTTCTAAGGTAAGTCAGTTTTGATTTTTTTAAAGCAAAATATACATAGGCCTATACTAAAATTTGGGGCCCCTCAAAAAAAGGGCCCTGTGCTGATGCAGAATTAGCACTCCTGCCCGCTCGGGCCTGCTCCTCCGCCACCATGCCCGCCAGCCCGCCCTCCCCCTCCTCTACGGCCGCGACGATCTCGCCGACGGCGGCCGGTCCATCGACATCGTCCCCTTCGACCACCGCGCAGGGGTCGCCGCCGGCGACCGGTTCCAGTCCGTCGCGCGGCTCAGGACGCCTCCCTCCCTAGCCGGGCTCCCGTTCTTCAATCTCCTCTTACACCTGGAGGCCTCCCGCGACGGCCTCCTCCTCCTCTCAAACGAGGTTGGCAGCCTCTGCATCTGCAACCCGGCTACTCGACAGTACGCTCCCCTGCAGCAGCTCGACGGCTTGGGTCTCCGTCTCCTGGAGCTGTACCCTCACCCCCCTACCGGCGAGCACCGGCTGCTGCTGCACGGGCAGGCTCAAGATCAGCGTGCCATCTACGTTTCCACGATAGGCGCCGGCCACGGCCAGCCGCCGAGGCGCATAGGGTGCCCTGCTCCTGACGGGCTGGAACGTATCCTAGGACTCCTATTCCAAGGCAGCATACACTGGGACACAGACAATGGGATCGTGGTATTCGACACCACCGATGAGTCGTTCAGGCAGATCCGCGCGCCGGTTGCTGCTTGTGACTACGCTCGGCTTTTCGAGATGGGTGACATGCTTGGGATCTTCTTAACCAATGATGAAGACACGGCCATTGATATCTGGGTGATGCAGGACTACCAAGGCGAGGTTTGGGATTTCATGCGTCGGGTTGAATTGCCCGTTGCGGATATCAGCCGTCAGTGTCAATCTTCTTGTCATGAAGAGGCCGTGATGGTTGTTGTACCTGGGACGGTGAGCTGCTCGTGCTGATCAGTTGTAACGGATGGCTGTTTCAGGTTGATGTCGATGGCAAGTTGATTGCAAGTTTCCAACCAAGAGACCTCAATTCTACTCTATATGTGCTCAAGCAAACTCTTGTTCAACATACATTCTTTCCGACACTAGAAGTTTATGTTGTCAACGCCTTGCCTTTCATCTGACCAGACGATTATTGTTGAGTGTGGTGGTCTTTATTATAGGCCTAGCTCTCCGTACCCACATGAGCTGCAGTATCTATTAACTAGATCCCTGGTGTTACGTTGTGAACACTTAGCCTTTTATCTTAGAGGTGTTTGAGTGTGCTGGTATTTCTTATCGGCCTAGTTCTCTGTATCCACATGAGGTGCTGTATCTGTTAACTACATCCACTGTTAAGCTTCTTTGTTGATGTATAAAAAACTGTATGATCAAGAAGTTGTGATTGTTAGATGTTTGTTTGTGTTATATTTCATTGAATATCCTTTTGGGGTGAAGTGGCTGCCGTGAGTGTTTGTTGATGCTAAAATTAGAGTCATACGGGTCAGCCTTTCAAATGGTTGCCAATTGATCTGACTCGTGTCTATGTATTCTTGAAACCAGTATTGTATTATGTCCCCCCTTTATATAGTGGTTCTCTTATTACTCAATAGTTCTGTTTATTGACTTGAAGATTTGCCGTTATCGAGGACTTTTATGTAGAGGTTGCCTGGCGATCTTGTTAATACTGACATTTTACAAATGTGCATGTGTTTCCTGTTTATATGTCGTGTTTTAAGCTGATGATGAAATGAGGCAAATTATCCTCCTTATTGACTAGCAAGCTGCAAATGATTTTCTAACAAGAGCTAGGCATATTAGTTTAATTAAAAGAGCTAGATGTTGCCAAGCAACTTTTTTGATGATATTTTCTCTTTGCAGTTCATTCTTGTTCATTATTCTATTGCATATGGTTAGCTGTTGAAACATACTGTTATAATTCTGCCTTTGTGTTGCATTGTTTGGAAATATATCAATCATTTCACTTCAACTGCTAACCACCTTACGGAATCAATGCTTCATGTGATGTTTGATCTTAAGATAATCTTGAGAAATGAAACTTGAAATGATAAGCAGACGAAAGGTTATCATGGTCAGGCTCAGCTCCCAGACTGTGCCCCCTTTAGATTCTGTATAAGTGCCGGTCATGTTCTTTTTGTTTCTTTGACCAGCACAATGTGTATGAATTAGGTCCACTATGAGCCGGTTCGTTTCCTTTTGAGGTAGACCATTTATCCACGAGGTGGAGAGCTGGTTTGTTTGTTTTTGAGATGGACCAGTTAGCCACGAGGTGGAGTGGTCGGCGGTGCGAAGCGACACCGGACATGAAGACAACAAGTGGTGAGTTAGGTTCTGTGAGGCCGAGTGGACGGCGTTGAAAAGCGACGCCGAACATGGACGCGAGCAAATGGTGGGTTAGGACTGTGAGGCGGATTGGATGTCAATGCAAAGCGAGTGCTCGACACGTATGCGAGCAAGTGATGGGTTAGGATGGGCCAACAAAGGTAGATCCATTACAAGATGTGAGAATTAAAGACCTAAGGTCAAGTAGCTGTGTGAAGAAGAAACGCTGCTGGAGCCATCAGCCATGCCCTCCATCGATGGCTTTTACAGATGATCAAGCTCTCTGGTCAGCTGCATGCTCCTCCGTGGGCTTAGGCCATGTAGCCAGCCAGCACCATTCCATCATTCACCAAATAAATTTAGTGATCTATGTACTATGATGTACCCACTATGTGCATCATTTTGGCTTTATGCGTTTTCTGGTCGTACTGGCACATTAAGATGGGGCTAGAAGAATGAGGTATGTCCCATGTTTAAGAATTTATTTCATCTACCATAAATAAATTTAACATCATTGTGAATAAGCTATGGACAAAGGTCTAACTAACACATTATTGTTATGCTTTTCTCTTCACATGGCAGAACATCTAGTCACAGCCATCAGATGCTTCAACGATGATACCACAACATAATTACAAGCTTGATGCTCACGCCCTTAATGGTTGTTATCCTGGCCAGGTGAGAATTATGCCCACCACTCTTTATGATGAAATATTCTATAAGTGGTCATATACAAATTTAAGCAAGTCTTCTGCTTTGTCACCACTTGTTCTTTGCTAGCTTGATTTAATTACCACGATCATCTTCTTGGATTGGTAGCAACGTTTTGAAAAGTGCAGTATTCCCTCTAGTATTCACCAGGGTGATTTGCTCGTACTCTACAAGAATATGTTATGGACATCAATGTGTTCTACTTTAGCAGCTATAAGTCTATAACCATGTTATTCCTGATATTTCGCTAACCCAATAATTAATTATGCTTGGACTTGGGAGGTGCCCTAAATAGCAATTCTTGAAAATTGGTAAAAGAAAAAACAACTAATCAATTTTTTGGTGGCACTTCAAAGTTTGATTTGGATACGAACCCATAGAGATGCTATGTGTGTTTATATAGTAGTACTATTTTGGTACCGGGACCTAATGTGTTGTACAAATTAGTTGTATGAATGCCGGGATTTCAGTGGATCAAATCTTGGTGTCATGCCTCACCATTGCATAAGACTAGATATATGTTATCTTGCATTTAAGTTATAAATACTTCTGGTAATTTTAACTCGGACCTGAACCTCGTTCCTTTTCAGGATAGGAGAGAGGGTAGTTCCCTATAACTTGTGCATTTTAGGAAGCATAAAAGGAAACAATTAAAGAAAACACAAGGGGGAAAATGTTGTGAATAACGTGCACAAGTGCAGTGAACACAATCCACCCGGAAAGGATGATACAAAGAGTATCCAAAGTGATCGGCTAAGCTGAAGATCTGTCTGGCTCTGCTAAAGAAAGAAAGTATGTATGATCTGTATATAGCTGTTAAAATATGAAATGCACCTACCATCTGCTTGATGGCATATCTGTCAATCTGTTTCATCTTCAACCGACTTGGATCCGTCTTGTTCTTATAATCATCAATGATATCTGCAAGATGCTTGCCCATTTCCATCTATTTTTTCAAGTCTCTTCTCTTCTCCTATCCTCTTATTGTCTTCTTTTATTCTTTTTTTCTCCTTTTCAATCCTTTTCATTGAATCCTCCATCTTCTGGGTTGTCTCTTGAGTTAGCGCTAGCTTTTTCTTGATCTTCTCTATTCATCGATTGTGAAGTTCAAATCTTCCAAAATAAGCATGTTTTTGCAAAGGTGATTATTCAACTTGATTATCACACCATAGACATTGCAATTACATGTTGGTGAATCCTAAATGATAACAATGTCCGCGGTATAACTCGATTATCGCACCATAGACATTGGCAGACGTGTCCGACCGGCCCAAATCTTGGTATGAGGGTTGCCGACAGCCTGAACATTTGGGCTGATTACTCGGTCCAGTTTGGTGGGGTTTTTCTGTCCGGGCCGTATCTAGTTTTTTTTCGCTGTATAGAAGGGAAGTGGGATTATATTTCGTCCCTTGTTTCTCGTCGTCGAGACAGACCACATACGGGAGCTCCTACACGCCGTTTTAAGCGACGTGGGAGGCTCCCGCCGCCTTTGCGGCGCCCTCAAATGGGCTGCAATGATGTAGCCCATTGTAACAAGTGATATATTTTTCTCTTTTTTCTTTTTGTGTTGATGGAAATTATATAGTTTCTATTTTTATTTATATATAGTTACTTTAGTGGTTTAAAAAAAGTAATGAATTGGCGCGTTGGACGCGATGATTCTTTCTCGGAATCAGTCCGCTACTTCGGGCGAGGAACGAAGATAGCGCTTGGTCGCCTGTGGAAGCCTGCACAACTACCACCATGAGATTTTATTTTTGAGATCTTTTTAACTTTTGAGACTACTGGACAAGGGACACACGGAGGGGTTATGGGCTGTTGATACTGGCCTAGGGCCTGCACGCGCGACTACCGCCTAGGGATACAAGGACACAACAACAGTTTGTGTTCAATGCGAAGGAGGATGATGCGTTTTGAGTCGAGGAGCTGCCGTCAGGCAGTCGGCGACCATGAACAGGATTCGCCTCTTCACACAGAGGGGTTATGGGCTGTTGATACCGGCCTAGGGCCTGCACGCGCGGCTACCGCCTAGGGATACATGGACACAACAATTGTTTGTGTTCAATGCGGAGGATGATGATGCATTTTGTAGCGGGAGCTGCCGGCCGGATCGGCCTCTTCACAGATCAGGTTTGAACTCGCTCGTAGCGCAACTCCATCTTGTATAATTCTATGATGGTCCATGACTGGGGAGATGTTCATAGGGTTTGGTAGAAGGAGCGCCTGTTTTTTTTATCTTATTCCACGCATCGCGTGAGGTATTAGGGATAAATAAGCAGAATTATTAATCAGCAGCTCTTGAGCAGACCACTTGTTTATATAGGATAATAAAGCCGAGTGATATATCATGAGTTCTCACATCAGGAAGATGCTTCCTTTTTTAAATTTACTCCAATTACGTAGTAGAGTTAGCACAAAAACAGAACAGAAAGGAAAACACCACAAACGTGCCAGAAATGTAAAATGAATCGATTACAGTTTATGAACATCAAACAAGGACACATTTGAGCAGATTACCAAACTTTGACTAACCAGATGCAACAATAACTCGGTAGGAGTTTCCCTTTCACCGTCCAGATAAAGGGATTAATTCTGACATCCCACCGGTATAACCAGATCGGAAGGAGTTCTCCTCATTGCTTACACCAGAAATCGTCAACTGAAATTGCCTTCGAATTTCAGCATCCATGGGGTTCATACTACTAGTTGAAGCAGAACCAGACAATTTTTCGCTTGCAACTACCGGCAACAACTCTTTGAGCCTCGAAACAACTTCGGTCATGGCCGGCCTGTCGATGGCTGCGTTTTCGACGCAGTTCATAGCAAGGTCTACCGCACTTTGGAGTGAACTAGCATCGTACTGATCCAGCAACCTCTTGTCCACGATGTCATGAATATTTCCCATGGCAATCTTATGGCGTACCCAGTTTGGTAGATGAAAGGTTTGAGGCTCCATCAATACTGGGGGCTGGCCAGTGATGATCTCCAACAACACAATGCCGAAGCTGTAAACATTTGTCTTGACTGTGAGTTGGAAAGTTGCATGGTACTCAGGGTCGAGGTAGCCAAGGGTGCCAGCAGCAACAGTAGATATGTGCGTGTGAGCATCATTAAAAGCCCGGGAAAGCCCAAAATCAGATATTATCCCCACCAGATTCTTATCTAGAAGGATGTTGGGGGTCTTTACATCTCTGTGAACTATTGATGGGGTGCATGACTCATGTAGATACTCCAGCCCTATAGTTTATTGAAGTTCATACTTAGTCAAAACAAGCATACATATGTACATACAATACATAATATTAGTAAATAATTGAAATATGGACCTTGTGCAGCATCAAGTGCTATATGAAGTCGTTGTTCCCAATTCAAACTATAGTCATCTCCTGCATCAAGAAATACGAGATTAAGATGTCTGTTTTGTTTGTTTGTTTTGGAGAAATTTAAACCCTGAATTTCTCAATCTGCATTTTAGATTTTACCGATTTTATGTTTGGCTGAGGGTTAAAATTTATTGATTTAAGTCACAAACAACCTCTATACAAATTTAAATAAAATCTAGCATGTCAACTATGTTTGATATAAACATTAATAAAAGGTAAACAATAAATAAATAAACCTCCTCTTATGAGCTGTTGAAGATTCCCTCTCGACATGAAGTCATAAATGAGAGCCAGGCACTTCTTGTTTTGGCAATATCCTTTCAAAATCACAAGATTCTTGTGATGAATTTTGGACAAGGTTTCTACCTGCGGGAATACATATAGTTACCAAACATACAAGCCAATTGCGTTTATTGGATATAGATTACATAAAGGGTATATTTATCTTGCTGACTTATTGTATACTCTCTACTGAAGAAAAATGATTCAGCCATGTTGGTTTCATGTTATACCTCGGGTAGGAAGTCTTTTGACTCCGCTATTGATGTTTCCATCAGCACCTTAACGGCTACTTCATCACCATTTTCCAGTTTGCCATGATAAACAATACCAAAACCTCCTTTTCCAATGATTGATTGGAAGTCGTTTGTTATGAGCTTGAGCTCTATGTATGTGAATCGTTTGAGGTCAACATGTAGGGAAGTTTCCTCTTCATACATGGCATAATCCTCATGGTCTGACCTACCTGCATAGTCAAAAAGTTACGTTTACATGAAAGTTTAGGTATGAAGTTGTTGGAGAATGTCTACCTAATTTTATTGCAGCGATGAAAGGGGATTTCATAGCGTAAAAGTTATATTTTACCTCTCCAGCATAACTTCCACATTATGCACATCAATACTAGGAGGGATACTAGTACCACGGGAACCGTCACTGCGACAAGCATTGTTTGTATGGTGTTCTTCTTCTTATTTGAGCAGTATATATCTTTGACTTTTGAGCATACGGGGTTGCCTTCCAATCTTGTGACACAAATGCACAACATATCTATAAATCATCTCTCAAACATATCTGCTACAACGGCTCTACAAAATTATGATTGTAACATACCTCTGTTTTATAACACGACTGACCCTCTAATAGTTTTATAAGGACCTCCAACCTCTAAATTAACAGGCTGCATTTTTTTTTCAAATCGCATCCCGTTATGAATAGTTCATTATCTTCCACCAATAATTGGGTGCGTTTGGATCAGTAAGCACTGCAGAAGTATGACTATTTACTAATTGGGTGCCACAACTTAGTCTCATTTGATGCATATAGCTGGTTGAGCTATAGAAGTGCGGTGCTGGACAAGTAGAAATTGAACATGTGTAGCTCTTGTTTGGCAAGGCGTGCCAAAGGAACAGAATGTGTTTCCACCAATAATTTATATCATATTTGCAACTATTGTTTCTAAGTGTCAAATTATTTCTGTGATAATGAACCTTAGGTTGAGGCTATGTGTTTTTTTTAGTTTGATCAGAAATAGAAATATATCAAGGAATTGCACAATAGAGCATGTCAAACCTTAAATCAAGCAAACCAGCCTGAAATCTCCGAAGAATAGAATCAGGGATTGGCCCAACGAGCTGGTTGTTTGACAATTTGCTGGAAAATAATAGTTAAATTATTCATGTGAAATCTATATCATCAGCCAAATATGCAATCAGACTTACAGAACTTTGAGTGACTTCAGTTGATAGTCTGGAATAGCTCCCGTCAAATTATTGTGTGATAAATCCCTATATATGTTTTGTGCTTAGGGCCAAAATTATGTCAACATAATCACAATAAGTCTCTAGCAAATCAATACATTGTGGAATTACCACTTACAGGTTTTCTATTGATACCATGTTCATGAATGATACAGCTAATCCACCTTTCAATCCGCTCGCAGAGAGGTTTCTGCAAAAGCAACTCATGTTACAAAAAGTTCTATTAATCTAGTGATATCCTCAAGCTGACATATATTTCCGTTGTCAAGGTTTACAATAAATTATATGTTTTCATTTCAAGTAAATTATCTGTGTTGCCAAGACCTTAGCCTGTAAGAAGCATGTCCAAGTGTCCGTATAGTAAAATATATGGAGAAACACCTAAATCAAGAGGTGGCTGTTGTGGAGCATTAAACTTATGCACTTAAATTGTTAAGAACGTGAACTCCAATGCTTTAATTTCAAATGTATATGGTATTATGTTCTTACACTGAAACAATCCTAGGATTCTGGTTGCTCTTTGAGTAGTCACAAGTCAAACCTTCCCAGGAATATTCTCTTGGGGAGCACGGATCTCCATTCCAGTTTTTTCGTGTCAAATTGTAGTGGTTCTTGACTTCTTTCATGTAATTGACTACAATAGTAAAAACGCATAACAATAGGAACCGGAATAAAAAAATATGTATATGTTGATTATAGGGCTTATATGTATTAAAAAGATGAAAACTTTTATTTAAGTAGTTGCGCTATATGAGGGCACCCTTTCCATTTCCCAGGTTGGATTTCTAAAGATAGAGGTTATTTTTCAAGGTTTGGATTTGCTCCGGGTGCCTCCGTATATACAAGGAGATACCTGCTAGTGAATGAAGTATACTAGAAGTTACTCTAAGTTCTCCCATCTCTCCCTTTTCATTAGCCGAAGCATCTCCAACAGCCTAAGGGGCAGGTCATAATAACAAGTTGCAAAGTTATTTCAGATGCACGTATTTATCTTTTCATATAGTTTAATAAATTGTATGAATTCATTCATACCCTATGGTTTTAGCTATGGCTCATTGGCAATTTGAGCTTTATATTCTGGCTTACACAGGAGTTGAGTATACTAGTAAGCCAGCCGGCTGATGAACTTGTTTCTACTACATTAATGAGGATCCTGACAAATATCAAATGGAGTCGAGAATCTTTCGGGGGCCTACACCGTGATATGCTGGTCATTAGCATTTTCTTTATAAACGCATGCATGCAGCTCGAGGTGCTATTCAACCAACTGAACAAATTGCATCACGATCATGTGAATCTGTCATATACTAAATGATAAGTGTACGTAATGAACGTGTAGTATATACATCAGCTTACCATCTTCCGAGTCAGTAGTGAGGTTATCCATCCGAACGAGGGAGTAGAGCTCGAACGCGTTGATCAGCGGCGGGAGTGTCGAGCTGCCGGTCTTGTTCAGGAGGAAGGATGCATTTGGATTCCGTAAGAACCGACCGTTCTGGTGCATGCTGTCCACCTGGAATCGTGAAGGGGAGAAGTCTGAGAAGAGCAATTCGCCGGCGCTGTAGATGTCAAACCTCCTGTTCGGGTGGGTCGCATTGATCTCGGCAAAGTGAAAGATTGGAAGAAGCTGCAGGCTCTTAGTGTCTACATTGGGATGTGGTGTCGAGGAGATAATCATCCAGGAGTAGTTCATGTCTAAGGTCAAGGCATTCTGCATGATGACCGACGGTATATTGAAGAAGTTGTTGCCGGGGAGGCTCTCCACTTTATTGGTAGTGCTCAGGTTCATCATGGGGTATGATGTGGAGAATCTTCGCCAGAAGCGGTCATAATTGTCCGTTGGATACCTTAATCGAACAAAAGGACACAAAAAAGACAGATAAATAGCTAGCACAACACAATTAGGCATTTACTTACGATTCGTATGGGATCTAGCAATCCTGACTACTCATCGCCTTGAGATTTACTACCACTACTACTAGTTTTTATTAGAAGCAAATGTAGGATAAAGGAAAAACAAAAGGAGCAAACACTTGATATGCATTAAGCTAACAAACTGAATCGAAAAACCACTGGCAGGCACAACTTAGATCTACTCCAAAATTATTATTGACCGAGGGGACCCCTCACCTCACCTTGTGATAAAGTCGGTGACTTTGCCCAATCTGGTTCGACCCAAAAGGCTGACTGAAACAGAAGTATTGACAAAAGGGTACATCGTATCTTCGAGTGGCCTTAGCTCCAACGAGGATATGAAGGGAATCCCTGAACCCAAGTTTACCAAGCAGACGGACACGGAGTTGCTCGGAGCAACGGTGAGCACCTCGTTCGCTACCATAGTCCTTGTGCCCCAGTTTGTCAAGCTCACCATATCCCAGGAATTAACGCCGATATGGAGCCCAAACAGAAACAGCGACCCGTCCCGAGTCTTGTTCAACCCATCATAGTTTCCATAAGTAAACGTGGCTCTCCATAGATACTTCTTACCGATGATGGATGGCAGTGTATAACAATTCCTTGAGCCGTCAGGAAAGCTCCTCAGGGTTTTTTGTTGTTCATTGTAGACACGAGCTATAAACTCTTGAGAAATCTGTTTACTCATGCCACCCTCGACAAATCCGCCATCAAGATCAAACCGTAGCCCAGTGGTGCTGTCGTTGTAGGAGGTGTTGTTTCTCAATCCGTCGATGCTTATGAACCCTATATACACAATGGAGAATATGTATTAATTTCATGTGTTCCAACTTCCAACGGTTTGGGATTTGATGCAAAGATCATTAGCTGTGCGAATGGATACTCAGAAGCTGATAATGCATGTATGGATGTTCGGATTACTGTAAAGAGGGATTTCTTCAAGTTGCATGCCGAAGTAAACATAACTGTACTACGTGCCGATGGAGCATAACTTAAACAAATGTAGCTTGTACAATGAAAAAGTAGGAGGATATGTCTCGTGTTACGAGAAGAAGGAGGCTGGGCGTGGACTTGAATCATCATGACCAGGTTCATTCATTTTGCTTCATAGTTGAATCTCTAGAAAGACAAATATTTAAGAACGAAGGGAGTACAACAGAAAAGCTTGTGTTACCAGAAGGAGTAGGCTGGGCGTGGACTTGAATCATCATGACCAGGTTGAGCAGCAGCGCCAAGAATAAGATCCATGCCAGTTTGGTACTTGGCCAGCAAAGGAAATCGATTGCCATGGTTTTCAACTTTCAAGCAAGAAACGGCGTACGTATCTGATACAAGTGACTTGCAGAGTTAGTTATTATATAGAAGAGGCAAATATAACAGAGAAAAATTAATTAGCACGTACGGTTTAGTGCTTGCTTCCCATTCCCATGACTTGGCCTCGATGGGCGCATGCATAATTATGCGGTTAACGGTTTGAAGAAGGCTCAAGTTTTGTTCATCGGTTGGTGAATTTCTCTTCAAAGAAGCACAACTTGCACTAATCGAAGGAGTTAACAGAGATACTGCAACTTGCCATGGAATTCTGTTTGACTGTCTTTGCTACTTTCCCGCCAGCGTTTTGACCAACCATGCATGCAAGTGCAACTCGGTCCAGTTCTGCTATGCTATAGCGAAAGCACACGTTTATATTTCTTTGACCCAATTCTGCTATGCTAGCTAGGTTAAAGGGACCTAACCGTTTGCCAGACGAGCTATGGTGCTTCTTTTAAAATTAGGAAAACACTTGTAGTAAGAATCAGGGGCCACCACCACATCTAAAACATTGTTTTGATTCTTGCAAATGCGATTTTTCCTGTTTGTTTCTTTATTACTTTTTGGTTTTTATTTTTCTTTCCTGCTTCTTTTTTCTAAAACAAAATCTTCTAAAGTTGTTAACATTTTTTATCACACCGTTTGCAAAAGTCAAAAATTATTCGCATTTCCAAAAAAATGTTAGGATTTTTTTAAAATGATCCCATTTTACAAAAATGTTTGGAATCTCTAAAATTAAGAACATATTAAAGATGATTTCTAATTTTCGAAACAATTTCCCATATGTATTGGCTATGTCCGTTCCTGTCATCCTACAAAATCCAACTCTTACATCGTCCATATGAAGAAATAACGAAATAATAAGAAAATATTGTTTGACCTGATGGGTGCCCAATAGGGTCGGATTACACAACTGGTCCGGGCGAGGGTCTCTTTCTGCACACATTCATAGGATTGTTTGTTTCGGAAGGACCCGATAATTCACTCAAATATGGGTTTGGTAAAGTTTGACCCGATCAAACCCGACCAGACTGCCTTGCTTGTGGAAAAAGTTCATCTTTTTTTCTTATAAATTTTAAGCGTAGATTTTGTAGAAAAAGCTCTACCTATTCTTGAACTTTTTCTTAAATTGGTGATTTTTTGTAAATCTACCTAGACAAAACAGATTTGCTATTTCACATCTACATGTGAAATGGTTATGTGGCATCTAAATCCATAACCATTGGATTGTTGTCTTTAGAATTCGTGCTCATTGTTGTTTTGTGTCGCGTTTATCTCGCCAGCCGGGCCTTGTCTACTACTCCCTCCGTTCCTAAATATAAGTTTTTTAGAGATTTTACTGGGGACTACATACGAAGCAAAATAGATAAATTTATACTCTAAAATATGTCTATATACATCCATATATAGTTCCCTAGTGAAATCTGTAAAAAGACTTATATTTAGAAACGACGGCAACTGTTTTTCAGTGTCTCGTCCTGCATCGGGCTTGCTTTTTGCCATGTTTTGTACGTGACCTGCTTTGTACGTGACCTGCAGCATAGGGTGGATGGATGGTTGTCCACGAACTCAAGAGATCAAAAGGGGTGGATGCAGCGAGTGGTTTTGTCCATGTGAATTTTTATTTCTTTTTCATCGCATCTAGTATTTCTTTCAGAAAAAAACATATATTCCAATTAATGAGAATGGAGGTACATTCTAGTCGTCGTTCCGGTTGTGTTTTATGCAGTCTATTGTGTGTGTCTTTGAGTTGTGATACAATATTTTGCATCATACAAAATGAATTTGTGTTTTCTTCAAAAAAAATAAGTTGAAGTTGTGTGCTTCAGTTGGGACCCCATATTTTTTCCGTATTTTGTGTTTTCTATACATATATTCATTTTTGTTTCTAAATACTATTAGAAACGTTTTTTGTTCTTTTTAGTTTTTCTTTCTTTTCTCTGTTATTTCTATCCATTTTTTCTTTTGAATTTTTCCTTTTGTGTCTGCTTTTTATTTTTTATTTTTAATTTGTCTTTCATTTGGTCCATTATTATTTTCTTTTTTTTCAAATTCGTGAATACATTTTTTTTAATATTTCTATACAATTTGGAAATATTTTTTAAGTTTGTAATATTTATTATCAGAACGATGTCTCATCTATGTTTGTCGCCGTTCAATTTTTTTTATTGTAATTGTCATGTAAGCACTTGATGCCGAGCTTGCTATTTATGTTTTCTCATGCATCCATTTTGTTGGCATGTTTGGCTCAATTTTTGTCGACCCATTATCGTATTTGTGCTGGCAGCCCGTTTCGCTACATTCTTTCTAGGTCATGGCGTAAAATTGAAATAGATAGGAAAAGAGGAGCTCTATCGTAGTCGATGTTTTTCAGTCCATTTCGACACTATCTCTCATTCCTTCTAAGCTTCGTCATGATTAAATGTAGCAATTTCTCGTTTAAGTTGTCAGTCGTTTGATCTCGATACTTTTTCTGTGCAAAGTCTTAATCCAATATAGTCGACCAATGTATTCCTATATTGTCACTTAATGTTTTGTCCACTTGTCAGCCCGTTCACATTGCACATCTCTTTCTTTGTCTGGCCTTTTCTGCTCATGCTCTTTTGTCCCCCATTTTCATCTAGCATGTGTTGTAAAAATGGAAGATATAGACTATGTCGTTCGCCGTTGTCTATTTCTCTTTCCTTTGGAAGTTCAATGTCAAAGACATGTGCTTTGCGGAAAAGACATGCTTTGACTTGCGCTCAATATGCAATAGCCGACTCATATTTGTCCCGGTTACAAGTCTAGCCTCGAGACATAACTAGGGCCGCCCCCTTTTTTTTTGCCCTAGTTATAACTTCACACCTAACATGCATGTATTTTTTTTGTCCCAATGGCAAATCTACCTTCGATTCGTAAGTGGACCCGAGCCATGTTTCTTCTATTTACAAGTTCACCCATTTCCAAGTTCTTCCTTGACATGTAACTGGGGCGGCCTTTTTTGACCCAGTTCAAACTCCACCGTCCACATGCAACTCAGGGGCCTATATTTTTTCCCCAATTGCAACTCCACCCGACAGGCAATTGGGGAGGGGGGCATGTTTTTTCTTTGTCCCAGTTGCAAGTCCAACCTCGACATGCAATTAGGGTCAACCCATTTTTTACCCTAGTTGCGAGTACCCCCTTGACTCACAACTAGACCCATAGGTGTTGTTGTCTTCCTAGTTGCAAGCACACCCCTCAACTCGCATCTTGCCCAGTATGTGTTTCCAACCTAGTTGCAAGTCCACCCTGCACTCTCAAACCAGGGAAGTATATTTGTTTTGGTCCTAGTTACAAGTCCCTCCTCAAGTCACAACTGGGCCCGTAATATTTGTTCGTGTCTGTGTTGCAAGTCCCCGCTCGACTCACAACTGGGTCCGTAGTAAGTGTTATCCCACTTGCAAGTCCATCCCTTGACTCGCAAGTAGGCCTATATGTGTTGTTGTCTTCCCGGTTGCAAGCCCACCCCTCGACTCGCAACTTAGCACCTAGTTGTTTTCAACCTAGTTGCAAGTCCACTATCGACTCACAACTGGGCATGTACTTTTTATTCTTGCACCGGTTGCAAGTCCCTCCTTGACTCGCTACTCGGACTCGTATTTGTCCTTGTCCCATTTGAAAGTCCCCCTCGAATCGCAACCCGTAGTAAGTGTTGTCCCACTTGCAAGTCCATCCCTCGACTGGCAACTTGGCCCATAGGCGTTGTTGTCTTTCTGGTTGCAAGCCCATCCCTCGACTCGCAACTTGGCTCCTAGTTGTTTTTAACACAGTTGCAAGTCCATTATCGCTCGCAATTGGGCCTCTATTTTTATTCTTGCATCGGTTGCAAGCCCCCCCCCCCCCCCCGCGACTGGCAACTGGGCCGTACTTGTCCTTGTGCTAGTTGCAAGGCCCCCCTCGACTGGCAACGGGGCCCATAGTATGTGTTGTGCCACTTGCAAGTCCATCCCTCGGCTCGCAACTAGGCCCATAGGTGTTTTTGTTTTCCCGGTTGCAAGCCCACCCCTCAACTCGCAACTATATCCGTAGTTTGTTTCATACCAATTGCAATTGCACGCTTGACTCGCAACTCAAACCGTGCTTAGTTTTTCATCCCTTGACTCGTAACTGGGCACATAGTTGTTTCATCCCAGTTGCAAGTCGATACTTGACTCGCAACTGAGATAATAGTTTTGTAGATGTCCAATTGCAAGTCTACCCTCGCGAGTCGCAACACATACTATAGTTTTGTATAGTTGTCCCTGTTACAAGTCCATCCTCGACTCGCAAACCATATCGTAGTTTTGTGTAGGTTACCAAGTTGCAAGTACACCCTCAACTCGTAAATAGGCATGTAGTTTGTTTCATCATACTTGCAAGCCCACCATTGAGTCGCAACTTGGCACGTGTTTAGTTTTTCATCCAGGTTGCATGTCCACCCTTGACTCACTACTAGGCCAGTAGTTTGTTTTATCCCAGTTGCATATCGACCCATTACTCACAATTGGGGTTGTAGTTGTCATAGTTGCAAGTCACCATTGACTCGTAACTGGGCTCGTATTTGTCAGAGTTTCAAGCCCATCATCGGCTCGCAACTGGAGCTTGTGATTTGTTTTTCATCTCGATTCCATGTCCATCCGTGACACATAACTGGTCCCGTAGTTTGTTTCATCCCAGTTTCATAGTCCACCCTTTTCTTGGAGGTGTTTAGTTGTAGTTCGCCCAGTTGCAAATCTACCAATGAATCGCCAATGGCTTTGTACCTGTAGTTGCGCTAGTTGTTAGCTCATCCTTGACTTGCGACTGGGGCTTTTTTTTGTAGCTGTGGTTGTCCAATTGCAAGTCAATTCTCGACACGCAACTGATTTTCTTTTGTACTTTGTAGCCTCCCCCATTGTAAGTCCACCCTCGACTCATAACTAGGGCTTTTGTTGTTGTAGGTGCCCTAGTTGCAAGTTCACCCTTGACTCATAACTCAAGGCTTTGTACTTGCAGGTTGCAAGTCTATCGTCAACTCGTAACTCGAGGTTTTGTTGTTGTAGTTGTCCTAATTGCAAGTCCTTCATTACTAACAACTCCGGGTTTGTAGTTGTAGTTGACATAGTTGCAAGTTAACCCTCGACTGGCAACTGGTTTTTTAGTTGTAGTTGCCCCAGCCGCAAGTCCACCATAGACTCGCAACTAGGCTTTATACATGTACCTGCCATAGTTGTAAGTCCACCCGACTCGCATCTCAGGCTTTTTTGTACATGTAGTTGCCCTAGTTGCAAGTCCACCCTCGACTCGCAACTAGGCTTTCTGTACTTGTAGTTGCCCCAGTTGCAAGTCCATCCTCTACTCATAACTAAGAGCTTTGTACTTGTAGGTGACTTAGTTACAAGTCCACTTTTATCTCGCAACTAAGGGCTTTGTACTTTAGGTACCAACCCATTTTCTGTAGTAGTTTCAAGTTCAACCAAAACATGCAAACTCTCCGACCTAGTTACATGTCCACCCACCACATTCAAGTTGCTCCACATTTCAATCTAGTTTCTGTTGGGGAACGTTGCATGGGAAACAAAATTTTTCCTACGCACACGCAAGATCTTTCCATGGTGATGAGCATCTACGAGAGGGAGAGTGGATCTACATACCCTTGTAGATCGCTAAGCGCGAAGCGTTAAGAAACGCGGTTTGTGTAGTCGAACGTCTTCGCGAGAGGGAGTGTGGTGCTCTTGTTGATTGGGGGTTGTTTGATTTTGGGCTTTATAAAAACAGGAGCTGCTTATTTTTAAAATTATTAAAATTACTTGCCCTAAAAATCCGCCTAACATTTTTATTAAATAGTACATATTATTTCCTACACTAAGGTATTTTTTGTTTTGTGCAAAAACCTTTTAACATGCCCTGGGCATTTAATTTAATGTGGCCGCATTTTTTAAATGGGTAAACCTTTTTCTGTTTCTGTATTTGAGTGAGACAGAGCGGCTGGGCTTCTTTCCCGTGCGGCCCAGGAGGCCCAGGCGTCCCCGCGCGCGCGTCTCCCTCCTTTCCAGTGCGGCAGTGCCTGGGGCCCGCCCGTCAGCCTCTTCTTTCCCCCTCCTTTCCCCTTCCTCCGGCGCCGTTCTCCTCTATGGAGGGGGCGCACATGGCCACCGTGGCCTCGCTGAGCCTCCCCTCTCCTCCTTTTTAAACCCCCCTAGGCATCCGTGCCTCTAGGGTTCCTCCTCACCGCCGCCGCTCCCCTCTTTCCCCTTCTCCTCTCCTCCTTCCTCTCTCTGTCCCCGTCAGGTAAGTTCAGAGTTCAGAAAGCAGCAGAGTAATCGCCGGCGACCAGCTGGTCGCCTCCGTCGACCTCGTCCCCGGTGGTGATGGCGTGGGGCTCGGGGGTTCTCCCTGCGTTCCATTCCCATCGCTAGGAGCCCCGGAGGAGCTCTGCAGCGACGCCTCCGTCTTCGTCTTCGACGGCGACGTCCGCCCTCTGCTTCCTCTCCGACGGTCGTCTCCGACCGCATCCGCCGCCGTCTTCCCCTTCGGTAGCCCCGTGGTGAGCTTCTAGTCCTCCGCTGTGCCCTCTCTGTCCCGATGCGTGCACGGGCTCGTCGTTTCCGACGAGCCCGTGCTCGTTTCCGCCGTGGCTCCGCCGTAGCTGCAGTTGTCGTTGCGTGGACTTCCCGTTGGCGTTAGAGGTAGAGATGCGACCCCCCCGTAGAAGCTCTTGCTCCCGCTTCATTTTGCATCCCCGGATCTGCATAGATCGCCGGATTTGCTGCCGCCGTTTGCCTGTCGCCGTGTCTCTGGTCGGGTTCAGTTTCGTCAGAGAGTACCTGTGTGTGTGTGTGTGTGTGTGTGTGTGTGTTAGAGAGTAGCAATGCCTCCTCTGTTAGGATCCGATAGCGTAGCGCAGTGGTAGTAGAGTGGTGGGCATTAAGGGGGAATGACCAACAGGTCATGGGTTCGACCCCCGAACCTCCCCATTTTTTTGTTTCCTTTTTCTCTTTTGTTTTTTTTCTTGTTTTTTTTCATCTTGCCATATATGTATGTGTGTGTGCAGTTGTTTTATTTATTGTTGATGAAATTATGCTTGTGTGTGTATATATACCATAGTGTATATATACATGTGAGTGTGTGTTGTGAGTTGTGTGTGTAGGGGTAAGTGCATGTGCTCATGCACTTATGCATGTATGTGCATGTGTGGTGTGTAGGTGTAGGTGTGATGAGCACATGTGCATTGTGCTAGTGTTGAGTGTCTAGTGTGGGCACTATGAAAGTGCTTTCCATTTGTATGCTTGTGTGTGGGTGTTATGGGGACTAGTGGTTTCCCCACTAGACATACCCCTTAGTGTAGTGTTGCTAGTAGGTAGTTTTGCTAGTGCTTTTGTGCTTGTTGTTTCACATGTTCATATGAGTATGACCCATGGTTTTGGGGTAGGAAGAGCCAATGAACTCATTGGAACTCTCAGATTTCACTTTCGAGCAAGTTCATAAATCTGTCATTTTAGCTGAGATGCCATTTTGTCATTTTTGCATGATTTAATCTATGCTTGCTTTGAGATATGTGCCAACTAGGAAGTGCTAGTATTTTGTATCTAGTATACCATGGTATTTTTGTTTAACACGAGAATCACCTATATAAGTGGGAAACATGCTGTTAAGTTGCCTACTTGATGTTTTTGTTTTAGCATGCTAAAAACTAGTAAGTCTGGGAATTTGCTGTTATTTTTATGTCATGAAGAGTGGGTGGTATCTAGTGATGTGTTTCGAATTTGCTCATGCTCAGTGCTAGTTATTTGTAGTAGATATTGCCTTCTAACATCCTGTTAATTTCCATGCCAATAGGAGATTTCTAGCATATTTAACTACTGCTGCCAACTTGCTACTTTATAATCTCAGATTTCAGAAAACTGGAATTTTTACTAAGTCCCAGAAAACTGTTTCATCATGTAAACTTGATTGCTTCATGATTATTGATGTGTGCCTCCTTTGCTGATTGTGTAGTTGGATAAGTTGATGTGTGTGTTGAGTAGATTCTGTCCATACCTTGTTTGTGGCTATAGGGTTCATGTAGCTCAGGTTGTGAGCTTCAGAAGTTGCTATGTTGCTGTTTTGTGGTAGATTATGGGTTTTATTGTTTTGTGACTTGTGGGAGCTATGCTCCATGTAATTGATTGATTCTTGAGGCTATTGTGCTTGGTTTTTCATCACCTATCCAGTGGCTACCTTGGAATGCCAAGAATTAGCCCATGGCTTGGTGGTCTTATGTTTTGGCCTCCGTACCTTATCGTGAGCGTATCATGAGAGCCGTAACTCCGTTTCTTGCGATCTTTATATACATTTCTATCGATTTTGCATGATGCATCCATTTTTGCCATGTTCATGCATGTATAAATAACTTAACATGAGGTTCTGTCCAGATTCACTAATATACAAACTTTGCATCTGAAACATGACTAGTTTTGGGTTGCCATTGTTAATTCTTCATAAATGAGTCATGCATCATCTTGGTTGTTCATTGCACCTTGGTTGGATGTTTATTGTTGCTGTTTATCTTGGATAGACGCGAGTGTTAATACTGAGTACGAGGATCCAGGAGAGTACCACTACGAGGATCCCGCTACTTGTTCCGCCGAAGAATCAACAAGAAAGATGATCGTACCCGGATCCCGATACTATTTTTGCTTGATAGTTACTCGCTCTTATTGTTACAATTGTGCTTCCTACCACTTGATATCAGTCTCCTAATTACCATGACAGCCTCTAACCTCCACATCCTAGCAAACCTTTGATTGGCTAAGTTACCGCTGCACAGCCCCTCTTATAGTGTTCTTAGTTGCAGGTGCAGGTTGTTCCATGTGATAACATGGATTTGGATATCACAATATTATCTGTTATTTAATTTAATGCACATATATATATTGGTATTGGTGTAAGACTTGGACTTTTGCTAAGTGATTTGTTCCGCTGTTACCGTCATTAGTTCCTTGTTACCGGTGTTATGTTTTCCATATTTTGCGCTCCTAACATGCTCAAGGTTGTTATGGGGACCCCCTTGTTTATTCGGTTGAGATTAAAACTTGTCTGGCAAGACCCAACTTTGGTACTACATTTGCTAATAACTTAATAAAACTTGCATAGGGCTTTGCAACACCGTGGATAATTTAACCAACCCCCAGGCCAGTGCTCCGCATGAGTGTTGGTCCAACCCAGAGCAGCTTATTAACGCCGCCCGGGGCAACTCGGTGATTGGCGTGGTAACCATCGCTCATCCGTCGTGTCCTGAGAACGAGATACGCGGCTTTTATCGGGTTTGTCGACATGTCGGGTGGTCTTGCTGTATTTGTTTTACCTTTATCGAATGTCTTCCGTGTGGATTCTGACTTTCTTCGGGTTTACTCGAGGTGTTGGAATTCCTTTGGAATTACCTATGATGATCGCGAGATCCGTGGTCGAGGCTATTCCCACGGAGTGTGGTTAATTTGTGATGGATTAGTTGGAGCACCCCTGCAGGGTTAAATCTTTCGGAAAGCCGTGTCCGCGGTTATGTGGCAACTTGGATATTTGTTTAACACCCGGTGCTAGAAAACATGAAGTAAACTCTAATTAAAATACACCAACTGTATGAGTAATCGTGATCGTCTCTGCTCGTGAACATGATCCGAGAGAGAACACGGTGAGGTTATGCTTGCCGTAAGTAAGTGTTCAGGATCTCTTAGAGATTATGCTAGATTCGATCGTTTATCGTAGACCACTCACATTTACATTCTTGTTACGTAAGTTAGCCACCATAAGATGCTTAGTGCTGATGTAGACTAAACACTACCACTTCCCAACCTTAAGCTTAAATAGTCTCGGTACTCGGGCACATGATAGTTGAGTCCTCTGTGGCTCACAGTTTACTACACCAACTTCAGGTACAGGTTCAGATGAGTTCGTGCAGGATGATCTCACCCAGCTCCAGTGGGAATATGATGAGGAAAGAGGCAGGATGTACGTGACGTATCCGGATGAATAGAGGACCTGGTCGTGATCTTTGGAATAGCTTGATAGTATCATTTGCAACTGCTTTTATCGTTTGATTTTGTCCTTAGTCAGACCCTGTGTTCAACTTGATGATATGAATTTGAGTGACATTGTAAGTTAGCATGTGGCGAGTGTAAGCCAATCTTGTATACTCATCTCTTTCAGTATTGTATGTTGTGATGATACTATTCTTGCTAACGGCAAGAGGTGCATCTATCCCTTGCGAGGCCCTCGTACCTTAATATGGATAGACGCGTATCTTGGGCATGACAATGTGTCACATATTAGAGTGGATTAAACATTCAGTACATAGCTGTATGTACTTTTTTTGCGGGGGCATAGTTCTATGTACTCTATTTATTTTTAAATAGAATCTAGCTAATACAATTTTTTGTACAACTTGTAGGGTATTCATTAGAGAGAGACCAACAATGTAACATAAATTTACCACTTCATATAATTTTTAAAGTAATTTACCACTTCATATCAGATTGTTTTATTTCCCGATGTTCTGTGCTATTGGTTTGTGGCGTGGACTTACTTTGTGTAGCATCCTTAGTTAATAGGGTTGATAGTACTACTCATATAGATAAGTAATAAGACTTTTGGCTCTTGGGCTTCGCGGTGCCTAATGTAGAAATAAATAAACAACAACCTTTTTTCAAAAAATTATGCATATAAATAACAATTACTTATAGATGTAGACTAGATGTGTCTAAAATTTCATTATCAAATATATTTTGGTGTGAGTTGTGCAAAAACATTATGTAATTTTATATTGAACAGTACATGTACTTTAAATACATGCCTTTTATTTTATTTTTGTGTAGCTCATAAAAATGTATTATTCCATGAAATTTTACAAACAAGTAGTATACATCCATAGACATGTGTGTATTTTTTAATTAAAAATAGTTTGTGTGGAGCGCCCCATGGACATCACCATGGATCCTACACAAACACCCCAACCTCCAAGCGGGCCATTACAAGAGCTCACACATGTGCCATTGAGACCGAGGTAACTCACTCCTCTTCGAACTACATGTGCATTTAGATGGGACTTGGCTACTATCACATGAAGGAACTCTCTATGTGTCATTAGGTACAATTATGAAGGTCACGAACAAGAGTGGAAGGCACGCTTGTGTCCGGAAGACAATGCCCTACCTCCGGATTCACCACACACATGGGTACCCCAGAAAATCTATGTACACCCCTTGCCCATGGGCTCCTAGACCCCTGTGCACGCAAACCCCTTCGAAAGCTACTAGACACCCTATGCCCACGGGGTATGCACCATGACCACATGCCATATTGCGAGCAGTAACATGAAATGCCCATTGTACCCCTCTCCCGTCCCCTACCCTAGCCACCTATATATTATGTACCTCTTCCAGTTTCGGGTTTCAGTAAAGTGTAATTAGACAAATCAAGAAAGAGCTTTGTTCATCTATCATCTCCTCTTGGAGCACAAGGCCTCCTTGATGGCAAAGAATCCCAAGGGATTACCAAGGCCTCCATCTCTCTAAGAGATTTGGGGAAGAACTATCTACAAAGACCTCAATTCCTCATAGGTTTTGGAAAGTTCCTTGTGTTCTTCCTCTTGTTTTGATTGGATATATGTGTATCTTTGCTTGGATTTTGTTGGAGATTGCATGTGTCACGTGGATCTAGTTCTTTGTGTGATTCCCCCCTTGTGTCTGTGAGTTCCTTGTGTTCTTCATCATGACCCCTCCAAACTGTGAAGAGTGGGCACAATCAGGACTTGGTCCGACATCATCTTTGTATCAAAGCTAGGTTGCCACAATTTGGAACCCCTCCACTCTTGTCCCTCTAGCCTAATTTTGTTTTGTTTTTACTCAATTTAAAAATCCCAACAAAAATAGGTTGACCCAATTTCTTGTAGTTTCTTTCTGATGTTTGGCAAGTGGTTCGAGTCTCCTTTGAGACCCTTTAGCTGGATCCCCCCCCCCCCCTTCTATTTTTTTAGCAGTTGCCACCCCATGCACACGACCACCCCCCTCGTGCTAACGACCGTGTACCGTGCTCACAACACCGCCGTGCCCATAGGCCCTCCACATCCCGTGTGCACAACCCCTAACAAAGAGTAGACACCTACCCCTTGGATGTGGGCCATGTGGCATCTTTCCTATTTGTACCACATCATCTCCGCCAATGTATCAGAGTTACATGTACTCCATCAGAGACATCTACTACGTGTACCACTAGATGCATGGGATAAGATGTGCACGGGGATGTTTGAGGGGGGGGGGGGGGGGGGACTTGGGTTCCTAGAAGGTTTCAACCATGCTTTACTTGCTAAACAGGCATGAAAGATTTTGCAAGTACCATCTTTTCCATATGTGAGGGTGCTGAAAGCTAGGTATTTTCCGGACGGCAATACTTATATGGGGTCAAAAACTTGATGCTGAACTGGATAGCAAATCAGTGGCGATCTTTGTTTTGTAGGGCCGAGTTTAAAGTAATACTTATATGGGGTGGTCGTCCAGCCAACGATACAGCTCATGTTTGTATTTTGCACTATTTCCTTGGAATAAAGCTCTTTACAACTCTCTACTATATAAAAAAGCAACAAAGACATGGTTTTTTGACAGCAACAATTTTCTCTTCATCCGCTGACGTTGCAGTTGCAAATAAACCAGGGCCGTGCACATCGTATACATGGAAGACACGTGAGCTTTCAGCCTACCGCCGCCGCCGCCGCAACCCTACCACCGCTGCCTTCAGCCAGCGACCATGGCGGACGCCGCAGGAGCGAGTCCTCTCCTCCCGGGCCTCCCGGACCTCCCGGACGAGATCGCCGTCTGGGAGATCCTCGTTCACTTGGGATCTCACGTCTGCAAGAAAGCGCTACTTGTATGAGAGAAAGTAAACATTGGTAGACCATGTTTTCTGTTACCATATTTCCTGGAGTACTATAAGCCTTACATTCTTCTTGGAAAGCAATGCCAATGACGTTAAATGTTTGATCTGGGGAATTCTCTCGACAATTTTTTTATGTCGACTCCATTTTCAAACATAGAAATGTTTGTCTTTTGCCTGAACATCTTGAGCAGCAGAACCCTGAAGCTATATGCATCGCCACAAGTAGATGGGCGGCTGCCTCCAGCATACTCTAGAGATATACCAGAACATATTTAAAAACATTACAACCGAGCACTATTCCAGCCCTCTCACGCCATCAACATTTCCGGCCGTTGGATATGGACTCGTGAGCATTTCTGGCCTTTAATTTTTTTGTTAGTCCCGCCTGGTCTTTTCGGTTGCATACTAGAGTGCTACACGGACTGGGCCGCTGCTCCCATAACAAATTCGTCGATCTGTTGTTAATTTGGGCTGACCGGGCCTAAAAGTGTTGCATGCCATCGGTTCTCAGGATTGCTTCGCACATGAAAAAAATGGCTCACATCAATACCAGGCTCAGCCGCAGCCGGAGGCCTTGCAGGGCAAGCGACCAGTGATCTGGCCCTTGCCGGTTGTGCGACGCTACTGGGCGGGAAGAGCGAGAGGGCAAGGTAGCGAATCATCTCCTATCGCTTGGAGTCCGCTCGCTGGCGATTAAGAACATGAACCACCGTTGCTCCAGGGCTTTAATGGCAATTGATAGTATGCGCTAAACTCACCGGACAGATACCATGTCACTCTATGTTCTTCGCTCCACACGCATCCATATAGCCTCCCCCCACCCGATTCTTTGTCCATGGATTTCTAGGAAATCTTCTAACCCCAATTCTCCAATTTCCATTCTTATTCCGAGTTCGGTGTGACTTAGTGCTGCAGGCTTGGGATTATAATTATATACACGAATTGATGTTCTGAGGCGGACACCTCAGGTTGTCACAGGGGTTGCGATGTTCAGATTATGATGCTACGATTGTATGGATGGAAGTGTTAAACACACCGAAATATGGTTCGGGTGACTTACCAAGGCTGTCATGCTAGAGTTGGTTATTGACATAGAATAGGAGGTACTTGTGATTGTTTCTTATCTTGTAATCCTCCGTCTCTATCTAGTCTTTCCTTGTATCTCAAGTCAAGGATCCCAACCATGTATTGATCTCTCTTGTACGCTATACGAGAAGTTGCTCCCCGCTATATAACACGAAGCCGTCGCCCTAGCAGGGTACGACGTTCCTCCACATGGTATACAGAGCCTAACTCTTCCCATCTAGCTCTCCTCCTCTCCACCAAGAATCATTGCCATGGCTTCATCCGCCACTGCCTCCTCCTCACTCTCCGGCCAGATCACCGAATGCCTCACCCGCACCAACTACATCCTATGGCGCACCCAAATCACGCCGCAACTGAGAGGATCAGGTTTCTTTGGGTATGTTGATGGAAGCACGGCAGAGCCAGCCAAGATCGTCGTCACGAAGGACAAGGATGGAAAGAAGGAAACCATCCCCAATCCTCTCCATGCCGTCAGGTTCCAAGAGGATCAGTAGGTAGTAGGTTATCTTCTGAATAATCTGTCAAAAGAAGTGCAATCTGTCAAAAGAAGTGCTAGTGCAGGTGACTTCCATCGTGCACGCACACGAGCTCTGGACGGCGCTGGCAAGCATGTTCTCGTCGACATCGCTGTCTCGCATCAAAAACATCAGCGGTGCTCTTACAAACGCGGAGAAGGGGACGCAGTCGGTGGCTACGTTCTTCGCCCATATGCGGGGACTTGCCGACGAGCTCGCCGCGGCTGGCAATCCGTTGCCGGACGATGAGTTAATCTCATACATCCTCAAGGGACTTGACATGGAGTACCAGCCGTTGGTATCCGCCCTTGACGCCAGAACCACTCCGGTTACCCTTGATGAGTTGTTCAGCCAAATGAGCAATTTCGATCAAAGGGTGGCCTTGTTTAGTGGCGCAGGAGGCGGCTTCAAATCTTCAGCCAACACTGCCACCCGCGGCCGAGGCGGGGGCTCTCGCTACCGCGGGCCTCCTCGGAGCAGCAAGGGCAAGGGCTCCGGCAGCGGAAACAGCGGCGGCACCAACAGCTCACGCGGCGGTCGACCTCCCTCCTCCAACAATAGAGGCCGGCGCAACAACAACAAGTCTCACCCATTTGCCAAATCTGCGGAAAGCTGGGACACTTAGCCAAAGACTGTTGGTACCGTTTTGGGGATGATGAAGGTGACTCGTCCCAAGATGAGAAGGTGGCCGGAGCTGCTGATGGCTCCTATGGTGTTGACACCAACTAGTACATCGACATCGGCGCCACAAATCATATCACCGGTGAGCTGGAAAAGGTGACCATGCGTGAGAAGTACCGTGGCAAAGATCACATCCACACGGCAAGTGGAGAAGGTATGAAAATTAGTCATGTTGGTCACTCAATCATTAAAAACCCTCATCGGAAAATCCATCTTAGAATTTTTTTTCATGTGCCTAGTGCCTCAAAAAATCTTCTTTCCGTTCATTGCATTTCCATTGATAATCATGTCTTTCTTGAAATTTACCCTTACTTGTTTTTGATCAAGGATCAGGCAACGAATAAGTTGCTCTATCGAGGTAGATGTGTCCGTGGGCTCTACCCTTTGATTCCGGAGATTAGAAGATTAAAAAAACAAGCTTTTTAGTGCCATCAAAGTGTCTTCAACACGTTGGCACGATCGTTTAGGCCATGCATCTCTTTCTTTAGTTGAGCGTTTGCTTAGGAAAAGTAAACTCTCATATGTTGGAGAGCGTGATGTTGAAACAGTTTGTGATTCGTGTCAAAGGGCTAAAAGCCATCAATTGCCTTATCCAATTTCTACTAGAATTTCGACAAAACCTTTGGAACTTGTCTTTTCTGATGTGTGGGGGCCTGCCCCCTCTTCGGTTGGTAGACACACATATTATGTGAGTTTCATTGACGACTATAATAATTTTCCTTGGATCTACCATCTTAAGAAGCGATCCGATGCGTTTCAAGTTTGTCTCAACTTTCAAGCCTTTGTTGAACGCCAATTTAACTGCAAGATTCTTGCCCTCCAATCCGATTGGGGAGGCGAATATGAGAAATTAAATCCTTTCTTTCACAAAATTGGCATCTCTCACCATGTGTCTTGCCCACATGCTCACCAACGAAATGGGTCTGCTGAACGGAAACATAGACACATTGTTGAAGTTGGTCTAGCTCTTTTAGCTGGTGCCTCCATGCCTCTCAAATTTGGGGATGAGGCTTTTCTTACTGCTGTACACATCATCAATATGCTCCGTAGTCGTGTCATAAACTATGAAATCCCATGGAGCGCCTCCTTCACACCAAACCGGATTACACCTCTCTCCGTTTGTTTGGTTGTGCTTGTTTGCCAAATCTCCGTCCATATATAACAATCGCAAACTCATGTGTAGATCAAAACAATGTGTTTTTCTTGGTTATAGCGCTCTACACAAAGGTGTCAAGCGTCTTGACGTCTTCACTGGTCGAGTTTATATCTCTAGAGATGTGGTCTTTGACGAGACCAAGTTTCCTTTTTCCGACCTTCATCCTAATGCCAGTACCCTTCTTCTCAAAGAAATTCTTCTCTTGCCATCTAGTCTTACCGGTATTTATCCACGGGAAAATGATTGCAGTACTCCAGCATTGACTGATATTCATAACCCCATGCCCGAGTCTTGTGATGTTGCAGAAGAAAACTATGAAGAACATAGTGCAGAAATCAGCCAAAATGCTCCATATTGCATGTGTCCAACAACAGGAAGTAGATCCGCCTCGGGATCCATTCAGGCACACACTGGCGATGGATCCTCCTTGGGATCAGAGCCGCGTCAGAGCGACAGCGTGTCGTCGGCTCCTGCCTCGCCCGCATGCCCACCCCGTGAGCCGCCTGGTCCCCTCCACTCAGACGCCCCCACGCGGAGCACCGAGACTTGCTGGCCTCTTGGTGGGCCCCGCCAATATGTGTGCCACCAACCGATAGGTGCAGAGCTCCGCGCCAATCCGGCCCAGTCGCCCGACGTACGATCCCACGTGGATTCGCCTGACCCTGCCTCATCATTGCTCCATGATAGTCCTTCCCCGGATCTGGTCTGCGGCTCCGAATCTTCTCTGCTGCACATTGATTCCTTCACTGTTGGGGATATAACCCCGTGATATGACCCGACTTAGAAGCTCCGGCTGATAATATTGATTCATGAGCCGACCCAAGAGAGAAGCTATCAACCGAAGGCCCAAGACGATAGGCGGCTCAAGATGCGGGCCGGACGACGGCCCGGACGGCGAAGACCCGGACGTGCAAGACGTCTCAAGGATGACTTGGGCGAGGAGGTAGAGATAGATTCGGAAATGTAAACATGATCCGGTTAAGCAATTGTAAGACCCGACGGTTCTAACCTCTTATATAAAGGCAGACCCGGGGCGACTTAGAGGTTAGGTTATCGAGATCTAGGTCAAGCTTTAGCCCCTTGTAATCGATACAACAAGCAATAACAACACAAGCAGGACGTAGGATTTTACCTCGACTTGAGGGGTTGAACCTGGGTAAACTCGTGTCCTTTGTCCCAATCAACCCCTTTGAGTCCACTACGATGGCGACAGCTCCGAACTCAAGTTTGGTAATCTGGACATCTGCCGTGATAAAACCACGACAGTTGGCGCCCACCGTGGGGCTTGCGCTTGGTGGTGTTGAGTTCTCAAAGGGCTCCCTTCTAGGACTCGAGGGATACGTAGTTGGAAGGATGAGCAAGAGTCGCCACGGCCTTGGCCTCCAAGGCTAGCTGGTTCAGCCGAGCCAAAAGAGGAGGAGTCCTACTCCTTCCTCCACTCCTAATAGGAGTAGGACTCTTCCTTTTTGCCTTTTTTCCACCTTTTTCTTTAGGCCTTTTTCCTCCTGGCGCCGTGGGACTTTTGTGGCTGTTCCACCAGACCACTAAGGGCTGGTTATTATTCTCCCACAGCCCATGGACCCTCTAGGGTCGAAACACCCCTCCCGGAGGTCTCCCGATACACTACCGGCACTCCCGGTACACTACCGATGAGCCCGAAACTTTTCCGGCGACCAAACTGGGACTTCCTATATATGAATCTTTACCTCCGGACCATTACGGAGCTCCTCGTGACGTCCGGGATCTCATCCGGGACTCCAAACAACCTTCGGTCACCACCATACATAACTCTACACTACCGAAACGTCACCAAACCTTAAGTGTGCAGACCCTGCGGGTTTGAGAACTATGTAGACATGACCGAGACACCTCTATGGTCAATAACCAATGGAGGGACCTGGGCGTCCACATTTGTTCCTACATATTCTATGAAGATCTTTATCGGTCGAACCTCTATGTCAAGGATTCAGATAATCCCGTATAACGTTCCCTTTGTTCTTTGGTATGTTACTTGCCCGAGATTCGATCGTCGGTATCTCCATACCTAGTTCAACCTCGTTACCGGCAAGTCTCTTTACTCGTTCTGTAATACAAGATCCCGCAACTAACAATTAGTCACATTGCTTGCAAGGCTTGTGATGTTGTATTACCGAGTGGGCCCCGAGATACCTCTCCGTCACACGGAGTAACAAATCCCAGTCTCGATCCATGCCAACTCAACAGACACCATCGGAGATACCTGTGGAGCACCTTTATAGTCACCCAGTTACGTTGCGACGTTTGATACACACAAGGCACTCCTCCAATATCCGTGAGTTGCATGATCTCATGGTCATAGGAACATATACTTGACATGCAGAAAACAGTAGCAGTAAACTGACATGATCATATGCTACGTTTGTAGTTTGGGTCTTGTCCATCACATCATTCTCCTAATGATGTGATCCCGTTATCAAATGACATCTCATGTCCATGGCTAGGAAACCTTCACCATCTTTTGATCAACGAGCTAGTCTATTAGAGGCATACTAGGGACATGGTTTTGTCTATGTATCCACACATGCATCTAAGTCTCCGATCAATACAATTATAGCATGGATAATAAACGATTATCATGAACAAGGAAATATGATAATAACCAATTTATTATTGCCTCTAGGGCATATTTCCAATAGGCATACCCAGTAGGCAAAATATCTTTGGAAGTTGCTTTTGGTGATGAGTATAACTACAGGGTGGAGTCCTTGTGGTTCAAGGTGGTTAAAATCAAGAGTCCCTATAATGTGCTTTTTGGGAGGCCGGCTTATGCCAAGTTCATGGCTAGGCCTTGCTATGTTTACTTGCAGCTCAAAATGCCCGGCTTAAATGGCACAATTACCGTTCATGGCAACCGGAAGACGGCTCTTGAGTGTGAGGAAGGAGATGCGGCTTATGCCGAAGCTAGCTGTGCCCAGGAGGAGCTTAAATTTTATAAAGAGAACGTTGACCCGGAGGATATGACCCCGCTGAAGAAGCTGACCACGGAGGCAGAGCCGCCACTCAAGTTTTCAGCGGATGATACCAAGGCAGTGGATTTTACCCCGGGCGACTCATCCAAGCAGTTCATCATTGGGGCTCACGTGGATCCCAAATAGGAAAGCGCACTCATCGAATTCATCTGTGAGAATCGGGACATCTTTGCATGGAAACCTTCTGACATGCCGGGTGTACCGAGAGAGTTCGCTGAGCACAATCTTAATGTGAATCCGAAGTGTAAGCCGATCAAACAATTTCTACGATGGTTCAACGAGGAGAGACACAAAGCTATTGGGGAAGAAGTTGCCCGGCTCTTGGCTGCAGGGTTTATAGTTGAAGTTGTTCACCCGGAGTGGTTGGCTAATCCGGTGTTGGTTCTCAAGAAGAACGACACTTGGCGTATGTGCATAGATTACACGGACCTCAACAAGGCTTGTCCGATCCTTTTGCGCTCCCCCATATTGATTAAATTATCGACGCTACAGCCGGATGCAAGAGTTTATGCTTTTTGGATGCATATTCAGGATATCATCAGATAAAAATGGCGGTGAAGGATCAGGAGAAAACGACGTTTATTACACCTTTTGGGGCGTTCTGCTACGTCTCCATGCCTTTCGGGCTCAAGAGTGCCCAGAGGACTTACCAGCGGTGTGTACAGAATTGCCTTCACAGTTAGATCGTCCGCAATGTTCATGCTTATGTAGATGACATCATGGTGAAATCCAGAAAGAAGGAAACCCACTTAGAGGATCTGAAGGAAACTTTTGACAATCTCCGGGTCTACAAGATGATGCTTAACCCAACGAAATGTGTCTTTGGTGTTCCAGTAGGAAAGCTTTTGGGTTTCTTGGTCTCTGAGCATGGCATCGAGTCTAATCCGGATAAAATCAAGGCTATCACTTCTTTACGAGAGCCGACATGCATCAATGATGTTCAGCGCATTGCAGGACGGATTGCTGCATTGAGCCGGTTCATAAGCCGGCTTGGGGAGAAGGCCATTCCCTTGTATCAGATGATGAAAAAGACAAATAAGTTTAAATGGAGCAAGGTAGCAGCCGAGGCGCTTAAAGCTCTTAAGAAGCAATTGACTGAGCAGCCAGTGTTAGCCGCTCCGGCTGAGAGAGAGTTGTTGCTCCTTTATGTAGCGGCTAATAACCGAGTGGTCAGTGTGGCGATTGTGGTTGAGCGCAAGGAGGAAGGGAAGGAATATCTCGTTTAGAGGCCGTTTTATTATATCAGTGAGGTTTTGGCAGAGTCTAAGAAGAGGTACCTGCATTGGCAGAAGCTGGTGTACGGAGTTTTTATGGCCAACCATAAGCTGAAATACTATTTTCTGGGGCACCAAGTAACTATGGTTAGCTCTGCCCCGTTGGGAGATATCATTCAGAATAGAGAAGCCACGGGGAGGATCACCAAGTGGGCCTTAGAGCTGGGTCCTCTTAACATCAATTATGTTCCTTGTACAGCAATAAAGTCCCAAGCCTTGGTGGATTTCATAAATTATTGGACAGAATGCCAAACTCCTGAGGAAAAGCCGGACAACACGTATTGGACTATACATTTTGATGGGTCCAAGTAGCTAGAGGGGTCTGGTGCTGGGGTTGTTCTCACCTCCCCCAAGGGTGACATGTTTTGTTATGTGCTCCGGTTAATGTTCCCTTGTACTAACAATGTAGCCGAGTATGGGGCGCTACTCCATGGTCTGAGAGTCACTAAAGAGATGAACTTAATCCGGGTTAGATGCCTTGGAGACTCAGACCTTGTGGCTCAGCAAGTTTCAGGTACTTGGGATTCTAAGGACCCGCGGATGGCGGCTTATCGATAGGCGGTTGATATTGTTGCAGGTCATTTCAAGGGATATCAAGTGGATCATATTGATCGTCGCAGGAACGAGGCGGCTGATGCATTATCACGGCTCAGATCTCAGCGTAAGTCGGTGCCGCCTAATGTTTTTCTTGATGTGTTATATCATCCGACTGTTAAGATGCCCTCTGAGGAAGATCTGGCTATTCCTGACCCGGAGGCGGCTTTGGTGGCGGCTCTACATGTTATTCCGGATTGGACTACTCCTTATTTAGCGTACTTGACGCGCGGCGAGTTACCAGAGAGTGAGATCCGGGCTAGAGAAATCACTCGGCGTTCTAAGTCCATGACGATTATCAATGGTGAGTTGCACAAATGCAGTGTGACAGATGTTTTTCAGCGTTGCGTATCACCAGAGGAGGGCAAACAGATTTTGAATGAAATTCATGCTGGCGACTGTGGACATCATGCCGGGTCAAGATCTTTAGTGGCCAAGGCTTTTCGACATGGTTTTTTCTGGTTGACGGCTCACAAAGATGCGGAGGATTTGGTCCGCAAATGAGACGGTTGTCAAAAGTTTGGCCGGCGTGCTCACGTTCCGGCTCAGGAGTTGAGAATGATACCAATCACTTGGCCGTTTGCGGTCTGGGGGCTTGATATGGTGGGACCTTTCAAGAGATCCAAGGATAAGAAAACACACCTCCTGGTGGCGGTTGACAAATTTACTAAATGGGTCGAGGCAGAGCCGGTTAGCAAGTGTGACGCGGCCACAGCGGTTGAATTTGTTAAGAAGCTGATCTACCGTTTTGGTTACCCACATAGTATCATTACTGACAACGAAACAAATTTGTCCAAGGGAGCTATGAAAGTATTCTGTGAGAAGGAGCATATCCGGCTTGATGTTTCGGCTGTGGCACATCCACAGTCTAATGGTCAAGCAGAGCGAGCAAATCAGGAAATCCTGAGGGGAGTTAAACCATGGCTCATGGTCCCTTTGAAACGGACACCCAGATGTTGGGTTGATGAATTACCTTCTGTCTTATGGAGCATCCGAACTACGCCTAATAGGTCTACAAGTTTTACACCTTTCTTCATGGTGTATGGGGCTGAGGCGGTTTTACCTAGTGACATCCGGCATGATTCACAGAGAGTGGCGGCTTATGTTGAGACGGACAATGAGATGGCACGCCAAGATGCGTTGGATGCCTTGGATGAAGCACGAGAGTTAGCGGCAGCCAGATCAGCGATTTATCAACAAGACCTGCGGCGCTATCATAGCCGTAGGGTGAAGACCCGGACATTCCAGGAAGGTGACCTTGTGCTCCGGTTGATTCAAGACCAATCTGGGATGCATAAGTTATCTCCGCCATGGGAAGGGTCCTTTGTGGTTAGCAGGAACCTCAACAACGGGTCATACTATCTCCTTGATATTCGGGATGAGCCGGACACCGCGGGTCAGGAGACTTTGCGGCCATGGAATATCGCGCATCTCCGACCATATTATACTTAGTAGGCGATTGAGAGCCGCTATCATTGTATATATCATATTTATGTCAATAAGAAGTAGTATCTCTACCGAGACTGGAGCCCCGGCTCTTATATGTATCCTTGTGCAATCAAGATGAAGTTTATCCGGTTCATGGAGTTAAGTTAAATTGGTTTGTTGCTATCAAGCGACTTGTCCATCATCTGGCTTTGTGCCCTCTTAAAGCACCGTTGCAGGGAGGCTTCTTGCTTACGGGTATAGCTTACATCTCCCCTGTACGGTCTGCTTCTTATGCTGTTGCAAGGAGGCTTCTTGCCTTCGGGTATAGCTTACATATCCCTTGCGCAGCTGGCTTTATGCCTAGTTTGAGTACGTTAAGCGCTGTTGTTGATGGAGGCTTCTTACCTTCGGTATAGCATAACATGACCCTAAGACTTCTTACCAACGGGTATCGCTTATCTCACCCTAATGGCCGGCTTGATGTCATCTCCGGTTAACATGTTAGCCATGGTTGTCGAAGGGGGCTTCTTACCGACGGGTTCGCTTATCTCACCCTAACAACCGGCGTTTATGCCAAAACTTAGCTGTTGAAAGAGGCTTCTTGCCCTCGGGTATAGCTTACATCACCTTTCACATAGCCGGTTATTGCAATCAATAGCCGCGGCTGTCGACTGGAGGCTTCTTCCTTCGGGTATAGCTTACATCACCCATCGACAGTCGGCGTTCGTGCATACTAAAGACAACATGTGCTGTGGAGGGAGGCTTCTTGCCTTTGGGTATAGCTTTCATCACCCTTCCAACAGCCGGCTTTTGTAAATCATTAGCTACGGCTGTCGATGGAGGCTTCTTGCCTTAAGGTATAGCTTACATCACCCATCGACAGCCAATGTTCACATATAAAGTATGATCTTCGCTGTTAAAAGGAGGCTTCTTACCGTCAGGTATAGCTTACATCACCCTTCATGCAGCCGAATTTAGGCCATTTTCGGTTCATCCAACAGCCGCAGTTTGTCCATAGAGGCTTCTTACCATCAGGTATAGCTTACTTTATACTAGGACAGCTGGCTCTTTCCAGATTTTATTTACAAGAGCCGGAGCCATGTTGCTCGCTTTTTGCAAATTCAAGTTCTTTAAAGGTGTTATCCGGCTCTAAAGGCTTATGAAGAAATGCAAGCACCTCTCATGAAGACCCGGCAAATTTGACAAAGGGAGACATAGAGACGGAAAAGACTATTCAAAGAAATATAAATAGTCGGCAACATTTTTTAAACATTATGGATCCATCGTCAAGCTGTTACAAAAATTGTTCTCAGAAGGAACATAGGTGTTGCTAAGTTTAAAGCCGCCCACGGCGGGTCGTTACAAGAGCCATTGCTCTGAATATTACAATGTCAAGTCAGTCGGCTGGCTCACCCTGCCCCGGTTCTTCCGCTGGCTGAATCTGGAGGTTGCCCAATTCCCAGTTACAGTTAGACACGGCAGCAAAGGTCCCCTCAAATAGAGGTGATGCATCAAGCTCACATGGGAAAAGGTCCTTACTATGGGAGGGTGTTAAGTCCTTCCATACATAGAGAGGCCCGCGGATCCTTTTGTCCTCGCTGTCGTAAGCTGCCTGATAGCTATTCAAATTTGCTTCGTCGGCCATAACAGACGCCAAGAAACGAGAGTCTTTGACACATTTGAAGTAATCCGTCTCAGAGAACTCTGAGCCATTGACCTTCTTTGATGGATAGCCACCCATCATTTTGTTGGAAATATGCCCTAGAGGCAATAATAAAACGGTTATTATTGTACTTCCTAGTTCATGATAATTGTCTATTATTCATGCTACAATTGTGTTAACCGGAAACCATAATACATGTGTTAATACATAGACCACAACATGTCCCTAGTAAGCCTCTAGTTGGCTAGCTCGTTGATCAATAGATGGTCACGGTTTCATGACCATGGACATTGGATGTCGTTGATAACGGGATCACATCATTAGGAGAATGATGTGATGGACAAGACCCAATCCTAAGCATATCACAAGATCGTGTAGTTCGTTTGCTAAAGCTTTTCAATGTCAAGTATCATTTCCTTAGACCATGAGATTGTGTAACTCCCGGATACCGTAGGAATGCTTTGGGTGTTCCAAACGTCACAACGTAACTGGGTGGCTATAAAGGTATGCTACGGGTATCTCCGAAAGTGTCTGTTGGGTTGACACGAATCGAGACTGGGATTTGTCACTCCGTGTGACGGAGAGGTATCTCTGGGCCCACTCGGTAAGACATCATCATAATGAGTTCAATGTGACTAAGGAGTTAGCCACGGGATGATGTGTTACGGAACGAGTAAAGAGACTTGCCGGTAACAAGATTGAACAAGGTATAGGGATACCGACGATCGAATCTCGGGCAAGTACCATACCGATAGACAAAGGGAATTGTATACGGGATTGATTGAATCCCTTACATCGTGGTTCAGCCGATGAGATCATCATGGAGTACGTGGGAGCCAACATGGGTATCCAGATCCCGCTGTTGGTTATTGGTCTGAGAGGTGTCTCGGTCATGTCTACGTGTCTCCCGAACCCGTAGGGTGTACACACTTAAGGTTCGATGACGCTAGGGTTATAGGGAAAAGGTATATGTGATTACTGAAGGTTGTTCGGAGTCCCGGATGAGATCCCGGACGTCACGAGGAGCTTTGGAATGGTCCGGAGGTAAAGATTGATATATAGGAAGTCAAGTTTTGGTCACCGGAAAGTTTTCGGGCACATCGGTAGTGTACCGGGAGTGCCGGAAGGGTGCCGGAGGACCCCCGGGAGGGGTGTGACGACCAGAGGACTTCATGGGCTGTTAGATAAAGTGTGTCAGCCCTTATTGGGCTGGGAAATACTTTCGCTAAAGGCCCATGTGGCTGGAGATAAGAGATAGGGCTGAAAAGATTTAAAAGGAGGAGATCCACCTCCCTTGTGGGAGGTGGACTCTCCCCCTAGCTCGGCCGAACCTCTCCTCCTTGGAGGAGGGGTCAAGCCAGCCCTCCCTCTCCCTCCTCCTATATATACTTGAGGTTTTGGCCCTTTGAGAACAGATCTGAACTCTCTCTCTCTCGGCGAAGCTCTACCTCTCTTCTTCCTCCTCCGCAGCGCTTGGCGAAGCCCTGCCGGGATACCTTGCTACTCCACCACCACCACGCCGTCGTGCTGCTGCTGGAGCTCTTCCCCAACCTCTCCTTCCTCCTTGCTAGATCAAGGCGTAGGAGACGTCACCGGGCTGCACGTGTGTTGAACGCGGAGGTGCCGTCCGTTCGGCACTTGATCGGATCTACCGCGATCTGAATCGATGCGAGTATGACTCCATCAACCGCGTTCTTGTAATGCTTCCGCTTAGCGATCTTCAAAGGTATGAAGACGCAATCTCTCCTCTCTTGTTGCTGGTTTCTCCATAGATAGATCTTGGTGACACGTAGGAAAATTTTGATTTACTACTACGTCTCCCAACAGTGGCATCATGAGCTAGGTCTATGCGTAGAATCTATGCACGACTAGAACACAAAGCAGTTGTGGACGTCGATTTTGTTAATATGATTGCCGTTACTAGTCTTATCTTGATTCCATGGTATTGTGGGATGAAGCGGCCCGGACCAACCTTACACGTACGCTTACGTGAGACCGGTTGCACCGCCTGACATGCACTAGTTGCATAAGGTGGCTAGCGGGTGTCTGTCTCTCCCACCTTAGTCGGATTGGATTCGATGATAAGGGTCCTTATGAAGGGTAAATAGCAATTGGCATATTACGTTGTGGTTTTGGCGTAGGTAAGAAACGTTCTTGCTAGAAACCTATAGCAACCACGTAAAAACTTGCAACTACAAATTAGAGGACGTCTAACTTGTTTTTGCAGCATATGCCTTGTGATGTGATATGGCCAGAAGGATGTGATGTGATGCATTGTGATGTATGAGATTGATCATGTTCTTGTAATAGGGTTCACGACTTGCATGTCAATGACTATGACAACCGGCAGGAGCCATAGGAGTTGTCTTATATTATTGTATGACCTGCGTGTCAATCATAAACGCCATGTAATTACTTTACTTTATTGCTAAGCGTTAGCCATAGTAGTAGAAGTAATAGTTGGTGAGACAACTTCATGAAGACACAATGATGGAGATCATGATGATGGAGATCATGGTGTCGTGCCGGTGACAGTGATGATCATGGTGCCCCGAAGATGGAGATCATAGGAGCAAGATGATATTGGCCATATCATGTCACTACATTGATTGCATGTGATGTTTATCATGTTTACATCTTATTTGCTTAGAACGGCGGTAGTAAATAAGATGATCTCTCAATAAAATTTCAAGAGAAGTGTTCACCCTAACTATGCACCGTTGCTAAGGATCGTTGTTCCGAAGCACCACGCGATGATCGGGTGTGATAGGTTCTAACGTTCGCATACAACGGGTGTAAGCCAGATTTACACACGCGAAACACTTAGGTTGACTTGACGAGCCTAGCATGTACATACATGGCCTCGGAACACGGAAGACCGAAAGGTCGAACATGAGTCGTATAGAAGATACGATCAACATGAAGATGTTCACCATGGATGACTAGTCCGTCTCACGTGATGATCGGACACGGGCTAATTGACATGGATCATGTGTCACTTAGATAACTAGAGAGATGTCTATCTGAGTGGGAGTTCATTGAATAATATGATTATGTGAACTTAATTATCATGAACTTAGTCTAAAATTGCCTTTAATATCTATATTGTAGATCCAATGGCCAACGCAAATGTCAACCTCAATTTCAACACGTTCCTAGAGAAAACCAAGCTGAAAGATGATGGAAGCAACTATGCGGACTGGGTCCGTGGCTTGAGGATCATCCTCATAGCTTCCAAGAAACTGTATGTCCTTGATGCACCGCTAGGTGACCCACCCCTTCTCCCAGCAGAACAAGACGTTGCGAACGCTTGGCATTCTCGTTGCGATGATTACTCCCTTGTTCGGTGCGGCATGCTATACAGTTTAGAACCGGTGCTCCAAAAGCGTTTTGAGCAACACGGAGCATATGAGATGTTTCAAGAGCTGAAACTGGTTGTCCAGGCTCATGCCCGGGTCGAGAGATATGAAGTCTCTGACAAGTTCTTTAGCTGTAAAATGGAGGAGAACAGTTCTGTCAGTGAGCACATCCTCAAGATGTCCGGGCTTCACAACCGCTTGACTCAGCTGGGAGTTGACCTCCCGGATGACTCGGTCATTGACAGAATCCTCCAGTCGCTTCCACCTAGCTACAAGAGCTTTGTGATGAACTACAACATGCAAGGGATGGAGAAGTCCATTCCTGAGTTGTACTCGATGCTGAAATCAGCGGAGGTCGAGGCCAAAAAGGAGCATCAAGTGTTGATGGTAAATAAGACCACTAGTTTCAAGAAAGGCAAGGGTAAGAAGAACTTCAAGAAGGACGGCAAAGCTGTTGCCGCACCCGGTAAGCATGTTGCCGGGAAGAAGAAGAACAAGAATGGACCCAAGCCTGAGACTGAGTGCTTTTATTGCAAGGGTACCGGTCACTGGAAGCGGAACTACCCCAAGTACTTAGCGGATAAGAAGGACGGTAATGTTAAAGGTATATGTGATATACTTGTTATTGATGTGTACTTGACCAGCGCTCGTAGTAGCTCCTGGGTATTTGATACCGGTGCAGTTGCTCACATTTGTAACTCCAAGCAGGAGCTGCGGAATAAGCGGAGGCTGGCCAAGGACGAGGTGACGATGCGCGTCGGGAATGGTTCCAAGGTCGATGTGATCACCGTCGGCACGCTACCTCTACATCTACCTTCGGGATTAGTTTTAAACCTTAATAATTGTTATTTAGTACCAGCTTTGAGCATGAACATTGTATCTGGATCTCGCTTGATGCGAGATGGCTACTCATTTAAATCCGAAAATAATGGTTGTTCTATTTATATGAGAGAAATGTTTTATGCTCATGCCCTGCTGGTCAATGGTTTATTTTTGATGAATCTCGAACGTGATGTTACACATGTCCATAGTGTGAGTACCAAAAAGTGTAAAGTTGATAACGATAGTCCCACTTACATGTGGCACTGCCGTCTTGGCCATATTGGTGTCAAACACATGAAGAAGCTCCATGCTGATGGACTTTTGGAGTCACTTGATTTCGAATAATTTGACACATGCGAACCATGCCTCATGGGCAAGATGACCAAGACTCCGTTCTCCGGAACAATGGAGCGAGCAACTGACTTGTTGGAGATAATACATACCGATGTATGCGGTCCAATGAGTGTCGAGGCTCGCGGTGGCTACCGTTATGTTCTCACCCTCACTGATGACTTGAGCAGATATGGGTATGTCTACTTAATGAAACACAAGTCTGAAACCTTTGAAAGGTTCAAGGAGTTTCAGAGTGAGGTCGAGAATCAACGTGACAGGAAAATAAAATGCCTACGGTCTGATCGTGGCGGAGAATATTTAAGTCACGAGTTTGGCACGCACCTTAGGAAATGTGGAATTGTTTCACAGCTCACGTCGCCCGGCACACCTCAGCGAAATGGTGTGTCTGAACGTCGTAAACGCACTCTATTGGATATGGTGCGATCTATGATGTCTCTTACCGACTTACCGCTATCATTTTGGGGATATGCATTAGAGACTGCCGCATTCACTTTAAATAGGGCACCGTCTAAATCCATTGAGATGACACCATATGAATTATGGTTTGGAAAGAAACCTAAGCTTTCGTTTCTAAAAGTTTGGGGATGCGATGCTTATGTGAAGAAACTTCAACCTAAGAATCTCGAACCCAAAGCGGAAAAGTGCGTCTTCATAGGATATCCCAAAGAGACTATTGGGTATACCTTCTACCTATGATCCGAGGGCAAAGTCTTTGTTGCAAAGAATGGATCCTTTCTCGAGAAAGAGTTTCTCTCGAAAGAAGTAAGTGGGAGAAAAATAGAACTTGATGAGGTAATTGTACCTCCACTCGTACCGGAGAGTAGCGCAGCAAAGGAAGTTGTTTCTGTGGAGCCTACACCGGCTAGAGAGGAAGTTAGTGATGATGATCATGAAGCTTCAGATCAAGTCGCTATTCGAAGGTCCACTAGGACACGTTCCGCACCAGAGTGGTACGACAATCCTGTCCTAGAGATCATGTTGTTGGAAAACGGTGAACCTTCGAACTATGAAGAAGCGATGGCGGGCCCGGATTCCGACAAATGGCTTGAGGCCATGAAATCCGAGATAGGATCCATGTATGAGAGCAAAGTATGGACTTTGGTGGACTTGCCTGATGATAAGCGAGCCATTGAAAACAAATGGATCTTTAAGAAGAAGACTGACGCGGACAGTAATGTGACCGCCTATAAGGCTCGGCTTGTCGCTAAGGGTTATCGACAAGTTCAAGGAGTTGACTACGATGAGACTTTCTCACCCGTAGCAATGCTAAAGTCTGTCCTAATCATGTTAGCAGTTGCCGCATTTTATGATTATGAGATCTGGCAAATGGACGTCAAAACGGCATTCCTTAATGGCTTCCTCAAGGAAGAACTGTATATGATGCAGCCGGAAGGTTTTGTTGATCCTAAAGATGCTAACAAGGTATGCAAGCTCCAGCGCTCCATCTATGGGTTGGTGCAAGCATCTCAGAGTTGGAACATTCGCTTTGATGAGGTGATTAAAGCGTTTGGGTTTGTACAGGTTTATGGAGAACCCTGTATTTACAAGAAAGTGAGTGGGAGCTCTATAGCATTTCTTATACTGTATGTGGATGACATGCTGATAATGGGAAATAATATAGAACTCTTGGAAAGTATAAAGGCCTACTTGAATAAGTGTTTTTCAATGAAGGACCTTGGAGAAGCTGCTTACATATTAGGTATTAAGATCTATAGAGATAGATCGAAACGCCTCATTGGTCTTTCACAAAGCACATACCTTGAAAAGATATTGAAGAAGTTCAATATGGATCAGTCCAAGAAGGGGTTCTTGCCTGTGTTGCAAGATGTGAGATTGAGTACGACTCAATGCCCGACCACGGCAAAGGATAGAGAAGAGACGAGTGTCATCCCCTATGCTTCAGCCATAGGCTCTATTATGTATGCCATGCTGTGTACCAGACCTGATGTGAACCTTGCCATAAGCTTGGTAGGGAGGTACCAAAGTGATCCCGGAGCGGAACACTGGACAGCGGTCAAGAATATCCTGAAGTACCTGAAAAGGACAAAGGACATGTTTCTCGTTTATGGAGGTGCCGAAGAGCTCGTCGTAAAGGGTTACGTCGATGCTAGCTTCAACACAGATCCAGACGACTCCAAGTCGCAAACCGGATACGTGTATATTTTGAATGGAGGGGCAGTGAGCTGGAGCAGCAGCAAGCAAATCGTCGTGGCGGCATCTACATGTGAAGCGGAGTACATAGCTGCTTCGGAAGCAGCAAAGGAGGGAGTCTGGATGAAGGAGTTCATCACTGACCTAGGAGTGATTCCAAAATTCGTCGGTCCCGATGACTCTACTCTGTGACAACACTGGAGCTATTGCCCTTGCGAAGGAGCCCAGGTTTCACAAGAAGACAAGACACATCAAGCGCCGCTTCAACTCCATCCGTGATTACATTCAGAAAGGAGACATAGATATTTGTAAAGTGCATACGGATCTGAATATCGCAGATCCGTTGACTAAACCTCTCTCACGAGCAAAACATGATCAACACCAGAATGCTATGGGTGTTCGATTCATCACAATGTAACTAGATTATTGACTCTAGTGCAAGTGGGAGACTGTTGGAAATATGCCCTAGAGGCAATAATAAAATGGTTATTATTGTATTTCCTAGTTCATGATAATTTTCTATTATTCATGCTACAATTGTGTTAACCGGAAACCATAATACATGTGTGAATACATAGACCACAACATGTCCCTAGTAAGCCTCTAGTTGGCTAGCTCGTTGATCAATAGATGGTCACGGTTTCATGACCATGGACATTGGATGTCGTTGATAACGTGATCACATCATTAGGAGAATGATGTGATGGACAAGACCCAATCCTAAGCATAGCACAAGATCGTGTAGTTCGTTTGCTAAAGCTTTTCAATGTCAAGTATCATTTCCTTAGACCATGAGATTGTGTAACTCCCTGATACCGTAGGAATGCTTTGGGTGTGCCAAACGTCACAACGTAACTGGGTGGCTATAAAGGTACGCTACGGGTATCTCCGAAAGTGTCTGTTGGGTTGACACGAATCGAGACTGGGATTTGTCACTCCGTGTGACGGAGAGGTATCTCTGGGCCCACTCGGTAAGACATCATCATAATGAGCTCAATGTGACTAAGGAGTTAGCCACGGGATGATGTGTTACGGAACGAGTAAAGAGACTTGCCGGTAACAAGATTGAACAAGGTATAGGGATACCGACGATCGAATCTCGGGCAAGTACCATACCGATAGACAAAGGGAATTGTATACGGGATTGATTGAATCCCTGGCATCGTGATTCATCCGATGAGATCATCGTGGATTACGTGGGAGCCAACATGGGTATCCAGATCCCGCTGTTGGTTATTGGTCTGAGAGGTGTCTCGGTCATGTCTACGTGTCTCCTGAACCCGTAGGGTCTACACACTTAAGGTTCGATGACGCTAGGGTTATAGGGAAAAGGTATATGTGATTACCGAAGGTTGTTCGGAGTCCCGGATGAGATCCCGGACATCACGAGGAGCTCCGGAATGGTCCGGAGGTAAAGATTGATATATAGGAAGTCCAGTTTTGGTCACCGGAAAGTTTTCGGGCACATCGGTAGTGTACCGGGAGTGCCGGGAGGGTGCCGGAGGACCCCCGGGAGGGGTGTGACGACCAGAGGACTTCATGGGATGTTAGATAAAGTGTGTCAGCCCTTATTGGGCTGGGAAATACTTTTGCTAAAGGCCCATGTGGCTGGAGATAAGAGATAGGGCTGAAAAAGATTTAAAAGGAGGAGATCCACCTCCCTTGTGGGAGGTGGACTCTCCCCCTAGCTCGGCCGAACCTCTCCTCCTTGGAGGAGGGGTCAAGCCAGCCCTTCCTATCCCTCCTCCTATATATACTTGAGGTTTTTGCCCTTTGAGAACAGATCTGAACTCTCTCTCTCTCTCGGCGAAGCTCTACCTCTCTTCTTCCTCCTCCGCAGCGCTTGGCGAAGCCCTGCCGGGATACCTTGCTACTCCACCACCACCATGCCGTCGTGCTGCTGCTGGAGCTCTTCCCCAACCTCTCCTTCCTCCTTGCTGGATCAAGGTGTAGGAGACGTCACCGGGCTGCACGTGTGTTGAACGCGGAGGTGCCGTCCGTTCGGCACTTGATCGGATCTACCGCGGTCTGAATCGCTGCGAGTATGACTCCATCAACCGCGTTCTTGTAACGCTTCCGCTTAGCGATCTTCAAAGGTATAAAGACGCAATCTCTCCCCTCTTGTTGCTGGTTTCTCCATAGATAGATCTTGGTGACACGTAGGAAAATTTTGATTTACTACTACGTCTCCCAACACATTTCAGCCGGCGTCAGATCCGGCGCAAAGGCCAGAGCCCGAGTCAATCCTGCGACAGCTCCTTGGCGAAACGCAGACTTCTTCAGCTCGTCTATTTGCTTTGGCATGGTCGAGAAGAGGTCCAACACCCCTTTCAGAGCGGTGGGGATCTTCTCCTTATACTGGATGCTCTTGATCGTAAAAATAGCTCCGCAGTACAACTGCTCGGCGAAGGTGTAGATAGCTTTTAAAGGAAGAATATTGTCATTGGCCAGCTGCCGACTCCGGGGACCTGCATAAGCCGGATGAGGCACATGAGCCGCCAGTTTTCAGTAAAAGGTGTTAACATACATAGTAAGATGACGACTTACCAAACAAGGCGGCTGACATCTTGGCAATGTGCCGTTTCAAGCCTTGGAGTTCTTCGGCTACGGTGATAAGCCGTTGATCGGCGTCGTCCGCCTGTTTGGTCAGAGCAATTTTCTCCGACTCTGCCGTCTCTTTCAGAGATGTGAGTTCAGCGGTGGCCTTCGCAAGTTCTTTGGCTAAGAGCCGGCACTTTTCGTCTGTGATGCTCCGTGCTTCTTGCTGAGAGGCTAGATTAGCTTTCAGATCTGCCAGCTGAGAGACGACAGCGTTTAATGCGTCCTGCAAATTTCAAAGTAAAACATGAGCCGTTACAAGGAAGAGGATATCAAAATGACAAGTGTTCACAGTTAAAGTTATGCAAGTCTCAAACAGATTGCAAGCAATATATTTGACACTTGGGGCTAATGTACATTTTATCGTTTGAGTATACAGTTCCAGTTCATCTTCTTCAAAATTAATCCGGAACTTGGGGGCTACACTATGGCTCTTTTCAAATAGAAGCACCAGCTCAAAGAAAATTTGAGTCGGCCCTTGGGGGCTACGACGAGCTCTTCAAATTGTTTACAAGCAAAAGACCCGACTCAAATAAAATTTGAGTCGGCCCTTGGGGGCTACAATTGGCGGTTCACTATAACCTCAAGGAAGACCCGGTTTAACTATACACTAGATTAAAACCGGCTCTTGGGGGCTAGAGAAGGTTATGGTAGGAGAAGAGTGACGTACCTCGTACTTGGTCTTCATCATAGCAACCAGCCGAAGTTCTAAATCCCGACTGGTGTTGACCCGGTTCATATAACCAGAGTGGAGCTCTTCGGCCGTCATCTTTTCGTATGAAGAATCGAAGTGGAGCTTCCGTGAGGCTTCAGCCGGCTCCGAATGCTGGGTCAGTACATGCTCCGGAGTCAGAGACTTCTGGGCAGATCCGGTGATGATGACATCCGGAGTTGCGGGGGTCTTAGCAGGAGTGACCGGCCTTGAAGAAGCCCTTGGAGGACTCTCCATTATAACATCGTCTATCGCCGGCTCTGTGGAAGCAGCTGGCAGAGCTTCTTCCGGCTGTCCAAGGTCTGGTTGTCCAAGGTCCGGCTGAGCCGGGGCCGGCTGTTCAAAATCATGGTCTTGAGGGACCGGGCCAGAGGAAGGATGATTGGTTTTACGGCGTTTCTCCTGAGCACTGCAAGACAAGGAGTCAGCATTTGAAAGAGACTAATATTGTATCAACAGCCGGATGTTCGAATACATACAGCGGGTTGATCTTTGGCAGAGGTATAACCGACACCGAAGAGTCACCAGAAGAGGGGGTCTTCTGAAAGAATAAGACAAGGAAAATGAGAGGACGCTGAAACACAAAGGGAAAAATCAAAGGGAAATAGAGACACAAACCTCTGCAGAACGCTTCTTGGGAGCCGGTGAGTTTGGAAGCCCTGACACAAGCTCGGTAGAGCCGGTGCTCCTGGTCTGGCGATGTTCGGCCTACTATTGCTTTTTCAAGAAGAAATCGAGAGCCAGATGAGCAAGAGGGTGAGAAAGAGGAAATTTCCTAACAACCCGCCGCGGCTTTCGGATGAAATATTCTGAGTCGGAGTATATATAAGTTACCTCGGGAGCATTGGCGTGACTGGTCTCCACTTCTTCCTGTGAACACAATAGACATTAATAAGGAGCAGAAAAGAGTGAGGGGTCAAGCAAGCAAGACAAGACTTTACCTCTGAATCTGATGAGGCCGGTTGTTCAAGCCAGTTCTCTTGGGGGGCGGCTTTCTTCGGCTTCTTGCCTACGGCTTTCTTCTTAGCCGCCTTCGGAGGAGGGACGTACTCCTTTTTCCAGAAGTCTGAGTCGGCCTGCACAAAGTAACCCAGAGGAAAAGATAGTAAACCAAGCAAAAAGGACAAGTAAACATGCAAGAGATGGATGGAAAAGAGATTAACTTACAGCAGGAGCCGGGTTGGTAGCGCAGAAAGGCGCTAAGCCGATGGTGCTGCAAGAGCCGAAGGCTTCATGAACGAGGCTCCGAATGGTCATGCAGATGTCATCTTCGGTCAAGGTGACCTTGCTGAAGCACAACGAGCTGTCGTACTTTCCTTCATACTCATGCATGATCCGCCACTCCACCCAGCAACGAATCAGATCTGTTCCCATAAGTCCATTGGCCAAGAGTGCCTTCACTCTGGCGTGAGCTGTCTCATACTTGGCGCGATCTACGACTGAGAGCCGGTCAGGAAGCGCCGTGTCTGTCGACAGCCGGGAAGGACGATAACCCAGCAGGCGGTGTTCAGTTTCAGGAGACATATCCTTACAATAAAACCAAGTCTTATTCCAGTCCTTGGGGTGGCTTGGCATCTGGATAGCCGGAAAAATGATGCCCGTTCGGCGCTGGATAGTGATCCCTCCAAGTTCCAGACTCGGGCCGCTTTTGAACTCCGTATGGCGGTTGGCATAGAAGAATTCACGGAAGAAACCCACAGATGGTCTGGACTGAAGATATGCTTCGCAGAGTGCTTGGAAGTGGCAGATGTTGGAAACAGAGTTTGGCGCCAGGTCTTGGGGGTGAAGCTTGTACAGGTGAAGGATGTCACGGAAAAACTTGGAGCCGGGTGGTACGAAGCCCCGCTCAATGTGGTCTGTAAACACTACCACCTCCCCCTTCTTAGGTGCGGGGCGGGTCTCATCACCCGGAACCCGCCAGTGGATGACCTCCTTTGGGGGAAGGGTGACTGCAGCGACAAGATCCGCCAGGTGTTCTTCAGTAACACAAGAGCCGACCCAGTTGCACGAGTTGGTGGCACGTGTCATATTGGCGACTTAAAGTAGTGTACGAAGTAAAATGAGTGACTATCCAAGCGATGGCAGGTGGTTGCGACGGTTCACAGTTTAAAGGGTTCTAAGAATATTATTGAAGGCCCGGCTGATGAGAGCCGGAGGGAGTCTAACGGTTCACGAGAGAAAGGGGGCTGAAAATCGGCTAAGTCCCGGACAAACAGTTTTCTCAGACTGCTGCTAAAAATACGGGTCTACAAAAGGCAGTAAAATAAATTTTATTTTAACCTAGCGACGAACAGCGGGGATGGAAAAATGGGCTGGAGCCCGAACGGTCCACGCGTTACGCGCGGCCGGCCCGCGCGCAGCAGCGGTAGCGACAACGCATTCTAAAGAGGTGCCGATGGCGTCAGGACGTGTACGCGATGGCAGTGCCGGAACCCGAGCGGTGGCGACGGAGCTATCGGAAAACCCTACTCGCGATGACATTAACCTAAGGAGTGGAAGAACTCACCGGAGCCGATGGCGGAGGCGGGAGACACTCTGGAATGACCAGGTTGATGCAGCGGCCAAGGTTGCGGACGGCGAGCGGGCGGCGCTGGAGCAGAAGTGCAACGAAGCGGAGCGATCGACGGAGGAAGAAGAAAGGTGCGAGAGCGGGAAGAGTGAAGGGCCCCGACCCACACGGGTCATATTTAAAGAGGGAATAAGGAAGGTGCGAAATCCCAGGCGATGACACCGGTCTGACCGAGGCAGACGCCTCGATTCTCGGAGTAAGTGGTTAAATGCGAAGATTTGGTGATACGTCAGCAGATCCTGTGATGTCACGCTGGCTCATTCTGCAACGACTCTCAGACAACCGAAAGAGAAGGATGAAGTGAGCTGGCTCAATTCAACCTGGGGCCTAATGTTGGGGATCTAACCCCGTGATATGACCCGGCTTAGAAGCTCCGGCTGATAATATTGATTCATGAGCCAGCCCAAGAGAGAAGCTATCAACTGAAGGCCCAAGATGATAGGCGGCTCAAGATGCGGCCCGGACGACGGCCCGGACGGCGAAGACCCTGACGTGCAAGACGTCTCAAGGATGACTTGGGCGAGGAGGTAGAGATAGATTCGGAGATGTAAACATGATCCGGTTAAGCAATTGTAAGACCCGACGGTTCTGACCTCTTATATAAAGGCAGACCCGGGGTGACTTAGAGGTTAGGTTATCGAGAGCTAGGTCAAGCTTTAGCCCCTTGTAATCGATACAACAAGCAATAACAACACAAGCAGGACGTAGGCTTTTACCTCGACTTGAGGGGCCGAACCTGGGTAAACTCGTGTCCTTTGTCCCGATCAACCCCTTTGAGTCCACTACGATGGCGACAGCTCCGAACTCAAGTTCGGTAATCCGGACATCTGCCGAGATAAAACCACGACATTCACCGCAGCACACCTCTGTTGTCACAGAATATCCGCCCGGTGTGACTGCTGGATCCGGTGCTGCAGCGCCATCCACCTTGTGACTCGCTGTGCCACTAGGGGCAGCAGCGGGATCTTCTGCGCCTGCTTTGTCTACTAGGTCTCTCGCTGCACCGCGCACACGTCTTCAACGAGGGGTAACTCAACCAAGTACCCTTAGGGAGGCACTTACGGATGCGAATTGGAAGAAGGCCTTGGAAGAAGAATACATGACACTTCTAAAAAAATAAAACATGGCACTTGGTTCCCCACAACAAGGCAAAATTTTGATTGACTGCAAGTGGTTTTTCAGAATAAAAAAATCTGATGGAACCATAGATCGCTACAAAGCCAGACTTGTTTCAAAAGGCTTCAACCAATGGTATGGCATAGACTATGAGGATAGATTTAGTCTAGTTGTTAAAGCTGCAACTATTCCTCTTGTGCTATCTATTGTTGTTTCCAGGGGATGGAGTCTTAGACAGCTGCATGTGCAAAACACGTTTCTTCATGGTGTTCTGGAAGAGGAAGTGTACATGAAACAACCTCCTGGGTTTGAAAACAAAAATAAACCTTTTCATGTGTCTAAGCTTGATAAAGCTCTATATGGATTGAAACAAGCTCCCAAGGCATGGTACTCCAGACTCAGTCAGAAATTACAAGCTCTTGGTTTTGTCCCTTCCAAGTCCGATACATCCTTGTTCATTTACAACAGATTAAAGACCACTATTTTTGTTCTTATCTATGTTGATGATATTATTGTCACTAGGTCATCTGATGAAGCCATATCATGATTGTTGAAAGATTTGAGTGCTGAATTTTCCCTCAAGTGTTGGAAATATGCCATAGAGGCAATAATAAATTAGTTATTATCATATTTCCTTGTTCAAGATAATCGTTTATTATCCATGCTATACTTGTGTTGATCGGAAACTCAGATACATGTGTGGATACATAGACAACACCATGTCCCTAGTATGCCTCTAGTAGACTAGCTCATTCATCAAAAGATGGTTAAGGTTTCCTAGCCATGGACACGAGATGTCATTTGATAACGGGATCACATCATTAGGAGAATGATGTGATGGACAAGACCCAAACTACAAACATAGCATATGATCGTGTCAGTTTATTGCTACTATTTTCCGCATGTCAAGTATATGTTCCTATGACCATGAGATCATGCAACTCACATACATCGGAGGAGTGCATTGTGTGTATCAAACATCGCAACATAACTGGGTGGCTATAAAGGTGCTCTACAGGTATCTCCGAGGGTGTCTGTTGAGTTGGCATGGATCAAGAATGGGATTTGTTACTCGGTGTGATGGAGAGGTATCCCAGGGCCCACTCGGTAATACAACATCACAATAAGCCTTGAAAGCAATGTGACTAAGTGTTAGTCACGGGATCTTGTATTACAGAATGAGTAAAGAGACTTGCCGGTAACGATGTTGAACTAGGTATGGAGATACCGACGATCGAATCTCGGGCAAGTAACATACCGAAGAACAAAAGGGAACATCATACGGGATTAATTGAATCCTTGACATAGAGGTTCGACCGATAAAGATCTTCGTAAAATATGTAGGAACCAATATTGGCATCCAGGTCCCGCTATTTGTTATTGACCGTAGAGGTGTCTCGATCATGTCTACATAGTTCTCGAACCCGCAGGGTCTGCACACTTAAGGTTTGGTGACGTTTCGGTAGTATAGAGTTATGTATGGTGGTGACCGAGGGTTGTTCGGAGTCTCGGATGAGATCCCGGATGTCACGAGGAGTTCCGGAATGGTCCGGAGGTAAAGATTCATATATAGGAAGTCCTATTTTGGTCGCCGGAAAAGTTTCGGGCTCATCAGTAGTGTATCGGGAGTGCCGGTAGTGTACCGGGAGACCATCGGGAGGGGTATTTCGTGTTGGAAATATTCCCTAGAGGCAATAATAAATTAGTTATTATCATATTTCCTTGTTCATGATGATCGTTTATTATCCATGCTATAATTGTATTGATCGGAGACTTAGATGCATGTGTGGATACATAGACAAAACCATGTCCCTAGTATGCCTCTAATAGACTAGCTCGTTGATCAAAAGATGGTTAAGGTTTCCTAGCCATGGACATGAGATGTCATTTGATAATGGGGTCACATCATTAGGAGAATGATGTGATGGACAAGACCCAAACTACAAACGTAGCATATGATCGTGTCAGTTTATTGCTACTGTTTTCCGCATGTCAAAGTATATGTTCCTATGACCATGAGATCATGCAACTCACGGATATCAGAGGAGTACCTTGTGTGTATGAAACGTCGCAACGTAACTGGGTGACTATAAAGGTGCTCTACAGGTATCTCCGATGGTGTCTGTTGAGTTGGCATGGATCGAGACTGGGATTTGTTACTTCGTGTGACGGAGAGGTATCTCGGGGCCCACTCGGTAATACAACATCACAATGAGCCTTGCAAGCAATGTGAATAATTGTTAGTTGCGGGATCTTGTATTACGCAACGAGTAAAGAGACTTGCCGGTAACGAGATTGAACTAGGTATAGAGATACTGACGATGGAATCTCGGGCAAGTAACATACCGAAGAACAAAGGGAACGTTATACGGGATTAACTGAATCCTTGACATAGAGGTTCAACCGATAAGATCTTCGTAGAATATGTAGGAACCAATGTGGACATCCAGGTCCCGCCATTGGTTATTGGCCGGAGAGGTGTCTCGGTCATGTCTACATAGTTCTCGAACCCGCAGGGTCTGCACACTTAAGGTTCGGTGACGTTTCGGTAGTATAGAGTTATGTATGGTGGTGACCGAAGGTTGTTCGAAGTCCCGGATGAGATCCCGGACGTCACGAGGAGCTCCGGAATGGTCCGGAGGTAAAGATTCATATATAGGAAGTCCCAGTTTGGTTTCCGTAAAAGTTTCGGGCTCATCGGTAGTGTACCGGGAGTGCCGGTAGTGTACCGGGAGGCCTCCGGGAGGGGTATTTCGACCCCAAGAGGTCCATGGGCTGTGGCAGAATAATAACCAGCCCTTAGTGGGCTGGGAAAACAGCCACAAAGGCCCATGGCGCAGGAGAGAAAGTCCTAATGCAAAAAGTGGAAAATCAGCCAATAGGAGGCAATCCTACTCCAACTAGGATTGGAGGTGAAGTAGGATTGCTCGCACCTCCTATTTCGGCCGACCCAAAGGCCTTGGCTGCCTCTCCTCTCCTCTCCTCCTATATATACTAGTGGATTGGGTGGTTTTTGGACAGAATTTCCGGCCACGTGCTACCCGTTCCACCGGTGCATAGTTTCTCCTCTAGATCGGTTTTCTGCAGCGCTTAGGCGAAGCCCTGGCGGAATTGCTCCACCACCATCACCGGAGTGCCGTCACGCTACCGGTGAACTCTCTCTCCTCTCCACCTCCTCTCGCTGGATCGAGACGGTGGAGATCGTCATCAAGCTGCACGTGTGCTGAACGCGGAGGTGCCGTCCGTTCGGCGCTAGATCGGAAGGACCGTGATCGAGATCACGAGACGGTTCGTGATGTGATCACGTAACGGATCGTGATGAGTTCACGAGACAGATTGTGATCAAGATCGTGAGATGGATCGTGATGAGTTCGCGGGACGGATCATGATGTGTTCGTGGGACGGTTCGTGATGGATCGCGGGACGCTCGGCGATTTGGATCGCGAAGATGTTCGACTACACCAACCGCGTTTCTTAACACTTCCCGCTTAGCGATCTACAAGGGTATGTAGATCCACTCTCCCTCTCGTAGATGCTCATCACCATGGATAGGTTTGCGTGTGCGTAGGAATTTTTTTGCTTCCCATGCGACGTTCCCCAACAGTGGCATCATGAGCTAGGTTGATGGTTCGATGAGATCTCGAGTAGAACACAAAAGGTTTGTGGGCGTTGATGCTTAGATTGCTTCCTACCTTGGTCGTATTTTGGTTCAGCGGTATTGTGAGATGAAGCGGCCCGGACCAACATTACTCGTACGCTTACGAGAGACCGGTTCCCGCGACGCAACTTGTTGCTTAGCTGGCTTGCGGGTGACAGTTTCTCTTACTCTAGTTGGATCGGATCCGACAAAGGCGGTCCTTGAGAAGGTTGAAAAGCAAACTAGTGTATCACCGTTGTGGTTTTGCGTAGGTGAGAAGTGTTCTTGCTAGAAACCCGTAGCAGCCACGTAAAACATGCAACAACAATTAGAGAACGTCTAACTTGTTTTTGCAAGGTATGTTGTGATGTGATATGGACAATTACATGATGAGATATATGTGATGTATGAGATTATCATGTGATGTATAGAATTTCATGACTTGCACGTCGATGAGTACGGCAACCGGCAGGAGCCATAGGGTTGTCTTTAATTATTGTATGACTTGTGTGTCAATCATTAAGCGCTATGTAATGCTTTACTTTATCGCTAAACGGTAGCAATAGTAGTAGAAGCATTCAGGGCGTGACAACCCCGATGGCGACACGTTGATGGAGATCAAGATGATGGAGATCATGGTGTCGTGCCGGTGACGATGGAGATCATGCCGGTGCTTTGAAGATGGAGATCTTAAGCATGAGTTCATGGCCATATCATGTCACTGATGATTTGCATGTGATGTTAATCCTTTTATGCACCTTGTTTTGCTTAGGACGACGGTAGCATTATAAGGTGATCCCTCACTTAATTTCAAGATAAATTGTGTTCTCCCCAAGTGTGCACCGTTGCGAAAGTTCGTCGTGTTGAGACACCACGTGATGATCGGGTGTGATAGACTCTACGTTCACATACAACGGGTGCAAGACAGATTTGCACATGCGGAACACTCGGGTTAAACTTGACGAGCCTAGCATGTACAGACATGGACTCGGAACACAAGAGACCGAAAGGTCAAGCATGAGTCATATAGTAGATATGATCAACATAATGATGTTCACCATTGAAGCCACCTCAACTCACGTGATGATCGGACTTGAGTTGGTGAATTTGGATCATGTGACACTCAGATGACCTGAGGGATGTCAAATTGAGTGGGAGTTCTTAAGTAATATGATTAATTGAACTCATTATCATGAACATAGTCAATAGTGTCTTTGCAAATTGTGTTGTAGATTACTAGCTCGCGCTGAAGCTCCCTTAATTTTTATATGTTCCTAGAGAAATAGAGTTGAAAGATGATGGTAGCAATATTGCGGACTGGGTCCGTGATCTGAGGATTGTCCTCATTGCTGCACAGAAGGCTTATGTCCTTAATGCACTGCTCGGTGCGCCACCCTCTCTAGCATTGTCTGTAGATATTGTTAATATCTGACAGGCACGTTCCGATGACTACTTGATAGTTTAGTGCGTCATGCATTACAGCTTAGAATTGAGGCTCTGAAACGTTTTGAACGTCACGAAACATATAAGATGTTCTAGGAGCTGAGATTGTGATCTCAGGCTCGTGCCCGTGTTGCGAGATATGAGATCTCCAACAAGATTCTTTGCCTGTAAGATGAAGGAGAATAGCTCAACCGTTGAGCATGTGCTCAGATTGTCTGGGTGCTACAATCACTTGAATCAAGTGGGAGTTGATCTTCCAAATAAGATAGTGATTGATATAGTTCTCCAAGTCATTTTCACTAAGCTACTAGAACTTGGTGATGAACTATAAATTGCCAGGGATAGAAATAATGATTCCTGAGCTGTTCGCGATGTTTGACACTGCAAAGGTAGAAATCAAAAAGGGAGCGTCAAGTGTTGATGGTTAATCAAACCACTAGTTTCGAGAAGGGCAAGATCAAGGAGGGTAACTTCATGGATAGCAAGTCATTTGCTGCTCCAGTGAAGCAACCCAAAGTTGAACTCAAACCCGAGACTAAGTGCTTCTGTTTTGAGGTGAGCGATCGCTGAAGCGGAACAACCCTAGATACTTGGTAGATAGGAAGGCTGGCTACGTCAACAGAAGTATATTTGATATACGTGATGTGTACCTCGCTAGTGCTCCTAGTAGCACCTGGGTATTGGATACCGGTTCGGTTGCTAAATGTTAGTAACTCGAAATAAAAGCTACGGAATAAATGGACAACTAGCTAAGGGTGAGGTGACGATATGTGTTGGAAATGTTTCCAAGGTTGATGTGATCAACATCGCACGCTCTCTCTACCTTCAGGATTAGTGACTAACCTAAATAAATGTTATTTGGTGTTTTGCATTGTGCATGGACATGATTAGATCATGTTTATTGCAAATACGGTTATTCTTTTAAGTTAGAGAATAATGGTTATTCTGTTTACATGAATAATACCTTTAATGGTCATGCACCCAGTGAGAATGGTTTGTTGAAATCTTGATCATGGTAATACACATGTTCATAACATTGATGCCAAAAGATACAAAGTTAATAATGATAGTACCACATACTTGTGGCACTGCCGCTAAATGTCATATTGGTATAAAGCGCATGGAGAAACTCAATGCTGATGGATCTTTGGACTCATTCGATTTCGAATCGGTTGAGACATGCGAACCATGACTCTTGGGCAAAATGACTAAAAAACCCCGTTGGATGGAGCGGGCAAGTGATTCATTGGAAATGATACATGTTGATGTATGCGATCTAGTGAGTCTTGTAGCGTGCAGTGGATATCGTTATTTTCTTACCTTCACTGATGATTTGAGTAGATATAGTGTATATTTACTTAATGAAACACAAGTCTGAATCATTTGAAAGGTTCAAGCAAATTCAGAGTGAAGTTTAAGATCATCGTGACAAGAATATAAAAATGACTGCGATATGATCGTGGAGGTGAATATCTGAGTTACGAGTTTGGCATACAACTTAAGACAATGTGAAATTTGTTTCACAACTAAACGCCACCTGGAACACCATAGTGTGATGATGTGTCCGAACATCATAGTCATGCTCTATTGGATATGGTGCGTGCTATGATGTCTCTTATCGTTTTACTACTATAATTTTGGGGTTATGCATTAGAGACAACTACATTCACTTTATATAGGGCACCATCTAAATCCGTTGAGATGACACCGTGTGAATTATGGTTTGATAGAAACCTAAGCTGTCATTTCTTAAATGTTTGGGGCTGCAATGCTTGTGTGGAAAATGTTTTCACAGAATAAAGCTAGAACCCAAAGCGGACAAATGTATCTTCATAGAATACCCTAAGAACAGTTGGTATACCTTCTATCTCAGATCCGAGTGCAAAGTGTTTGTTGCTAAAACTGGGTCCTTTCTCGAGAAAAAGTTTCTCTCGAAAGAATTGAGTGGGAGGGAGATAGAACTTGATGAGGTTGTTAAACCTTTGTTCAACCAGAGAGTAGCGCAGCTCAAAAAGATGTTTCTGTGAATCCTACGTTAGTTGAAGAGGAAGTTAATGATGATGATCATGAAGCTTCAGGATCAAGTTACTATCGAACTTCGTAGGTCGACAAAGATGTGTACTGCTCCTAAGTGGTACGACAACCCTGTCTTGGAGGTCATGTTGTTGGACAACGATGAACCTACGAGCTATGGAGAAGCGATGATGGGCCCGGATTCTGACAAATGGTTGGAGACCATGAAATCCGAAATAGGATCCATGTATGAAAACCAAGTATAGACTTTGGTAGTCTTGCTCGTTGGACGGCAGGTCGTTGAGTACAAATGGATTTTTAAAATGAAGACAGACGCTGATGGTAAATGTCACCATTTGTAAAGCTCGACTTGTTGCAAAGTTGTTTGTGACAAGTTCAAGGAGTTGACTACGATGAGACTTTCTCACTCGTAGCGGTGCTAAAGTCTGTTGGAATTATGTTAGCAGTTGGTGTGTTTTCAATTATGAAATCTGGCAGATGGATGTCAAAACATCGTTTCCTTAACGGTTTACTTGAGGAAAGGTTGTATGTGATACAACCAGAAGGTTTTGTCAGGACTAAGGATGCTAAAAGGTGTGCAAGCTTCGGTGATCCTTCCATGGAGTGAAGCAAGCATCTCGGAGTTGGAATATATGCTTTGATCAGGTGATCAAAGTTTTGATGTTTATACAAAGTTTACGAGAAATTTGTATTTGCAATAAAGTGAGTGGGAGCACTATAGAATTTCTGATAAGTATATGTGGATGACATATTGTTGATCAGAAATAATGTAGAGTTTCTGGAAAGCATGAAACGGTTGTTTGAAAAGTGTTTTTCAAAGGAAGACCTGGATAAAGCTACCTAATTGTTGAGCATCAAAATCTATAGAGATAGATCAAGATGCTTGATGAGACTTTCAATGAGTGCATACCTTGACAAGATTTTGAAAGAGTTCAAAATGGATCAGCCAGAGAAATATTTCTCATCTGATTTGTAAGGTGTGAAGTTGAGTGAGACTCAAAGCTCGACAACGGCAGAAGAAAGAGAAAGGACGAACGTCGTCCCCTATGCCTTAGCCATAGGCTCTATATTATGCCATGCTGTGTACCGCACCTGCGTGTGCCTTGTCATGAGTCTGTCAAGGGGTACAAGAGTGGTCCAGGAGTGGATCACTGGACAGCGGTCGGAATTATCCTTAGTAACCAGAGGACTAAGGAAACGTTTCTTGATTATGGAGGTGATAAAGAGTTCGTCGTAAAGAGTTACGTCGATGCAAGCTTTAAACACCTATCCGGATGACTAGTAGTAGCAATCTGGATACGTATAGTGGAGCAGCCATTTGGAAATAGTACCAAGTGGAGTGTGGTAGCAGTGTTTACGGTTTAACATAGAGATTTGCAAAGTACACATGATCTGAATATCGCAGACCCGTTGACTATGAGACCTCTCTCACATGCAAAGCATGATCGAGCCCCAGAACTCATTGGGTGTTAGATTCATAACAATGTGAATCACATGGTGATGTGAACTAGATTATTGACTCTAGTGCAAGTGGGAGACTGTTGGAAATATGCCCTAGAGGCAATAATAAATTAGTTATTATCATATTTCCTTGTTCATGATGATCGTTTATTATCCATGCTATAATTGTATCGATCGGAGACTTAGATGCATGTGTGGATACATAGACAAAACCATGTCCCTAGTATGCCTCTAATAGACTAGCTCGTTGATCAAAAGATGGTTAAGGTTTCCTAGCCATGGACATGAGATGTCATTTGATAACGGGGTCACGTCATTAGGAGAATGATGTGATGGACAAGACCCAAACTACAAACGTAGCATATGATCGTGTCAGTTTATTGCTACTGTTTCCCGCATGTCAAAGTATATGTTCCTATGACCATGAGATCATGCAACTCACGGATATCGGAGGAGTACCTTGTGTGTATCAAACGTCGCAACGTAACTGTGTGACTATAAAGGTGCTCTACAGGTATCTCCGATGGTGTCTGTTGAGTTGGCATGGATCGAGACTGGGATTTGTTACTCCGTGTGACGGAGAGGTATCTCGGGGCCCACTCGGTAATACAACATCACAATGAGCCTTGCAAGCAATGTGACTAATTGTTAGTTGCGGGATCTTGTATTACGCAACGAGTAAAGAGACTTGCCGGTAACGAGATCGAACTAGGTATAGAGATACTGACGATCGAATCTCGGGCAAGTAACATACCGAAGAACAAAGGGAACTTATACGGGATTAACTGAATCCTTGACATAGAGGTTCAACCGATAAGATCTTCGTAGAATATGTAGGAACCAATGTGGACATCCAGGTCCCGCCATTGGTTATTGGCCGGAGAGGTGTCTCGGTCATGTCTACATAGTTCTCGAATCCGCAGGGTCTGCACACTTAAGGTTCGGTGACGTTTTGGTAGTATAGAGTTATGTATGGTGGTGACCGAAGGTTGTTCGGAGTCCCGGATGAGATCCCGGACGTCACGAGGAGCTCCGGAATGGTCTGGAGGTAATTATTCATATATAGGAAGTCCCAGTTTGGTTTCCGGAAAAGTTTCGGGCTCATCGGTAGTGTACCGGGAGTGCCAGTAGTGTACCGGGAGGCCTCCGGGAGGGGTATTTCGACCCCAAGAGGTCCATGAGCTGTGGGAGAATAATAACCATCCCTTAGTGGGCTGGGAAAACAGCCACAAAGGCCCATGGCGCAGGGGAGAAAGTCCTAAAGCAAAAAGTGGAAAATCAGCCAATAGGAGGCAATCCTACTCCAACTAGGATTGGAGGTGAAGTAGGATTGCTCGCACCTCCTATTTTGGCCGACCCAAAGGCCTTGGCTGCCTCTCCTCTCCTATCCTCCTATATATACTAGTGGATTGGGTGGTTTTTGGACAGAATTTCCGGCCACGTGCTACCCGTTCCACCGGTGCATAGTTTCTCCTCTAGATCGGTTTTCTGCAGCGCTTAGGCGAAACCCTGGCGGAATTGCTCCACCACAATCACCGGAGCGCCGTCACGCTGCCGGTGAACTCTCTCTCCTCTCCACCTCCTCTTGATGGATCGAGACGGTGGAGATCGTCATCAAGCTGCACGTGTGCTGAACGCGGAGGTGTCGTCCGTTCGGCGCTAGATCGGAAGGACCGTGATCGAGATCACGAGACGGTTCGTGATGTGATCACGTAACAGATCGTGATGAGTTCGCGGGACAGATCGTGATCAAGATCGTGAGACGGATCGTGATGAGTTCGCGAGATGGATCATGATGTGTTCGTGGGACGGTTCGTGATGGATCGCGGGACGCTCGGCGATTTGGATCACGAAGATTGTCGACTACACCAACCGCGTTTCTTAACGCTTCCCGCTTAGCGATCTACAAGGGTATGTAGATCCACTCTCCCTCTCGTAGATGCTCATCACCATGGATAGGTTTGCGTGTGCGTAGGAAATTTTTTGTTTCCCATGCGACGTTCCCCAACATTTCGACCCAAGAGTCTACATGGGCTGTGGGAGAGTAAATACCAGACCTTAATGGGCTGGTGGAAATCCCGCACAAGGCCCATGAGGCTGGGAAGAAAAGCCCAGAGAGAAAAAGGTGGAAAAAGGCAAAAAAATAGGGTGAATCCTAGTCCTACTAGGATTGGAGGTGGATTCCACCTCTCCCACTTGATTTGGCCGACCCAATTGCTGGTCCTTTGAGGGCCAAGCCTCCTCCTCTCTTCGTCTTATATTTACTAGAGGTTTTAGGGTTTTTTGGCACCATATTTTAGCCACATTCTCCCGTTCCTCCAGTGCATACTTTTTCCTCTAGATCGGATTTCTGCAGTGCTTAGGTGAAGACCTGCCGGAATAGCTCCACCACCATCGCCGGAGCGCCGTCACGCTGCCGGAGAACTCTTCTACCTCTCCGGTCCCTCTTGCTAGATCAAGAAGGCGGAGATCATCATCAAGCTGTACGTGTGCTGAACGCAGAGGTGCCGTCCATTTGGCGCTAGATCGGAAAAATCGTGATCAAGATCGTGAGACGGATCGTGATGAGATCGCGGGACGGATCGTGATGAGATCGCGGGACGGATCGTGATGAGATCGCGGGACAGATCATGATGAGATGGCGGGACGCTCGGCAATTTGGATCGCAAAGACGTTCGACTACACCAACCGCGTTTCTTAATGCTTCCCGCTTAGCGATCTACAAGGGTATGTAGATCCACTCTCTCTCTCGTAGATGCTCATCACCATGGATAGATCTGCGTGTGCGTAGGATTTTTTTTGTTTCCCATGCATCATTCCCCAACATCAAGGACATAGGAGACTTACACTTCTTCCCAGGAATTGAGGTCAAGAAGCAGGGAGATAGTACTCTTCATCTCTCTCAGGAAAAATATGCTACTAACCTGTTAAGAAGAGTTGGGTTACAAGGGTGTAAGCCTTCTCAAACTCCACTATCCAGTACAGAAAAACTATCACTTACTGAAGGAAAACCTCTGGGTCAAGATGACAGTACCAGGTACAGAAGCTTAGTAGGAGCACTTCAGTATTTGACTTTGACCAGGCCAGATATTTCCTTTGTTGTGAACAAGGTTTGTCAGTATCTTCATGCACCCACTGAAACTCATTGGACCGCTGCTAAGTGCATAGTAAGATATGTGGAAGATACTATGAATCTTGGTGTTACTTTCAAAAAATCCTCATCCACACTTGTTAGTGCTTTTTTTGATTCTGACTGGGCAGAATGTCTAGATGACAGACGCTCTACTGGTGGATTTGCAGTATTCTTTGGTCCAAATTTTATATCTTGGTGTGCAAAGAAACAAGCCACAGTGTCAAGATCAAGTACAGAAGCTGAGTACAAAGCCCTAGCCAATGCCACAACTGAGATTATTTGGGTTCAATTCATGTTGAAAGAGCATGGTGTGAAGAACACTCAAGCTCCATGTTTGTGGTGTGATAACCTTGGTGCTACCTATCTATCTGCTAACCTTGTTTTTTATGCTAGGACAAAGCACATTGAAATCGATTTTCACTTCGTCAGAGAACGAGTTGCTAATAAGCAGTTGGAGATACGGTTTGTGCATTCACGTGACCAGGTTGTAGATGGTTTCACCAAGGCATTGCCTACAAGAAACTTTGAAGAGTTCAAGCGTAATCTCAACTTGACCAAGTTATGATTAAGGGAGGGTGTTAAACACACCGAAATATGGTTCGGGTGACTTACCAAGGCTGTCGCGCTAGAGTTGGTTATTGACATAGAATAGGAGGTAGTTGTGATTGTTTCTTATCTTCTAATCTTTGGTCTCTATCTAGTCTTTCCTTGTATCTCAAGTCAAGGATCCCAACCATGTATTGATCTCTCTTGTACGCTAAACGGGAAGTTATGCCCCGCTATATAACACGAAGCCGTCTCCCTAGCAGGGTACGACGTTCCTCCATAGGAAGTAGTGGCATGTTTGAGTAGTGGCGATTGTGTACTATTGTTCCAGAAAGCTTGTGCTAGAGTGCGACTGTGCACACAGATGTTCTGGTTTCAGTTGTAGCTGATGCTTATCAACTCAATCACCCTTCAAATACGTGTGATTATAACTCAAGCAAATATGACATTTTGGCCACATGTAAATAAGTAGCTGATTCCTTAGATATTGCTATTATTCGTGCTCAGTTCTACTTGGTTGGCTTCTCCCTTGTTGCAGATCTACCCTTTCTTCCTACCTTATCTCTTTCACAAAATCAACTATGGGTTCTGAACTGTTGTTATGTTTTATTCTCAATTTGATGCAGGTGGTATCAGTGTATGGATTGGCGACTGGTTCTACTCGATTGGCTGAAGGAATTCTATAGATTTTTTATATCTCCAATGGCTAATGGCCAGGTTAGAATCTCTACGTGTACTCTTATGCGTCCCTCCCCCTCCTTTCCGTCTGTGACGTTCATGAGCTGATAGTTCTTAGTTCCCCATTCGAGATAAGAAACTGAAATAGATTGATTGCTGCACTCAGAATATATCCAAAGGCGCCAAGGTTGATTTATGAGTTACGACTTATGACTGAATGTTCTCAAGCGCTACATTTTTAGTTTGTTATGTCAAGGTTCTTTCCATGCAGATGAAAAAAACCCAACAATCTGCTATCAACTTCTCCATTCTTACAATCTTTGATTGATCCAAGGAAGAGATGAAAACTATGTGTTGTTGCACAACCAGGTTTCATTCTCTCATGTGCATTTTCTATAGCATATTATCACACACACACACACACACACACACACACACACTCACACACACACACACACCCAATTTCTGGTCCTTTGAGGGCCAAGCCTCCTCCTCTCTTCCTTATACTAGAGGTTTTAGGGTTTTTTGGCACCAGATTTTAGCCACGTGCTACCCGTTCCTCCAGTGCATAGTTTCTCCTCTAGATCGGATTTCTGCAGTGCTTAGGCAAAGCCTTGTCGGAATAGCTCCACCACCATCGCCGGAGCGCCGTCATGCTGCCGGAGAACTCTTCTACCTCTCCGCTCCCTCTTGCTGGATCACGAAGGCGGAGATCGTCATCAAGCTGTACGTGTGCTGAACGCGGAGGTGCCGTCCATCCGGCGCTAGATCGGAAGAGTCGTGATCAAGATCGTGAGATGGATCGTGATGAGATCGCGGGACGGATCGTGATGAGTTCACGGGACATAACATGATCAAGATCGTGAGACGGATCGTGATGAGATCGTGGGATGCTCGGCGATTTGGATCACGAAGACGTTCGACTACACCAACCGCGTTTCCTAACGCTTCCCGCTTAGCGATCTACAAGGGTATGTAGATCCACTCTCCCTCTCGTAGATGCTCATCACCATGGATAGATCTGCGTGTGCGTAGGAACATTTTTCTTTCCCATGCATCGTTCCCCAATAGTGGCATCATGAGCTAGGTCTATGTGTAGATGAGATTGTTGGAAATATGCCCTAGAGGCAATAATAAAATGGTTATTATTGTATTTCCTAGTTCATGATAATTGTCTATTATTCATGCTACAATTGTGTTAACCGGAAACCATAATACATGTGTGAATACATAGACCACAACATGTCCCTAGTAAGCCTCTAGTTGGCTAGCTCGTTGATCAATAGATGGTCACGATTTCATGACCATGGACATTGGATGTCGTTGATAACAGGATCACATCATTAGAAGAATGATGTGATGGACAAGACCCAATCCTAAGCATAGCACAAGATCGTGTAGTTCGTTTGCTAAAGCTTTTCAATGTCAAGTATCATTTCCTTAGACCATGAGATTGTGTAACTCCCAGATACCGTAGGAATGCTTTGGGTGTGCCAAACATCACAACGTAACTGGGTGGCTATAAAGGTATGCTATGGGTATCTCCGAAAGTTTCTGTTGGGTTGACACGAATCGAGACTGGGATTTGTCACTCCGTGTGACGGAGAGGTATCTCTGGGCCCACTCGGTAAGACATCATCATAATGAGCTCAATGTGACTAAGGAGTTAGCCACGGGATGATGTGTTACGGAACGAGTAAAGAGACTTGCCGGTAACAAGATTGAACAAGGTATAGGGATACCGACGATCGAATCTCGGGCAAGTACCATACCGATAGACAAAGGGAATTGTATACGGGATTGATTGAATCCCTGACATCGTGGTTCATCCGATGAGATCATCGTGGAGTACGTGGGAGCCAACATGGGTATCCAGATCCCGCTGTTGGTTATTGGTCTGAGAGGTGTCTCGGTCATGTCTACGTGTCTCCCGAACCCGTAGGGTCTACACACTTAAGGTTCGATGACGCTAGGGTTATAGGGAAAAGGTATACGTGCTTACCGAAGGTTTTTCGGAGTCTCGGATGAGATCCCGAACGTCACGAGGAGCTCCGGAATGGTCCGGAGGTAAAGATTGATATATAGGAAGTCCAGTTTTGGTCACCGGAAAGTTTTCGGGCTCATCGGTAGTGTACCGGGAGTGCCGGGAGGGTGCCGAAGGACCCCCGGGAGGGGTGTGACGACCAGAGGACTTCATGGGCTGTTACATAAAGTGTGTCAGCCCTTATTGGGCTGGGAAATACTTTTGCTAAAGGCCCATGTGGCTGGAGATAAGAGATAGGGCTGAAAAAGATTTAAAAGGAGGAGATCCACCTCCCTTGTGGGAGGTGGACTCTCCCCCTAGCTCGGCCGAACCTCTCTTCCTTGGAGGAGGGGTCAAGCCAGCCTTTTGAGAACAGATCTGAACTCTCTCTCTCTCTCGGCGAAGCTCTACCTCTCTTCTTCCTCCTCCGCAGCGCTTGGCGAAGCCCTGCCGGGATACCTTGCTACTCCACCACCACCACGTCGTCGTGCTGCTGCTGGAGCTCTTCCCCAACCTCTCCTTCCTCCTTGCTGGATCAAGGCGTAGGAGACGTCACCGGGCTGCATGTGTGTTGAACGCGGAGGTGCCGTCCGTTCGGCACTTGATCGGATCTACCGCGATCTGAATCGCTGCGAGTATGACTCCATCAACCGCGTTCTTGTAACGCTTCCGCTTAGCGATCTCAAAGGTATGAAGACGCAATCTCTCCCCTCTTGTTGCTGGTTTCTCCATAGATAGATCTTGGTGACACGTAGGAAAATTTTGATTTACTACTACGTCTCCCAACAGAGATCTCGAGTAGAACACAAAAGAGTTGTGGGCGTTGATGCTTAGATTGCTTCCTCTCTTGGTCGGATTTTGGTTCAGCCGTATTGTGAGATGAAGCGGCCCGGACCAACATTACTCATACGCTTACGAGAGACCGGTTCCCTGAACCGCATCTTGTTGCATAGATGTCTTGCGGGTGACAGTTTCTCTCACTTTAGTTGGATCGGATTCGATAAAGGCGGTCCTTGAGAAGGTTGAAAAGCAACTAGTCTATCACCGTTGTGGTTTTTGCGTACATGAGAATTGTTCTTGCTAGATACCCGTCGCACCCACGTAAAACATGCAACAACAATTATAGGACGTCTAACTTGTTTTTGCAGGGTATGTTGTGATATGATATGGCCAATTACATGATGTGATATATGTGATGTATGAGATGATCATGTGATGTATAGATTATCACGACTTGCATGTCGTTGAGTACGGCAACCGGCAGGAGCCATAGTGTCGTGGTTTTATCACGGCAGATGTCCGGATTACCGAACTTGAGTTCGGAGTTGTCGCCATGGTAGTGGACTCAAAGGGGTTGATCGAGACAAAGGACACGGGTTTACCCAGGTTCGGCCCCTCAAGTCGAGGTAAAAGCCTACGTCCTGCTTGTGTTGTTATTGCTTGTTGTATCGATTACAAGGAACTAAAAGCTTGACCTAGTTTTCGATAACCTATCCCTAAGTCGCCCCGACTCTGCCTTTATATAAGAGGTCAGAACCGTCGGGTCTTACAATTACACAATCGGATCATGTTTACATCTCCGAGTCCATCTCTATCTTCTTATCCAAGTCATCTTTGAGACGTCTTGCACATCCGGGTCTCCGCCGTCCGGCCCACGCCAAGAGCCGCCAATCCTCTTGGGCCTTCAGTTGACACCTGTCTTCGTGGGCCGGCTCACAAACCGGCGCTATCAGCCGGAACCTTCCAACCGGGTCATTTCACGGGGTTATATCCCCAACATTAGGCCCCAGGTTGAAGTGAGCAAGCTCATTTCATCCTTCTCTTACAATCGTCTGAGAGTCGCCATAGAATGGCCCGGCGTGACGTCACAGGATCCGCTGATGTATCACCAAATCTTTCGCATTTAACCACTTATCGAGAATCGAGGTGTCCGCCTCGGCAAGACCGGTGTCGCCGCCTGGGATTCCGCATCGTCCTCATATCCCCTGTTAAATAGGACCCGCACGGGACAAACGTTTCATTCTCTCCCGCCCGTGCACCTGTCTTCTTCCTCCTGCCACCGCCCATCGACCCGAGCTCCGCTCCGCTCCGGTGCCGTCGCTCTTCGTTATCAACAATGGCCGCTGCATCACCCTGTTCGGATCAGAGCTTCGTCCGCCGCCGTCTCCAACTCCGGTACGCCCCTCTTCCCATAGGTTTAGGCCCTTAGGAATAGGGTTTGCTCCGGCGGTTCCTCCGTCGCACGCTTCGGCCTCTGGCGCGACCGCGCGGGTATGTCTCGGGGCCCGTTGTGCGTCTTTAGACCGCGCCGTCACCACCGCCGCCGTTTGCAAGCCGGCCGCGCGTAATGCGCGGGCCGTTCGGGCTGTAAACTTGCCCTTTCATTTCTTGCTGTTCGTCGGTTAGGTCGGAGTAGAACCTTATTTCACCGCCTCGGTAGATCCAAAATTTTAGTAACAATTTGTGAAAGCTGTTTGTCCGGGTCTTAACAGACTTCCGGTTCTTCCTTCCATAGTGAGCCGCTATACTTCCTCCGGCTCTCATCAACCGAGTCTTTCAAAGCATAATCTTTTAGAACCCTGTAAACTGTAAGCCGTTGTAGTCATCTGCTTTCGTTTCACTAGTCACCATTTTCTTTGCACAGTACTTTTAAGCCGCCAACATGACACGCACCACCAACTCATGCAATTGGGTTGGCTCTTGCGAAACCGAAGAGTACTTGTCAAACCTCGTAGCTGCTGGCACCCTTCCCCCAAAGGAAGTCATCAACTGGTGGGTTCCGGGTGATGAGACCCGCCCCGCACCAAAGAAAGGGGAAGTTATAGTTTTCACGGATCATATCGAGCAGGGGTTCGTGCCACCCGGCTCTAAATTTTTCCGCGATATTCTCCATCTATACAAACTACATCCTCAAGACCTGGCACCAAATTCAGTATCCAATATTTGTCACTTCCAAGTCCTTTGTGAGGCGTACCTTCAGTCCAGGCCGTCAGTCGGCTTCTTCCGTGAGTTTTTCTACGCCAATCGCCAGACAGAGTATAAGAGCGGGCCAAGTCTAGAACTCAGAGGGATCACCATCCAGCGCTGAAGGGGCATCACCTTTCCGGCTATTCAGATGCCCAGCCACCCCAAAGATTGGAACAAAACGTGGTTTTACTGCAGAGACACATCTCCTGAAACAGAACATCGCCTGCCGGGTTATCGCCCTTCCCGGCTCTCGACTGATACAGCGCTGCCCGACCGGCTCTCAGCTGCTGATCATGTCAGATACGAGAAGCCTCATGCCAGAGTGAAAGCTCTCCTGGCCAACGGTCTTATTGGAACTGATTTGATCTGCTCTTGGGTAGAATGGCGGATCATGCCTCTGAGCCATAGGAACCGGCTCATGTATGAATATCCAGGGCAGTATGACAACGAATTGTGCTTCAGCAATGTTACTTTGACTGAGGACGACATCTGCATGACCGTCCGAAGCCTTGTGCATGAAACCTTCGGCTCTTGCAGCACCATCGGGCTGGCACCCTTCTGTGCGACCAACCAGGCGCCCCTTGTAAGTATATTTGTCTTTCTTCCGTCTGTTGCATGTTTACCTATTCTTCTCACTCGGTTTGATATCTCTTCCTCCGGGTCAATTTGCACAGGCTGACTCGGACTTCTGGAAGAAGGAATATGTACCTCCTCTGAAGGCAACTAAGAAGAAAGCTACCACCAAGAAGCAAAGAAAAGCAGATCCCCAAGAGAACTGGTTTGAACACCCGGCCTCTTCAAACTCGGAGGTAAAATCTTTAACTTACTTACTTGACTCTTTGTCTTGCCGGCTTTTTATTAATGTTACTGTGTTCGCAGGACGAAGTAGAAACTAGTCACGCCAATGCTCCTGAGGTAACTTACATATACTCCGACTCAGAATATTTCATCCGAAAGCCGCGGTGGGTCGTTAGGAAATTCCCTCTTTTTCACCCTCTCACTCATCTGGCTCCCGATTTCTTCTTAAAAAAGCAACAACAAACTGAACGTCGCTAGACCCCGGAGCACCGGCTCTACGGAGCTTGTATCTGGACTTCCAAACTCGCCGGCTCCCAAGAAACAGCCTGCAGAGGTTTGTACTCTTATTTTCCTTTGGTTTGTCTTCGTGTCTAAATGTCTTCTCATTTCTGTGTCTTACTCTTTCAGAAGACACCCTCTTCGGGCGATTCTTCAGCATTAGTCATACCTCCTCCAAAAATCAATCCTCTGTAAGTATTTCAAATATCCGGATGTTTTGATGAAATACCAATCTCTTTCAAATGCTGACCCTTCACCTTGCAGTGCTCAGGCGAAACGCCGCAAGACCAACCATCCTTCTTCCGACCCTGTCCTCGAGAATCAAGAGCCTGAACAGCCGGCCCCATCTCAGCCGGATCTTGGACAGCCGGAGGAAACTCCAGCAGAAGAAGCTCCACCAGCGGCTTCCACAGAGCCAGCAACGGACGATGTTATAATGGAGAACTCTCCAGTTGCTCCTTCAAGGCCGATTACACCCGCCAAGACTCCTGCTACTCCAGATGTCATCATCACCGGGTCTGCGCAGAAGCCCCCTTCTCCAGCACATGTACTAACCCGGCATCCTGAGCCGTCTGAAGCCTCACGAAAGCTTGAGTTTGACTCTTCATACGACAAGATGACAGCCGAAGAATTCCACTCCGGCTATTTGAATCGGGTCAACACCAGCCGAGACTTAGAACTCCGTCTGGTCGCCATGATGAAAACCAAATATGAGGTATGTTACTTTTCTCCAACCATAACCTTCCCCAGCCCCCAAGAGCCGGATCTAATGCATAATTGAACCGGGTCTTCGTTGGAGGTTATGTAGAAAATACGTTTGCTTTAAATGCTGAACAAAGCCGTAGTGTAGCCCCCAAGGGCCGGCTCAAATTGCATTTGAGTCGGGACTTTCTGATCTGAAAAGAGCCATAGTGTGGCCCACAAGGGCCGGCTCAAATTATATTTGAGTCGGGACTTTCTGATCTGAAAAGGGCCATAGTGTAGCCCCCAAGTTCCGGGTCAATTTCAAGGAAGATGAACCGGAGCTGTATACTTGAACAGATAAAATGGACATTAGCCCCCAAGTGTCAAATATATTGTTTGCAATCTGTTTGAAACTTGTATAACTTTTAACTGTGAATCCTTGTTTATACTAACACCCTTGCTGCTGTAACAGCTCACGTTTTGCTTTGATATGCGTAGGATGCCCTGAACGCCGCCAGCTCTCAGCTGGCGGATCTTAATGTTAACTTGGTTGCTCAACAGGAAGCATGAAGCGTGGCCAATGAGAGATTCCGGCTCCTAGCCGAGGAATTAGCAAAGGCCAGTGCCGAGTTAACGTCTCTAAAAGAGATGGCTGAGTCAGAGAAAGCCGCTTTGACAAAACGGGCAGATGATGCCGATCAGCGGCTCATCGCCGTTGCTGAAGAGCTCCAAGGTCTAAAACGGCATATCGCCAAGATGTCTGCCGCCTTATTTGGTAAGTCATCCCTATCATACTCCACATACCATAATCTTTCTTGAAAAAAAACTAGCGACTCACATATCTCTCCCGGCTCATGCAGGTCCCTTGAGTCGGCAGCTTGCGATGGACAGCATCCTCTCACTCAAGGCAATCTACACCTTCACGGAGCAACTATACTACGGGGCGATGTTCACCATCAAGAGCGTACAATACAAGGAAAAGATTTCTAATGCCCTGAAAGGGGTGTTAGAACTGTTCTCTACGATGCCCAAGCAGATACATGAACTGAAGAAATCAGCTTTCTGTGCTGGAGCCGTCGCAGGTTTGAGCCGGGCTATGGCCTTCGCGCCGGACCTCACGCCGGCTGAAATGATGGGCTGGTATCCTTCGAAGAAAGTCGATGGCTCAGAATTTTCTGAGGCGGACTATTTCAAATGCGTGACGGACTCTCGCTTCCTGGCATCTATCATGGCTGATGAGGCGGACCTGAAGAGTTACCAAGAAGCATATGACCAGGAAGACAAACGGATCCGCGGGCCTCTTTATGAGTGCAATGACCTAACACCCGCCCGTAGCAAGGATCTTTTCCCTGGTGAGCTCAACGTCTCACATTTCTTTGAAGGGACCTTGGCTGCCATCTCTAACTGCAATTGGGAACTCGGCAACCTTCAGATCCAAACCACGGGAGAGCCGGAGCAGGGTGAACCGGCCGAGTGACGTAACTTTGTAATATTCAGAACAAGAGCGGCTCTTGTAATTATCCGCCTGTGGCGGCTTGGAATTTGTTAGAAACACTGTTGTTCCTTCCGAGAACATCTTTTGTAACAACCTTATCCAAAATATACAAATGCACTTGCCGGTTGTTTAATTCTTGCTTTCAACAATCTTTTTTTCCAGCTCTTTACTTCCAGCTTTATATACTTGCTAATTATTCATGAGAGGTGCTTGTAAGTCTTCATAGCCTTTAGAACCGGATAACACCTTTGTTGGCAAGAAGCCTCCACAGACAAAACTGCGGCTGTTGATAAGCCAATATGTAACCTTTCTGAGATGTTTTTCCTTCGCCCGGACCCATTAGACCCGGGAAGTTTATTCCATCAGCCGGAGTGTCATGACTTCTTCTCTTATAATATGATGCCATGGAAGAGCCGGCTGTCATAGGATAAAGTAAGCTATACCTGACGGTAGGAAGCCTCTATGTGACAACGACGACTGTTGAGAACTTAAAGAGGCGTATAGCCAAATGCATGAGGGGTGATGTAATCTGCACCCGAAGGCAAGAAGCCTCCTTCAATCATCAAATATTGTATAAAGCCGGCTGCCGATGGGTTTAAGTAAGCTATACCTTATGGTAAGAAGCCTCCATTCGACAGCCGTGACTGGTAATTGTACCAGTCGGCTGTGTGAAGGGTGATCTAAGCTATACCCGGAGGCAAGAAGCCTCCTTCCACAGCTAGTTTTGGCGTGAACGCCGGTGGTTAGGGTGAGATAAGAGAACCCGTCGGTAAGAAGCCCCCTTCGACAACCGCGGCTAACATGTTAACCGGAAAGTGGCATAAAGCTGGCCATTAGGGTGAGATAAGCGAACCCGTCGGTAAGAAGCCCCCTTCGATGGCCGCAGTTGATAAGCAACTGGAATTTGATGTACACGCTGTTGCCTTAGGGTCATGTTAAGCTATGCCAAAGGTAAGAAGCCTCCATCAACAACAACGCTTAATGTACTCAAACTAGGCATAAAGCCAATCTTTGCATCATATCAGTTCAGGGTCTCTAAAGCGAGATTGACCGTCCACTGTGTGTACCGGCTCAGGGCTCTAAAGGGAGATTGACTGATAAGAGCTTATTATATTGACATCAGTTCAGGGTCTCTAAAGCGAGATTGTCCGTCAACTGTGTGAACCGGCTCAGGGTCTCTAAAGCGAGATTGACTGGAATACATTCAACAGGTCACTTTAACCGGTTCAAGGTCTCCAAAACGAGATTAACCGGTAATGCTTCGGCGGGTCAAAGAACCACATGAACTGCAAACTTGTTGGACCGAAAAATTTCATCCTTATAGCATAAAGATACACATAAGAGCCAGGGCTCCAGTCTTTGGTAGAAGTACTACTGATATAAATATGATATGTACAACGATAACGGATCTCCATCACCTATTAAGTATAATATGGCCGTAGGTGCGCGACATTCCATGGCCGCAAAGTCTCCTGACCCGCTGTATCCGACTCATCACGAATATCAATGAGATAGTATGACCCGTTGTTGAGGTTTCTGCTAACCACAAAGGGCCCTTCCCATGGTGGAGAAAGCTTATGCATCCCAGATTGGTCTTGAATGAGCCGGAGCACCAGGTCACCTTCCTGGAACGTCTGGGTCTTCACCCTGCGGCTATGATAGCGTCGCAGGTCTTGCTGCTAAATTGCCGATCTAGCCGCTGCTAACTCTCGTGCTTCATCCAAGGCATCCAACGCATCCTGGCGTGCCATCTCATTATCCGTCTCAACGTAAGCCGCCACCCTTGGTGAGTCGTGCCGGATGTCACTGGGTAGAACCGCCTCGGCCCCGTACACCATGAAGAAAGGTGTAAAACCTGTAGACCTGTTAGGTGTAGCCCGGATGCTCCATAAGACAGAAGGTAACTCATCAACCCAACATCCGGGTGTTCGCTTCAAAGGGACCATGAGCCGAGGTTTAACCCCTCGCAAGATTTCCTGGTTAGCCCGCTCAGCTTGACCATTAGACTACGGATGTGCCACGGCTGAAACATCAAGCCGGATATGCTCCTTCTAACAGAATACCTTCATAGCCCCCTTGGACAAATTTGTGCCATTATCAGTGATAATGCTATGTGGATAACCAAAACGGTAGATCAACTTTTTAACAAATTCAACCGCTATAGCCGCATGACACTTGGTAACCGGCTCGGCCTCAACCCACTTAGTAAACTTGTCCACTGCCACCAAGAGGTCTGTTTTTTTATCCTTGGACCGCTTGAAAGGTCCTACCATATCTAGCCCCCAAACCGCAAACGGCCAAGTGATTGGTATCATCCTCAATTCTTGAGCCGGAACATGAGCACGTCGGCCAAACTTCTGATAGCCGTCACATTTACGGACCAGGTCCTATGCATCCTTGTGAGCTGTCAACCAGAAAAAAACCATGCCGAAAAGCCTTGGCCACTAAAGATCTTGACCCGGCATGATGTCCACAGTCTCCAGCATGAATTTCATTTAAGATCTGCTGTCCCTCCTCTGGTGACACGCAGCGCTGGAAAACACCTGTCACACTGCATTTGTGCAGCTCACCATTGATAATTGTCATGGACTTAGAACGGCGGGTGATTTCTCTAGCCCGGCTCTCATCGTCCGGCAACTCGCTGCGCGTCAAATACGCTAAATAAGGAGTAGTCCAATCCGGAATAACATGTAGAGCCGCCACCAAAGCCGCCTCCGGGTCAGGAATTGCCAGATCCTCCTCAGAAGGCATCTTGACAGTCGGGTGATATAACACATCAAGAAAAACATTAGGCGGAACCGGCTTACGCTGAGATCCGAGTCGTGATAATGCATCAGCCGCCTTGTTCCGTCGACGATCAATATGATCCACTTGATATCCTTTGAAATGACCTGCAACGATATCAACTGCTTGTCGATAAGACGCCATCCGTGGGTCCTTAGAATCCCAAGTACCTGAAACTTGCTGAGCCACAAGGTCTGAGTCGCCCAGGCATCTAACCCGGCTTAAATTCATCTCTTTACCGACTCTCAAACCATGGAGCAAGGCCTCATACTCAGCAGCATTGTTAGTACAGGGGAACATCAACCGGAGCACATAACAAAACTTGTCACCTTTGGGGGAGGTTAGAACCACCCCAGCACCAGACCCCTCAAGCTGTTTAGACCCGTCAAAATGTATAGTCTAGTACGTATTGTCCGGCTTCTCTTCAGGTGCCTGGCACTCTGTCCAATCATTTATAAAATCCACCAGGGCTTGAGACTTTATTGTTGTACGAGGGGTGTAGGCGATGTTAAGAGGTCCCAACTCCAAAGCCCACTTAGCAATCCTCCCCATAGCTTCTCTATTCTGAATGATATCTCCCAATGGGGCAGAGCTGACTATAGTTATCTGATGGCCCAAAAAGTAGTGCTTCAGCTTACGATTAGCCATAAAGACCCTGTACACGAGCTTCTGCCAATGCGGATACGTTTGCTTGGACTCTGCCAAAACCTCACTGATGTAATAAACAAGTCTCTGAACGGGATATTCTTTCCATGCCTCCTTACGCTCAACCACAATCGCCACACTGACCGCCCGGCTGTTAGCTGGTACATAGAGGAGTAACGGCTCTTTCTCAGCCGGAGCAGCTAATACTGGCGGCTCAGTCAATTGCTTCTTAAGAGCTTCGAGCGCCTCTGCGGCTGCTTTGCTCCACTTGAAGTTGTCTGCCTTTTTCATCATCTGATACAAGGGAATGGCCTTCTCCCCAAGTCGGCTTACGAACCGGCTCAACGCAGTGATCCGCCCTGCAATGCGCTGAACATCATTGATGCATGTCGGCTCTTGTAGAGAGGTGATAGCCCTGATTTTATCCGGGTTAGCCTCAATACCACGCTCAGATACCAAGAACCCCAAAAGCTTTCCTGCAGGAACACCAAAAACACACTTCGTCGGGTTAAGCATCATTTTGTAGACCCGGAGATTGTCAAAAGTTTCCTTTAGGTCCTCCAAGAGGGTTTCCTTCATCCTAGACTTCACCACTATGTCATCCACATAGGCATGAACGTTACGGCCAATCTTACTGTAGAGACAATTCTGCACACACCGCTGGTAAGTCGCTTGGGCACTCTTGAGCCCGAAAGGCATGGAGACATAGCAGAAAGCCCCAAAAGGTGTGATGAACGATGTTTTCTCCTGATCCTTGACCGCCATTTTGATCTGATTATACCCTGAATAGGCATCCAAAAAACACAAGCTCTCACAGCCGGCTGTAGCATCGATGATCTGATCAATACGGGGGAGTGCGAAGGGATCATCTGGACAAGCCTTGTTGAGATCTGTGTAATCTATGCACATGCGCCAAGTGCCATTCTTCTTGAGCACCAACACCGGATTTGCCAACCACTCCGGGTGAAAAACTTCAACTATAAACCCTGCCACCAAGAGCCGGGAAACCTCTTCTCCAATAGCCTTGCGCCTCTCTTCGTTGAACAGGCGTAGGAACTGTTTGATCGGCTTAAACTTTGGATTCACATTAAGATTATGCTTAGCGAACTCTCTCGGTACACCCGGCATGTTAGAAGGTTTCCATGCAAAGATGTCCCGATTCTCACGGATGAATTCGATGAGCGTGCTTTCCTATTTGGGATCCATGTGAGCCCCAATGATAAACTGCTTGGATGAGTCGCCCGGGGTGAAGTCCACTGCTTTGGTATCATCCGTTGAAAACTTGAGTGGTGGCTCTGCCTCTGTAGTTGGTTTCTTCAACGGGGTCATGTCCTCCGGGTCAACGTTCTCCTTATAGAACTTAAGCTCCTCCTGTGCATAGCTAGCCTCGGCATAAGCCGCATCTCCTTCCTCGCACTTAAGAGCCGTCTTTCGATTGTCATGAACCGTAATTTTGCCATTTAAGCCGGGCATTTTAAGCTGCAAATAAACATAACAAGGCCTGGCCATGAACTTGCCGTAAGCCGGCCACCCGAACAATGCATTATAAGGGCTCTTGATTTTGACCGCCTCAAAACACAAGGTCTCCACCCTGTAGTTGTACTCATTACCGAAAGCCACCTCCAAAGAGATTTTACCTACAGGGTATGCCGACTTACCAGGCACCACACCGTGAAACACAGTAGAAGAAGTTTTGAGATCCTTGTCTAGCAACTTCATCCGCCGGAAGGTGTCATAATATAAGATGTTGATACTGCTACCTCCGTCCATGAGCACCTTATTCACTCCATAACCATGTATCTGAGGGGCCACTACTAGAGCTAGCTAGCCAGGGTCGTCCACCTGCGGCGGGTGATCCTCCCGACTCCACATTATGTCATACTCCGACCACGGTAAATATCGTGGGAGAGCTGGCGCAACCGTATTAACCGCTCGTCTCCTTAGCTTCTCATCTCGTTTGCTGTGACCAGTCGTAAACACATGATATTGTCCTGAACTGAGCTGCTTTGGGTTACTCTGGAATCCAGACTGATTGCGCTGCTGCTGTTGTTGCTACTGATTGTTATGGTTGTTGTTGCTAGGATGCTGTTGATGCAGCTGATTGTTATGACCCGGATGCCTGGCTCCTGACCCACCAACACCAAACCCGGCTCCTGAGCCGCCATGGCCTGAGCCGCCAGGCCTTGAGCCGCCGGGCGGCCCACCGCCCTGATTATTAGGTGGCTGAGAGTGCTGGTTTTTAAACCTATGCATGATAAAGCAATCGCCCCACGCATGCGTCGACGACCGGTCGGGCGTACTGTGTTCCGGGCAAGGCTTCCTAAGCGCTGCTTCCAAGTTGAATGGGGGCTTGTTTCCATGTTGGTACGGCTTATATCGTCCGTTCACCTTAGGAACGTTCGGCCCTATGTTGGAATTCGCCACCAGCTGTGACCCGCCGCCAGCGTTCTTCTGCCTGTTATGATTCCCATTGTTCCCAAAATTCTTGCCTTGGTTGTTCTTCTTTCCCTGATTTGACTTCTCCTCATCCGAGCCTGGATCTTTGGTGTTATCTGAATCGGCATACTTCGTCAGAGCCGTCATAAGCTCCCCCATATCCTAACACGTACGTTTAAGCCGGCCAAGCTTCTGCTTCACCGGAACGAAGTGACAATTCTTCTCCAAAATGAGCACCGCTTGAGCCGCTGTGATCTGTTCCGATGAGTGAATAATGGTTGACACCCGCCGAACCCAATGATGAGCCGACTCATTCTCCTGCTGAACGCAATGATCTAAGTCCACAATGGTCATAGGCTGCTTGCAAGTCCCTTGGAAATATTTGATGAACTTCACCCTTAACTCGGCCCAGGAACTTATAGTGTTAGGTGGTAAGCCCTTTAACCATGTGCGAGCCGGACCCTCGAGCATCATGATAAAATATTTCGTGAAAACAGCTTCACTGACGTCCAACATCTCCATAGCTAGCTCATAGCTCTCGACCCAAGCCTCGGGAGGGAGATCCGCCGTGTAATTTGGAACCTTACGGGGCCCCTTGAAATCCTTGGGCAACCTCTCACTCCGTAGAGCCGGAGTCAAGCATGGGACTCCCACGGCTCTAGCACTACCAGTGGCTCCGGCCTCTGTCAACACCGAGTGCCTATGACCCGGATGAACTATTGCTGCCTCTTCTTCTCGCCTGTTTCTTGCCCGGTCCACGAGGGCCTGCGCGTCTAGCGCTGCGCGCCCCCCTTCCGGCCCATGATGCGGACCACTGCTGGAAACCGCCGGCGACTCATAACGTCGGCTGAAGCTTCGACTATGGAGAGGGGTGGAGTGGACCCGGCTCCGGATGTGAGTGTATTTCTCTTGTTGAGCCACAGCCGTCTGTAAATATCCGATGGCGTTCCTCACCTCCTCCGCAAAGGGCGCTTCATCTGGGATAGGGATCGTTCCAAGCTGGGTAGCTGCCGCCACCATATTCTCGGCCGGGTTAGAATAATGACCCGCCGGTGTTGTGAACCCTCCGGGTTGGGACGTGGAAGCCACTCACATGGTGATGTAAGTGTTAATCACATGGTGATGTGAACTAGATTATTGACTCTAGTGCAAGTGGGAGACTGTTGGAAATATGCCCTAGAGGCAATAATAAAATGGTTATTATTGTATTTCCTTGTTCATGATAATTGTCTATTGTTCATGCTATAATTGTGTTAACCGGAAACCATAATACATGTGTGAATACACAGACCACAACATGTCCCTAGTGAGCCTCTAGTTGACTAGCTCGTTGATCAATAGATGGTCACGGTTTCATGGCCATGGACATTGGATGTCGTTGATAACGGGATCACATCATTAGGAGAATGATGTGATGGACAAGACCCAATCCTAAGCATAGCACAAGATCGTGTAGTTCGTTTGCTAAAGCTTTTCAATGTCAAGTATCGTTTCCTTAGACCATGAGATTGTGCAACTCCCGGATACCGTAGGAATGTTTTGGGTGTGCCAAACGTCACAACGTAACTGGGTGGCTATAAAGGTGCACTACGGGTATCTCTGAAAGTATCTGTTGGGTTGGCACGAATCGAGACTGGGATTTGTCACTCCGTGTGACGGAGAGGTATCTCTGGGCCCACTCGGTAAGACATCATCATAATGAGCTCAATGTGACTAAGGAGTTAGCCACGGGATGATGTATTACGGAACGAGTAAAGAGACTTGCCAGTAACGAGATTGAACAAGGTATGGGGATACCGACGATCGAATCTCGGGCAAGTACCATACCGATAGACAAAGGGAATTGTATACGGGATTGATTGAATCCCCGACATCGTGGTTCATCCGATGAGATCATCGTGGAGTACGTGGGAGCCAACATGGGTATCCAGATCCCGCTGTTGGTTATTGGCCGGAGAGGTGTCTCGGTCATGTCTACGTGTCTCCCGAACCCGTAGGGTCTACACACTTAAGGCTCGATGACGCTAGGGTTATAGGGAAATGGTATACGTGATTACCGAAGGTTGTTCGGAGTCCCGGATGAGATCCCGGACGTCACGAGGAGCTCCGGAATGGTCCGGAGGTAAAGATTGATATATAGGAAGTCCAGTTTTGGTCACCGGAAAGTTTTCGGGCTCATCGGTAGTGTACTGGGAGTGCCGGGAGGGTGCCGGAGGACCCCCGAGAGGGGTGTGACGACCAAAGTACCTCATGGGCCCTTAGAGGAGGTGTGCCAGCCCATATTGGGTCGGCCAAGACCATCTATGTGGGTCCATGTGGCTGGAGATAAGGAGATAAGGCAAAAGGGATTTAAAAGGAGGAGATCCACCTCCCTTGTGGGAGGTGGACTCTCCCTTTAATTCGGCCGGCCCTCTCCTCTTTGGAGTAGAGGCCAAGCCAGCCCTCCACGTCCCTCCTCCTATATATACTTGAGGTTTTGGATGTTTTGGGAGAAGATTTGATCTCTCTCTCTCACGGCAAAGCCCTGCCTCTCTTCTTCCTCCTCCGCAGCGCTTAGGCGAAGCCCTGTCGGATTACCTTGCTACTCCACCACCACCACGCCGTCGTGCTGCTGTTGGAGCCCTTCCCCAACCTCTCCTTCCTCCTTGCTGGATCAAGGTGTTGGAGACGTCACCGGGCTGCACGTGTGTTGAACGCGGAGGTGCCGTCCGTTCGGCACTTGATCGGATCTACCGCGATCTGAATCGCTGCGAGTACGACTCCATCAACCGCGTTCTTGTAACGCTTCCGCTTAGCGATCTTCAAAGGTATGAAGATCCACTATCCCCTTGCTCGTTGCTGGTTTCTCCATAGATGGATCTTGGTGAACGCGTAGGAAATTTTTTGATTTACTACTACGTCTCCCAACAGTGGCATCATGAGCTAGGTCTATGCGTAGAATCTATGCACGAGTAGAACACAATGCAGTTGTGGGCGTCGATTTTGTTAATATGCTTGCCGTTACTAGTCTTATCTTGATTCGACGGTATTGTGGGATGAAGCGGCCCGGACCAACCTTACACGTACGCTTACGTGAGACCGGTTCCACCGCCTGACATGCACTAGTTGCATAAGGTGGCTAGCGGGTGTCTGTCTCTCCCACCTTAGTCGGATTGGATTCGATGAAAAGGGTCCTTATGAAGGGTAAATAGCAATTGGCATATCACGTTGTGGTTTTGACGTAGGTAAGAAACGTTCTTGCTAGAAACCTATAGCAACCACGTAAAAAACTTGCAACTACAAATTAGAGGACGTCTAACTTGTTTTTGCAGCATATGCCGTGTGATGTGATATGGCCAAAAGGATGTGATGTGATGCATTGTGATGTATGAGATTGATCATGTTCTTGTAATAGGGTTCACGACTTGCACGTCGATGACTATGACAACCGGCAGGAGCCATAGGAGTTGTCTTATACTATTGTATGACCTGCGTGTCAATCATAAACGCCATGTAATTACTTTACTTTATTGCTAAACGTTAGCTGTAGTAGTAGAAGTAATATTTGGCGAGACAAATTCATGAAGACACAATGATGGAGATCATGATGATGGAGATCATGGTGTCATGCCGGTGACAGTGATGATCATGGTGCCCCGAAGATGGAGATCAAAGGAGCAAGATGATATTGGCCATATCATGTCACTATATTGATTGCATGTGATGTTTATCATGTTTACATCTTATTTGCATAGAACGACGGTAGTAAATAAGATGATCTCTCAATAAAATTTCAAGAAAGGTGTTCACCCTAACTGTGCACCGTTGCTAAGGATCGTCGTTCCGAAGCACCACGTGATGATCGGGTGTGATAGGTTCTAACGTTCGCATACAACGGGTGTAAGCCAGATTTACACATGCGAAACACTTAGGTTGACTTGACGAGCCTAGCATGTACAGACATGGCCTCGGAACATGGAGGACCGAAAGGTCGAACATGAGTCGTATAGAAGATACGATCAACATAGAGATGTTCACCATGGATGACTAGTCCGTCTCACGTGATGATCGGACACGGGCTAGTTGACATGGATCATGTATCACTTGGAAGACTAGAGAGATGTCTATCTAAGTGGGAGTTCATTAATAATTTGATTAAATGAACTTAATTATCATGAACTTAGTCTAAAAATGTCCTTGCAAATTATGTCGTAGATAGCTCACGCTGTAGCTCCCCAGTTTTATTGATACAATCCTAGAGAAAAGTAAGTTGAAAGTTGATGGTAGCAATAATGCGGACTGGGTCCGTGATCTGAGGATTGTCCTCATTGTTGCACAGAAAGCTTATGTTTTTTATGTACCGCTAACTGCATCACTCCCTCAAGCGTCGTCTGTAGATGTTGTGAACATATTACAGGCACTTTTTGGTGACTACGTGATAGTTCAATGCGTCATGCATTACGGCTTAGAATTGAGGCTCCAAAACGTTTTGAACGTCACGGAACATATGAGATGTTCTAGGAGCTGAGATTGTGATCTCAGGCTCGTGCCTATGTTGAGAGGTATGAGACCTCCAACAAGATTCTTTGTCTGCAAGATAAAGGAGAATAGCTCAATCGCTGAGCGTGTGCTCAGATTTTCTGGGTGCTACAATCACTTGAATCAAGTGGGAGTTAATCTTCCAGATGAGATAGTGATTAATGCAGTTCTCCAAGTCACTGCCACCAAGCTACTAGAGCTTCGTGATGAACTATAACATTCCAGGGATGGATAAGATGATCCCTGAGTTGTTCGTGATGTTTGACACCACGAAGGTAGAAATCAAGAAGGAGCATCAAGTGTTGATGGTTAAGTGAAACCACTAGTTTCAAAAGGGGCAAGGGCAAGAACGGAAAACTTCAGGAATGGCAAGCCAGTTGTTGCTCTAGTGAAGAAACCCAAGGTTGAGCCCGAACCCGAGACTAAGTGCTTCTGTTATGAGGAGAATGTTCGCTGAAGCGAAAAAAACCCTAGATGCTTGGTAGATAAGAAGGCTGGTAATGTCGATGGAAGTATATTTGATATACGTGTTAGTGATGTGTACCTTGCTGGTACTCCTAGTAGCACCTGGGTATTGGATATCGGTTCGGTTGCTAAGTGTTAGCAACTCGAAATAAAAGCTACGGAGTAAATGGAGACTAGCTAGGTGAAAGGTGACGATGTGTGTTGGAAGTATTTCCAAGATTGATGTGATCACCATCGCACGCTCTCTCTACCTTCAGGATTTGTGATAAACCTAAATAAATGTTATTTGGTGTTTGCGTTGAGCATGAACGTGATTAGATCATGATTAGTGCGATACGGTTATTCATATAAGTTAGAGAATAATGGTTATTCTGTTTACATGGATAATGCCTTCAATGGTCATGCACCCACTCGAAATGGTTTATCGAATCATGATCGTAGTAGTACACATATTCATAACATTGGTACCAAAAGATACAAAGTTAATAATGATAGTACCACATGCTTGTGGCACTGCCACGTAATGTCATATTGGTATAAATCGCATGAAGAAACTCCATGATGATGGATTTTTTTTACTCACTCGATTTCGAATCGGTTAAGACATGCGAGCCATGCCTCTTGGGCAAGATGACTGAGACCCCGTCATCCAATATGATGGAGCGGGCAAGTGGCTTATTGGAATTAATACATGTTGATGTATGTGGTCCAATGAGTGTTAAAACACACAGTGGATATCGTTGTTTTTCTTTACCTTCACTGATGATTTGAGTAAACATGGGGATATTTACTTAATGAAACACGAATCTGAAATGTTTGAAAGGTTCAAGGAGTTTCAGAGTGAAGTTAAAGATCATCGTGACAAGAAGATAAATTTCTATGATACGATCATGGAGGTGAATATCTAAGTTACGAGTTTGGTATGCAATTTTAGACAATGTGGAAATTGTTTCACAGCTCACGCCTCCTGGAACACCATAGTGTGATGGTGTGTTCGAACGTCATAGTCGTGCTCTATTGGATATAGTGAGTACTATGATGTCTCTTATCATTTTGCCACTATCGTTATGGGGTTATGCATTAAAGACAAATCCATTCACTTTAATAGGGCACCATCTAAGTCTGTTGAGATGACACCGTGAGAATTATGGTTTGACAGAAGCCTAAGCTGTCATTTCTTAATGTTTGGGGCTGCGACGCTTATGTGAAAATGGGTTTTTCACCTAGCGAGCTCGAACTCAAAGCAGACAAATGCATCTTCATAGAATACCCTAATGAGACATTGGGTATACCTTCTATCTCAGATCCAAGCGCAAAAGGTGTTTGTTGCTAAGAACGGGTCCTTTCTTGAGAAAGAGTTTCTCTCGAAAGAATTGAGTGGGAGGAAGATAGAACTTGATAAGGTTGTTGAACCTTTGTTTCAACCAGAGAATAGCGCAACACAGAAAGATGTTTCTGTGGAGCCTACTCAGTTGAAAAGGAAGTTAATGATGATAATCATGAAGCTTCGGATCAAGTCACTATCGAACCTCGTAGGTCGACAAGGACGCGTACTGCTCCTGAGTAGTACGGCAACCCTGTCTTGGAAATCATGTTCTCGGACAACAATGAACCTACGAACTATGGAGAAGCGATGGTGGGCCCGGATTCCAACAAATGGCTAGGAGCCATGAAATCCGAGAAAGGATCCATGTATGAAAACCAAGTATGGACTTTGGTAGCCTTGCCTGTTGAATGGCGGGTCATTGAGTACAAATGGACCTTTGAGATAAACATAGACGCTAATGGTGAATTGTCACTGTTTATAAAGCTCGACTTGTCGCAAAGAAGTTTCCGCCAAGTTCAAGGAGTTGACTGCGATGAGATTGTCTCATCTGTAGCGATGCTAAAAGTCTATTAAAATTTTGTTAGCAGTTGCTGCATTTTTCGATTAGGAAATCTGGCAGATGGATGACAAAACAAGGTTTCCGTAATGGTTTCTGTGAGGAAGAGTTGTATGTGATACAACCAGAAGGTTTTGTCAATCCTAAGGATGCTAATAATATGCAAACTCCAGCGATCCTTCTATGGACTGGAGCAAGAATCTTGGAGTTGGAATATATGCTTTGATGAGGTGATCAAAGTGTTTAAGTTTATACAAAGTTTATGAGAAACTTGTATTTGCAAGAAAGTGAGTGGGAGCACTATAGAATTTCTTATAAGAATATGTAGTTGACATATTATTGATCGGAAATGATGTAGAATTTCTGGAAGAGCATGAAGGGTTGTTTGAAAAGAGTTTTTTCAAAGGAAGACCCAGATAAAGCTACTATTTTATTGAGCATCTAGATCTATAGGGATAGATCTATTCGCTTGATAAGTTTTTTCGACGAAGACATACCTTGACAAGTTTTTGAAGGAGTTCAAAATAGATGGGTCAAAGAAGGAGTTCTTGACTGTATTGTAAGGTGTGAAATTGAGTAAGACTCAATACCCGACCACGGCAGAAGATAAAGAAAAGATGAGTGTCATCTCCTATGCTTTAGCCATAGGCTCTATATAGTATGCCATGCTGTGTACCGCACCTGTGTGTGCCTTGCCATGAGTCTGTCAAGGGGTACAAGAGTAATCCAAGAGTGGATCACTGGACAATGGTCAAAGTTATCCTTAGTAACTTGAGAACTAAGGAAATATTTCTCGATTATAAGGGTGATAAAGAGTTCATCGTAAAGGGTTACGATGATGCAAGATTTAACTCCAATCCGGATGACTCTTAGTAGAAATCTGGCTACGTATAGTGGAGCAGCCATTTGGAATAGCTCCCAGTGGAGCGTGGGAGCAGTATCTACAAATATGACATGGAAAGTTTGCAAGGTACACACGGATCTGAATGTCGCAGACCCGTTGACTAAAACCTCTTTCACGAGAAGAACATGAACGAACCCCAGAACTTATTGGGTGTTAATCACATGATGATATGATCATATGGTGATGTAAGTGTTAATCACATGGTGATGTGTACTAGATTATTGACTCTAGTGCAAGTGGGAGACTGTTGGAAATATGCCCTAGAGGCAATAATAAAATGGTTATTATTGTATTTCCTTGTTCATGATAATTGTCTATTGTTCATGCTATAATTGTGTTAACCGGAAACCATAATACATGTGTGAATACACAGACCACAACATGTCCCTAGTGAGCCTCTAGTTGACTAGCTCGTTGATCAATAGATGGTCACGGTTTCATGGCCATGGACATTGGATGTCGTTGATAACGGGATCACATCATTAGGAGAATGATGTGATGGACAAGACCCAATCCTAAGCATAGCACAAGATCGTGTAGTTCGTTTGCTAAAGCTTTTCAATGTCAAGTATCGTTTCCTTAGACCATGAGATTGTGCAACTCCCGGATACCGTAGGAATGTTTTGGGTGTGCCAAACGTCACAACGTAACTGGGTGGCTATAAAGGTGCACTACGGGTATCTCTGAAAGTATCTGTTGGGTTGGCACGAATCGAGACTGGGATTTGTCACTCCGTGTGACGGAGAGGTATCTCTGGGCCCACTCGGTAAGACATCATCATAATGAGCTCAATGTGACTAAGGAGTTAGCCACGGGATGATGTATTACGGAACGAGTAAAGAGACTTGCCAGTAACGAGATTGAACAATGTATGGGGATACCGACGATCGAATCTCGGGCAAGTACCATACCGATAGACAAAGGGAATTGTATACGGGATTGATTGAATCCCCGACATCGTGGTTCATCCGATGAGATCATCGTGGAGTACGTGGGAGCCAACATGGGTATCCAGATCCCGCTGTTGGTTATTGGCCGGAGAGGTGTCTCGGTCATGTCTACGTGTCTCCCGAACCCGTAGGGTCTACACACTTAAGGCTCGATGACGCTAGGGTTATAGGGAAATGGTATACGTGATTACCGAAGGTTGTTCGGAGTCCCGGATGAGATCCCGGACGTCACGAGGAGCTCCGGAATGGTCCGGAGGTAAAGATTGATATATAGGAAGTCCAGTTTTGGTCACCGGAAAGTTTTCGGGCTCATCGGTAGTGTACCGGGAGTGCCGGGAGGGTGCCGGAGGACCCCCGAGAGGGGTGTGACGACCAAAGTACCTCATGGGCCCTTAGAGGAGGTGTGCCAGCCCATATTGGGTCGGCCAAGACCATCTATGTGGGTCCATGTGGCTGGAGATAAGGAGATAAGGCAAAAGGGATTTAAAAGGAGGAGATCCACCTCCCTTGTGGGAGGTGGACTCTCCCTTTAATTCGGCCGGCCCTCTCCTCTTTGGAGTAGAGGCCAAGCCAGCCCTCCACGTCCCTCCTCCTATATATACTTGAGGTTTTGGATGTTTTGGGAGAAGATTTGATCTCTCTCTCTCACGGCAAAGCCCTGCCTCTCTTCTTCCTCCTCCGCAGCGCTTAGGCGAAGCCCTGTCGGATTACCTTGCTACTCCACCACCACCACGCCGTCGTGCTGCTGTTGGAGCCCTTCCCCAACCTCTCCTTCCTCCTTGCTGGATCAAGGTGTTGGAGACGTCACCGGGCTGCACGTGTGTTAAACGCGGAGGTGCCGTCCGTTCGGCACTTGATCGGATCTACCGCGATCTGAATCGCTGCGAGTACGACTCCATCAACCGCGTTCTTGTAACGCTTCCGCTTAGCGATCTTCAAAGGTATGAAGATCCACTATCCCCTTGCTCGTTGCTGGTTTCTCCATAGATGGATCTTGGTGAACGCGTAGGAATTTTTTTGATTTACTACTACGTCTCCCAACAAAAACCCGATGGTGACACGTTGATGGAGATCAAGATGATGTAGATCATTGTGTCGTGCCGGTGACGATGGAGATCATGCCGGTGCTTTCATGATGGAGATCAAAAGCACAAGTTCATGGCCATATCATGTCACTTATGATTTGCATGTGATGTTAATCCTTTTATGCACCTTGTTTTGCTTAGGACGACGGTAGCATTATAAGGTGATCCCTCACTTAATTTCAAGACAAATTGTGTTCTCCCTGAGTGTGCACCGTTGCGAAAGTTCGTCGTGTTGAGACACCACGTGATGATCGGGTGTGATAGACTCTACGTTCACATACAACGGGTGCAAGCCAGTGTTGCACATGCAGAACCCTCGGGTTAAACTTGACGAGCCTAGCATGTATAGACATGGCCTCGGAACACAAGAGACCGAAAGGTCGAACATGAGTCATATAGTAGATATGATCAACATAATGATGTTCACCATTGAAGCCACCTCAACTCACGTGATGATCGGACTTGAGTTTGTGAATTTGGATCATGTGTCACTCAGATGACCTGAGGGCTGTCAATTTGAGTGGGAGTTCTTAGGTAATACGATTAATTGAACTCATTATCATGAACATAGTCAAAGTGTCTTTGCAAATTATGTTGTAGATTACTAGCTCACGTTGTAGCTCCCTTGTATTTTTATATGTTCCTAGAGAAATAGAGTTGAAAGATAACGGTAGCAATATTGCGGACTGGGTCCGTGATCTGAGGATTGTCCTCATTGCTGCATAGAAGGCTTATGTCCTTAATGCACCGCTCGGTGCGCCAACCCCTCTAGCGTCGTCTGTAGATGTTGTGAACATCTGACAGGCACGTTCTGATGACTACTTGATAATTTAGTACATCATGCATTACGGCTTAAAATTGAGGCTTCAAAATGTTTTGAATGTCACGAAACATATGAGATGTTTCTAAGAGCTGAAATTAGGATCTCAGGCTCGTGCCCGTGTTGCAAGATATGAGATCTCCAACAAGATTCTTTGCCTGCAAGATGAAAGAAAATAGCTCAATCGTTGAGCATGTGCTCAGATTGTCTGGGTGCTACAATCACTTGAATCAAGTGGGAGTTGATTTTCCAGATAAGACAGTGATTGATATAGTTCTCCAAGTCACTGTCACTAAGCTACTAGAACTTGGTGATGAACTATAAAACGCCAGGGAGAGAAATATTGATCCCTGAGCTATTCGCGATGTTTGACACCGCGAAGGTAGAAATCAAGGAGGAGCATCAAGTGTTGATGGTTAGTAAAACCACTAGTTTCGAGAAGGGCAAGAGCAAGGAGGAAAACTTCATGGATAGCAAGTCAGTTGCTGCTCCAGTGAAGCAACCCAAAGTTGAACTCAAACCGAGACTAAGTGCTTCTGTTATGAGGTGAGCGGTCGTTGAAGCAGAACAACCCTAGATACTTGGTAGATAAGAAGGCTGGCAACGTCGATAGTAGTAATACACATGTTTTTGATGCCAAAGGATACAAAGTTAATAATGATAGTACCACATACTTGTCGCACTACCGCCGAATGTCATATTGGTATAAAGGGCATGAAGAAACTCCATGCTGATGGATCTTTGGACTCATTCGATTTCGAATTGGTTGAGACATGCGAACCATGCCTTTTGGGCAAGATGACTAAGGACCCCGTTTTCCGGATTGATGGAGCGGGCAAGTGGTTTATTGGAAATGATACATGTTGATGTATGCAATCCAATGATTCTTGTAGCGTGCGGTGGATGTCGTTATTTTCTTACCTTCACTGATGATTTGAGTAGATATAGTGGATATTTACTTAATGAAACACAAGTCTAAATCGTTTGAAAGGTTCAAGAAGATTCGGAGTGAAGTTTAAGATCATCGTGACAAGAAGATAAAGATGTCTACGATATGATTGTGGAGGTGAATATATGAGTTACGAGTTTGGCATACAACTTGGGACAATGTGAAAGTCATTTCACAACTCACGCCACCTGGAACACCATAGTGTGATGGTGTGTCCGAACGTCATAGTCGTGCTCTATTGGACATGGTGCTTGCTATGATGTCTCTTATCGATTTGCTACTATAGTTTTGGGGTTATGCATTAGAGACAACTACATTCACTTTAAATAGGGCACCATCTAAATCTGTTGAGATGACACTATGTGAATTATGGTTTGATAGAAACCTAAGCTGTCATTTCTTGATGTTTGGGGCTGCGACGCTTGTGTGGAAAAATGTTTTCACCTAATAAGCTCGAACCCAAAGCGGACAAATGCATCTTCATAGAATACCCTAAGAACAGTTGGGTATACCTTCTATCTCAGATCCAATGCAAAGTGTTTGTTGCTAAAAATGGGTCCTTTCTCGAGAAAGAGTTTCTCTCGAAAGAATTGAGTGGGAGAAAGATAGAACTTGATGAGATTGTTAAACCTTTATTCAACCAGAGAGTAGCGCAACATAGGAAGATGTTCCTGTGAAGCCTACGTTAGTTGAAGAGGAAGTTAATGATGATGATCATGAAGCTTCAGGATCAAGTTACTATCGAACTTTGTAGGTCGACAAGGATGTGTACTGCTCTTGAGCAGTCCGACAACCCTGTATTGGGGGTCATATTGTTGGACAACGATGAACCTACAAGCTATGGAGAAGCGATGATGGGCCCAGATTCCAACAAATGGTTAGAGGCCATGAAATCCGAGAAAAGGATCGATGTATAAAACCCAAGTATAGACTTTGGTAGACTTGCTCGTTGGACGGCAGGTCATTGAGTACAAATGGATCTTTAAAATGAAAACAAACGCTGATGGTAAATGTCACCATTTTTAAAGCTCGACTTGTTGCAAAGAAGTTCGTGACAAGTTCAAGGAGTTGACTGCGATGAGACTTTCTCACTCGTAGCGATGCTAAAGTCTGTTGGAATTATGTTAGCAGTTGCTGCATTTTTCAATTATGAAATCTGGCAGATGGATGTCAAAACATCGTTTCCTTAACGGTTTAATTGAGGAAAGGTTGTATGTGATACAACCAGAAAGTTTTCTCAGTCCTAAGGATCCTAAAGGGTGAGCAAGCTTCAGTGACCTTTCTATGGACTGAAGCAAGCATCTCGGAGTTGGAATATACACTTTGATGAGGTGATCAAAGTTTTTGAAATTTATACAAAGTTTACGAGAAACTTGTATTTACAATAAAGTGAGTGGGAGCACTATAGAATTTATAATAAGTATATGTGGATGACATGTTGTTGATCAGAAATAATATAGAATTTCTGGAAAGCATAAACGTTTGTTTGAAATGTGTTTTTCAAAGGAAGACTTGGATAAATCTACCTAATTGTTAAGCATCAAGATCTATAGAGATAGATCAAGATGCTTGATGAGACTTTCAATGAGTACATACCTTGACAAGATTTTGAAAGAGTTCAAAATGGATCAGTCAGAGAAAGAGTTCTCACCTGATTTGTAAGGCGTGAAGTTGAGTGAGACTCAAAGCTCGATCATGGCATAAGAAAGAGAAAGGACGAACGTCGTCCCCTATGCCTTAGCCGTAGGCTCTGTACAGTATGCCATGTTGTGTACCGCACCAATGTGTGCCTTACCATAAGTCCGTCAAGGGGTACAAGAGTGACCCAGGAGTGGATCACTGGACAACGGTCAAGATTATCGTTAGTAACTCAAATACTAAGGAGATATTTCTCGATTATGGAGGTGATAAAGAGTTCGTCGTAAAGAGTTACGTTGATGCAAGCTTTAACACCAATCCGGATGACTCGTATTAGCAATCTGGATATGTATAGTGGAGAAGCGATTTGGAATAGTACCAAGTGGAGTGTGGTAGCAGTGTTTACGGTTTGACATAGAGATTTGCAAAGTACACACGGATCTGAATGTCGTAGACCCGTTGATTATAAGACCTCTCTCACATGCAAAGCATGATCGAGCCCCAGAACTCATTGGGTGTTAGATTCATAACAATGCGAATCCCATAGTGATGTGAACTAGATTATTGACTCTAGTGCAAGTGGGAGACTGTTGGAAATATGCCCTAGAGGCAATAATAAATTAGTTATTATCATATTTCCTTGTTCATGATAATCGTTTATTATCCATGCTATAATTGTGTTGATCGGAAACTCAGATACATGTGTGGATACATAGGCAACACCATGTCCCTAGTATGCCTCTAGTAGACTAGTTCATTGATAAAAAGATGGTTAAGGTTTCCTAGCCATGGACATGAGATGTCATTTGATAACAGGATCACATCATTAGGAGAATGATGTGATGGACAAGACCCAAACTACAAACGTAGCATATGATCGTGTCAGTTTATTGCTACTGTTTTCTACATGTCAAGTATATGTTCCTATGACCATGAGATCATGCAACTCACAGACATCGGAGGAGTGCCTTGTGTGTATCAAACGTCGCAACGTAACTGGGTGGCTATAAAGATGCTCTACAGGTATCTCCGAGGGTGTCTGTTGAGTTGGCATGGATCAAGACTAGGATTTGTTACTCTGTGTGACGGAGAGGTATCTCAGGGCCCACTCGGTAATACAACATCACAATAAGCCTTGCAAGCAATGTGACTAAGTGTTAGTCACGAGATCTTGTATTACGGAACGAGTAAAGAGACTTGCCGGTAACGAGGTTGAACTAGGTATGGAGATACCGACGATCGAATCTCGGGCAAGTAACATACCGAAGAACAAAGGGAACATCATACGGGATTAATTGAATCCTTGACATAGAAGTTCGACCGATAAAGATCTTCGTAGAATATGTAGGAACCAATATGGGCATCCAGGTCCCGCTATTGGTTATTGACCGTAGAGGTGTCTCGGTCATGTCTACATAGTTCTTGAACCCGCAGGGTCTGTACACTTAAGGTTTGGTGACGTTTCGGTAGTATATAGTTATGTATGGTGGTGACCGAAGGTTTTTCGGAGTCCCGGATGAAATCCCGGACGTCACGTGGAGCTCCGGAATGGTCCGGAGGTAAAGATTCATATATAGGAAGTCCTATTTTGGTCGTCGGAAAAGTTTCGCGCTCATCGGTAGTGTACCGGGAGACCATCGGGAGGGGTATTTCGACGCAAGAGGCTACATGGGCTGTGGGAGAGTAAATACCAGCCCTTAGTGGGCTGGTGGAAATCCCACACAAGGCCCATGAGGCTGGGAAGAAAAGCCCAAAGAGAAAAAGGTGGAAAAAGGCAAAAAATAGGGTGATTCCTAGTCCTACTAGGATTGGAGGTGGATTCCACCTCTCCCAGTTGATTTGGCCGACCCAATTGCTTGTCCATTGAGGGACAAGTCTCCTCCTCTCTTCCTCTTATATATATACTAGAGGTTTTAGGGTTTTTTGGCACCAGATTTTAGCCACGTGCTACCCGTTCCTCCAGTGCATAGTTTCTCCTCTAGATCGGATTTCTGCAGTGCTTAGGCGAAGCCCTGTCGGAATAGCTCCACCACCATCGCCGGAGCGCCGTCACGCTGCTGGAGAACTCTTCTACCTCTCCGCTCCCTCTTGCTGGATCAAGAAGGCGGAGATCGTCATCAAGTTGTACGTGTGCTGAACGCGGAGGTGCCGTCCGTTCGGCGCTAGATCGGAAGAACCGTGATCAAGATCGTGAGACGGATCGTGATGAGATCGCGAGACGGATCGTGATGAGTTCACGGGACAGAACGTGATCAAGATTGTGAGACGGATCATGATGAGATCGCGGGACGGATCGTGATGAGATCGCGGGACGCTCGACGATTTGGATCGCGAAGACGTTCGACTACACCAACCGCGTTTCTTAACGCTTACCGATTAGCGATCTACAAGGGTATGTAGATCCACTCTCCCTCTCGTAGATGCTCATCATCATGGATAGATCTGCGTGTGCATAGGAATTTTTTTGTTTCTAATGCATTGTTTCCCAACAGAAAGATGTTGGAATTTCCCCTATTAGCATGTTCTCCCAATTGGATAGTTACCAAATTATGACATTGATCTGAACTGTTTGGTATTTCTCAGGTAAGATTGTTAGATGAATCCTCCTGAGGTATGCATGCTACCATGGATTACTAAGTCACGGTATCACACCATCAAACTGATTTCTGGAAAGATAGTGATAATAATTTCGTCAGATGTTTCCTTTTAATTGGTTGCACCTGTTGCATCGCATAAAAAGAGAACTTCTGTTTTAGCCTAGTAGAGTGTACGAATAAAAGCAGACCTGTACTTTATTTGGTTCAGACGATCAACACAAAGTCGAACCTGACTCGACACATAAGCGACCATGCATGTTGAGACGTGGCCGCTGTTCGACTCCAACTTGTTTGTCTCCGTACAATATGCAGCCTGCGTACAAGTCGCAACCACCAATCCTTCTACTCCGTCTTTACAAGTATTTCTTATTATATCAAAACTTATGTGCCCTGAAACATACACATCAGTACGTTCATCATGATGACCGTTTGTCATATATGCTCCATGTACGCGTACATTATCAGCAGTGGGCAGAATAATAGAAATCATGGTAGCTAAATTACATGAGATTGCTTTCTATCCGTGATGATTTTCATACCTTGGTTAAGTTCTCAGTTGGCAATGGCGCGACTGTCAGGTTTTGGTTAGATTGGTGGACCGGGGAGGGTCCTCTTGCGGTTTCCTTCCCCCTGTTGTTTTCTTTCGTTTCCGATTATTCGGCCTCCATCGCGGAGCACGCGGACAGGGGGTAGGACTTCGGGTTTCACCAGGCCCTGTCTCCTGTAAAGTTGGAGGACTGGCATCGGCTGGCTGCCCTCGGAGGCTCAGGATGTGATCTTGGGGCCCCACTCTGCCTCTGGCTGTTTTTATGTTAAGCCTTGTTATCGCATTTTGTTGGGTGGCCCTGTGATTTCGAAGTTCAAGGAGATTTGGTCAGCTCGGGTGCCCCCCAAGATTAAGTTCTTCATGTAGCAGTCCCTTAGGGGTCGGTTACCGGCTACAGATCAGATTAAAAAGCGTCATGGTCCCAGTTTCGAATTATGTGCCCTTTGTGCACAACCTGAGGATACTTGTCATATTCTTTTTCGGGTGTCACTTGGCTCAACTGTTCTTCTCAGGGATTGGTTGGGTCTTTCATGGGTTCCTAATAGTTTCGATGTGCCGAGAACTCTTGCGTCGGCCATGTGTTGGACCCTGTGAACAGACAGGAATAAATTTACTATCAAACAGGCGTTCTCGACTAAGATGGTTGACTACATATTCAAATTGTCTACCTTTTTGCAGGAGTGGAAATCTCTAATTAAAGATGGCGACAATGCGGCTATGGATCTTCTCGTATCTCGGGTGTGGGCTTCGGCAGTGACCATTTTGGGAGGCGTTTGACTTCGGCATTCTACTTTTGCTCCTAGCTCTTCATTGTCGGTTTCTTTGGCTCTTAGCTGTGTGACCTTCGTGCCGCAGTGGCCGGTTGTGGCCATGTCTAAAACTACTCTTATGCCCTTTGTGGTTGTTGATAGTCATCTCTCTATGTGCTACTTGGTTGCCTGTTGGCTTTATTAATGTAAAGTCGGGCTTTGACCTTTTCTCTAAAAATTACATGAGGTCGTATTAGTACCCTGGTGTCTGACACTCATTTTATTTGTAGTATAAGGTCTAAACAAACACTAAAGACCACAAATAAAAATATTCAACCCACTTCCGGCCATAATTTAACGTAGCTGCAGTTCAAATTGGTATTACATTTATTAAATGCCTAGAAATACATTTAATGACTTAAATATAGCAATCGGATCTACAAAAGAAATACTTCCTGCGATCCATATTAATTGGCGCTGGTCTAGTACAAAGTTGTACACCGAATCAGAGGGAGTACCTGACATGTTACATTTAATGGTGTTAAAAAATTTCAAAGCCAATGCATGAAGTAGTGGGCGAACCTGACCAATTCTTTCTTGACACCTATACTCCACAAAAGTTAAAAAAAAAGATAAGATAAGAAAGCAAAAGAAAAAAGAAGAAGAAAAAAGAAGGATGAAAAAAAGCACTTCGCCGAGTGCTATTGTCGGACACTCGACAAAGATGACCATGCCGTTACCCTCTCAATATACCGTGGCGACTATGGACATGTGTCACCTGGTTTGTCAGTGCATGTCAAACACTCGGCAAACGTGTGGCTTTGTCGAGTTCGGGTGCTTGTTGAGTGTTTTTTGCGTGCACTCGGCTTTATATACGTAGCTTTTGCCGAGTGCTGTTTTGTTGCACTGGATGATGTCGTCGGTGGTTGTTTGCCGACTGCCTAATAAAATACATTTGGCATTCAGCCGATTCTCAGTAGTGCCATGTTCAAGAGGCAATTATCTCGGCTGCAACACGTTGCCCTTGGAAATTGAGTGGTGCTAAGCATTCCCGCCAAAAAAAGAGAAAGAAAAAAGTGTGGTGCTAAGCACACTTCGGTCGAGTCAATCTTAGTCCTCTAGCAGTCACATCGCGTCACTTGATCAATTAATGGTCAAGACTTTGCTACATCTATATACGGGGAACTTTACGGAATTGTTGTAAAACGGATTGAGATGGGAACATTTAATTGGGGAAGAAGGGAGGCTACCCTCAAATTCAGAGGCAGGATTAGTGAGAGATTGGTTGAGGGGAGAGTCCGTAAGGAAGTGGTCCGTAAGTGTGGAGTTTTTGTTTTTCTTTCTAGAATTTTATCCTCCATTCCGTGTCTCACCGCCATTCATTCCACGTACTAAGAACCAGATCTCCTAACCATGAACCACTAGTAGGGGTTCAATTTTCTTTCTTTCTCCCAAAGAAAGAAAAGGCGATCTCATCTCCGCCGTGAGGAGACTCGCCTCCGATGGCTTCCCTCCGTCGATGGCTTCGCTCGTTGATGGTGTGTGTGTGTGTGTGTGTGTGTGTGTGGTGGGGGAGGGGGTGGGGGTCGTCGGTTTCACGCATGTCAATCATGTTTAGGCTCACGTAGTTTAGTTGTTCATCGTATCTCTTTTGGCGGCGGCAGCGCTGAATAAAATTTCTCCAGATCCTGCTCCACCAAGACGATTGGTCCTATGATTGGGATGGATTTAAAAATCAGTCTGTTCAAGTAAGGATGGAGTGATGGCAGCGGCATCCTCGTAGTGTTCCCGTGTTCTCGGGCTTCGCCGTTGCGACGACGTTTCCTCCAGCACCGGCACGGAGCTTGGGAGGTACTACATGAGCGGATGTAGATTGTGGTCGACACCAGCGGCATCTGGAATATAGTAGATCGTGTGCTGGATTCGTGGTTTATGGATGACAGGTATGGTTTTCACCTTCGATGTCTTAGTCATGGGGGTGCCAGATCTGAAGTTCAATGACATGTCCGGAGTGTTGCACCTGTCTAATTTATTGAACGTTAATGCTTTCTTCTTTGGCGAGCCACCTCGAAAGCCCATAAAGCTGCATATTAGCAATGGAGTCGCGTTGAGCTGAGGTGTAGAGGTGATCCGTCATTTTTTCCTTTGATGGCTGTTGTGATGGTGCCAGAGGTAGATGACAAATGTTGGTGTCTTGCTCCTAGCTGCTCGCTCCCACCGCTCACACCACGGGCCACTCCAGCCCGCGGCAGCCACCACACTCCGCCGGTGATCACTCCGACCCCGTCGGCCACCGCTCTCAGTTGATGATCAATCCTATCCCGGCGGCCACATATCCTCGCCGTGTGCAGGATGTCTTTGGCTGATCTGGATTTTTTCCAAGGGCCATGATTTTGAAGAACGCATTTGATGGCGGAATTTCCCCGGTCAAGGACCCAACTGAAAACAAAGACACTGTTGTGACCAGTGACGAGCGCACCAAATTGTCTCTGCCCATGCTACCTGTAATCATCGCTTTCTTTCGCTGCGGCACCTCATTGACTGGTCTAAGACTGTCGTCCCATGGGTTGTGCTGGACAAATATCTTCCCAAGAATCCAACTGCTGAAAATTCTACCAGTTTTTATTTTTTATTTTTTCCAATGAAGATTCTACCAGTTAAATTTTGTCTTGGTAACATCCACACAAGTCACGACCACAACCTGATCTGGTATGTACTATGCCACCGCCGTTCCAATGTTCCCCACAAGCTTGATCTTGCCTCTGTGTGCATGTACCCTTCTGTCTCATATAGCTACCACGTATCGCCCAGACCCTAGCCCTTGATATTCAGCCAGCCAGACGTTTTCCCCTTCTACACTGCAATTAAGGAAATAAAATAGCATGCTACATAAAATAACGTAGTCCTTGAAAAATATGTTATTAGCGTGCAGACATGGGTCGATTAACGAGACATTATACACTGATGAATTTAGAAAGCCAATTCTCTATACATTATAGCATGCTATTAACGACGATATAGCGTGTTATTTTTTTAAGTGGCTGCATCACGTCGCCCTTGGAAATTGAGTGGTGCCAAGCAGACATGGGTCGATTCAACTTGGTCCCCTAGCAGTCGCATCGCGTCCCTTCAACAATCAATGGTACGGTCATGACTTGTCCCTCGGGTTCTCTCCTGAACGAATATTTTCTTTTGAGAATTCTATCCTCCATTCCCCGTCTCACCGCCATTCATTTGTCTTGGTACCATCTATAGTACGTACTAAGTCATCACCCGAACCAGATCTCCTCTCGTAATAATTGTAGTAGTAGTTCTAATGTCTTTAGCCAGCTTGCTCTTGCTGCGGTGTGTATCTTTCTTTCTTATGGCAGCCACCAAACCAGGCGTGCAAGCACAAGGCTGCTCACCCGAGCGATGCGGCAACCTGACCATTGCTACCCCGTTCGGGCTCGTCTCAGGGTCGGAGGAGAACACATGTATGCAGCTCGGTTTCCAGGTCCACTGCACCGATGGTGTCCCGTACCTCGGGTACCACTCTGGATACGGACTCCAGATCCTCAACATCTTCCTCAACAACGGCACCATGGTTGTTTCTGACATCCTCAAGCTCGGGGTCTTCAACAGTTCGAGCCGCCAAGGTTGCCATGTCCCCATGGCCAACGCCGCCACCAAAATTGGGACTCCATTCTCAATAAGCCCCCTTAACCAGAACCTCATCTTCTACAATTGCGCCAAGCCGCCACCAGCCCGAGCTGAGCTGGTGGAGACGGTGTGCGGAAACAACACCTTTGTCCGCGCGGGAGGATGGTACAACGCGACAGGCGGGATGAACGGCGGATACGCTTTGGAGGGCTGCAACGCCACCGTCGTGCCGGTGCTGGTGCCGTCTGGTGAGGCAAACGCCAGAGACTACGAGGAGCTCATCAGCGATGGCTTCCTCCTCACATGGCAGCCGCTGCCTTCCGCTGGTGGTAGAGGTAATCTCACTCATCAAATAATTTCTAGTACTAGGCCGGTTCCATTGTCATCCACTAGTTTGCACATTTCCATTACTCCTCCATGTGCAGTTTCCTGTCGTTGTAACCACCAAGGATTTGGTTACTGGGCTGAAAATTTGGTTACCGCCCCGTAACCACGAATCTCGGTACCCCATGAGGAGCCGTCTTACCCAGCAAAAAATTCTGAAGTTTTGAATTTGACTGAATGTTAACTCAGTTTTGTTTGAAATTAAATTCATTCAAAAATATTTGTCCGGTATATTCGGGTTACCACATTAACCAGAAATCTCGGTGCCCCATGAGATTTTTTTTCCAATCGGAATCCAAAACCTTGGTAACCACTCACTCACATGTGACAGCTCCCTCTATGGACACATTCTACCGATGATGCTGCTTGCCCTCCTCCTTACCTCCATTTATTTGTATTGGTACGATCCACGCAATAGGTCGCCACTTTACCAGATCTCCTATCTTTGCGATGTCCCCAACCTGCAGCCACCTGTTGCTCCTTCTGTGCATATCTGTCTCTTGTATCGCAACCATTAAACCTGGCGTGCGAGCACAAGAAGGCTGCTCGCCCGAGCGATGCGGCAACCTGACAATCTCTTCTCCGTTCGGGCTCGTCTCGGTGTCGGAGGAGAACATGTGTGCCCAACTCGGTTTTCAGGTCCACTGCACCGACGACACCCCGTACCTTGGCTACTATGAGCCCGGGTTCGGGCTCCAGATCCTCAACATATTCTACAGCGACGGTATTGTGCTCAAACAGAAGTTTTAACTGCCAAAGATTGAAAACTTTGTCAGAACTTCATCCTATAAATAGTGATGAAGTGAATTATAGGATACACATATCATTGGAATTGACAACTATTACAGTCACCAGACTGCTCCAAGGAAATGAAGCCTCCACCACTACAATACAAACACGACAAAAAATCATACATTTCAGGTTCTATAGTTTAGCGACAGAACAATGATATGGAGCATAGTAACTGGATTGAATGATAAATACAATACCTAAAGTTCATGGATGGATCTTTCCTTGCCAGGTTGATCAAGGCGGCAACGTGAAAAATAAAATAACATACGATTTACCAATATGATTATTATTGCACGCCAAAATGGTTGTATCTCTTTACGCCAAAACACTTCATTGCGTGCCAAAGATTTAATGAACCATGCCATTGCTACATGAGAAACCACAAACGGAACCTACAAACCATGAATTTAGTAATAAAGCAAACAACAGGCACCTGTGGCAGCCCAATCAAGTGATTTTGTTTGTGTGCGCAGCGTTTCTGGCCGGCCACAAAACTGATCAGCAGAGGCTATTGTGTACGTGAGTGTCCAAGTTATAGGAGTCAGCTCTCTGCAAGGACCCAAATTCGAATAGGAGGTCAAGTACGTGTGCGTTGCTGCTGTACAAAAGCATTACTGTTGTACAAAGCATCAGTCAGCAGTACTCCAGAAGTAGAAGTCATCTTGCTTCGTCATCATCGTCACCATAAGTAATCATTGGTGTGGGGTTGTGCTAATAAATTGTACGCATCAACTAATTCCACCCCCTGATCATCACCGTAAACCAAACAACAATATTTAGCATCAAACTGATGAAGGGCCAGTTTTTGCAACTTCTAGCAGCTTATTGTCACAATATGCTAGAAGCTAAACAAGAACTCGTTTTGGAGAAGCTACCTTAGCTTATTTCCACGTTCCTCTGTCCTTCACAATGAAAAAAACTTGCTGTCCTTCACAATGAAAAAAACTTGGGGTAGCGTGGCTTCCTGCTTATTCAGAGAACATACAGTTCAGGCTGTTGTACCTGCTGCCTATGGGCGACAAACGGGTAAAGTATCTTGTATTTTGGTCAAAGCTTGATCATCAAATATTTAACTAGCAAAATATACTTTTATATGTAACAAAAATATTAATTATTGAAACTTCTATTAAATACGAATCTACAATTAATTTTATGACATATACTTGTATTGTCTAATCAGATCTAAGGTCAAATTTTAGCACAATATACGAAGTATTATTCTTTGCTCAGATCAAACTTGGGTTCCAATCCGTGTTCAGGAGAAGTCTGGCCCTATCCATCTCTGCATTCACAGCTGTAGTTTGTTTTCTATGTTATCCATTGAGTAACACTGTCGCTACAAATGGTCTGATGAATCTACTAAAAGCTAAAGAGAAAAAGATTTGTAATCCAACAAGAAAATGTATGTGCTAATGTGCAACTGCATTTGCGCTAGTCGCTGAATCTGATCAAAGTCAGAAGCACAGTGAAAGAACAAAGAGTCAGCAGTGCACAACAACGGCGGTGATACCTTTCACCAGATCGTTTCCTCTCAACGATGTTCCTCTCCCAAGTTCCCGTCGACTGCAACGTGTGAAACAGATAAAAAGAAGAAAAACACGACACCATGGATACAATTTGGGGTAGTCATCAACTAAAATTTAATTTTATGAGTTGTTTCCAGCCAGTATCTTATATCTTATATCAGCTGTTTGATCTAGTTTAGATCGTCAATTCTATTCACACGGGGAGGAGGATGCATTGATATTGAAGTTTGAATCTAAAGGAATGTAGTCTCTTAGATCCTTTTATGCTCTTGCTAAATTTAATTGGTGGGTTAGTGATAATAATGTAATTGATGTTCACACGATGTTCTTTCTCGTCTAATGTCCATCCGATAAATCCTTAGTTTTTAGTACCAACAACGTTTCAATCATGATTACCCGTGCAAATATTGTAGACTTTCGACTCATATGATGAGTTACAAAAAGAATGCCACCAACTTTTAACCCCTTCAGATATAGATCATTAGGCCACTTTATCCTTACATCTAGCTCTCGAAGTCCCTGCGTGCTATAACATAGATAGTACAGGATGTCAGGACTCATGACAACGGAATTAGCCTTATGAACTATCACAGCGCAATCAATGAACACCACATATGGGTAAGAAGCACAAAATATAATGGTATTTCATAAACCCTCACGTTAGCACAAGACAAATCTTTGATGTCTTCGGTTATGGCAAGGCAAACGACATATTGCATAAGGGGAAGCTTGCGTGCATCATTCATCTGGGATGTAAAGGAGAATATGAGACAACCTGGAGGTGCTTTCCACACATTCTTCGATCTTCCTGCGAAGTCGTTGGTAGATATTAAACATTAAGGAGCTCTGCCCAATTAAACATACAAAACCAATGAATTTCTAGGAGTGCAGAAGGCAGAATTAACTAGTAACAAGTTTGGTCAAAATTTTCAAACAACATTCAAAAGATCTACAAATGGTAGAAAGCATCTATTTATGGAACTACACTTTTAACCAAGACAAATTTGGAAACAATTGACTACTTTTTTAACCGTTGTTCATCAAATTCGCATACATCACATAGACCATTTACGGATCCAAATTCACACAACAAATTTGCTATTTCGAACTATTTATCCCATATAGCATGCAGCAGCTTCAAATCTTTAGTAACATCAAGTGGACATACAACAAATAAGACATCATAATTCATCCACCCACCAAATTAAGTAACGGATATTGATCACCAAGATTGAAAAATCATCAGAACTAAAACACACCAAAAGGGGCAAAAACAAGCACTAATTGGCATACATGTTTCCCGCACCTCTCACTAGTAGAAAACAGGGCATTGGTTCGGGCCTCCTAATCGCATTAATCCCGGTTCGCTCACGAACCGGGACCAAACGTGGCAACCGTCCCGGTTCGTGAGCCCAGGGGGCCGGCCGGGCCACGTGGGCCATTGGTCCCAGCTCGTCTGGCCCCTTTGGTCCCGGTTCCAGGTATGAACCGGGACCAATGCGCCTCGCTCTTGGCCCATAACCATTGGTCCCGGTTCGTGGATGGAATTGGGACCAAAGGGAGACATATTGTCCCGGTTCCAGCCACGAACCGGGACCAATGATCTGCCTATATAAACCCTTGACCACCGCTAGCAGAGCCGTGGAGTGCTCTATTTTTCCAGGACAACAATGTTAGAGCTTTGTGGTGCTCTAGCTCACCTCCTATGCACATGAGGTGTTCGAAGAAATGCCTGAGCCACACTTAAGCTTTCTCCTCTCTAAGCTCCTTGTCCAAACTCCATTTTCGTCAAGATTTGTCTAGGTTTGGCGGTCCGTCCTCTCCCGTCCCCGTCATGAAACCGCCGTCGATCGCCCACGCGTGGTGAGTCTCTTGATCTTATCTTCTTTCTAAAAGAAAATATACTTACTCGTATGGTTTTCTTACTTTTATTATTGTTTATTATTATATAGTGCCATGGTTATGGTATCTGCCCACGTCGGCCCTCCTCCAGTCTATGATTTAGATGTGGTATATTATCTTTTATAACTATTTCACACATCTAATATCTATGCCAATTAATTATGCCACCAACTTGACGTAGATGTTTTTATCTATAGGAAGTAGTTGAACCAGAAATGGATACCGACTATGCAATTCTGCTCGACAAGTTAACTAAAGCTAAAAAAGAAATTGATCATTTGAAAGAAAAATTGAAAAGAATCGAAGATGAGAAGATGGGATTGGAGTTGCATGTTGCCGATATCGTCGATGATCACATGACCAAGATGGATGCAATGCGCTTGAATCTTAGAAAGATTAGAAAATATGCCATTGATAAAGAGGCTTGGTATCATTATGCCGTTGGATCAATTGTTACCTTAGTTCTGATTATGATCGCATTTGTTGTTGCATTGAAATGTTTTAAATAGTTTCAATGTATGGTTTAATTAGATGCTCTGGAGAGCTATATGTTGGTCAACGAGAACTATGTATCTACTTTGGTTTTAATGTGATGACGAACTTCTATTAATTTGGTCACTTCTGTATTTCTGATGTTTTGTAATGGTTGTTGACACACTTAATTATATATAATGCACGCAGATGAACCGACAATGGATGTACGGTAACAGACACATGATAACCCACAAGTATAGGGATTGCAACAGTTTTCGAGGGTAGAGTATTCAACCCAAATTTATTGATTCGACACAAGGGGAGCCAAAGAATATTCTCGAGTATTAGCAGCTGAGTTGTCAATTCAACCACACCTGAAAGATTTAATATCTGCAACAGAGTTTTAGTAGCAAAGTAATATGATAGTAACAGTAACAGTAGCAGCATTAGCAGTAATGATTTGTGTAGCAAGTGTAACAGCAGTAGCAGTAAAGTAACGTAGCAAAGACCAGTATAGGAAAAGCTCGTAGGCATTGGATCGGTGATGGATGATTATGCCAGATGATATTCATCATGTAAAAGTTATAACATAGGGTGATATGTAACTAGCTCCAGTTCGTCAATATAATGTAGGCATGTATTCCATATATAGTCATACGTGCTTATGGAAAAGAACTTGCATGACATCTTTTGTCGATCCCTCCCATGGCAGCGGGGTCCTAATGGAAACTTAGGGATATTAAGGTCTCCTTTTAATAGAGTACCGGAACAAAGAATTAACACATGGTGAATACATGGACTCCTCATACTATCGTCATCTTCGGGAGTGGTTCCGGCTATTGTCACTCCAGGGTTGCCGGGTCATAACACATAGTAGGTGACTACTACTTGCAAAATAGGATCAAGAACACACATATATTGATGAAAACATAATAGGTTCAAATATGAACTCATGGCACTCGGGCCCTAGTGACAAGCATTAAGCATAGCAAAGTAGTAGCAACATCAATCTTAGAACATTGTGGATACTAGGGATCAAACCCTATCAAAACTAACTCGATTACATGATGGATCTCATCCAACTCATCACCGTCCAGCAAGCCTACGATAAGATTACTCACGAACGATGAAGAGCATCATGGAATTGGCGATGGAGAATGGTTGATGATGACGATGGCTTCGATTTCCACTCTTCGGAGCCCAGAACGGACTGCAGATCTGCCCTTCCGAGGAAGAACAGGCGGTGGCGGCGGCTCTGTATCGTAAAACGTGATTATTTCTTCTTCTTGATTTTTTGGGACGAATAGGGTTATATGGAAGTGGAGAGGAGGTCGGAGGAGCCACGTGGGCCCCACGAGCCCACCAGGCGTGGCCTAGGGGGGCTCCTGGGCTCGTGGCCCACTGGCAGCTCCTCTCCGGTTGATTCTTTCGTTAGTATATTTTATATATTCCACAGAAATTCCTCGCCCATTTTCAGGTCATTCTGAGAACTTTTATTTCTGCACTAAAACAACACCATGGCAGTTCTATTGAAAACAGCGCCAATCCGGGTTAGTTTCATTCAAATCATGCAAATTAGAGTCCAAAACAAGGGCAAAAGAGTTCGGAAAAGTAGATACGTTGGATACGTATTAACGCACCGACGAGTACATTAAGGGGGTGCATCATTTTCTCGAAGTGGCCGAGGCAAACAAGCAGAATGGTTTTATGTGTTGTCCATGCTCTACATGTGGAAATTTGAAGTCTTACTCTGACCAGAAAATCCTTCATAGCCACCTGTTTGTGAAGGTTTTCATGCCACACTATAATGTTTGGACCAAGCACGGAGAAATAGGGGTTATGATGGAAGATGACGAAGAATAAGAGGATGATGACAACTATGTGCCCCCTGAATACGGTGATGCTGCAACCAGGGAAGCTAAAGATCAAGAGGAACGAGACGATGTGCCCGATGATGATCTTCGCCGGGTCATTGGTGATGCAAAGCGATAGTGTGAAAGTGAAAAGGAGAAGCTGAAGTTTGATCACATGTTAGAGGATCATAAAAAAGGGTTGTACCCCAATTGCGAAGATGGAAACAGAAGGCTCGGTACCACACTGGAATTGCTGCAGTGGAAGGCAGAGAATGGTGTACCTGACAAAGGATTCGAGAAGCTACTGAAAATATTGAAGAAGAGGCTTCCAAAGGATAACGAATTGCCCGGAAGTACGTACGCAACAAAGAAGGTTGTATGCCCTCTAGGATTGGAGGTGCAAAAGATACATGCATGCCCTAATGACTACATCCTGTACCGCGGTGAGTACGAGGAATGGAACGCATGCCCGGTATGCGATGCATTGCGCTATAAGATCAGACACGATGACCCTGGTGTTGTTGAGGGCGAGCGCCCCAGGAAGAGGGTTGTTGCCAAGGTGATGTGGTATGCTCCTATAATACCACGGTTGAAACGTCTGTTCAGAAACAAAGAGCATGCCAAGAATATGCGATGGCACATAGAGGATCATAAGAAAGACGAGAAGTTGAGAGCACCCGCTGATGGGTCGCAGTGAAGAAAACTCGAGAGAAAGTAATGGAAGGAGTTTGTAGGTGACGCAAGGACGTATGGTTTGTTTTAAGCACGGATGGCATTAATCCTTTTGGGAAGCAGAGCAGCAACCACAACACCTGGCCCGTGACTCTATGTATCTATAACCTTCCTCCTTGGCTGTGCATGAAGCGGAAGTTCATTATGATGTCAGTTCTCATCCAAGGCCCTAAGCAACCCGGCAACGACATTGATATGTACCTAAGGCCATTAGTTGAAGAACTTTTACAGCTATGGAATGGAAATGGTGTACGCATGCGGGATGAGCACAAACATGAGAATTTTGACCTGCATGCGTTGCTGTTTGTAACCATCAATGATTGGCCTGCTCTCAGTAACCTTTCAGGACAAACAAACAAGGGATACCATGCATGCACGTACTGTTTAGATGACACTGAAAGTATATACCCGGACAATTGCAGGAAGAATGTGTACCTGGGGCATCGTCAATCTCTTCCGACCAACCATCAATGTCGAAAGAAAGGCAAGCATTTTAAAGGCGAGGCAGATCATCGAAAGAAGTCCGCCATCCGTATTGGAAATATGCCCTAGAGGCAGTAATAAATTGGTTATTATCATATTTCCCTGTTCATCATAATCATTTATTATCCATGCTATAATTGTATTAATCGGAAACTCAGATAGATGTGTGGATACATAGACAACACCATGTCCCTAGTATGCCTCTAATAGACTAGCTCGTTGATCAAAGATGGCTATGGTTTCCTAGTCATGTACATGAGATGCCATTTGATAATGGAATCACGTCATTAGGAGAATGATGTGATGGACAAGACCCAAACTACAAAACGTAGCATATGATCGTGTGAGTTTATTGCTGCTGTTGTCCGTATGTCAAGTATGTGTTCCTATGACCATGAGATCATGCAACTCACGGATATCGGAGGAGTGCCTTGTGTGTATCAAACGTCGCAACATAACTGGGTGACTATAAAGGTGCTCTACAGGTATCTCCGAGGGTGTCTGTTGGGTTCGCATGGATCAAGACTGGGATTTGTTACTCCTTGTGACGGAGAGGTTTCTCAGGGCCCACTCGGTAATACAACATCACAATAACCTTGCAAACAATGTGACTAGGTGTTAGTCATGGATCTTGTATTAAAGAACGAGTAAAGAGACTTTCCGGAAACGAGGTTGAACTAGGTACGGAGATACCGATGATCGAATCTCGGGCAAGTAACATACCGAAGAACAAAGGGAACATCATACAGGATTAACTGAATCCTTGACATAGAGATTCGACCGATAAAGATCGTCGTAAAATATGTAGGAACCAATATGGGCATCCAGGTCCCGCTATTGGTTACTGACCGTAGAGGTGTCTCGGTCATGTCTACATAGTTCTCGAACCCGCAGGGTCTGCACACTTAAGGTTCGTTGACATTTCAGTAGTATAGAGTTATGTATGGTGGTGACCGAAGGTTGTTCGGAGTCCCGGATGATATCCCGGATGTCACGAGGATCTCCGGAGGTAAAAATTGATTTATAAGAAGTCCTGGTTTGGTCTCTGAAAAGTTTGGGGCTCATCGGTAGTGTACCGGGAGTGCCGGGAGTGTACTGGGGGACCATCGGGAGAGGTATTTCAACCCAAGAGGCTACAAGGGCTGTGGGAGAAGATAAATCATCCAATGGTGGTTTGGCCGAAGCCTCCTCTAAGGGCCCTTGCAGCTGGATTGGTTTGAGAAGGAAAAAATCCAAAGGTGGAGAGGTGGAAAGAGTTTCCAAGTGGAAAGGAGGCATTCTACTCCTAATAGGATTGGAGCTGACTCCTCCACCTCCAATTTCGACCAAACCTTGAGGGTTTGAGGCTGCCTCCTCCCCCCCCTCCCTCCTATATATACTAGAGGATTTATAGGAAAAAGTTAACCCTAATAGCCACGTGCTACCTCTCCTCTAGATCGTAGTTTCTCCTCAAGATCAGTTTTCAGAGGTGCTTAGGCAAAGCCCTGCCGAAATTGCTCCACCACCATCGCCGCGGCACCGTCATGCTGCCACATAACTCATCTACCTCTCCGCTCCCTCTTTCTGGATCAAGAAGGCGGAGATCGTCATTGAGCTGTACGTGTGCTACACGCGGAGGTGCCGTCCGTTCGGCGCTAGATCGGAAGGACCGTGATCAAGATTGCGAGACTGATCGTGATGAGATCACGGGACGGATCGTGATGAGATCGCGGGATGGATCGTGATGAGTTCATGGGACGGATCGTGATTGGATCGCGGGACGGATCGTGATGAGATCGTGGGATGCTCGGCGATTTGGATCGCAAAGACGTTCGACTACACCAACTACGTTTCTTAACGCTTCCCGCTTAGCGATCTACAAGGGTATGTAGATCCACTCTCCCTATCATAGATGCTCATAACCATGGATAGATCTTGCGTGTGCGTAGGAAATTTTTTGTTTCCTATGCAACGTTCTCCAACAGTGCTATCAGAGCTAGGTCTATGTGTAGATGAGATCTCGAGTAGAACACAAAGAGTTTGTGGGTGTTGATGCTTAGATTGCTTCCTCCCTTGGTCGTGTTTTGGTTCAGCGGTATTGTGAGATGAAGTGGCCCGGACCTACCTTACTCGTATGCTTACGAGAGACCAGTTCCATCGACTAACGTGTAACTTGGTTGCACAAAGATGGCTGGCGGGTGTCTGTTTCTCCTACTTTAGTTGGATCGAATTCGACTAAGGTGGTCCTTGAGAAGGTTTAAAAGCAACTTATGTATCACCTTTGTGGTTTATGCGTAGGTGAGAATTATTCTTGCTAGATACCCGTACCAGCCACATAAAACATGCAACAAAAATCAAAGGACGTCTAACTTGTTTTTGCAGGGTATGTTGTGATGTGATATGGCCAATTACATGATGATATATATGTGATGTATGAGATGATCATGTGTTGTATAGAATATCACGACTTGCATGTCGATGAGTACGGAAACCGGCAGTAGCCATAGGATTGTCTTTAATTATTGTATGACCTGTGTGTCAATCATTAAGCGCTATGTAATGCTTTACTTTATCGCTAAACGGTAGCAATAGTAGCAGAAGCATGGTGGGCGCGACGACCCCAATGGCGACACCTTGATGGAGATCAAGATGATGGAGATCATGGTGTCATGCCAGTGACAATGGAGATCATGCCGGTGCTTTCAAGATGGAGATCAAAAGCACAAGTTCATGGCCATATCATGTCACTTATGATTTGCATGTGATGTTAATCCTTTTATGCACCTTGTTTTGCTTAGGACGATGGTAGCATTATAAGGTGATCCCTCAATTAATTTCAAGACAAATTGTGTTCTCCCCGAGTGTGCACCGTTGCTAAAGTTCGTCGTGTCGAGAAACCATGTATTGATCAGATGTGATATACTCTACGTTCACATACAACAGGTGCAAGCCAGTGTTTCACATGTAGAACACTCGGGTTAAACTTGACGAGCCTAGCATGTACACACATGGCCTCGGAACACAAGAGACCGAAAGGTCGAACATGAGTCATATAGTAGATATGATCAACATGATGATGTTCACCATTGAAACCACCTCAACTCACGTGATGATCGGACTTGAGTTGGTGAATTTGCATCATGTATCACTCGAATGACCGGAGGGATGTAAATTTGATTGGGAGTTCTTCGGTAATATGATTAATTGAACTCATTATAATGAACATAGTCAGTTGTGTCTTTGCAAATTATGTTATAGATTACTTGCTCGTGATGTAGCTCCCTTGAATTTTTATATGTTCCTAGAGAAATAGAGTTGAAAGATGATGGTAGTAATATTGCGGACTGGGTCCGTGATTTGAGGATTGTCCTCATTGCTACACAGAAGGCTTATGTCCTTAATGCATCGCTCGGTGCGCCAACCCCTCTAGCGTCGTCTATAGATGTTGTGAACATCTGACAGGCACGTTCTGAGCACTACTTGATAGTTTAGTGCATCATGCATTACGGCATAGAATTGAGGCTCCGCAACGTTTTGAAAGTCACGGAACATATGAGATGTTCTAAGAGCTGAAATTAGGATCTCATGCTCGTACCCGTGTTGCGAGATATGAGATCTCCAAAAAGATTCTTTGCCTACAAGATAAAGGAGAATAGCTCAATCGTTGAGCATGTACTCAGATTGTCTGGGTGCTACAATCGCTTAAATCGAGTGGGTGTTGATCTTCCAGATAAAAAAGTGATTGATATAGTTTTCCAAGTCACTGTCACTAAGCTACTAGAACTTGGTGATGAACTATAAAATGCCAGGGATAGAAATAATGATCCCTGAGCTGTTCGCGATGTTTGACACCGTGAAGGTAGAAATCAAGAAGGAGCGTCAAGTGTTGATGGAGAGAAAATTCATGGAGGGAAAAATTCATGGATGACAAGTCAGTTGCTTCTCTAGTGGAGCAAACCAAAGTTGAACCCAAACCCAAGACTAAGTGCTTCGATTATGAGGAGAGCGGTCGCTGAAGCGGAACAACCCTAGATACTTGGTAGATAAGAAGGCTGGCAACGTCGACAGAAGTATATTTGATATACGTGTTATTGATGTGTACCTTGCTAGTACTCCTAGTAGCACCTGGGTATTGGATACCGGTTCGGTTTCTAAATGTTAGTAACTCAAAATAAAAGCTACGAAATAAGCGGTGAACTAGCTAAGGGTGAGGTGACGATGTGTGTTGAAAATATTTCCAAGGTTGATGTGATCAACATCGCACCCTCTCTCTACCTTCGGGATTAATGACGAACCTAAATAAATATTATTTGGTGTTTTGCCTTGAGCACGAACGTGATTAGATCGTGTTTATTGCAACACGGTTATTCATTTAAGTTAGAGAATAATGGTTATTCTGTTTACATGAATGATACCTTCAATGGTCATGCACCCAGTGAGAATGGTTTGTTAAATCTTGATCGTAGTAATACACATGTTCATAACATTGATGCCAAAAGATAAAAAATTAATAATGATAGTACCACATACTTGTGGCGCTGCTGCTAAATGTCATATTGGTATAAAGCCCATGAAGAAACTCCATGCTGATGGATCTTTGGACTCATTCGATTTCGAATTGGTTGAGACATGAGAACCATGCCTCTTGGGCAAGATGACTAAGGACCCTGTTTTCCAGATTGATGGAGCGGGCAAGTGATTTATTGGAAATGATACATGTTGATGTATGCAATCCGATGAGTCTTATAGCGTGAGGTGGATATCATTATTTTCTTGCCTTCACTGATGATTTGAGTAGATATAGTGTATATTTACTTAATGAAATACAATTCTGAATTGTTTGAAAAGTTCAAGCAAATTCAAAGTGAAGTTTAAGATCATCGTGACAAGAAGATAAAAATGTCTATGATATGATCGTGGAAATGAATATTTGAGTTACGAGTTTGGCATACAACTTTAGACAATGTGAAAGTTGTTTCACAATTCACGCCACCTGGAACACCATAGTGTGATGGTGTGTCCGAACGTCATAGTCGTGCTCTATTAGATATGGTGCGAATTATGATGTCTCTTATCGTTTTACTACTATCGTTTTGGGGTTATGCAGTAGAGACAACTACATTCGTTTTAAATAGGGCACCATATAAATCCGCTGAGATGACACCATATGGTTTCGCAGAAACCTAAGCTGTCATTTCTTAATGTTTGGGGCTGCGACACTTATGTGAAAAAGGGTTTTCATCTAATGAGCACGAACCCGAAGCGGACAAATGCATCTTCATAGAATACCCTAAGAACAGTTGGGTATACCTTCTATCTCAGATCCAAGTGCAAAGTGTTTGTTGCTAAAAACGGGTCCTTTCTCGAAAAAGAGTTTCTCTCGAAAGAATTGAGTGGAAGGAAGATAGAACTTGATGAGGTTATTGAACCTTTGTTTTAACCAGAGAGTAGCGCAATGCAGAAAATTGTTTCTGTGGAGCCTACGTTAGTTGAGGAGGAAGTTAATGATGATTATCATGAAGCTTCGGATCAAGTTACTATCAAACCTCATAGGTCAAAACATTGTTTGCTTAACAGTTTACTTGACGAAAGGTTGTATATGATACAACTAGAAGGTTTTGTCAGTCCTAAGGATACTAAAAGGTGTGCGAGCTCCAGCAATCCATCTAAGGGCTGAAGCAAGAATCTCGGAGTTGGAATACAAACTTTGATAAGGTGATCAAAGTTTTGTAGTTTATACAACGTTTACGAGAAACTTGTATTTACAATAAAGTGAGCGGGAGCACTATAGAATTTCTGATAAGTATATGTCGATGACATATTGTTCATCGGAAATAATGTAGAATTTCTGAAAAACATGAATGGTTGTTTGAAAATGATTTTCAAAGGAAAACATGGATAAAGCTACCTAACTGTTAAGCATAAAGATCTATAGAGATAAATCAAAATGCTTGATAAGACTTTTAATAAGTACATATCTTGAAGAGGATGACGACGCTACTGACCTTTGAACCAGTATGGTAGCGGCTGTGGCGTCGGTGACGACGGAGATGAAAACCCGAGCCTTTCGAGCGAGAAGAAGAAGGCAGCGATGGTTCATCCGGGTCCCGGACACTCGGTATTAACGGAGGTCGGAGCCGCTGGCAGCGCTAGAGCCATGGGAGTCCCATGCTTAACTCCGGCTCTACGGAGTGAGAGGTTGCCCAAGGATTTCAAGGGACCCCGTAAGGTTCCAAATTACACGGCGGATCTCCCTCCCGAGGCTTGGGTCGAGAGCTATGAGCTAGCTATGGATATGTTTGACGTCAGTGAAGCGGTTTTTGCGAAATATTTTATCATGATCCTCGAGGGCCCGGCTCGCACATGGTTAAAGGGCTTACCACCCAACACTATAAGTTCCTGGGCCAAGTTAAGGGCGAAGTTCATCAAAAATTTCCAGGGGACTTGCAAGCAGCCTATGACCATTGTGGACTTAGATTATTGTGTTCAACAGGAGAATGAGTCGGCTCATCATTGGGTCCGACGGGTGTCAACCATCATTCACTCGTCGGAACAGATCACAGCGGCTCAAGCGGTGCTCATTTTGGAGAAGAACTATCACTTCATTCCGCTGAAGCAGAAGCTTGGCCGGCTTAAACGTTCATGTCAGGATATGGGGGAGCTCATGACGGCTCTGACGAAGTATGCTGACTCAGACAGCACCAAGGATCCGGGCTCGGATGAGGAAAAGTCAAATCAGGGAAAGAAGAACAACCTAGGCAAGTGTTTTGGGGACAATGGGAGTCAGAACAGGCAGAAGAACGCTGGCGGCGGGTCAGAGCTGGTGGCAAATGCTAACACAAGGCCGAATGTTCCTAAGATGAACGGACGGTATAAGCCATATCAGCGTGAAAACAGGCCCCCTTTCAACTTGGAAGCGGCACTTAGGAAGCCTTGCCCGGAACACAGCACGCCCGACAGGCCGTCGACGCATGCGTGGGGCGATTGCTTTATCATGCATAGGTTTAAGAACCAGCACTCCCAGCCGCCTAATAATCAGGGCGGTGGGCCGCCCGGCGGCTCGGGCCACGGCGGGGCAGGAGCCGGGTTTGGTGCTGGCGGCTCAGGAGCTGGGCATCCGGGTCAGAACAACCAAGGGGGGCATCAACAACACTCTGGCAACAACAACCATAACAATCAGCAGCAACAACAGTAGCAACGCAATCAGTCTGGATTCCAGAGCAACCCGAAGTAGCTCAGTTCGGGACAATATCATGTGTCTATGACCGGTCACAACAAACGAGATGAGAAACTGCGGAGGCCAGCGGTTAATACGGTTGCGCCGGCTCTCCCACGATATCTACCGTGGTTAGAGTATGACATAATGTAGAGTCGGGAGGATCACCCACCGTAGGTAGATGACCTGGGCCGGTTAGCTCTGGTAGTGGCCCCTCAGATACATGTTTATGGAGTGAATAAGGTGCTCATGGATGGAGGCACCAGTATCAACATCTTATATTATGACACCTTCCGGCATATGAAGTTGCTAGACAAGAATCTTAAAACTTCTTCTACTGTTTTTCATGGTGTGGTGCCAGCTCAAAATGCCCGGCTTAAATGGCACGATTACGGTTCATGGCAATCGAAAGACAGCTCTTGAGTGCGAGGAAGGAGATGCGGCTTATGCAGAAGCTAGCTGTGCGCAGGAGGAACTTATGCGGATGTTATAGTTGAAGTTTTTCACCCGGAGTGGCTGGCTAATCCGGTGTTGGTGCTCAAGAAGAATGGCACTTGGCGTATGTGCATAGATTACACAGACCTCAACAAGGCTTGTCCGGATGATCCCTTTGCACTCCCCCGTATTGATCAGATCATCGATGCTACAGCCGGATGTGAGAGCTTGTGTTTTTTGGATGCCTATTCAGGGTATCATCAGATCAAAATGGCAGTAAAGGATCAGGAGAAGACATCATTTATCACACCCTTTGGGGCGTTCTGCTATGTCTCCATGCCTTTCGGGCTCAAGAGTGCCCAGGCGACTTACCAGCGGTGTGTGTAGAATTGTCTCCACAGTCAGATTGGCCGTAACGTTCATGCTTATGTGGATGACATAGTGGTGAAATCTAGGAAGAAGGAAACCCTCTTGGAGGACCTGAAGGAAAGTTTTGACAATCTCCGGGTCTACAAAATGATGCTTAACCCGACGAAGTGTGTTTTTGGTGTTCCGGCAGGAAAGCTTTTGGGGTTCTTGGTCTCTGAGCGTGGTATCGAGGCTAACCCGTATAAAATCAAGGCTATCACTTCTCTGCGAGAGCCGACGTGCATCAATGATGTTCAGCGCATTGCAGGGCGGATCACTGCGCTAAGCCGGTTCATAAGCCGACTTGGGGAGAAGGCCATTCCCTTGTATCAGATGCTGAAAAAGACACACGAGTTCAAGTGGAGCAAGGCAGCCGCAGAGGCGCTTGAAGCTCTTACGAAGCAATTGACTGAGCCGCCAGTATTAGCCGCTCCGGCTGTGAAAGAGCCGTTACTTCTCTATGTAGCAGCTAACAACCGGGCGGTCAGTGTGGCGATTGTGGTTGAGCGTAAGGAGGCAGGGAAAGAATATCCCGTTCAGAGGCCTGTTTATAATATCAGCGAGGTTTTGGCAGAGTCCAAGCAGAGGTATCCGCATTGGTAGAAGCTAGAGTATGGAGTTTTTATGGCCAACCGTAAGCTGAAGCACTATTTTCCGGGCCATCAGATAACTGTGGTCAGCTCTGCCCCGTTGGGAGATATCATTCAGAATAGAGAAGCTACGGGGAGGATCGCTAAGTGGGCTTTAGAGTTGGGGCCTCTTAACGTCGCTTATGTCCCTCGTACAGCAATCAAGTCTCAAGCCTTGGTGGATTTTATAAATGATTTGATAGAATGCCAGGCGCCTGAGGAGAAGCCGGACAACACATACTGGACTATACATTTCGACGGGTCTAAACAGCTTGATGGGTCTGGCGCGGGGTGGTTCTTACCTCCCCCAAAGGTGACAAGTTTTGTTATGTGCTCCGGTTGATGTTCCCCTGTACTAACAACTCTGCTGAGTATGAGGCGTTGCTCCATGGTATGAGGGTCGCTAAAGAGATGAATTTAAGCCGGGTTAGATGTCTAGGCGACTCAGACCTTGTGGCTCAGCAAGTTTCAGGTACTTGGGATTCTAAGGACCCGCGGATGGCGGATTATCGACAGGCGGTTGATATTGTTGCAGGTCATTTCAAAGGATATCAAGTGGATCATATTGATCGTCGAAGGAAGGAGGCGGCTGATGCATTATCAAGACTTGGATCTCAGCGTAAGCCGGTGCCGCATAATGTTTTTCTTGATGTATTATATCATCCGACTGTCAAAATGCCTTCTGAGGAGGATCTGGCAATTGCTGACCCGGAGGCAGCTTTGGTGGCGGCTCTACATGTTATTCCGGATTGGACTACTCCTTATTTAGCATATTTAATGCGCGGCGAGTTACCGGACGATGAGAGCCGGGCTAGAGAGATCACCTGTCGTTCTAAGTCCATGACAATTATCAATGGTGAGCTGCACAAATGCAGTGTGACAGGTGTTTTCCAGCGCTGTGTGTCACCAGAGGAGGGCCAACAGATCTTAAATGAAATTCATGCTGGAGACTGTGGACATCACGCCGGGTCAAGATCTTTAGTGGCCAAGGCCTTTTGGCATGGTTTTTTCTGGTTGACAGCTCACAAGGATGCAGAGGACCTGGTCCGCAAATGTGACGGCTGTCGCAAGTTTGGCCGACGTGCTCATGTTCCGTCTCAAGAGTTGAGGATGATACCAATCATGTGGCCGTTTGCGGTCTGGGGGCTTGATATGGTAGGACCCTTCAAGCGGTCCAAGGATAAGAAAACGCACCTCCTGGTGGCGGTTGATAAATTTACTAAGTGGGTTGAGGCCGAGCCAGTTAGCAAGTGTGATGCGGCTACAATGGTTGAGTTTGTTAAAAAGTTGATCTACCGTTTTGGTTATCCGCACAGCATTATTACTGATAATGGCACAAATTTGTCCAAGGGAGCTATGAAGGCGTTCTGTGAGAAGGAGCATATCCGGCTTGATGTTTCAGCCGTGGCACATCCGCAGTCCAATGGTCAAGCTGAGCGGGCTAATCAGGAAATTTTGCGAGGGGTTAAACCTCGGCTCATGGTCCCTTTGAAGCGGATGCCCGGATGTTGGGTTGATGAGCTACCTTCCGTCTTATGGATCATCCAGACTACACCTAACAGGTCTATAGGTTTTACACCTTTCTTCATGGTGTATGGGGCTGAGGCAGTTTTACCCAGTGACATCCGGTATGATTCACCAAGGATGGCGGCTTATATTGAGACGGACAATGAGATGGCGCGCCAAGATGCGTTGGATGCCTTGGACGAAGCACGAGCATGAGCAGCGGCCTGATCGGCAATTTACCAACAAGACCTGCGACGCTATCACAGACACAGGGTGAAGACCTGGACGTTCCAGGAAGGCGACCTGGTGCTCCGGCTCATTCAAGACCAATCTGGGATGCATAAGCTCTCTCCGCCGTGGGAAGGTCCCTTTGTGGTTAGGAGAAACCTCAACAACGGGTCATACTATCTCATGAATATTCGGGATGAGTCGGACACAGCGGGTCAGGAGACTTTGCAGCCTTGGAATGTTGCGCACCTGCGGCCATATTATACTTAATAGGTGATGGAGATCTGTTATCGTTGTACATATCATATTTATATCAGTATAGAGCAGTACCTCTACCAAACACTGGAGCCCTGGCTCTTATATGTATCTTTATGCAATGAAGATGAAAATTTTCGGTTCAACAAGTTTACAGTTGAAGTGGTTTTTGACCCGTCGAAGCCTTACTGGTTAATCTCAATTTACAGACCCTGAACCGGTTAAAGTTTACAATGACCTGCTGAGTTTCTTCCTGTCAATCTCGCTTTAGAGACCCTGAGCCGGTTCATACAGTTGACGGCCAATCTCGCTTTAGAGACCCTGAACTGATGTCAATGAATAAGCTCTTATCAGTTAATCTCGTTTTAGAGACCCTGAGCCAACTCACAAAGTTGACAGCCAATCTCGCTTTAGAGCCCCTGAACTGATATGATGCATAGATTGGCTTTATGCCTAGTTTGAGTACATTAAGCGTTGTTGTTGATGGAGGCTTCTTACCTTTGGTATAACATAACATTACCCGAAGACAACAGTGTGTACATCAAATTCCAGTTGTTTATCAACTGCGGCCATCGAAGGGGGCTTCTTACCGACGGGTTCGCTTATCTCACCCTAATGGCCAGCTTTATGCCATTTTCCGATTAACATGTTAGCCGCGGTTGTCGAAGGGGGCTTCTTACCGACAGGTTCGCTTATCTCACCCTAACAACCGGCGTTTACGCCAAAAATAGCTGTGGAAGGAGGCTTCTTGCCCTTGGGGTATAGCTTACATCACCCTTCACACAGCCGGCTAGTACAATTACTAGTCACGGTTGTCGAATGGAGGCTTATTGCCATAAGGTATAGCTTACATAAACCCATCGGCACCCGGCTTTATACAATATTTGATGATTGTAGGAGCCTTCCTGCCTTCGGGTGCAGCTTACATCACCCTTCATGCATCTGGCTGTAGGCCGTTTCAAGTTCCTCAACAGTCATCGTTGTCAAATAGAGGCTTCCAACCGTCAGGTATAGCTTACTTTATCCTATGACAACCGGCTCTTCCATGGCATCATATTATAAGAGACGAAGTCATGACGCTCCGGCTGATGGAATAAAATTTCCGGGTCTAATGGCTTCGGGAGAAGGAATGACATCTCAGAAAATATTACGTATTGGTTCATCAACAGCCTCAGTTTGTCCATAGAGCCTTCTTACCGTCAGGTATAGCTTATCTTATCCAAAGGACAGCCGGCTCTTTCCATATTTCATTTACAAGAGCTAGAGCCATGTTGCTCGCTTTTGTAAGGTCAGATTCTTTAGAAAGTGTTATTCGATTCTAAAGGCTATGAAGACATACAAGCACCTCTCATGAATAATTGGCAAGTTTGAAAGGCTGGAGGTAAAGAGTTGAAAAAGATTATTCAAAGCAGTATAAAACAGTCGGCAAGTGCACTTTGATATTAATTACAAGTTGTTACAAAAGGTGTTCTCAGAAGGAACAATGGCGTTTCTAACAAGTTTCAAGCCGCCAATGGCAGATGATTACAAGAGCCGTTTTTGCTCAGAATGATACAATATTACATCAGTCGGCCGGCTCACCCTGCTTCGGATCTTCCGTGGGTTGGATCTGAAAGTTGCCCAGTTCCCAATTGTAGTTAGACACGGCAGCAAAGGTCCCTTCAAAGAAAGGTGCGACATTGAGCTCACCAGGGAAAAGATCCTTACTACGGGCGGGTGTTAGGTCCTTCCACTCATAGAGAGGCCCGCGGATCCGTTTATCTTCGTTGTCGTACGCCGCTTGGTAACTCTTCACATCTGCCTCGTCCGCCATAACAGACGCCAGGAAGCGTGAGTCTTTGACGCACTTGAAATAGTCCGCCTCAGAAAATTCTGAGCCGTTGGCTTTCTTTGAAGGATACCCGCCCATCATTTCAGCTGGTGTGAGGTCCGGTGCAAAGGCCAAAGCCCGGCTCAAACCTGCGACAGCTCCTTGGCGGAACGCCGACTTCTTCAGTTCATATATCTGTTTTGGCATTGTAGAGAAAAGTTCTAACACCCCTTTCAGGGCATTGGGGATCTTGTCTTTATATTGAACGCTTTTGATGGTAAACATGGCTCCACAATACAGCTGTTCCGTGAATGTGTAGATTGCCTTCAACGCAAGAATGCTTTCCGTAGCAAGCTGCCGGCTCAGGGGACCCGTATGAGCCGGAAGAGATACGTGAGTCGCCAGTTTTCCATGAAAGGTGTTAGTGTATGCAGTATGACAAGGATGACTTACCAAATAAGGCGGCAGGCATTTTGGCGATATGTCGTTTTAAGCCTTGGAGTTCTTCAGCAACGGCGATGAGCCGTTTATCGGCGTCATCCGCCCGTTTCATCAGAGCGGCTTTTTCCGATTCTGCTGTCTCTTTTAGAGACGTTAATTCAGCAGTGGCTTTTGCTAGTTCTTTGGCTAAGAGCTGGCATTTTTCATCGGCAATGCTTCGCGCTTCCTGTTGAGCAGCCAAGTTAACTTTAAGATCCGCCAGCTGAGAGCCGGCGGCGTTCAGAGCATCCTGCACATGTCAAAACAAACCGTGAGCTGTTACAGAAGCAAGGGCATTAACATAAACAAGGGTTCACAGCTAAAGTTGCACAAGTTTCAAACAGATTGCAAGCAATATATTTGACTCTTGGGGGCTAATGTACATTTTATCTGTTCAAGTATACAGCTCTGGTTCATCTTCTTTGAAATTGACCCGGAACCTTTTCAGATAAGATAGTCCGACTCAAATAAAATTTGAGCCGGCTCTTGGGGGCTACACTATGGCTCTTTTCAGATAAGATAGTCCCGACTAAAATAAAATTTGAGCCGGCCCTTGGGGGCTACACTATGGCTCTTTTCAGATCAGAAAGTCCCGACTCAAATAAAATTTGAGCCGGCCCTTGGGGGCTACACTACGGCTTTTTTCAGATACAAAAGTCCCAACTCAAATAAATTTTGAGTCGGTCCTTGGGGCTACAGTTGGCAGTATGCAAATATTTACAGTGTGCAGTGTGTGTTTACAGCATTTAAGCAAAAGTATTTTCTACATAACCTCAGAAGAAGACCCGGTTCAACTATCCATTAGATTAAAACCGGCTCTTGGGAGCTAGGGAAGGTTATGGCTGGAGAAGAATAACATACCTCGTATTTAGTTTTCATCATAGCGACCAGCCTGAGTTCTAAGTCTCGGCTGGTGTTGACCCGATTCAAATAGCCAGAATGGAGTTCTTCGGCTGTCATCTTGTCATATGCGGAGTCAAATTGAAGCTTTCGTGAGGCTTCAGACGGCTCAGGATGCCGGGTTAGTACATGTTCCGAAGGAGGAGACTTCTAGGCAGACCCGGTGGGTGTGACCGGCCTTGAAGGAGCGGCTGGAGAGTTTTTCATTATGACGTCATCCGTTGCTGGCTCTGTGAAAGCCGTTGGTGGAGCTTCTTCTGCTAGAGTTTCCTCCGGCTGTCCAAGATCCGGTTGATCCGGAGCCGGCTGTTCGAGCTCTTGATTCTCGAGGACTGAGCCGGAAGAAGGATGGTTGGTTTTGCGGCGTTTCGCCTGAGCACTGCAAGATGAAGGGTATGACTGATGCTGAAGAATCACCAGAAGAGGGCGTCTTCTGAAAGAATAAGACACGAAAATGAGAAGGCACTTAAGCACAAAAGGGAAACCAAAGGAAAGTAGGAATACAAACCTCTGCAGGCCGTTTCTTGGGAGTTGGCGAGTTTGGAAGTCCAGACACAAGCTCCGTAGAGCCGATGCTCCGGGTCTGGCGACGTTCAGCCTGCTGTTGCTTTTTTAATAAGAAATCGGGAGCCAGATGAGCGAGAGGGTGAGAAAGAGGGAATTTCCTAACGACGCGCCGCGGTTGTCGGATGAAATATTCTGAGTCGGAGTATATGTAAGTTACCTCAGGAGCATTGGCATGACTGGTTTCTACTTCATCCTGTGAACACAGTAAACATTAATAAAGGGCAGGAAAGGCAAAGAGTCGGCTAAGCAAATTAAGATCTTACCCCCGAGTCTGAGGAAGCCGGCTGTTCAAGCCAGTTCTCTTGGGGGGCAGCCTTTTTCTGTTTCTTGGTGGCGGCCTTCTTCTTGGCTGCCTTCGGAGGAGGTACATACTCCTTTTTCCAGAAGTCCGAGTCAGCCTGCGCAAGTTAACCCGGAGAAAAAGATATCAAACCAAGCAAGAGGGATAGGTAAACATGCAACAAACGGAGGAGAAACAAATTAAACTTACAAGGGGAGCCGGGTTGGTAGCACAAAAGGGTGCTAATCCGATGGTACTGCAAGAGCCGGAGGTTTCGTGTACGAGGCTTCGGACGGTCATGCAGATGTCATCTTCAGTCAAAGTAACATTGCTGAAGCACAATGAGCTGTCGTACTTCCCTGGATATTCATGCATGAGCCGGCTCCTGCGGCTCAGAGGCATGATCCGCCATTCTACCCAACAACGGATCAAATCAGTCCCAATCAGTCCGTTAGCCAGGAGGGCTTTCACCCTGGCATGAGGTGTCTCATATCTGGCGCGATCAGCAGCCGAGAGCCGGTCTGGAGCGTCGTATCTGTCGGAGCCGGGAAGGGCGATAACCCGGCAGGCGATGTTCAGTTTCAGGAGACGTGTCTCTGTAGTAAAACCACGTCTTGTTCCAATCCTTGGGGTGGCTAGGCATCTGGATAGCCGGAAAGGTGATGCCCCTTCAGCGCTGGATGGTGATCCCTCCGAGTTCCAGGCTTGGTCCGCACTTGTACTCCGTCTGGCGGTTGGCATAGAAAAACTCGCGAAAGAAGCCGACTGATGGCCTGGATTGAAGATACGCTTCACAAAGTACTTGGAAGTGGCAAATTTTTGATACTGAGTTCGGTGCCAGGTCTTGGGGGTGTAGTTTGTACAAATGAAGAATATCGCGGAAAAACTTAGAGCCGGGTGGCACGAACCCCCGTTCGATATGAACTGTGAATACTATCACCTCCCCTTTCTTAGGTGCGGGGCGGGTCTCATCACCCGGAACCCGCCAATGGATGACCTCCTTTGGGGGAAGGGTGCTAGCAGCGACAAGGTTCGACAGGTGCTCTTCGGTGACGCAAGAGCCGACCCAATTGCATGAGTTGGTGGCGCGTGTCATGTTGACGGCTTAAACTACCGTGCAAAAGAAAATGGTGACTAGTCAAATGAAAGCAGATGGCTATAGCGGCTTACAGTTTACAGGGTTCGACTAAACTTTGAAAGACTCTGCTGATGAGAGCCGGAGGAAATCTAGCAGTTCGTTATGGAAGGGAGAACCGGAAATCGGTTAAGACCCGGACAAACAGTTTTCACAAACTGCTACTAAAATTACGGATCTACCAAGGCGATAAATAAAATTTTACTCCGACCTAAGTGATGAACAGCAGGAAATGGCGGGGCAGATTAGAGCCCGAACGGCCCGCGCATTACGTGCGGCCGGTCCGCGTACGGCGGCGGTGGCGATAACACAGTCTAAAAGAGTACCGCGGGCCTCGGAATACGTTCGTGCGGCCGCGCCGGAGTCCGAGCGCGCGACGGCGGAGCCGCCGGAAAACCCTACTTCTAATGGCCCTGATCTACGGGAAGAGGAGACGTACCGGAGCTGGAGACGACGGCGGCGAGGGTCTGGACCAATCAGGGTGATGCGGCGGCCGAGGTTGATGACAAAGAGCGACGGCGCCGGAGTGGAGCAGAGCTCAGGTCGACGGGCGGCGGCAGGAGGAAGACGAAGGACGCACGGGCGGGAGAGAATGAAAAATATTTGACCCGTGCAGGTCCTATTTAACAGGGGAAACGAGGAAGGTGCGGAATCCCAGACGGCGACACCGGTCTTGCCGAGGCGGACGCCTCGATTCTCGGGGTAAGTGGTTAAATGCGAAAGATTTGGTGATATGTCAGCGGATCCCGTAACGTCATGCCGGGTCATTCCGTGGCGACTCTCAGACAGCTGAAAGATAAGGATGAAATGAGCTGGCTCACTTCAACCTGGAGCCTAATGTTGAGGATATAACTCCGTGATATGACCCGACTGAAAGGTTCCGATTGATAGCATTGGTTTGTGAGCCGGCCCACGAAGAAAGCGTCAACTGAAGGCCCAAGATGATTGGCGGCTCTTGGTGTGGGCCGGACGGCGAAGACCCGGATGTGCAAGACGTCTCAAGGATGACTTGGTTAGGAAGATAGAGATAGACTCGGAGATGTAAACATGATCCGGTTGTACAATTGTAAGACCCGATGGTTCTGACCTCTTATATAAAGATAGTATCGGGGCGACTTAGAGGTAGGTTATCGAAAACTAGGTCAAGCTTTTAGCCCCTTGTAGGCTTTTACCTCGACTTGAGGGGCCGAATCTGGGTAAACTCGTATCCTTTGTCTCGAGCACCCCCTTTGAGTCCACTATGATGACGACAGCTCCGAACTCAAGTTCGGTAATCCGGACATCTGTCGTGATAAAACCACGACACGCTGGATGAAAAGAAGGCAAGACAATGCGTGTGAGATTAGAAAACGAGGCACCAGAGAAGCCAGCGACCGGCCAACCAATCGATCTATTTGCCTGCGTCGCGTTTTTCTCTCCCTTCCTCTCGTTTCATTTTGTTTTCATCTCGTCACAGTAAAAAGGGGACGTGGCTATAGCCAGTGCTCACCCTGCAGTTCGCTCTCGTTGGATATAATTTTTAAGATCTTTGTATTTTTGAGACCACTGGGCAAGGGACACACGGAGGGGTTATGGGTTGTTGATACCGGCCTAGGGCCTGCACGCGCGACTACCGCCTAGGGATACAATGACACAACAACAGTTTGTGTTCAACGCGGAGGAGGATGATGCGTTTTGAGTCGAGGAGCTGCCGTCAGGCAGCCGGCGACCATGAACAGGATTCGCCTCTTCACAGCTCAGGTTCGAACTCGCATAATTCTGTAACGGTCCATGACTCGGGAAATGTTCATAGTGTTTGGTAGAAGGAGCACCTATTCTTCTCTATCTCTTTTTCCACACTTTGCCTGAGATATGAGGGATAAATAAGCAGAATTATTAATCAGCAACGCTTGACCAGACAACTTGTTTAGGTCTAGTCTGGGACTCAATGCGTAGGCAATATATCACGAGTTCTCACATGAAGAAGATGCTTTCTTTTTCAAAATTACTTCAACTAAGAGCATCTTCAACAGAGACGCTAAATAAGCCGTGCGTCTGAAAAAAAACCCAGAATTTTAGCGTGCGCGTCTGAATCGACCGCTCCAGCAGACGCGCTAAAATCGTGCGTGCGCTAAAAACCACACCGTGGGTGGAATAGAACGGAAACACACGCTGCATTTTTCGGGCGTCCACTACCGCGCGCGCGCCAGAAAGAAATTGCGCGCCAAGGGAGCAACCGCCGCTGAACTCTCCGCTCGCGCCCACTTTTGCCCCGCCCCGCGACACCACCGGCGACCCCCCAGCCATGGAAGGGCGCTCCGACATCCCACTAACCCGTCCCTACACGTGCGACCTCTCCTCTGCCGCCGCCGCAAACCCTAGCGCGGGCTTGAGCTCCGCCGCCGGCGCTAGCGCAACTGCGGCTCTGAACAGTGGCCTCGCATGCGGGCTCTTCATGCCGCCACGGACGAGCGCGCAGGGTGGCGTCGCGCCGCCGCCGGCCGCGCCACGGAGCGCCGCCTCGAAACAAACCGTGGCAGCCACCGCGACCGCGCCCGCGACGGCGGCCCAAAAGAAGAGGAAAGTAATGATCAAGAAGAGGGCAGGAGTGAGGCCGGCCATGCCTCTGCCGGCCGAAGCGCCAAAAACCTCGTAATTTGTTGCATCGGCGGCCAATGCATGCATAATGCTCGATGAAATGGTCACAAGGTAAAATTTTTGTTTTTGTTTTGTTGTTTTTGATGAATGTGCACATATATAGATTCATTTAGTTCTGCTTTGTCATATTACTTTGTAGTTTCAACGATGACGCGCATATATGGCGACTATGGGTGTTGGATCCAACAATATATCTCAAACCAATGAAGTTGATGAAGACGAATAATGAAGTAGATGATGATGAAGACAGTTTGATCGGTGCACCGAAAGGAAGGGCTTCCAACTACACCGTCGATGAAGACAAATTGCTTTGCAACACATGGTTGGAGGTGTCTATGGATCCCACTATTGGGACGGATCAAAATAGAGATACATATTGGCTTCGGATAAAGAAGTTCTTGACGCATACAACAAGAGTGGAATTGAGCGCGCCGAAATATCTATTTGGTCCCGGTGATCGACGATCAACAAAGATTGTCAAAAGTGAGCGACGACAATGACGACGGTTGACAAGCTCAACCGAAGTGGCACTAATGTTTAAGATAAGGTGAGTGTCATTCCCATTGCCTCCCATGCATCTTGTGTGCACGTTTCATCTTTTATGTCTCTAGTGATAACTTGTTCTTTTGTTTGGAGCTCAACATTGCACAAAACTTGTTTCGAGGAGAAGAGAAGAAGACCAAGAAAGGCAAGGTGAAGAAAGGAAGAGCATTTTTGTTGCCCCATTGCTACGAGGTGTTGAAGGGTGAAGAGAAATGGAAAACCCGTGATGGTGTCACCAACAAGAAGAAGAAGAAGAAGAGGAAGAAGAAGAAGAATAAGAAAAATAAGAAGAAGAGGAAGCAAACGGGGAGAGAAGGGTGGCAAGGAGCCAATCGCCTGCGGCCGAGGAGAGGAGGGCGACGGCCAAGAAGAGGAAAGTGACATCGGATGATAAATAATTGGGCATGGATGAGCAAGCAAGATTATTGGAATGGGAGAAGTACTTGTTCTTCATGGACACATCCCACTTCCATGAGAGGCAAAAGGAGTACATTAACCTTTCTCGTGATCAAATCTTGATGAAAAAAGGACTGATGCGCATGGGATGCATGGGAGGCATGGGTTGCATGGGTGGCATGGGAGCACCCGTGGGAGGCATGGGTAGCATGGTAGCACCTATGGGAGGCATGTACGCATCCATGGGTGTTACGGAAGCACCTATGGGAGGCATGGGAGCTTTCATGGGAGGCATGGGGGCTTCCATGGGAGGCATTGGACCTTCCCTGGGAGGCTTTGTAGCTACTATGGGTGGCATCGGATGCATGGGAGCTTCCATGGGTGCTCCCGTGAGAGACATGGGTTTTGCGTCTTTCATGGGAGGCATGGGAGCACCTACGGAGGCTTGGGTGGCATGGGAGGTTCCGGTGTGCCTCACATGCCTTCGCATGATGCCTTTCTTGATAGTGGAAACACCGTCCGACTTTCCGATGAAGAATAGAACAAGCAAGCGGATGAAGAATCGGAAGAAGAAACGGACAAATCGGAAGAGGCCAACGGCGAGGAAAAATGTAAGGGATGATTGTTCATCTTTAATTTGTTGTGTGAACTTGTTTGTCATGAATTTCTTTGTGTTCATCGTGTTTGTGCGAACTTTGCATCTTTTGGAGGTTTGATCATCTTGTATGTGCACCGGCTAGGTGTGCGCGCTCGATTTTTACAGCGCCTGCTCAATCGGCACGTTGGCGCGCTAAAACTTTGCAACGCCTGGTGAAGCAACTTCCCATTCGCGCCCAAAAACGAACGTTGCACGCGCTGTAATTTTTTTTGGCGCCACACGTGCGTGCGTCTATTGGAGATGCTCTAAGTAGCGGAGTTTGCACAAAAACAGAACGGAAAGGAAAACATCACAGACGTTCCAAAACATAAAATGAATCGATTGCAGTTTATGAACAACAAACAAGGACACATTTGAGTAGATTAACCCCTTGACTAACCAGATGCAACAATAACTCAGAAGGAGTTCCCCTTTCACCGTCCAGATAAAGGGATTAATTCAGACATCCCACCGGTATAACAAGACCGGAAGGAGTTCTCCTCGTTGCCTACTCCAGAAATCATCATCTGGAATTGCCTTCGAATTTCAGCATCCATGGGGTTCATACTACTAGTTGAAGCAGAACCAGACAACTTTCCGCTTGCTACTACTGGCAACAACTCTTTGAGCCTTGAAACAACCTCGGTCATTGTCGGTCTGTTGATGGCTGCATTTTCAACGCAGTTCATAGCAAGGTCTACCACACTTTGGAGTGAACTAACATCGTACTGATCCAACAATCTTTTGTCCACGATGTCATGAATATTGCCAATGGCAATCTTATGGCGTACCCAGTTTGGTAGATGGAAGGTTTGAGGCTCCATCAATACTGGGGGCTGGCCAGTGATGATCTCCAAAAGCACGATGCCGAAGCTATAAACATCTGTCTTGACTGTGAGTTGGAAAGTTGCATGGTACTCAGGATCGAGGTAGCCAAGGGTGCCAGCAGCAACAGTAGATATGTGCGTGTGAGCATCATTAAAAGCCCGGGAAAGCCCAAAATCAGATATTATCCCAACCAGATTCTTGTCTAGAAGGATGTTGGGTGTCTTTACATCTCTGTGAACTATTGATGGGGTGCATGACTCGTGTAGATACTCCAGCCCTACAGTTTATTGAAGTTCATACTTAGTCAAAATAAGCATACATACATACAACACATAAAATTAGTAAATAATTGAAATATGGACCTTGTGCAGCATCAAGTGCAATATGAAGTCGTTCTTCCCAATTCAAACTATAGTCATCTCCTGCATCAAGAAATACGAGATTAATATAACTTCCTTGATACACGCATAGCACATAAATATATGTTTTTCTTATTGGTACTACTACTATTATTTCTACCCCAACTAGTACCACTACCACCACCACTGCCACCACCAGCACCCACTGTTACTACTATTATTTTTATCATGTTGTACACCGCCTTAATTGTTATGCGCACCGCCTTAATTTTTCAGCATAGAACCAATTGATATATTAAGATCTTAAACCTGCATAAAACTGAGCTTTGATATTCAAGAGTCGAGTGATGGTTTTCCTTTTTTTACGAGAGTTTTTGTTATATCCAAATCAAATTAAAAAGAGAACCAACTATTAAATCATTACTTTAAATTTTCCTCCAGAGTTGATTTCATTCCTAATGGATTTGAAAGATGCTTACAATTCCATCATGTCATGGTTATGACTCCAGGAGGGTAACTATGATTTCCTCAGTTTGTTAGCCACATAGCTATGAACAATTAATTGAACATTCCATGGTTGTAACTTCAAGAATGTGCAACTAGGGCCTTACTTCTTACTACATAATCTACATACAGTAAATTAGGCCCGCCAACTCAAATGCATTTATTCAGAGTAACAATAACAGTCTAGGCAACCAACCACACATGTAACAAGAAATCATGTTGAAGGTAAGATGTCAAAATGTGGACTACTTTGACTTTGGAGTTCCTTTTTGTAGTTATGGACATGTCCTGTGATTTTTATATTACTGAAACACCATATATTCATATAATATGAGAAGTACTTGTATCCCAAGGGTTAATTAGACTATGTGGTCAAGGTGTCCGTTTTGGTTGTTTGTTTTGGAGGAATTAAAACTCTGAATTCCTCAATCCGCATTTTAGATTTTACTGATTTTAGGTTTGACTGAGAGTTAAAATTTAGTTATTTAAGTCACAAACAGCCCGTGTACAAATTTAACTACAGGTTAACAAGTCAACTATGTTTGATATAAACATTAATAACAGGTAAACGATTAATAAATAAACCTCCTCTTATGAGCTGTTGAAGATTCCCTCTTGACATGAAGTCATAAATGAGAGCGAGGCACTTCTTGTTTTGGCAATATCCTTTCAAAGTCACAAGATTCTTGTGATGAACTTTGGACAAGGTTTCGACCTGCGGGAATACATATAGTTACCAAACATACAATCCAATTACATTTATTAGATATAGAGTACATAAAGGGTATATTTATCTTGATGACTTATTGTATACTCTCTATTGAAGAAAAAATGATTCAGCCATGTTGGTTTTGTGTTATACCTCGGGTAGGAAGTCTGTTGACTCCGCTATTGATGTTTCCATCAGCACCTTAACGGCTACTTCATCACCATTTTCCATTTTGCCATGATAAACAATACCAAAACCTCCTTTTCCAATGATTGATTGAAAGTCATTTGTTATGATCTTGAGGTCTACGTACGTGAATCGTCTGAGGTCAACATGTAGGGAAGTTTCCTCTTCATACATGGCATAATCCTCATGGTCTGACTTACCTATATAGTCAAGAAGTTGTGTTTACATGAAATTTTAGGTATGAAGTTGTTGTCTAATGTCTACCGAATTTTGTTGCAGCGATGAAATGGGATTTTAGAGCAAAATGTTATATTTTACCTTTCCAGCATAACTTCCGGATTATGCACATCAACACTAGGAGGGATACCAGTACCACGGGAACCGTCACTGCGATAACCATTGTTTGTATGGTGTTCTTCTTCTTATTTGAGCAGTATGTATCTTTGAATTTTGAGCATATGGGGTTGCCTTCCAATCTTGTGACACAAATGCATAACATATCTATAAATCATCTCTCAAACATATGAGCTACAACGCCTCTACAAAATCATGATTGTAACACACCTCTGTTTTATAACACGACTAACCCTCTAATAGTCCTTATAAGGACCTCCAACCTCTAAATTAACAGGCTGCATTGTTTTCAAATCATATCCCGTTATGAACAGGTCATTATCTTCCTCTCATGTTGAAGGCTCACAATTGATAAATCATTTATAGTTACTAGCTGCCAGTATATGTTACAGGGGTACATTTGGATCAGTAAGTACTGCAAAAGTATGACTATTTACTAACTGTGTGTCACAACTTAGTCGCATTTGACGAGAGTTTATGCATATAGCTGGTTGAGCTATAGAAGTGTGGTGCTGCACAAGTAGAAAGTGAACATGTGAAGCTCTTGTTTGGTAAGGCCAAAGGAACTGTGAACTGAAATATAATGTGTTTCCACCAATGTGTTTCCACCAATGTGTTTCCACCAAAGTGAACAATTTATGTGGCATGCCAAAGGAACAGAATGTGTTTCCACCAATAATTTATATAATATTTGCGGCTATTGTTTCTAAATGTACAATTGTTTCTGTGATAATGAACATTGGGTTGAGCCTACTGGTGTATTTTTTTTGTTTGAACTGAAATAGAAATATATCAAGGAATTGCGCAATAGAGCATGTCAAACCTTAAATCAAGCAAACCAGCCTGAAATCTTCGAAGAATAGAATCGGGGATTGGCCCAACGAGCTGGTTGTGTGATAAGTTACTGGAAAATAATAGTTAAAATTATTCATGTGAAATCTATACCATCAACCAAATATGCAATCAGACTTACATAATTTTGAGTGACTTGAGTTGATAGTCTGGAATAGCTCCCGTCAAATTATTGTGTGATAAATCCCTATATATGTTTTGTGCTTAGTGTCAAAATTATGTCATAACCGCAATAAGTCTCTAGAATGTAAATACATTGTGGTAAGTGCCACTTACAGGTTTTCTAGTGATACCATGTTCATGAATGATACGGCTAATCCACCTTTCAATCCACTCGCAGAGAGGTTTCTGCAAAAGCAACTCATATTATAACAAGTTCTATTAATCTAGTGATTTCACCGAGCTGACAATTTATGTGGTCAAGGTTTACAACAAATTACATGTTTATCAATTCAAGTAAATTATATGTGTTATGAAGATCTTAGCCAGTAAGAAGCATAATCGAGTGTCTCTATAGTAAAATGTTTATAAATAACAGTACATATATGGAGAAACACTTAAATCAAGAGGTGTCTTTTGTGGAGCATTAAACTTATGCACTTAAATTGTTAAAAAAATGAACTCGGATGCTTTAATTTCAAATGTATATGGTATTATGTTCTTACACTGAAACAATCCTAGGATTCTGGTTGCTCTTTGAGTAGTCGCAAGTCAAACCTTCCCAGGAATATTCTCTTGGGGAGCACGGATCTCCCTTCCAGTTTATTCGTGTCAAATTGTAGTGGTTCTTGACTTCTTTCATGTAATTGACTACAATAGGAAAGACACAGGAAGGTATGAACCCGGAATAATATATATATATATATATATATATATATATATATATATATATATATGTTGGTTATAGAGCTTATATGTATTAAAAAGAAAAACATTAATGTAAGTTGTTGTGTTATATGAGGGCGTCCTCTCCATTTTCCACATTGGATTTCTAAAGATAGAGGTTATTTTTCAAGGTGCGGTATATACATCAGCTTACCATCTTTTGTGTCAGTAGTGAGATTATCCATCCGAACGAGGAAGTACACCTCTTGCGCATTGATCAACGGTGGGAGTGTCGAGGTGCCCGTCATCATCAGGCAAAAGGTTGCATTTGGGTTGTGCAAGAACCGGCCATTCTGGTACAGGCTGTCCACCTGGAATCGTGAAGGGGAGAAGCCTGAGAAGAGCAATTCGCCGGCGCTGTAGATGTCGAACCTCCTGTTCGGGTTGCTCCCATTGATCTCGGCAAAGTGAAAGATTGGGAGAAGCTGCAGGCTCTTAGTGTCTACGTTGGAATGTGCCGTCGAGTAGTTAATCACCCCGGAGTTGTTCATGTCGTCTAAGGTCAAGGCATTCTGCATGATGACAGATGGTATATTGAACAAGTTGTTGCCAGGGAGGGTCTCCACTTTATTGGTAGTGTTGATGTCCATCCAGGGGGACTCTGTTGCGTGGTTTTGCCAGATGCGGTCATAGTTGTCTGTCGGATACCTTAATCGAACACAAGGACACAAAAAAGACATATAAATAGCTAGCACGGTACAGTTTGGCATTTACTTACAATCTGTACGGGATCTAGCAATCCTGACTACTCATCGCCTTGAGATTTACTAGTATTAGCTTTTGTTAGAAGCAATTGAAGGATAAAGGTAAAAAAAAGGAGCAGACACTTTATGGATTAAGCTGGCAAACTGAATTGAAAACCATTGGCAGGCACAACTTAGATCTACTCCAAAATTATTATGGACGGACCTCCCATCTCACCTTGTGATAAAGTCGGTGACGTTGCCCAATCTGTATCGACTATAAAGGCCGATTGAAACAGAAGTATTGAAAAAAGGGTACATCGTATCTTCGAGTGGTCTTAGCTCCAACGCAGATATGAAGGGAATCCCTGAACCCAAGTTTACCAAGCAGACGGAGACGGAGCTGCTCGGAGCAACAGTGAGCAGCTCCTTCCATACCATAGTCGATGGATTGAAGTTTGTCAAATTCACCGCCTCCCAGAAATTAACGTCGATATGGAGCCCAAACAGAAACAACGACCCGTCCAGACTCTTGTTCAACCCATCATAGTTGCCATAAGTAAACGTGGCTCTCAATAGATACTTCTTGCCGATGCTGGATGGCAGTGTATAGCAATTCCTTGAGCCGTCAGGGAAGCTCCTCAGGGTTTTTTGTTGCTCATTTGTGGCATTAGCCATAAACTCTTGAGACATCTGTTTTCTCATGCCACCCTCGACAAATCCACTGTCAGGATCGTACCGTAGCCCGGTGGCACTATCGTTGTAGGAACTGCTGTTTGTCAAACCACAGTCGATGCTTATGAACCCTATACAATGGAGAATATGTATCAATTTCTTGTGTTCAAACTTCAAACGGTTTGTGATTTGATGCAAAGATCATTAGCTGTTCTATAAGTTGACAACAATGTATACTCAGAAGCTGATAACAATCTTTAAGTTGACAACAATGTATACTCAGAAGCTGATAACAATGTATGGATGTTCGGAATGCTGTAAAGCGAGATTTCTTTAAGTTGCATGGTGAAGTAAACAGAACTTTACTGCCTGCAGATGGAGCATAGCTTAAAGAAGTGTAGGATCTACTACAACGGAAAAGCTTAAAGAAGTGTGTTACCAGAAGGAGTAGGCTGGGCGTGGACTTGAATCATCATGACCAGGTTGAGCAGCAGCGCCAAGAATAAGATCCATGCCAGTTTGGTACTTGGCCAGCAAAGGAAATCGATCGCCATGGTTTCAAGCAAGAAGCGGCGTACGTATCTGATACAATTGACTTGTGGAGTTATTAGTTATTATATAGAAGAGGAAAATACAATTAATTAGCACGTTTTAGCGCTTGCTTCCCATGACTTGGCCCGTTAACGGTATGAAGAACACAAAAGTTTTGGACATCGGTAGGTGAATTTCTGTTCAAAGAAATGCAACTTGCATTAATCTAAGGAATGAATAGAGATACTGCAACTTGCCGTGGAATTTTGTTTGGCCGTCTTTGCAATTTTCCCGCCAGCGTGCAGGAACTCGTGTGTTTTGACCAACCATGCAACCCGGTCCAATAAGCTATAGCGAAAGCACACGTTTATCTTTTATTGACCTAATTCTTGTATGCGATTGGACGAAATGCTGAAATGGGCGTCGGTACCTTGCACCTGATCGTTTGCCAGCAGAGCTATGGAGCTTCTTCTAAAATTAGGAAAACGCTTATAGTAAGAACCAACAGGCACGACCACATCTAGAACATTTTTTTCCTGTTTGTTTGTTTCTATATTAGTTTTTTTATTTAAATACAATACAAACGTAAACATTCATATACACGCGCATGCACTCATCTCTATGAAAACACACACGTACACCCTACCTTTATGAGCACCCGAAAGACTAAGCCGGCATATCATCTTGAGATTTACGAAGACATCGCAGGCGCCTCGTCGTTGACGGGAACGTCTTCTCCGACTGAAAGCGCATCACCGAAAATCCTGCAATAAATCCAGAAATAATGCAAGCATTAAGGCTTGAACCCTGGTGGACCAAGGATATCACTGTCCATCTAACCATCCAACCAATGGTTGGTTTGCTTCTTAATTTGTTTTTAGTTTTTTATTTATCTTTCATGTTTCTTTTTTCTAAAACAAAACTTTCAAAAATTGTTAGCATGTTTTATCCGACTGGTTGCAAATGACAAAAGTTGTTTGTATTTCCAAAAAAACATCCGGGAAATTAAGAAAATCAGATTTCTAAAAAATGTTCCCATTTTATGAAAATGTCTGGAATCTCTAAAATTGTATACATATTAAAAAATGATTTCCATTTTCTAAACATGTTCCCATATGTGCTGGCTATGTCCGTTCCTGTCGTCCCATAGAATTCAACTTTTACATCACCTATATCAATCCATGTGATGAAATAATGAAATAAGAAAATATTGTTTGACCCGATGAGTGCCACGATGGGTCTCTTGCTGCACACATTTATAGGGTCTTTGGTTTCGGAAGGACCTGATAATTCGGTCAGGCATGGTTACCGTAGAGTTTGACCTGATCAAACCCGACCTGACTACTTCGCTTGTGGAAAAAGTTCATCTCTTTTTTCATATAAAATTTTGGAAACAATCATAGATTTTGTAAATAAAAGATCTACCTATTCCTGATTTTTTTAATTTGTGAATTGTTTTTGAAAAATCTACCTATATAAAAATTCCACAGGCTTTGAAACAATAATTAATGTAGAAATTTGTAATATTTGGTAACATAATTGAAAAAAAATTGCAGATTTTAATTAAAAAGTTCACAAAAAAGTTCAAGAAATTTGAAAGGATTCATAAATTTGAGAAAAAGTTCACAAATTTGATTTTTTTATTTTAAAAATTGTCATGCATGTGGTAAAATAGGAAAAACGAAAAATAGATGCTTTTTGGAGAAACAGCCTTTGTGCGAAGCTCGAAGAAGCCGAGATCGTGAAGAAAATTTTCAGTTGGGTGAGTGAAAAATTCACGTACATCATCAACACGCTCGAGCAACTTTATGATATTGACGACATGACCATAACAGAGGCTTTCGGACGCCTGCGGACATGGGGAGAGAATGCTCGTGGATGTCAAAAAGGCAAAGGAGAAAGTGGTGACCAACTCATCTACTCGCCCGCAGATTGGGAGGCCCCAAGTAACAAAGGAAGGAGCGACAGTGGCGTGTTGGAAATATGCCCTAGAGGCAATAATAAAATGGTTATTATTGTATTTCCTAGTTCATGATAATTGTCTATTATTCATGCTACAATTGTGTTAACCAGAAACCGTAATACATGTGTGAATACATAGGCCATCACATGTCCCTAGTGAGCCTCTAGTTGGCTAGCTCGTTGATCAATAGATGGTCACGGTTTCATGACCATGGACATTGGATGTCGTTGATAACGGGATCACATCATTAGGAGAATGATGTGATGGACAAGACCCAATCCTAAGCATAGCACAAGATCGTGTAGTTCGTTTGCTAAAGCTTTTCAATGTCAAGTATCATTTCCTTAGACCATGAGATTGTGTAACTCCCGGATACCGTAGGAATGCTTTGGGTGTGCCAAACGTCACAACGTAACTGGGTGGCTATAAAGGTACGCTACGGGTATCTCCGAAAGTGTCTGTTGGGTTGACACGAATCAAGACTGGGATTTGTCACTCCGTGTGACGGAGAGGTATCTCTGGGCCCACTCGGTAAGACATCATCATAATGAGCTCAATGTGACTAAGGAGTTAGCCACAGGATGATGTGTTACGGAATGAGTAAAGAGACTTGCCGGTAACGAGATTGAACAAGGTATGGCGATACCGACGATCGAATCTCGGGCAAGTACCATACCGATAGACAAAGGGAATTGTATACGGGATTGATTGAATCCCTGACATCGTGGTTCATCCGATGAGATCATCGTGGAGTACGTGGGAGCCAACATGGGTATCCAGATCCCGCTGTTGGTTATTGGCCGGAGAGGTGTCTCGGTCATGTCTACGTGTCTCCCGAACCCGTAGGGTCTACACACTTAAGGTTCGATGACGCTAGGGTTATAGGGAAAAGGTATACGTGATTACCGAAGGTTGTTCGGAGTCCCGGATGAGATCCCGGACGTCACGAGGAGCTCCGGAATGGTCCGGAGGTAAAGATTGATATATAGGAAGTCCAGTTTTGGTCACCGGAAAGTTTTCGGGCTCATCGGTAGTGTACCGGGAGTGCCGGGAGGGTGTCGGAGGACCCCCGGGAGGGGTGTGACGACCAAAGGACCACATGGGCTGTTAGATAAAGTGTGCCAGCCCTTATTGGGCTGGGCAAGACTTTTGCTAAAGGCCCATGCGGCTGGAGATAAGGAGATAAGGCAAAAAGGATTTAAAAGGAGGAGATCCACCTCCCTTGTGGGAGGTGGACTCTCCCTTTAATTCAGCCGGCCATCTCCTCTTTGGAGTAGAGGCCAAGCCAGCCCTCCACGTCCCTCCTCCTATATATACTTGAGGTTTTGGATGTTTTGAGACAGGATTTGATCTCTCTCTCTCACGGCGAAGCCCTACCTCTCTTCTTCCTCTTCCGCAGCGCTTAGGCGAAGCCCTGTCGGAATACCTTGCTACTCCACCACCACCACGCCGTCGTGCTGCTGTTGGAGCCCTTCCCCAACCTCTCCTTCCTCCTTGCTGGATCAAGGTGTTGGAGACGTCACCGGGCTGCACGTGTGTTGAACGCGGAGGTGCCGTCCGTTCGGCACTTGATCGGATCTACCGCGATCTGAATCGCTGCGAGTACGACTCCATCAACCGCGTTCTTGTAACGCTTCCGCTTAGCGATCTTCAAAGGTATGAAGATGCAATCTCTCCCCTCTCGTTGCTGGTTTCTCCATAGATAGATCTTGGTGAACGTAGGAAAATTTTGATTTACTACTACGTCTCTCAAAGTGGTATCAGAGCTAGGTCTATGCGTAGAATCTATGCACGAGTAGAACACAAAGCAGTTGTGGGCGTCGAGTTTGTTAATTTGCTTGCCGCTACTAGTCTTATCTTGATTCGGCGGTATTGTGGGATGAAGCGGCCCGGACCAACTTTACACGTACGCTTACGTGAGACCGGTTCCACCGCCTGACATGCACTAGATGCATAAGGTGGCTAGCGGGTGTCTGTCTCTCCTACCTTAGTCGGATCGGATTCGATGAAAAGGGTCCTTATGAAGGGTAAATAGCAATTGGCAAATCACGTTGTGGTGTTGACGTAGGTAAGAAACGTTCTTGCTAGTAACCTATAGCAGCCACGTAAAAACTTGCAACTACAAATTAGAGGACGTCTAACTTGTTTTTGCAGCATGTGCCTTGTGATGTGATATGGCCAAAGGATGTGATGTGATGCATTGTGATGTATGAATTGATCATGTTCTTGTAATAGGATTCACGACTTGCATGTCGATGATTATGACAACCGGCAGGAGCCATAGGAGTTGTCTTATTTATTGTATGACCTGCGTGTCAATCATAAACGCCATGTAATTACTTTACTTTATTGCTAAGCGTTAGCCATAGTAGTAGAAGTAATAGTTGGCGAGACAACTTCATGAAGACACAATGATGGAGATCATGATGATGGAGATCATGGTGTCGTGCCGGTGACAGTGATGATCATGGTGCCCCGAAGATGGAGATCATAGGAGCAAAATGATATTGGCCATATCATGTCACTATATTGATTGCATGTGATGTTTATCATGGTTACATCTTATTTGCTTAGAACGACGGTAGTAAATAAGATGATCTCTCAATAAAATTTCAAGAGAAGTGTTCACCCTAACTGTGCACCGTTGCTAAGGATCGTTGTTCCGAAGCACCACGTGATGATCGGGTGTGATAGGTTCTAACGTTCGCATACAACGGGTGTAAGCCAGATTTACACACGCGAAACACTTAGGTTGACTTGACGAGCCTAGCATGTACAGACATGGCCTCGGAACACGGAAGACCGAAAGGTCGAACATGAGTCGTATAGAAGATACGATCAACATGAAGATGTTCACCATGGATGACTAGTCCGTCTCACGTGATGATCGGACACGGGCTAGTTGACATGGATCATGTATCACTTGGAAGACTAGAGAGATGTCTGTCTAAGTGGGAGTTCATTAATTTGATTAAGTGAACTTAATTATCATGAACTTAGTCTAAAATTGTCTTTACAATCTATGATGTAGATCCAATGGCCAACGCGAATGTCACCCTCAATTTCAACGCGTTCCTAGAGAAAACCAAGCTGAAAGATGATGGAAGCAACTATGCGGACTGGGTCCGTAGCTTGAGGATCATCCTCATAGCTTCCAAGAGATTGTATGTCCTAGATGCACCGCTAGGTGACGCACCCGTTCTCCCAGCGGAACAAGATGTTATGAACACTTGGCAATCACGCTGCGATGATTACTCCCTTGTTCAATGCGGCATGCTTTACAGTCTAGAACCGGGGCTCCAAAAGCGTTTTGAGCAACACGGAGCATATGAGATGTTCCGGGAGCTGAAACTGGTTTTTCAAGCTCATGCCCGGGTCGAGAGATATGATGTCTCCGACAAGTTCTTCAGCTGTAAGATGGAGGAGCATAGTTCTGTCAGTGAGCACATCCTCAAGATGTTTGGGCTACACAGCCGCTTGACTCAGCTGGGGGTTAATATCCCGGATGACTCGGTCATTGACAGAATCCTCCAGTCGCTTCCACCTAGCTTCAAGAGCTTTGTGATGAACTACAACATGCAAGGTATGGAGAAGTCCATTCCTGAGTTGTACTCGATGCTGAAATCAGCGGAGGTCGAGATCAAAAAGGAGCATCAAGTGTTGATGGTGAATAAGACCACTAGTTTCAAGAAAGGCAAGGGTAAGAAGAACTTCAAGAAGGACGGCAAAGCTGTTGCTGCGCCCGGTAAGCAAGTTGCCGGGAAGAAGAAGAAAAATGGACCCAAGCCTGAGACTGAGTGCTTTTATTGCAAGGGTACCGGTCACTGGAAGCGGAACTGCCCCAAGTATTTAGCGGATAAGAAGGACGGCAACATTAAAGGTATATGTGATATACTTGTTATTGATGTGTACTTGACCAGCGCTCGTAGTAGCTCCTGGGTATTTGATACCGGTGCAGTTGCTCACATTTGTAACTCCAAGCAGGAGTTGCGGAATAAGCGGAGGCTGGCCAAGGATGAGGTGACGATGCGTGTCGGGAATGGTTCCAAGGTCGATGTGATCGCCGTCGGCACGTTACCTCTACATCTACCTTCGGGATTAGTTTTAAACCTTAATAATTGTTATTTAGTACCAGCTTTGAGCATGAACATTGTATCTGGATCTCGCTTGATGCGAGATGGCTACTCATTTAAATCCGAGAATAATGGTTGTTCTATTTATATGAGAGAAATGTTTTATGCTCATGCCCCGCTGGTCAATGGTTTATTTTTGATGAATCTCGAACGTGATGTTACACATGTCCATAGTGTGAGTACCAAAAAGTGTAAAGTTGATAACGATAGTCCCACTTACATGTGGCACTGCCGTCTTGGCCATATTGGTGTCAAACGCATGAAGAAGCTCCATGCTGATGGAATTTTGGAGTCACTTGATTTCGAATCATTTGACACATGCGAACCATGCCTCATGGGCAATATGACCAAGACTCCGTTCTCCGGAACAATGGAGCGAGCAACTGACTTGTTGGAAATAATACATACCGATGTATGCGGTCCAATGAGCGTCGAGGCTCGCGGTGGCTACCGTTATGTTCTCACCCTCACTGATGACTTGAGTAGATATGGTTATGTCTACTTAATGAAACACAAGTCTGAAACTTTTGAAAGGTTCAAGGAATTTCAGAGTGAGGTCGAGAATCAACGTGACAGGAAAATAAAATGCCTACGATCTGATCGTGGCGGAGAATATTTAAGTCACGAGTTTGGCACGCACCTTAGGAAATGTGGAATTGTTTCACAACTCACGCCGCCTGGCACACCCCAGCGAAATGGTGTGTCTGAACGTCGTAATCGCACTCTATTGGATATGGTGCGATCTATGATGTCTCTTACCGACTTACCGCTATCATTTTGGGGATATGCATTAGAGACTGCCGCATTCACTTTAAATAGGGCACCGTCTAAATCCGTTGAGACGACACCGTATGAATTGTGGTTTGGAAAGAAACCTAAGCTGTCGTTTCTAAAAGTTTGGGGATGCGATGCTTATGTGAAGAAACTTCAACCTGAGAAGCTCGAACCCAAAGCGGAAAAGTGCGTCTTCATAGGATATCCCAAGGAGACTATTGGGTATACCTTCTACCTACGATCCGAAGGCAAAGTCTTTGTTGCCAAGAATGGATCCTTTCTCGAGAAAGAGTTTCTCTCGAAAGAAGTAAGTGGGAGGAAAATAGAACTTGATGAGGAAATTGTACCTCCACTCGAACCGGAGAGTAGCGCAGCACAGGAAGTTGTTTCTGTGGAGCCTACACCGGCTAGAGAGGAAGTTAATGATGATGATCATGAAACTTCAGATCAAGTTGCTATTCGAAGGTCCACCAGGACACGTTCCGCACCAGAGTGGTACGGCAATCCTGTCCTAGAGATCATGTTGTTGGACAACGGTGAACCTTCGAACTATGAAGAAGCGATGGCGGGCCCGGATTCCAACAAATGGCTTGAGGCCATGAAATCCGAGATAGGATCCATGTATGAGAACAAAGTATGGACTTTGGTGGACTTGCCTAATGATAAGCGAGCCATTGAAAACAAATGGATCTTTAAGAAGAAGACTGACGCGGACGGTAATGTCACCGCCTATAAAGCTCGGTTTGTCGCTAAGGGTTATCGACAAGTTCAAGGAGTTGACTACGATGAGACTTTCTCACCCGTAGCGATGCTAAAGTCAGTCCGAATCATGTTAGCAGTTGCCGCATTTTATGATTATGAGATCTGGCAAATGGACGTCAAAACGGCATTCCTTAATGGCTTCCTCAAGGAAGAACTGTATATGATGCAGCCGGAAGGTTTTGTCGATCCTAAAGATGCTAACAAGGTATGCAAGCTCCAGCGCTCCATCTATGGGCTGGTGCAAGCATCTCGGAGTTGGAACATTCGCTTTAATGAGGTGATTAAAGCGTTTGGGTTTGTACAGGTTTATGGAGAACCTTGTATTTACAAGAAAGTGAGTGGGAGCTCTATAGCATTTCTTATACTGTATGTGGATGACATGCTGATAATGGGAAATAATATAGAACTCTTGGAAAGTATCAAGGCCTACTTGAATAAGTGTTTTTCAATGAAGGACCTTGGAGAAGCTGCTTACATATTAGGTATTAAGATCTATAGAGATAGATCGAAACGCCTCATTGGTCTTTCACAAAGCACATACCTTGAAAAGATATTGAAGAAGTTCAATATGCATCAGTCCAAGAAGGGGTTCTTGCCTGTGTTGCAAGGTGTGAGATTGAGTACGACTCAATGCCCGACCACGGCAAAGGATAGAGAAGAGATGAGTGTCATCCCCTGTGCTTCAGCCATAGGCTCTATCATGTATGCCATGCTGTGTACCAGACCTGATGTGAACCTTGTCATAAGTTTGGTAGGGAGGTACCAAAGTGATCCCGGAGCGGAACACTGGACAGCGGTCAAGAATATCCTGAAGTACCTGAAAAGGACAAAGGACATGTTTCTCATATATGGAGGTGCCGAAGAGCTCGTCGTAAAGGGTTACGTCGACGCTAGCTTCGACACAGATCCGGACGACTCTAAGTCGCAAACCGGATACGTGTATATTTTGAATGGAGGGGCAGTCAGCTGGAGTAGCAGCAAGCAAAGCGTCGTGGCGGCATCTACATGTGAAGCGGAGTACATAGCTGCTTCGGAAGCAGCAAAGGAGGGAGTCTGGATGAAGGAGTTCATCACCGACCTAGGAGTGATTCCAAATGCGTCGGGCCCGATGACTCTACTCTGTGACAACACTGGAGCTATTGCCCTTGCGAAGGAGCCCAGGTTTCACAAGAAGACAAGACACATCAAGCGCCGCTTCAACTCCATCCGTGATTACATTCAGGAGGGAGACATAGATATTTGTAAAGTGCATACGGATCTGAATGTCGCAGATCCGTTGACTAAACCTCTCTCACGAGCAAAACATGATCAACACCAGAACGCTATGGGTGTTCGATTCATCACAATGTAACTAGATTATTGACTCTAGTGCAAGTGGGAGACTGTTGGAAATATGCCCTAGAGGCAATAATAAAATGGTTATTATTGTATTTCCTAGTTCATGATAATTGTCTATTATTCATGCTACAATTGTGTTAACCAGAAACCGTAATACATGTGTGAATACATAGGCCATCACATGTCCCTAGTGAGCCTCTAGTTGACTAGCTCGTTGATCAATAGATGGTCACGATTTCATGACCATGGACATTGGATGTCGTTGATAACGGGATCACATCATTAGGAGAATGATGTGATGGACAAGACCCAATCCTAAGCATAGCACAAGATCGTGTAGTTCGTTTGCTAAAGCTTTTCAATGTCAAGTATCATTTCCTTAGACCATGAGATTGTGTAACTCCCGGATACCGTAGGAATGCTTTGGGTGTGCCAAACGTCACAACGTAACTGGGTGGCTATAAAGGTACGCTACGGGTATCTCCGAAAGTGTCTGTTGGGTTGACACGAATCAAGACTGGGATTTGTCACTCCGTGTGACGGAGAGGTATCTCTGGGCCCACTCGGTAAGACATCATCATAATGAGCTCAATGTGACTAAGGAGTTAGCCACAGGATGATGTGTTACGGAACGAGTAAAGAGACTTGCCGGTAACGAGATTGAACAAGGTATGGCGATACCGACGATCGAATCTCGGGCAAGTACCATACCGATAGACAAAGGGAATTGTATACGGGATTGATTGAATCCCTGACATCGTGGTTCATCCGATGAGATCATCGTGGAGTACGTGGGAGCCAACATGGGTATCCAGATCCCGCTGTTGGTTATTGGCCGGAGAGGTGTCTCGGTCATGTCTACGTGTCTCCCGAACCCGTAGGGTCTACACACTTAAGGTTCGATGACGCTAGGGTTATAGGGAAAAGGTATACGTGATTACCGAAGGTTGTTCGGAGTCCCGGATGAGATCCCGGACGTCACGAGGAGCTCCGGAATGGTCCGGAGGTAAATATTGATATATAGGAAGTCCAGTTTTGGTCACCGGAAAGTTTTCGGGCTCATCGGTAGTGTACCGGGAGTGCCGGGAGGGTGTCGGAGGACCCCCGGGAGGGGTGTGACGACCAAAGGACCACATGGGCTGTTAGATAAAGTGTGCCAGCCCTTATTGGGCTGGGCAAGACTTTTGCTAAAGGCCCATGCGGCTGGAGATAAGGAGATAAGGCAAAAAGGATTTAAAAGGAGGAGATCCACCTCCCTTGTGGGAGGTGGACTCTCCCTTTAATTCAGCCGGCCATCTCCTCTTTGGAGTAGAGGCCAAGCCAGCCCTCCACGTCCCTCCTCCTATATATACTTGAGGTTTTGGATGTTTTGAGACAGGATTTGATCTCTCTCTCTCACGGCGAAGCCCTACCTCTCTTCTTCCTCCTCCGCAGCGCTTAGGCGAAGCCCTGTCGGAATACCTTGCTACTCCACCACCACCACGCCGTCGTGCTGCTGTTGGAGCCCTTCCCCAACCTCTCCTTCCTCCTTGCTGGATCAAGGTGTTGGAGACGTCACCGGGCTGCACGTGTGTTGAACGCGGAGGTGCCGTCCGTTCGGCACTTGATCGGATCTACCGCGATCTGAATCGCTGCGAGTACGACTCCATCAACCGCGTTCTTGTAACGCTTCCGCTTAGCGATCTTCAAAGGTATGAAGATGCAATCTCTCCCCTCTCGTTGCTGGTTTCTCCATAGATAGATCTTGGTGAACGTAGGAAAATTTTGATTTACTACTACGTCTCCCAACATGGCGAAGGCTCAAGCAACGTGAAACACGGCGGACAAACCGGAGAAGGCAAGCCACAAGGTCGTGGTAATGTGGACGGATCTAAGAGCATCTACAGCCGGACTTGGCAAATCCGACCCCACAAACGCCCGCGGACATGCCAGGGCGCGTCCGCGGACAGCGATCAGTCATCCCTCATAAAACACATTTCACATCCGGACATCTCAAATTAGAAACCTCAAATCCATATTATTGCATGCAACGTGATCTACTCCCAGCTCGCCCCTCCACCGTGGTCAGGTCCGGCAGCCGGCTACACTCTCCAGAGTGTTGGTCCACTACTCTTCCTCGTTGGAGACCAAAACGCGAACGGTGCTGTTGGATGTCAGATCGATGATGGATCCATCCGGGGAAGAGCCCTCGACGTCCACCACGATGTGGTTGCGGCGCTCGGACTGATGCGCCATATGCGGTGCCAGGGAATGCGACTCCGCCTCGCCGACGCGAGGGCTTCCGCCACCTCCCTCGATCGCTGCCTTCAATGACGTCCATGCCGAGCCATGGCTTCTTCAGAAGCGTCCCGAAAATCAGCGCGCCACCAGAGGGGCTGCACGTCCGCCAGCGCGTTCCGACGCCAGGCTGACCGCACGGCCTCCAACGAGGCTGCGGCCTGCCTAACGCCTGATCCATGCGCCATTTGGGCGGACGCAATGGATTCCCGATAGAGGGAGTCTGGGCCGAGCCATCCACAGGCATCCTCTCGGGCGCGGCAGAGCGCAAGTCGGACGACCATCTCCTCCTCAGGACCGCGCGGGATGATCTCGGGGTCGATGGATCTGGAGTTGAAGGACTCAGATCCACTGCCCGCCATGCCGGAGAGGACTGGAATCCGCCGGAGGAGAGCTCGAGTAGCGAAGGGGAGTGGAGGGGAGGGAGTGAAGTGGCTAGGGTTTGGTCCGGTGAGCGAATGGGGACGAATATATGTGGGGTAGGGGTGGGCCAACATGGGCCAGCTCTGAAGTGGCAGGCGTGCCCGGGCGCTCCCACATCCGTCTCATATTTGGGCTGGATATGGGTGGTGCTGGTCAGCCCGGGCGTTTGAGGGGCGTTTGAGGGGTCCGTCTGGGTAAAAAAAGTGATCGGGCAGTGACCGGACGGCCTACCCGGGCGTATGAGGTGGGTTTGATAGGTCCGGTTGTAGATGCTCTAAAGAGTGGAAGCGATGAAACTTGGACATGTCCGAGGTTAAGTGCTATAACTTCAACGAGATGTGTCACTTGGCGGAGGATTATTTGGAGCTTAACAAGCGCGAGATCAAGGCAAATTTGGCGAAGCAGGAAGATGAACGTCCAGGTCTTCTGATGGCCGAAGTTTTTGATCTCGTCAGAACGGTGGTTGTGAAACCAAAGCGGAAGGTGCTACTTCATGAGAAGAAAGTAATACTGAAGTTATCCGGAACCAGAACGTGTCGTTGTATCTAGACACGGGTGCTAGTAAGACGAGGTGCAAGGAGAAATTCCTCAAGCTGGAATATGATGATGAAGGCTCGGTCAAGTTCGGTGATGGTTCAAATGTGAAGATTTGCGGGCATGGTTTTGTCCTCCTCGAGGGTCTCACAGGAGAACATCTCATATTCACCGGAATCTACTACATCCCTCGGCTTCGTAACAACATCATCTCTGTCGGGAAGCTTGGCGAGAATGGATGCAAGGTGGATATTGAGAACGGAGTGATGACGATCTTCGACAACCTCTAAAACGTGCTAGCTCGTCTTAATCGCATGCGGAACAGGCCCTATATCCTCAACCTTGATCAATCTCAACCGAAGTGTTGGCTCGCCAAGAGTGATGATGATTTATGGTTATGGCATGCTAGATTTGGACACGTCAACTTCTAAATCTTGAAGAAGATGTCAAAGATGAAGATGGTATCCAGGATGTCGAAGAAGTGGGGCTCGGCCATGGCATTAGAGGAGATGAAACGAGCAGGCACGCAAGCATGCAATAGTAGTACCAGTGTGGACGCACAAGACAAAATGAATCAGACTAGTCATAGTGGATAGTAACATCAACTAGTAACATACACGTTTTCCTAGACTATGTTACTACCTTCATAGTGGGTAGTAACAAATATATGGTGTCATGCAAAGCTGTATTTATTAGGTCATAGACTTATATTGTCTTTAGAAATGTGATGTTACGATGACTACCTATGTTACTACTACCCTCTTTCTTCTTATTAAATACATGACACATTAGATTTTTTACCTACGTGGCATCTATGTTACTACGAAGTTACAGCCCACTATGAATAGTCTCAAGCTCGAACATAATGGATGGTTCATCTCCTCGGAACTTTAAAGCCCGCATTAACGCAATTAACTGGCGCTTCAGTTGTCGAGGAGACGGATGGCCGCTGGACCTCACTCTCGCTGTCTCCTCGACCGGCTCGTCTCCTCTAGCTGACACCGGGTACAAATTGCTCGTTGTCGAAGGCTACTCGCGCACCAAAGAGACAACTCCCAACAGGGAGTGCATCCAGGAAGGTGGACTACCAGCTAATGGCTTTGACAGGGATGACAAAGAATTCATCTCGCTTTTCCTTGTCCCAGACGAATTTCTCAGGAACAACGTTCAGGCTCACGTCACGTTGCATTCAGTTTCATTGACCAGCCTGAGTTGCGAGTATCAAATCTCATCCGTCAAAAGCAACCATGTTGCTTCTATTTTGACTGCAGTCTTACTGGTCAGAAAATAAGATTTGTGACAAGGGAGGCTTTCGAAAGATCAAGTCATCTCAAGAATGACAGCTTCGTCATCCGTTGTGATGTTGCTGTCCTTGAGAATGATGAAGAAAATGATGATTATGAGGAAGAGGAGGAGAAGGAGCCTGCACGTCCATTTATTAAATTGCCACCGTCTGACTTGCCAAGCCATTTTAGCGACCTGCTCCTAAGCAAGGAGGGTGCCGACATTACGGGGTGCCGACATTACGTTTGAGGTTAGTGGCAAGAAGTTAGCTGCGCACCGGTGCGTGCTTGCAGCCAGATCTACGGTCTTCAAGACACAACTCTTTGGTGCCAAGCTACTGCACCAAGTGTAGTGAAGATAGATGGCATCCAAGCAAATGTCTTCACGGGCTTGCTTACTTTCATCTACACTAATGGAATGCCTGACTTCAAGGATGCAATGCCTAATTGGTACGGCCCGAGGCAGGCGGCCCGACAGCCGGCCCGAAGCGGCCGACGTGAGGCAGCTGGCCAGAGCCGGGAGCCGGCCCGACGCAGACGGCCCGAGGTAGCCAGGGCGCGATCGAACGTGGCGACGGTGGAGATCGACGGGCAGGCGGCGCGCGAACGGCGGCTGTGATTGGTCGCCGCATGGCGCGAGGCCGTCGGGTCGGGGCGATGCAGGACTCCCGATCAGAGCAGGGCGATGGCGGCCGGCGTAGATCGACGGGCGTGCCGGCGCGTGAACAGTGACGTTGAGGGGCCGCCGGGTTGCGTGAGGCCGTCGGGTTGAAGGAGAAGCCAGGTCGCGCCGATGTCGAAGTAGAGGCGCGGTGGTCAACGGAGGCGGTGGGCGACGCAAACCGATCTAAGATCGAAAAACCAAAGAGAAAACGCCAATCAAAATGACTGGCGGAAGAGAGAACACCCGGATCAAGAGATCGGGAGAAAGACTCTCTAGGGCAGCCGGTCAACACGACCGGCGAACGAACCCTAGGTACGGGCGGCATGGCCCCCGGCAGCGGTCATGGAGGCCGATCGTCCCGGGGGCGGCGCGCGGTGCGGAAGCGGTGGACGACGGCTAGGTCTAGCAACTTGCGGCAGATACCATGTTAGAAGGGAAAGATGGATTTGATGTAATAGTTGATGTATTGCTTGAGCTTCGTGGGCATATATATAGGAGTACAATGATCTACTAGGAGTACAAGGCAAAATAGGAAAAATCCTAGTCTATCTCATATTTCCTAATAATCAATATACTTAACAGTTGCTGAATAGTGACAAAGGTGAAAAGCGTGCAACCTGGCTACTGCAGTTGCTTGAAGCTGCGGAAAGATACGATCTCCAAAACTTGAAGTTGATATGTGAAGAAAAGTTGGACAATCTGATATGCAACAAAATGGTGGCAGGCATTATTGTTGTGGCTGAGCGGAGACGTTTCTTGGAATTCATCAAAACTAACACGAGTTTGCACCGGGATTTTACGGCTGATGGCCTGGAGAAGATAATCAGGACCTGCCGCCCCTCCGTTCTCGAGGATCTCATTTCCACGTTTGCTTTGCAAGAAGGTGCAGGTTCGTAGTTCTTGTATATGCAATCCGACCCTAGATATGGCAGGTTCACTGTCCATGTGTCAATTGTACGTCTAGTGGCTTTGAGTACTTACTGTTCTAAATTTGGTCTCAAGTTTTTGTGTCATCCATCCTACTGACCATATCTTTGCTAGTACACTCTTTTGATTTGCAGGAATTGGTGCAGTTGTGGAAGGGGCGAAGGATACGGGCGCAGGTGGCCCAGCTGAAGACGGAGGCAAACGTGATGCTGGCTCGAAGAGGCGTAGGACGGATGCGGCTTAGAGATCATGTTGGCTCAGTTTCTCATAGTTTCTGTAACTAGGGCTGATGTTAAAGCTAGAAACCCCAGCCTGTTATCTTTTGTTTTGCTTGAACCTTGGAGTACTGACTACTGAGTATGCATGGGGTCTTTGATAGCCGGGCGTTTCGATAAATTGCTTTCTATTTAAATAGTACTCCATCTGTAAAGAAGTACAAGAGCATTTAGATTACTACCTTAGTATCTAAACGCGCTTATGTTTCTTTATGGAGGGAGTATCTATCAAATTGCCCTTCATTTTGCCATCTCTATTGAGATCTTAAGATGAAACATTTTGTTTGGCTGCATGCATGGGTGACTTGCTAATCCAATCTGTTGCAACTGCAAGCCTGCAAAATAGCCTGAAGCATGCAAGTTTTTATCATGGCCCCTTCGCTGCAAGGGGGGTTTGTAGAAATATAAGCCTTTGTTTTGTTCTAAAGGGATACTTTATTACTTAAAAGGTTTAAGTAGTATATCCGACGTCTGCATAATTAAGATGCACATAGTAACAAAGTCCTTGTGACAAGCCAAAATAAAAGAAGAAGGTGAAATACAAAGAAAATATCTGTATATTGCCTAAATCATAGGTGGCCCAATCCTAAGAGTAAAGTATCTCTTACCATAGCCTTGAATCGTATACACGCATCGGTAAATATGTCTCGATTCTTCACTCTTTGTAGAGAGGACCATAAACGAAGGGTCCCGATACATCTATAGGTAACCTGCATAAGAGAGTTACTTTTATCGTTAAAAACCTTATCACTGGTACATAACCAAAGCGACCAAATCATGGAAAGGGCTCCCACCATGAGAAGAATTCTAAGCATGTGACCAGTCCCATGTAACCAATTGCCAAATATATTAACAACACTACAAGAAGGATACAAGTCAAAAACTATCTGGATGACTAATCAGATAGAACGAGTAAATTTACATTGAAAGAACAAGTGTTTTATTGTCCCCTCATGTGGACAAAAAACACATTGCGTACTTCCATGCCAATTCCTTTTAATGATGCTATCTTTAATAAGAATCACTCGACGACGAAGATACCATGCAAAATTTTTATTCTTAAGAGGTATCTTGATCTTTTAGATATTTATATTATTATCAACTGGCACGTCAAACTGGATCAAAACTTTATACACACACTCTACTGAGAATTGCTGACTCTCGTGTAGGTTCCAACGAAAGACATCGGACTCTGACACTCTGTACAAGCCTGTATTATACCCCAAACATGTCTTATCCAAAGTTATCCAAGCAAAAGATTGAATGATCCTTGATGCGGAGGACATTGCAGAAACAAAACAGGTCATCTTATAAGACCTTTGCCGAGAGTGCATAAAACAGAACTCCACGTGTCGCTCTAGTGAGTGGATGATGGCCTCGTCACTGCGGTTACTGTTTGTTGAGCTCACATTTTCTGTAATCTTATTCTGAAATGCAGAAAAACATTGCCTAGTTGTCTAGAAAAGGATCTTAATAACTACCGTATGCTGGTCCCGGCTGCTGTCACATGGTACATTTGGCCGAGTTCCGTGTTTGAACAGCGGATTACCCCTGCCGCAGCATCACATGATGCACACAGCCGTAAAATACTTTCTGGGCGTCGTGTAATAGATACACATATACTGCTAGGATCAGATGCATGAACAAAACAGTTTTGCTCACTTAGTCCCAAGGATCGAAATCATCTGCATTTGCCGTCTGAGACCCCAATTTCAAACAAGCTAGAGCGTATATAGATTGGTTTGAACCGAAAATATGAAGTACATCTAGAATGATTATTCAAGTATTTTGAAGAAGAAAATGACTAGTGAGATATGATTTATTCCTACTCCCTCTGTTCAGGTGCATATGACATCTAAGGAGATGCATCGCAAACTTTGTGCGTGGAGATTGGATGGAGGATATTAAACCAAAACTCAATGACAACAATTACTATTATTTGCCCCGCTTGGAAAATTGGGAGGAGCCAACCACTACATTAGTTTCTCATGTCATTACTTCCTAAAGAGCAGCATGCAAATCCTATTTAATGTGTTAGCCAATGAAAATAGCATCATGCAAAATAAAAATTAATAATCACGGAAATAAGCTTCCACACATGATGACTTATATATTTGGAATATTAAATTTCCGTAAGATGCCCTATGCGCTTGGACGAATGAAGTAGAAAAAGAGAGGTGTCACTTGTCATAGTCGGTCATGGCTAGTGGGGCCATGATATTATCATATGGATCCCTAGCCCCCAAAAGATACATGTACTCGGAGGTAATGAAGATAACATCTTCTCGCAATCGTGAGCATGGAAAGGGTGGTTATGGTGTGGTTTTCAGAGGAACATGATAATCGACCGCTTGTTGTCTAATTCTTACATGACTACAAAGGAAATGGGGATGATTTTTTGAATGAGGTTATGAGCATTGGCACACCTCTCAAGTTAATATTTTAGACTAGCTTGGTCATTCGAGTGCTGACCAAAATATTATTGGGCCATTTGTTATGTTTCTTTATCATTGATTCTTTAGTTCAAAACTTTTTTTTGCATCATATTTGTTTCTACCATGCTAACAAAATTCGTGTTTCTAATAACATGCACTATGTGTGACCTGAAAAAATGTGGTACACGGATGGTACAACAGTGTACATGACGAGCTATGCTTTTTGCTACGACGCCGATCGGTGGGTGCTCCTGCAGGGTTGTGAAGAAAACCCTCTTTATATTCCCCGTGCCAAGCGTCTCACTAGTTTATGACATGACGAAAATATATGGGATTCAATATAAAGGACTGACCAGATGTGGTGCTTCGAGAGGTGCAAACGACAAAGGCCTCCATGACTCCTACATTGGCAACAATCCTTGTGAGTCTGCTTTCGTTGCCATAGTTTTCCCATATCCTAGCAAGAAGTCACATGTCCATTGATCGAGGTATTTGGTCGAGGTATTGGCACATGCGAGACTGGAGCGAGTGACACACCTCGAGTGATTGACGATGACCTCATATCGCCACCTAATGTTCCTCGGACAGAAGGGCCTCGGTCAGAAGATGTGATGGACCCTCTGACCACATGAAATATAATTGCAAGGAGCCAAAGAGAATGATGGAAGACCAAGGAGACGGGTTCCAAGGAAGGAGACACCAAGAACAAGCGAGCCCAAAAGGAAGGTTGCGACCGAGCCACCACTTGAGGTGTCGACTGTGACCATGCCGCCGCTTGAGCTGCCATATCACCGGCTGACATGTCCAATTTCGAAACCCGAGGAAAGACCGATAGGTGGAAAACAAAGACAACGGGTCCCACGACCAGACCCGTTAAGGGCAAAGTCACGCAGGGCGAAGATTGAGACCAAGCCACCACCTGAGTTGCCATATAAGTGATTGCAGTATCCAAGTAAAAGGTTCCTAAGGAGGTTTTCAACACTCCGTTTCACTTTGACCAACTGTTGGATTTATACTTCGTGATAAATTTTTAATAAAAAATGTAATATGATTAATTAAATAGCAATGTTTTTAAAATAATAATAATAATAATAATAATAATAATAATAATAATAATATGTATGATACTATCGTAATATCTATCATTAAAAATGCATGTGCACTTCACTAAATTGTAAGTCCTATTTGGAATGAAATTCATATTGTTTTTTATTTGATTTATATTGTGCATTAGAAATATATTTGAACGAAATCTTTATAGTATGAGAAAATTACTAAAATATAAAATAGTCAGCCTTCATAGATTAATTTGTGATACTTACATGAATACATTGTATATATCTGTGTGTTCATCATTAAAATGTATGGTCTCATAGATATCTAGACACCGGTTTCTAGTTTATTATTAGGTATATGCAAATTGAAATATCTGGAAATATTTTAAACAATTACGAGGAGCTTGGTACCAGTCATTAACATGATATTTTATTTTATTTTGTTTCATGTTAAATTAATCTCATATATTATAAAGAATTCAACAATTCGTAGTTACATGTACTTGCTCTATATTTGATAATGAAATACAGTCGATCTAGCTAAGATGGCTTTGATAAACCAATGCCTTGATTTTCGTTAGGATATTGCATTCTTCGAGGCAGCGTCTAAAGGTGGAGGCAATGTTGTGTGTAATATAATTCTTGGTCGGTTCTACACAGCCGGTACTAAAAAACAGTTACATCTTTCATGAGCATGAGGTAAAATGAAACTAGGTGGCGCAGTGTTGGTGGTATTAGTGGAAAAATTCCTATTTGTCCCGGTTCGTAAGACCCATTTGTTTTGGTTCTGAAACCGGGACTAATGTGTCGGGACTAAAGCCCACGACCTTTAGTACCGGTTCTCTTACGAACCGGGACAGATGGGGCTACACGTGGCCGTTTCGCCGAGCCCAAACAGGAGGGCCTTTTGTCTCGGTTAGTAACACCAATCGGGACCAAAGAACGTCCACGCGGCAGCATCTGAGGGGCTGTTTTTTTAAAGAGAGGGGTTTTTGAGGGTTTTGGAGGGTTAATTTAGGGGTTTCATATATTTTGGTAGATAGCTAATAAAGAGAAGTGATCTCTTCTATCTCCGTGCTTGTTCACGACGCTACATATTATACTTATAGATAGAACATATGACACAATTTAATCATCATTATCGTCAATGAGACATCATATCACAAGTTGGCCATTGGTCATAATCACAACTTCTCCTCCTTATCATCATCATCATCAACTCTAACACATTGTAGCACATAATAACACATTGTACCTAGGACCTACGTACTCCTATCTCGTAGAACCTATTCTATCCTCTTAGATACAATATCATAAAACAAGATAGACCCCAACTCTCTATTATGGAGAACGGAGATCATCCTGTCTCCCATTCTTAGCCTACGTACAATGTTGCTTCCAAGTAGCTCTCTACGATTGAGCATATATTTTTTCCAATCTTTGATTGACTCCATTGGTTTTAGAAATCCGGTATGGACAGGAGTGATGCGTAGGTTGACCTGACCGTGGTGGCCCTAAGCTCGTAACAACAACGCGACCTCTCGAAAACATCAGATGAGGCACACAATCCTCTGGGATTTTCTATTGAAAAACATAGTAATAACTTTGTAGTTAGTAATGTAGTTTAGTTTTAGAAGAATTTATGCAAAAGATGCACGGATGTCGTAATAGTAGAATTAAAATCTTACCATGCAATCTTCATAGATGTTACCGTAGTTCACCACGTGCACTAGTGACACGTATTGACCATAATGTGCAGGAGTTTGATAATAGCTAGTGTAATTCTCAAGATGACTAAGAAATGCGGTAAGATGATCTTTCTCCTTATAAGTTAATTCCGCTTTATCACTGTAGTAGTAGGTTCTGTCTACCATATTTCGTACATTTTTTGAAGAATGAAAATAAGCTGTCAATGAAAATAAATTGTCAACTATTTTTAAATAAACAATATAAATTAATTAATAAATATGGTTGAGAAACTCACATAATGGTAGAACTGGAGGCGTCTGCACATTGATTCAGATGTCGATATTATCTTCAATTTCATCTTCCGGACGAATATCAAAGGTGATAAGCATATTAGGCTCAAATGCATAAGCCTTGCATAGTGCTTGCCAACTTTTGTATTCAAAATAGCAATAATTGTCTGCATGGTACAATTTTACTGCAAAAGTAAAACCATGCTCGGTCCTCAAGGGAACTATCTTTACCTCCATATCTTTTTTAGTATTGAAACCAATTTTATCCAAGACAACAATTCTTGCATCGCAGGAAAAACGCTAGTAGAACAGTAAAAAAATAAAATTAATTATAAGTTGAAGCAAAAAAGGCAGAAGTCATGCTTAATCACGAAAAAAGACTTGTCATTGTGACTTACTGTATCCACTTCGAAGGTCTTATTCAGCATGATGCCGAAGCGCCTACCATCAACTAGGAAAGTCTTGTCACATAGGCCGCGTTCGTCTTCGCAGTATTCGCATATACCGAATTTCTTTCGTCGTCAGACATTTCCTATGTTCATAGTTGAAATATTTAAAATCGATCAAAGGAAACTACGACAAAACTAATCAACACACAGATCACTATTACTCAATATGCAATGGGTTGACTTTAGGTCTGTCGAGTCTTTCCTTCCTAAACTCTCATCTCACGTATATGGTGGGCACTCCCTCTGATATTGCGACCGTCGGTGATGGTGGCTCCTCCATTCATCCTAGAGTGCATTAAATTAAAATGTCTAGCACACCGGAACGAAAGAGAAGCGACCCCCACGATATATATATATATATATATATATATGGTGGACACTCTCCCTCACTGAAAGACACACAATGAGTCGAAACAGACCTAAAGTCATCCTGTTTCATATATCGAGCAATGACATAGAAAAAATTCCCTATGTTTTACCGGAATGACTTGCAAATCACGAATACATTTATAATAAACTCGAACATAATATCACTAATACATCATCCCGAATAAGCCAGTTCAAAAATTACGGCACGCTTTGGATCCTAATGCGTGTGTGACTTTCGGTCCGTCGAGGCTTTCCTTGAGTAACTCTCATATCTCATGGTTGTGTTGGTGTGCTCTCTCTCAACTAATATGGTGGTATATATATGTTGGTGGCAATCTCTCACAGTAATAGTTCGACCACCGGTGATGGACGCCCCCCCTCTTTTCTCTTGCGCATTATACCGACGAGTATATCACAAAGAAGAGAAGAAAGAGAAGGCGCCCCCAAGACAACAGTCGGAATTCCTCCATCAAGAACACACATGAATGTCACACAAGGAGCAACGACAGACCGAAAGTCACACATGCATTATACCGATAAAATATCACAAATACATTACTATTTATAATAACCTCGAATATAATATCATTAATACATCATCCCGAACAATTCAGTTAATGCATCATATAAGATCACTAATACAGATCAAATATCCTAGAATCCAAAGTAGAGGACGGTGAACTCGGTTCACTAGCGGTCTCTGAGTCGCCGGCGGTGGAAACCCAAAGATAAGGAACCATCACAAGATTATAACTCAAGTGAGATCCCTGAAGGATCTGCCAGGTATTGTCGAACCGGGCGTCCAATGCCGCCATGTAGCGACGGACGTGCTCGTCCTCCTCCCTGACACGGCGACGTACCACCTCCGCGGGTGCCTGCTCCCTCCGCACCGAAAGTGGCCCGCGTGACCGCCACCGCAGAAGGTCTGGGTTGACGACGATACCTGCATTACTCACCAACCTCCAACCCCGGGAAGGTAGCACCTCCCAGTGCCAGCCCGGCGGAGCCCAGTCCTGGACATGGCGCCTATAAAGCAGGCTCTCGCGGACTACTCGACGACGAGGATGCGGGCCAAGAATCGTCGACAAATTCCTATGAGAACGTTTTCTTATCGTTTAATCACTAATTTTTCATAAAAACCAAAAAATTTCTGTAATCTAACATACACATACTAATTATTCGTAGGACTCCTAATAATTAAATAAAACATAAAACAACATACTAATCTAACATAAACATTCATCATAAACATACTAATCTAACATAAACATTCATCGTTAACATTCATCATAAAAAAATTCTGTAATGTAACATACACATACTAATCTAACATAAACATTCATCATACTAATCTAACTAATCTAACATAAACATTAACATTAACATGGCGGCTCACAGCGGGAGCGGCGACGGGGCGACGACGGGGACGGGGGAGGCAACGGGGACGGGGATGCGGCGGGGGAGGCGACGGGGAAGGGGCGGCGATGGGGGCGGTGTGGACGGCGACAGGGATGACAGGGGAGGCGACGGGGGCGGGGCGGCGACGAGGAGGGGGATGACGACAGCGGGGGCGGCGACGGGGAGGCGACGGGGACGGGGACGGCGACGGCAGGCTCGGGACGGCAACGTGGGCGGCGACGGGACGGGGACGAGGACGGCGGGCTCGGCGAAGTGGCAATGAAAACTATGAAATTTACTAAGTGCTTCTTATATAGAAGAAGCATTGGTCCCGGTTGGTGACACAAACCGGGACCAATTCCCCCCTTTAGGCCCGGTTGGTGCTCCAACCGGGATCAAAGCCCTGTTTTCAGCAGCCCAAAGGGCGGGAAACAGAAGGTCCCGGTTGGTGGCACCAACCGGGACGAAAGGGAGGCATTGGTCGCGGTTGGTGCCACCAACCGGGACCACTGGTCCCTTTTCGTCGGCCGGCGGGGAAGAAGCAGATGTTTAGTCCCACCTCGCTAGTCGAGGGGAGACAACACCTGTTTATAAGCCTCGATGCTCTTGACATGTCAAGCCCCTCTCATAGTGAAAATAGATGCCTTTATACACGAAATTTTACCTAAATTCAAAATGCTAGTTAGGTGCCTAACTAGTACTTTGAATTTATGTTGAGTTTCAGTGTAAGCGCATCTATTTTCACTTTTGCTATTTTTTATGTATTTCTTTGCTATTTTTCCTGCTATTTAATATTACTTTGTTTTTAACATTATATTCAATTTGGTAAATTTTAGGTTTTATATAATTTTAGTTTTAAAAAACTAGAGATTTATAATTTTAGTAATTGATTTTTTGTTTTATTGATATTTTTCCTGCTATTTAATATTACTTTGTTTTTACCATTATATTCAATTTGGTAATTTTTAGGTTTTATATAATTTTAATTTAAAAAAAACTAGAGGTTTATAATTTTAGTAATGGATTTTTTTGAGCTATATGATTCTGAAATTGAAAAGCACTACAAATGAACTCTGAAAAGGTTGAAAGTTGGCATGGTATCATCATTTCACCCACATAGCATGTGCTTAAAAGTTGAGAGGGTTACGACAAAAACATGATGCACTTCGTGTACAAAACGGACAGTCTTTTTCGAAGTATCATATTTTCCGACGGAAACTGATCAGTTACAAAAAACATTCCATTGTCTTGAACTTATTTGAACTTTAGGCTTTTTGTGTGTTCAAAATGCACCATTTAAAGCCACATCATCAATTTTCAACCATTTCTGACATCATTTTATATTTTTTCATGCAGTTATTGATTTTTTTGAGCTAAATGACCCTGAAATTGAAAAGCACTACAAATGAACTACGAAAAGGTCGAAAGTTGGCATGATATCATCATTTCACCCACATAACATGTGCTAAAAAGTTGAGAGGGTTACAGCAAAAGCAGGTTCCACTTCGTGTACAAAACGAACAGTCTCTTTCGAAGTATCGGGTTTCGGATGGAAACTCATCGGTTACAAAAGGCATTTCATTTTCTTAAACTTATTTGAACCGTGCGCCGGTCACCGTACATCTATTACCGGTTCATCTACGTGTGTTATATAATAAAGTGTATTAAAAACAATTACAACATATCATGAATAGAGAAGTGACCAAATTAATAGAAATTCATCATCACATTAAAGCCAGAATACAATCATGACCAAAATAAATACGCATAGTTCATACATAGTTGTCATTATAGAACAACATATAGCTCTCTAGAACATCTAATTAAAACATACAGCGAAACTACGTAAAAAAATTAAATGGAACAACAAATGCAATCATAACCGCTACTAAGGTATCAATTGATCGAACGGCATAATGATACCAAGATTCAGTATGAATGGCATATTTTCTAATTTTTCTAAGCATCAAGCGCATTGCATCCATCTTGGTCTTGTGATCGTCGACGATATAGGCAACATGCAACTCCAATCCCATCTTGTCATCTTCAGTTTTTTTCAATTTTTCTTTCAAATGATCGATTTCTTTTTCAGCTTCTGTTAACTTCTCGAGCAGAATTGCATAGTCGGTTGAAATTTCTAGTTCAACTACTTCCTATAGATAAAACCATCTACATCAAGTTGGTGGCGTAATTAATTGTAATATACATTAGATATGTGAAATAGCTATATAAAAGATAATATACCACATCTGAATCATAGACTGGCCGAGGGCCGACGTGGGCGGATACCATAACCATGACACTATATAATAATAAACAATAATAAAAGTAAGAAAATTATACAAGTAAGTATATTTTCTTTTAGCAAGAAGATAAGATCAAGAGGCTCACCATGCACATGCGATCGATGACGGTTTCAGAACGGGGACGGGACAGGACGAACCGTCAAACCTAGACAAATCTTGACGAAAATAGAGTTTGGACAAGGAGCTTCGAGAGAAGAAAGCTTAAGTTTGGCTTGGCCATTTCATCAAACACCTCATGTTCATAGGAGGTGAGCTAGAGCATCACAAAGCTCGACCCTCGCCGTCCTAAAAAACAGAGCAATGTCGAGTGCTCGCTGGCGAGGGGGTATATATAAGCATCTCATTCGTCCCGGTTCGTTGCTGGAACCGGGACTTAAAGACCCTCTTTGGACCCGGATCCAGCCACGAACCGGGACTAATGGTTGTGGGCCAGAAGCGAGGCAGATTGGTCTCGGTTCGTGTCTGGAACCGGGACCAAAGGTTCAGAACGAACCGGGATCAATGCCCCACGTGGCCCGCCCGGCCCCCTGACCTTACAAATCAGGACTGTTGCCCCCATTGATCCCGGTTCGTGACTGAACCGGGATTAATGTGCTAACCCGACCCGAACCAATGCCCTATTTTCTACTAGTGTGGTCATCTACTACTTCCTCCGTTCGGAAATACTTGTCTTAGAGATGAATATATCTAGACTTATTTTGACTATAAATATATTTTATTTATTTATTTTTAGGACAAATATTTCTGGACGAAGAGAGTACCTAACAACATGCATGCTCTGGGCTCTTGTGTCAAAAGAAAGAACGAAAAATACTTCTAATGAAGCTTTCACATGAGCATGACCAACAGAGGAAACTGCCGCCCGTCTACGGAGTCAACCCACCCAATCATGCGATATGACGACAAGGATCCTAAGGCCATCGTTAGCAAATAAGCCACGGCGGGCATGTGCAGTGCGTGTGTCTGCCTCGTCGATGGAGTGTCTGGCCATTGTACAGGCACTATCCGACTAGTGTATGGCCATTAGCTGGGGCATGTCTAGATAGTGTCCGAGTAGTGCGTGTGTGCATTGAAACGGACTTTTGGTGCACGGGGGCAGCTGCCCTCTTTTTCTTGACCACCACAAAATAAATGCCTAAAAGATTATTTTTTTGATTTTTCTACATGAATACGTATGTATATGGCCTGAGTATCTGTGAAATTTCGTTCAATAACATGTTGTATTGTATCCTGCACAAAAAAGAAAAAAAAAGGGTCCGAAATCAACAAAAAACAAGCCCAAAATCTGCATGTATTTTGTCTTTTTATATCTTTCACATGCAAGGACGTATATTGATAAAATTTTGACACGATATACTGCATTACTATCATAGTTTTAAATAGCCCGCTATAGTCCCGTTATAGCCTTGATATAGCCTTTTCAGTCAGGTGCCGCTAAATGAACTCATGTATAAATAGGCCGCTATAGCCCGCTAAAACCTGCTATAGCTACCCTATAGCCTATTTGAAGGTCCGCCGCTATTTATCATAGCCCGCTATTTAAAACATTTACTATACGTGCATGTACACAAAATTTTAAAAAATTTCAAGCCGAAAAATCAGTTTTTTTTTAACTACAGGAAAACGGGCACCGTTGCCCTCGTGGTCAGATCTCACTTTTTGGTGTGTGCATGCGTTAGGTAGGGGTGCGCATATGTGTGTACTTAGCACCGGACCAAGGCGAAGCCGTTGGCGAGCCGGGTGGTGTGCTCGCGCAGGTTTGTTGCGGGCTCAGCGCGTTGTGCCCGCGTGGGAAAGCGCCGTGCACGTGCCTAGAGCGGGCCGACCCTAGCGCGTGTTGAAGAAGTAACACACAAGTGTTGAAGGTAGAAGAAGAGTACGCAGGAAATTTTGTGGCACCGCAGAGCTTGTGCCTTTTCTGTTTCACTTACTCTTAAATTAACAACCTGGGTACAATGATTTAAATAGGGAAACATGCAACGCACTGGCCAAGCCACAACCGGCTTGATCCGACTTTTACTCCACTCCTACCTACACAGACGCACACGTTGAGTCACTACCAAGTCTGCAGTTTAGGCCCTGTTTGTTTCATAAGTCATAGAACTTTTTTAAGTCCCAACTTATAAGTCCCGAGTCCCTACCTGTTTGTTTACAGGGACTTATAAGTCCCGAGTTCCTACCTGTTTGTTTATAGGGACTTATAAGTCCAATAATAAACACTTGTCTACATAACCCTTGTTCATACAAAGGAATTACAGAATAATGACAACCGAATTAACACTTGTTCATAAGAACCAAAATAAGAGAGAGTACATAAAAACCGAGATAACAAAAATTACATAAGCGAAGAACACTTGTTCATATCATTGTTGTTTCAAGAACCACAACCCATCAGCGACCCAATCTCTAAATTGATTCATAGCAGCACTGTCCATCTCATTTCTTGAATCATTTGTTGTAGTCGTTGGCATAGACAATGGTACATAATTTTCATCTTGATCACACAAGTCGAAATCTATATCGGCGAGTTGACTTTGTCTAATAAAACTGTGCAATGCAATGCAAGCCACAATGATTTTGCTTTGTTTCTGTTGTGGATAACAAGGCAAGTGAAACAAAATCCTCCACTTGTTCTTCAAGACTCCAAAACACCTCTCGATGACATTTCTAAGTGAAGAATGGGTGAAATTGAAGTGTTCCTTTTTTCCTCTAGGCATTGCCATCACGGTACTCCTGGAAATGATAGGTTAAACCCTTGTACGGTGCAAGATAACCCGGTCTATTTGGGTACCCTGAGTCCACAAGATAGAACTTATTAGGTGGAGGTTTTGGAAACTTGTCACCAAATCTGGATCGGGCATCATTGAAGACCCTCATGTCATGCACTGATCCTGGCCAACCAGCTAGGACAAATGTGAATCTCATATCAAAGTCACACACACACATCACATTCTGACTCTTCTCCTTATGTCTATTCCTATGCTCGGCAGCAGTGGCAACTGGTACCACAACTTGTATGTGTGTCCCATCTATTGCACCAATGCAATTATCCATAAACGATGCATATTTTGTAGATCTTAATTTTGAATGCACAGTTCCGAATTGAGGATCTATTGGCCTGATGATGTCTTTTGCAAGCTTGATCAGACATGCCAAAACCTTATCGAACTTCCTTACAATTATCTCCAATGACCTAACAAATCTGTTTTCTGCTTGTCTTACTGATTGAGGTGAACCAACTATCCATAGAAACAGGCCTAGAGACTCAACCGATGACATTTTTTTAGTGGACTTCAAACCATAGGAATCAACAAGCACACTATGCAATTTCTCAAACACTGGTATGTGCATTCTAAACATGTTGTAACAGGCAGTTTCGTTGCCTAATGTTGTCATAACCCAATCATGCCCAGACTCTATTGGTACTCTTCTGGGTCCTTTGTTACAGTAAGAGTTCAAGTAGTGCATACCAGTCATGCAGGCCATCTGCATCATTCTTCTCTTCTTTTTTTGGTGCATGAACAACACCAATGCTTCATCATCACTGCTGCTCCCATCATCACTGTTGATTCCATCAACACTGCTGTCATCATCCTGAAACATGCAAACGTTAGTACAACTTCTTCATCGTGCACCACCTCTTCAACTTGAAAACATTAGTACATGCAAACGAAACACATTAACATGCAATGATCATTTAACAAGGTCACACACCACAGGTCCATTACACAATTATATTATTAAAAGGACAATCAAGATATCTGGTGCACTAGTACAACTTCTTCATCATGCACCACCTCTTCAACCAAGTCAGTCTAGCCTCATTACTTGAAATGTTCTCAAATATGACTCTGTTTGCCTCATCTGCAAACAGTTGAGTTGCCATGAAGTACTCAACACTTGTTTCTTCTGCACCACATTGAACTGCCAACTGTTGACAACGAATAATGGATTCCTTAGTGGTGTTTGATTTCTTCTCTCTTGCCTTGTCCTTTGCTTCCTGCCTTTTGTTTGCATATTCAGTGATCATGTTAGAAGTGTTCTCACTATTCAAACTATTGATGAGCCCTGTCATTAGTTTCACCATTGGGCTCTTGTGTTTCTTTCCTGGGCTTGAAGCTGACTGTTCACCGTCGCTGCTTTCCCTCTTCCTGCTGGTGGTGCTCATTGGACTCTGCTCATTTCCATCGTCGGGAACATCACATTCTTCTTCTTCATCTTCATCTAAGGGCACATAAGCTGATGATCCATCAACTGCCACACCTTGAAATAGCTCTATTAGCATATCCAAATACTCATGATTGCCACCCTTGAATTTTCCGATATCGGGTCTCTCCTGCAACATTAGTTCGGTAATTAGGACAAGGCTTAATAATGTAACCAACTATGAGCAAATGATATGTAATTTGCAAAATAATGTATGTACCTTAATTGTTTTTTTCCACCACTCATTTGATGCAGTTATAGCTCCATCTCCAGTTCTGCCACAACCAGTTTGCTGCCCCAACCACACCCAAGCAGTATAGTAGCTCTTGAGTCTAGTTATGCAATTTTTGAATTGCTTGGTACTATGCAGGAGGCCAGCACGTTGATAATTTTTTTTCCTCATGTTGTTGTAGGCTCTACTTGTCCAAACACCGTTCACACAGTGCCCATCCCTAGCTTCCTCACAGGCGATGTTACAAAATACAGTAATATGCGCGTCTGTCCAATCAGCCTTGGCAATGTTTTTCTAAACAAAAATAACAAGTACACGGTTGAAACAAAAATAACATGTACACAATTCAAACAAAACATAACAAGTACACACAATTAGCTAGCACAAAAAGAATATGAATTTGCACCCTGAGACAAAAAATAGAACTACGTACACAATTCAAACAATTTACCTCTCCAAAAGCATTGTTGTCATCTTCATCTTCAAAGCCTTCATTCTGGTCGATATCTTCTGAAGATGTAGCAGTTGACGACACACGTTGCTTCCCCGCAGTTTTTCCTCTACTGCCGGCCGATGATGACCCATTGGCTCGACCTACGCCGCGTCCGGTGACCTGGGACACGGTCCTCCCACGCCCTATGACGCCTCCCTCAACGTCAGCTGCGCCAGGGGCGACGAACGGACGCAGGTGAGAGCCGGCTCGGCCTCCGACGTTTAGAGACCGGTTGCGGCCTCCTCCGCCGTGGGGCATGGGCCTCCCACGACCAGCTCCAACCGGAGGAAGGCCATGACCGGCCGACTGGTCGAAGAGGAGTTGCTGGTACGAGCCCATCTCGGAGAAAACGTCGACGTTGCTGTTGAGATCCAAGAAACCCATTCCCCTCCCGAGATTTCCGTCGGCGGATGAACCTTGGCTTGCCTGCTGACGCGAGCTGAACTGGGAGAAGAAGGGGATCCGGTCGTCCTCCTCGTCGGCCATCGTGGCGGCGGTTGGGGTGCCGGCGGCGGTGGCGGCTGCGGAGGAGGAGTAGGCGGCGGCGGTTGAGGGTGAGGACGCGGCGGCAGCGTCTGCGGGTGACGAGGCGGCGGCGGCGGCGGCTGCGGGTGACGAGGCGGCGACGGCGGCTGCGGGTGAGGAGGCGGCGGCGGCGGCTACGGGAGAGGAGGCGACGGCGGCTGCGGGAGGCGGCGGCGACGGCTGGGGGAGGCGGCGGCGGCAGCGGCTGCGGGAGAGGAGGCGGCGGCGGCTGCGGGAGGCGGCGGCGGCGGCTGCGGGAGGCGGCGGCGGCGGCTGGAGCGAGCGGACGAAGCGACGAGTCGGTCGCGACAGGAGCGATGGGGTAGGCTACCGATAAGTCCCAATAAGTTCCTCCCTAAGAGTCTTTTTTTATAAGTCCCAAATGACCACTATAAGTCCCAATAAGTCCCTCCTGTTTGGTTTAGATGGGACTTATAGGGACTTTTTTAAGTCCCTAAACCAATAAGTCCCTGGAAACAAACACCACCTTAGGGGCTAGTCCAGCGGCACCACACCTGCATCGATCCGCTTCTAGCTTCACGTCCAACTGCTCGCTGACTTAGATGCTGGTACTCCACATGTACGTGCATGCAGCTAAACATGACCACTAATCTCCTTGACTAATTCTTGTCAACATGCGTATGCAAGTACTCGACTAATGGCTGGCAGTCTAGCCGCTGCACTGCACTCCCTCTATCGCTGCGTGCTGTGCTCTCTTGCCGATGCCCCTCTGCCATATTTACATGCATACAACTAGCTCTAACATCATGCAATCAGAAATAAACATGAAACTAAACCTATACAACAAGATTAACACCAACAGCACGTAGCGGGCTGGTCGGCTGCAGGCGTGGGGGTCATGGCTCAGCGCTGGCCTGGGTATAAGAGCCCGGCGGTGATCGTTGTAACAATGGTGATGTTGAGTTCGTGCTCAAGGAATTGTCGTTCGTGCGGCAGGTGTACGTGCGCCGGTAACCACCGTGTTCATGGTGTTCTTCCTCCTTCTTCTTGTGTATGTGCCAAAGAGAGGGCGCAAAGAGAACGTGAGCTGGTGGAGACAGAGGGCAAGGGTCTGCGCCAACAACCATCATATAGTACAAAATCGTTGTTCCCCTGTAGGACTTTTTTTTTTTGAAACCGAAGGACTTTTTAGTTGTGTGCCGCAATAGTTTTCCCCCATGGGATGAAATCATTCCTCCTAAAGACGATGGGATTAAATCGATAAATACAAGATGAAAATGTTTAGAGTTGTTACAATCAGAAGTCCGATGGTCGATACATTCCCAGATGAGATCAAATTAAGCAAATAGAGAACCAGTAACTTCTTATGTCAAGTGGTTAGACGCAAATGTCAATTTTGTGTTCATAACTCCAATAGAAAAAGGTCGAAGTTCACAACTGGAAGTTCACAAAAATCATGACAGGAGCATGAAAAGACATATTTGACAATTCAGATAGAAGTGCTAAACTCATGACTTGTGTCGCACTGGTCATGAAAAGTGCACAAGTCCGTTGAAATGCCACTTATAAAACAGAAGAAGACAAACTAGGAAGCAGCCTGTAATTAACTGAAACTCATCCGAGATGGCACCCTGATTACTTCCCCTATCGGTAAACACTAGTACAATTCTTGTGAAGAAAATAACTTTTGACTTGATGGAGAGCTATCGGTGACAAAGTTTTCATACACAACTAGGAGTCCCTAAATTCCACTTACTAGAAAAAAGTTATTATAAAGAAAGCCCGTGCAAATCCTTCTCTAGCATATTTTCTATCTCTATCCCTCCGATAAGATGGTTAAATGTTTGTTTAAAAATAAATCTCACCTCCCTCTTTTCAATTTTTCTATTGAACTTGTTTCAACGATTGAGATTAATTTCTCTCGAAGAACAAACTTGCAAATTTTTGCTACACGCCTCCCTCAGTATATTTGGAATCACAAGGTAATAAGATGGATCTACAGCTTGATTGCAAACTATCCACTCTTACTGTGAGGTCGACGTTTTGTCAATCTCGACAAATGATTACCTTTAATGTGCACTTCCTTATATTTAAATTGATAACATACACAAGGTAATAGAAACATGCGCATCTACTGACATTGTCAGATTATGTGGCCTATTATTGTGAGATCTATGCAATCTTCGGCTTGTCAATCAATTGAGGTTCACATCATTCAAGATATTCACTTGAGTATCAAATTTTGCACATGGTTACGACACAACCATGATGGTTTTTAATTTACTCTTCGTAAGTTGATTATCTATGGTTCATCCATGTAGGTAAACGATGACCGCAAAATAATTTGAGGAGCTTGCCCTCAATGGCCACAACTATGGGCCATGGACATCAAGATCGGTCTTGTGTCCCGTGGGATAGCGCGTGCGATGCAAGATCCGAAGACTGATCTACCGTTTGGAGCCACGCCGCTGACTGAACAACAAAATTATGCAGCTTTATACATCATAAGTCACCATATTCATCCATATCTAAAATTTGAGTATTTAGAGGAGGAATATCCCAGTACTTTGTTCCTAGCTCTCAAAACGAGATATGAACAGTAGAAGGCAGTCGTCCTGCCAGAAGCACTTCATGATTGGACTCACCTTCGTCTTCAGGATTTCAAATCCATCGGTGAATACAACCACAAGGTTCATAAGATATGTTCAAAATTATGTTTTTGCTGGAAGGAACCTACCGATGTGGAGAAGATATAGAAAACTTTATCTACTATGCTCCCTTTAGACATGATCCTCCAGCATCAATACCGTGCTCGCAACTATACTTTCTATTTCGAGCTTATTCATATGTTACTTCAGGCTGAAATGCATGATGATCTACTCGCTAAGAATGGCTCTCAATGCCCAGTTGGGGCACAACAACTATCGGAAGTTCATATGAATGTTGTGAATAGACAAAAGTTTGATGGTGCCTTTAGGGGCAATCAATCAAATTTCCAGAACAAGCGAACGCGTAATAGGAACAAGACATCTAGGAACTCAGACAAGGGAAAAGCCACCGCAAAGCACAAGCATGATAAATCTCAGCTTTGCAATAAGTGTGGCTGCTACACGCACCCCACTGACAAGTGCAAGATCCCGAAGCATCTGGTTATGTTGTACCAGCAATCTCAAGGATGCAGAGCACCTCAAAGGAAGAGGTTCGAAGCCAACTTCAACCTTCATCCGGACAGCGCCAAAGGAGCCGGTAGTTCGCACGATGTTCCTTTTGGACCGAGCAACACCATTGAATTCCATCATCCACATGACCTTGCTAACTCGGAGCACATGATGATTGAGTATACCTCAAATGACGTGTTTGGAGACTTCGACTAGTCCCACAATCTCCTTAGTGATCTATTTAGCAATGTTCGTTTGTGATGTTGTAATAAAAACATAATTATTGTTGTTATCTTTATAATGTATCAACATATTTGATATAAATAAGATTGTATTCTATGTATTTACATGAGATTTTCTTATTGAAAGTTCTTTGTCTTATATATACTTCTCTACGGTGACAATCTGATGGAAGAGGAATTATGCCTTGTGGGTAGTGCAACCACAAACTCAATACCGAGGGATATGAAATATTTCCAAACTCTTAAAAAGATGAATGGATACATTCTAAATATCGATGGACGCGATACGACAATCGTTGGCACTGGATGTGCCATATTTACTCTCCCAGGTGGTACACAAGTAACAATTGAGGATGCTTTGTTGTATCCTGATTCATCATGTACTCTAATCAGTTATAGAGACATTCATAAAAATGGCTTTCATATTGAAACTCATGAAGAAAACAAAGAGGAGTATCTACTCTTTACCAAAAATCACGGATATGGCAAGGAGGTACACGAAAAAGTTCCCTCTCTATCGTCTGGTTTATACTATACGTACATCAAACCCATAGAATATGTTGCATATAAAGTAATTTTTTTCAAAATGTTGACGCATTTCAAACCTGGCATGATCGCCTAGGCCATCCCAGGATTGGGATGATCAAAAAAATTACTTGTAGTTCCATTGGTCATAATTTACTTGAGTCAAAATTTCCCCAGTGTACAGACTTTGTGTGCACACCTTGTGCCATGAGAAAGCTAATTTTGAGTCCCTCTCACCTCAACATACAAGTTGAACCACTTTAGTTTCTTGAGCGTTGATACGTCTCCGTCGTATCTATAATTTTTGATTGTTTCATGCCAATATTCTATAACTTTCATATACTTTTGGCAACTTTTCATACTATTTTTGGGACTAACATATTGATCCAGTGCCTAGTGCCAGTTCCTGTTTGTTGCATGTTTTTTTGTTTCGCAGAATATCCATACCAAACAAAGTTCAAACGCAATAAAGAACCTACAGAGATTTTTTTTTTAAATATTTATGATTTTTGGGAAGAAGAATCAACGTGAAACGATGCTCGAGGGGGTCACGAGCCCAGGAGGCGCGCCCTACCCTCCTAGGCGCGCTTGGCAGGCTCCCGACCAACCCTTAAGGCGGTTGGTGCCCTTCTTTCGCTGCAAGAAAGCTAATATCCGGATAAAAATCGTGTCAAAAGGACACCTTAATCGGAGTTATGGATCTCCAGGAATTTAAGAAACGGTGAAAGGCCAGAATCTGGGAGCACAGAAACAGAAGGGCACAGAGAGAGAGATCCAATCTCGGAGGGTCTCTCGCCCCTCCGTCTCCATGGAGACCATGGACCAGGGGGAAACCCTTCTCCCATCTAGGAAGGAGGTCTAGGAATAATAATAAGAAGGGGGGCTCTCTCCCCCTCTCTCCCGGCGGCGCCGAAACGCCGCCCGGGACATCATCGTGTGACGACGATCTACACCAACACCTCCGTCATCTTCACCAACACCTCCATCACCTTCCCCCATCTATATTCAGAGGTCCACTCTCCCGCAACCCGCCGTACACTCTACTTGAACATGGTGCTTTATGCTTCATATTATGATCCAATGATGTGTTGCCATCCTATGATGTCTCAGTAGATTTTCTTTGTCCTATCGGTGATTGATGAATTGCTATGATTGGTTTAAATTGCTTGTGGTTATGTTGCTGTCCTTTGGTGCCCATCATATGAGCGCGCGCGTGGATCACACCATAGGGTTAGTTGTATGTTGATAGGACTATGTATTGGAGGGCAAGCGTGACAGAAGCTTCAGCCTAGCATAGAAATTGATGCATACGAGATTGAAGGGGGACCAATATATCTTATTGCTATGGTTGGGTTTTACCTTAATGAATGTTAGTAGTTGCGGATGCTTGTGATGGGGAACGTCGCATGGGAAACAAAAAATTTCCTACGCACACGCAAACCTATCCATGGTGATGAGCATCTATGAGAGGGAGAGTGGATCGACATACCCTTGTAGATCACTAAGCGGGAAGCGTTAAGAAACGTGGTTGATGTAGTCGAACATCTTCGCGATCCAAATCGCCGAGCGTCCCGCGATCTCATCACGATCCGTCCCACGAACTCATCACAATCCATCCCACGATTTCATCATGATCCATCTCACGATCTTGATCACGATCTGTCCCGCGAACTTATCACGATCCGTCCCGCGATCTCATCACGAACTATCTCGCGATCTCGATCACGGTCCTTCCGATCGAGCACCGAATGGACGGCACCTCCGCGTTCAGCACACGTGCAGCTTGATGACGATCTCCACCATCTTGATCCAGCAAGAGGAAGTGGAGAGGAGAGAGAGTTCACCGGCAGCGTGATGGCGCTCCGGTGATGGTGGTGGAGTGATTCCGGCAGGGCTTCGCCTAAGCACAGCGGAAAACCGATCTAGAGGAGCACCGGTGGAACGGGTAGCACGTGGCCGTAAAATCTGTGCAAAAACCCTCTATTCCACCAGTATATATAGGAGGGAGGGAGAGGAGGATGCATCCTTGGCCTCCAAGGCTGTTTGGTTCGGTTGAGCCACAAGAGGAGGAGTCCTACTCCTTCCTCCACTCCTAGTAGGAGTAGGATTCTTCCTTTTTGCCTTTTTTCCACCTTTTTCTTTAGGCAGTTTTCCTCCTGGCGCCATGGGCCTTTTGTGGCTGTTCCACCAGCCCACTAAGGGCTGGTTATTATTCTCCCACACCCATGGACTCTCTGGGGTCGAAATACCCCTCCCGGAGGTCTCCCGGTACACTACCGGCACTCCCGGTATTCTACCGATGAGCCCGAAACTTTTCCGGCGACCAAACTGGGACTTTCTATATATAAATCTTTACCTCCGGACCATTCCGGGATCTCATCCGGGACTCCGAACAACCTTCGGTCACCACCATACATAACTCTGCACTACCGAAACGTCACCAAACCTTAAGTGTGCAGACCCTGCGGGTTCGAGAACTATCTAGACATGATCGAGACACCTCTACGGTCAATAAACAATGGCGGGACCTGGACGTCCACATTGGTTCCTACATATTCTATGAAGATCTTTATCGGTGGAACCTCTATGTCAAGGATTCAGTTAATCTCGTATAACGTTCCCTTTGTTCTTCGGTATGTTACTTGCCCGAGATTCGATCGTCGGTATCTCCATACCTAGTTCAACCTCGCTACTGGCAAGTCTCTTTACTCGTTCCGTAATACAAGATCCTAGAACTAATAATTAGTCACATTGCTTGCAAGGCTCATTGTGATGTTGTATTACCGAGTGGGCCCTAAGATACCTCTCCGTCACTCGGAGTAACAAATCCCAGTCTCGATCCATCCCAACTCAACAGACACCATCGGAGATACCTCTAGAGCACCTTTATAGTCACCCAGTTACGTTGCGACGTTTGATACACACAAGGCACTCCTCCGATATCTGTGAGTTGCATGATCTCATGGTCATAGGAACATATACTTGACATGCGGAAAACACCAGCAATAAACTGACACGATCATATGCTATGTTTGTAGTTTGGGTCTTGTCCATCACATCATTCTCCTAATGATGTGATCCCATTATCAAATGACATCTTATGTCCATGGCTAGGAAACCTTAACCATCTTTTGATCAACGAGCTAGTCTATTAGAGGCATACTAGGGACACGGTTTTGTCCATGTATCCACATATGCATTTAAATTTCCGATCAATACAATTAATTTATTATCATGAACAAGGAAATATGATAACAACTAATTTATTATTGCCCCCAGGGAATATTTCCAACAAGGGCATCGATCTCAGCTAGCGATGAAGGTCCACCGAGCATGCAAGAGACGGAGGTCGGGCTGCTATGAATAGGAGCGGGACTTTTTGCGGTTGCTTGAGCAGGTGTCGATGATGTGGTGTTCGCCAAATTGCTCCCGACAAAGCTGGGAAGGGGAAAATCCTCCGGTCGTGCATTTTGATAGTTCTTCGTGAAATCGAAAAGCCTGAATCAAGTTGGCTACCGCGTTAGTGACCGCTGCATTGACGGCCCCGCGCAACTCTTCTTTGGTCTCAGCTTTGGTCTTATTGACCACAATCACGATCTTCTCGTCGATAGTCTGTTGAGTGACGACCGATCGTCTCTTCCTTCTTTCCTCTGGTCCTCGCTGTAGCACGTCTTCCACGAGGCGCCATCTCCGAGGCCATGCACACGTCCATAGGACGGCGGCTTGTCCACCGGGACCTTTTTCAGTATGTTCAGAGCCCAATTGAATGGGGTGTCCCACTTGGGCCTTGCGGACGACTGTGATGACTCGTCGTTTTCGGCTTCCTTTTGGTGTTGCTCTTTCTGCAAAAGGGACATGGATGGTTTACTAATGTGACAAAACTTGTAGTCGAACTGATTAGAAGCTAATATCATAATGTATTCACATAACAATTACCAGAAGTTTCATGAACTCCCTCATGTTCGGGTCTGTGTAAAAGTTCTTGTTGACTTTGTCCCACTTGTACCAGGCACTGATCCAGTCATGCTCCAGCGGGTCGGTGAACTCCGGCAAGGGGTCTGGGATTCCGTGACTTTCACGTTCGGCGCCCTCCTTGGCGCATACGTGCCTCTTCCCCTCGTAACCACGGCTTCCGAGGCGGTGGGGAGGCGTGTTCCTGGCTTGGAGCGCCTTCACTTTCTCCGACCTTGCCTTGACTTCTTCTTTACCGTAATTCTCCTTGAATTTTTCAAAATCCTCTTCAGTTATTCACGGATTATCAGCATGAATCTTGGACCATGGTTCATTCTTCGCAATCGCTTTTTTCACCTGAACTTTCCAGGAGGAACTTCTTGGGGTGCATCTCCGTAACCACAATTTGTCCGATGCCGAGCTCGTTTGGTTTTCGTGACCTCTTCTTCTTCGGTGCTTTACCGGCTAAGACAGCATCGTTGCTGGTCCCGGGGTGGTATCGGTGCCGGTGCCAGTGCCTATGTCGGTGTTAGGGTTGGCGGCTGCCGCCACCATGCAACCCCATCTGGTGTTCGTCCAGGTAATCAAAATATGCATTTGCTGCCTCATGGGGGTCTACTACGAGGCGAGCAGAACCCCCTGCTTTGGCGTCGTTAGACATGTTTCCTATAAAACAATTGTAAATAAAAGATATAATGAACAGAAAAAAGGGGCCTATATATATTTGGTCGGAATATTGATTAATTCCCCTTCCGGCAAATCCCGGACACTCCATATGTCCTAGTTTCTAGCACAAGTTATGCCGAAAATCACGGAAATTTTCGGTATGACCTTTGCTAAAAAGTGGACATATGGAGTGCCTGGAATTTGCCGGAACGGAAATGAATCACCATTCCGGCAAAACATAGGCTACTCAGACATTCCGGCAAATTTCCCATGACATATATCATACATCATATAGCAATAATGAACAACAATGAACATATATCATACTACATTCCTAAAATGTGGAATATGCAAATGTACATATAGCAACAATTAATGAACATCAACGACATATATCATATAACAATAAACATCAATTCTGATTTTTGTTCTAACTAATTTTTTGTCCTAGCTAATTTTTTTGCCCTACCTAATTTCATAAAAAAATTGTCCTAGCTAGATTTTTGTACTAGCTAACCAAGCAACAATGAACATCAATGAAAACTAAATGCTACTATTTTTTGCCCAAGCAAATTTCCTAAAAAAATCCCTAGCTAATTTCCTAATTTTTTTTGCCTTAGCTAAAGAGAGAGGAGGGCAGGGCAGAGGTGAGCGAGAGGCTTATGGTGGCAGCGACAGAGGAGAGGGGAGAGAGAGTGGAGAGGGCGGCGACGGCGTGAGTTCGAGGGCGGCCGACGGCAAGGTGGAGGGAGGCCTTGGGTGGCGGCAACAGAGGAGAGGGGGGATAGAGTGGAGAGGGCGGAGATGGCGTGAGTTCGAGGGTGGCCGGCGGCGAGGTCGAGGGCGGGCAGGGGAGAGGGTGGCGATGGCGGCCGGCGGCAATGTCGAGGGCGGGCAGGGGAGAGGGCGGTGGCGACAGAGGAGAGGGGGAGATAGTGAAGAGGGGCAGGGGGGAAGGAGTTTGCAATATTTTGAGCCGGAGCGGCGGGAGGTTAACCCCAACTAGCAGTAGCGCTGGTTTTAGCTATAGCGCTGGTTCCTAACCCAGTGCTACTACTACGGGGGAGCCCACGTGAGGGTTAACGCCAAATAGCAGTAGCGTTTGTTTAGGAACCAGCGCTATAGCTAAGGTAGCTATAGCACTTGTTCCTAAACAAGCAATACTGCTAAATATTTCAATTTTATTTTTTTAATTATTTTTCCTTTTCTAGTTTTTAGTTTTCTTTTCTTTTATTATTTTCCTTTCCTTTTCTTTTTTACTTTTATTTTCTTTTGTATTGCTTTCTCCCTTTTGTTTTTTTTGTTTTTTAGTTTTTCTCCCGACGATGGCGTCACCCTCTCGCACACTGCGCGAATATTATCACCGGAACCATGCATGTGGTGGTAACATATCAGTTGACCGATAACGGTTACTTAAGTGCATACACAAAGTAGATACATATATATAAATGATGGTTTCTGATCAGCTGTGTCGACGACATTTCACATTGAGCTTCTTCCCTTTCTTGTTCGTTGCCGAGTAATTGAGCCCCTCCTTGTGACTTTTCCGGAGCCATGGAGTATGATCTTTCCTAGGTAATGTAGTATTTATTCTTCTTTTTACGTACGCTTCATCGTCACTGTCATCTTCCCTCATTGGGTTGCCATATTGGTCGTAGTCTTCCTCGTTGGCGACTCCATCCATTCCGATGATGCGCCTTTTGGATCTCCTCACGACAACACGGCTAGGATTGGCCAGGTCGGTTATGAAGAAGCATTGTGTCACGTGCTTAGCATATACCCATGGCTCATTTTGGAAATGACATTAACATTCATGGGAGGGCTCTTCGCGTTGGGTATAGACATGGTGGTGAAATACTTGTTTTCTCTTACGACGTCCTTGGCTCATCTGACACAGAACATCTTCGCATCGTGCATTCCAGCATAGTCAAGCTCCCAGATCTCTTCGACCCTTTAGTATAATCTTTCAGTTCTGCCGTTGGCGTCGGTCGCGCATTGAATTGTGACCTCGGAGTTCTGCTAATCACTATCCATGTCTTTGGCCTTCGTGTAGAACGTGTACCCATTGATATTGTAGGACTGGTAGGTCGCGAGCTTGTGCGCGGGGCCATGTGCTAAGGCGTGTATTAGCAATCCGTTCGAACTGCCCTCTTCCGGGGGATTTTCAAGAACTTGGTCTTTGAACCAACGCAAGAAAGTGGCGTTGTGCTCTACAGTAACTTCATCGTCCGTCTTGAGCATCGCCTTATCACGGTACTTCTGTGTGATGCTTTCTTTGTGCCATGCCACATAATCATCTACCACAACTAGGTGTTGTAGCACTACTAAGTTAGCCATCTCAAAGTCGTTTCGTCGATCCGTTTAGTCCACATGCAATTCCCTCCGACCGTTGTTATGACCATCTCCTTCGAGCTTCCCGTCGTGCTTCTTGATGGGCAAACCAACAACAGGGTCTCCGACGCCTATATAATTTTCGCAAAAGGAGACACACTCATGCATGAAATACCCCTGGACGATGCTCCCTTCGGGACGGGACATGTTACGAACAAATCCTTTGATGACCCCATTCATCCTATCGAACAGCATTATGCTGTGAAGGAATGTTGTCCCGAGGTTGATGATGTCGTCCACAATGTGGACACATAGATGCACCATGACGTCTAAGAACGCGGGCGAGAATTACATCTCAAGCTCACATAGTATGACAACGTTCTCTTCCTGTAGCCTTCGGAGCTACTTCACTTATGGACTTTCGGGAGATAACGCCGAAGAAGTTGCAGAGACCAGTAAGCGTGTCACGGATGTGATTCTCCATTATCCCTCTAATGGCAACCAGGAGTATCTGTGTCATCATCACGTGACAGTCATGATACTTCATCCCGCTGAACCTTTTCTTCTTGGGGTCTAGAAATCTGCTTATCTTTCCACAGTAACCGGAACTGACTTTGATTACCATAAGGCACTTGATGAATTGATCGATCTCCTTCACACTTAAGGTGAAGCAAGAAGGGGGGCAATAATTTTCCGCCTTCTTGTTGACTTTTTGCCCCTTTCCCCCTCCTCCGTCTCTGTCTTCGTCTCCTCCGTTGACTTTGTACGGTGGAGATCTTTCCTGATCTTCAAATCTTCCAAGTCTTTCCTTGCCTTCGGCCCATCCTTGGTCTTCTCCGACATGTTCATCAGTGTGCCAAGCAAGCTCTCGAGAACATTCTTCGTGATATGCATTTGATCAAGGCAATGAGGCGTGTCATGATTGGGCCAGTTCTACAAATCCTAGAAAACAGACCTCGTTTTCCATACCTTCAGCAGCGACTCCGGCGCCTTTTTGATCTTTCTCGGCGCAGGGCATTGTTCCCAGTTTCTCAACAGCTTGTCGATTACTGCGTAGCTCCTCTTACGTGGAGGTACTTGAAGCTCATCCAACCCATTGAATAGATCTCCTCGCCTTCTCCATGGGTCATCCTTCTCAAGCCATCTACGATGACCCATGTACATGATTTTCCCGGACCCGCCATCTTTCGTTGACGTAAGCTCCTGAGACGTTGTATCGTCCATGCACCTCGGCGTACATGTGCCACGATCAAAAGGGTCCAAAAGTACTCCTTCCTTGCATCTTGCACACGACATCTAATCCTAGTCCGATTATTTGCGTACATGTCCATCACCGCGGATTGCATGTACCGCTCCACCTTCCATCCACTCACCTTCATGACCGACTGTGCAGTATAACAAGCAAAAGGGCTATAAAATAAATAATGCATGCATGCATCAAATTCATATAAAATTTTGGCATGACCTTGCCTAAAAATAGAACATATTGGGTTTGCTCGAAATTCACCGAAACGGAAATAAATCGACATCTCGGCGAAACATAAGCAACTCGGGGGCATGTCACTCACACAAATCTCTCCATATATCCTAAACAAACATATTCGCATTCTTGAAATGGACAACTTTTTACTCACCTATATATCTCCCGAGAGCGATACCGATCGAGAGAGCACGCCGTTAATTAGATGATGAGAGAGACCGATCGAGACGTGTGGATGCCTAAATAGCTAGCTAGATCTAGTTCTTGGGGAGGAGGGGTGAATATAGCTAGCTAACTAATGGAGAGGGATTTATGTTGGAGGGGGGCATTAATGGGGGGAGAGGAAGAGAGGTAGGAGAAAGAGATATAATGTGAGAGAGGCCATTTATGGAGGAGACTTATGGTGGAGGGGGACATTAATGAGGAGAGAATTAGAGAGGTAGGAGGAAGAGAGAAGTAGAGCAACAATGGTGGAGAGTGGAAAGGGGAAAGGAGGGGAGGCAAAGTGGGGGAGAGAGGGGATGAAAAGGTAGCAGCAGCCGCAACTACCAGTAGCGCTGCTTACAAATTTGCGTTGCTATTATGTGTGGCATATTAGGAGTAGCGCTTGCATGTCATAAAGCGCTACTGGCAGTAGCCTTAGCAGTAGTGCTTTCATCCACCTAGCGCTGAGTAGCGCTTTCTTAGCGCCCAACGCTACTGCTAAGCCCTTAGTTGTAGCGCAGCAGGAATAGAGCGTTATTGGTAATTAGCAGCAGCGGTTTTATTTGTCCAGCACTACTAGTAGGCTCCTGTCTATAAGGTTTTCCCTAGTAGTGTGAGTACGAATCCACCAACCGTGTTCTAGTAACGCTTTCGCTTTGCGATCTTCAAAGGTACGAAGATGCACTCCCCCTTTGCTCGTTGCTGGTTACTTCATAGATAGATCTTGGTGACACGTAGGAATTTTTTTGATTTACTGCTACGTCTCCCAACAGTATTTCCTTCGTAAGATTGTTAGGTGAAAGATATAGTATTGTGAGTTTTTGAGGTTAGAAACCTACAAAGGTGTGCTACTCTGGATAACCAATTCACGGTATCACGCCATCAACTGGTTTATGCAACGATAGAGCAAAGTTAACTTTGTCAGTACATTGGATAACCCAGTTATGATGGAGAGGTAAAATGTAAATTTTACGCTATAAAATATAACTTTCATTGCACATTTGCTTGGATCTCTTTTGTTCATGCATTAAAAATGGAATAACTGCAGGAAGGCTTTGCAAGGGCAATATCAGGGTCATGTTAAGAAGCCTGCAATCATTCTTGAAGTAGTCACGTCACATGATTTTTGGATTTGCCATGTCCGGGTCTCACAATGACATCAATGTGCTGCAACAATCGTCATTGTTTGCAAGGCTGTCTACTGGAAAATCTCCTCCTTACCACTATACCGTGAATGGACATGAGTACGACATGGGCTACCATCTGTTTGATGGTATCTATACTTCATGGACTACCTTTGTCAGCACAACCTCTAACCAACCCCCTCCCCCCCTCAAAAAAAGTCTCACATTGCACAATAACAAAGGGCAGCGAGAAAGGATGTTCCCCTCAAAAAAGCTAGAAAGGGCGTCGAGAGGACATTTCGAATTCTGTAGGCCCATTTTGCAGTTATTCGTGGACCTGCAAAGCAATGGGATCCAGAGACCTTGTGGGAGGTGATGACATGTTATATGATCATGCACAACATGATCGTCGAGGATAAAGGTGACGATGTTGTTGCGGGTCTGAAATTTGATAACATGGGTGATCCTATCGAACTTCCGGAACAGACTCCAGCCACATTTCAAGAGCTTATTCAAATGCTCAACAAATTCGGCATTGACCAACTCAAGAGCCACTAAAAAAATATTTGATTGAGCATCAATGGGTGTTGAAAGGGGACAACAATGTTGGGATGTCATATTTAAACTTTTTCAAATTTAAACTAGTGCTCCATGCGGCTATTTTAACGCATGTGCCTTTTGCATGCGGCTGTTTAATCGTGTGGACTTGAAAAAAATAAGGAAGACCAGATATATGCGGCTACGGTTGGATGTCATCCTTCTGCATTCGTGTGCGTTGACTGATCCCCCTGTCTATGGATGTATGCGGGAGGAAATTGCGGGTTCCCATGGAGATGCCCTAACCATCTCCATAACCTTCGTCGCAATCTTCTTATTGCCTCCAGCCCCCCAAACTCTTGATTAGGGATGGAAATTGGGTCCCATTTAATCCCCTTTAAACTCACTAATAATCTAACAGTTCGAATATTTGTTTAATCCCATTTAGGGCTAAATAAATGAAACTTGTGGACGCCACTAGCCATCTCCCCTCTCCCTCCCAGAAAAGTTCCCTCTTGGCATGCGATTGCCTTCGGCACACAACAGTCATCTGTAGCTATATCGGGAGCCCAATCCTAAATTCATGCTCATCCCTTTCCAAGGGGCGGCCGGCCGGCTCATGGCATGCTACTGCAAGGCAGGGCGCCTGTTGTTGTGCGGCGCTACATCTCCGCCGTGCTGCTGCAAGCCTCCAACAAGGGGAGGAGGAAGAGGCGGCGACATATGGAGGACCTACACGGAGGAGGGAGAGGCGGCGACATACGGTGTGATATCTAAAAAAGACTACTGGCACTAGTAGAAAACAGACCTTTCATCCCGAGCTTTAGTCCCGGTCTGGTCACGAACCAGTACTAAAGATGGTATTAGTCCCGGTTCGTGCTGGCTACAACGGCTAGGAGCAGGGCAACCTTTAGTACCGGCTCGTGAGGGACCTTTAGTACCGGTTCGTGTCACGAGCCGGTACTAAAGGGGAGCGTGGCAGGGTTTTGGTCAGACATGTGCCCCGCTTGCACCTTTAGTACCGGCTGGTTACACAAACCGGTACTAAATGTCAACCTTTAGTACCGGCTGGTGACACCAGCCGGTACTAAAGACTTCCTACATATACATCCGTCCGCAGCCGATTGAAAGAGCTCTCTTTTCTCCCCTGTTCTTCTTCTTGCTCGAAGCTCATCCTCCATTTTGCCAAGGATTTGTCAAGATTTAAAGGCTCCCCATCTATCCAAGTGTTCATAAAGGTTAGCAACTTTGCTCCTTCATCTCTCATTGCTATATTAGCTTGTGGTATGCTCAAAGATATGTGATATGTGATTTCTGGGAGTTTATTTGATTTATATCTAATTTGAGCTCAAATTATCTTGTTAGGTTGCATATGTGTAGGTGTGGTTTATTTGGTGCCTTCCCATGTTCTTCTTCTTGCTCGAAGCTCATCCTCCATTTTGCCAAGGATTTGTCAAGATTTAAAGGCACCCCATCTATCCAAGTGTTCATAAAGGTTAGCAACTTTGCTCCTTCATCTCTTGCTAGATTAGCTTGTGGTATGCTCAAAGATATGTGATATGTGATTTGTGGGAGTTTATTTGATTTATATCCAATTTGAGCTCAAATTAACTTATTAGGTTGCATATGTGTAGGTGTGGTTTATTTGGTCTGCCTTCCCATCCCCGGCCGTCCTAACCACCATCCATCGTCTGCACCGTCTCGTCGCGGCACCGGCCACCTTGGTGAGCCTCTTGTTCTTCTTAAAATATTTTAAAAAAAATTTACTTGTATGATTTAGATAGCTGCGTGTACGATTTACTTACTTGTATTATTGTTAGTTATTCTATAGTGGCATGGTTATGGTATCCGCCCACGTCGGCCCTCGTCAAGTCTATGATTAAGATGTGGTATGTCGTTAATTATCTTTTATAACTATTTCACACATCATCTAATGTCTATGTCAATTAATTATGCCACCAAATTGGCGTAGATATTTTTATCTATAGGAAGTAGTTGAACCAGAAATTCCAACCGACTATGCAATTCTGCTCGAGAAATTAACACAAGCTGGAAAACAAATTGATCATTTGAAAGAAAAATTGAAAAGAACTGAAGATGAGAAGATGGGATTGGAGTTGCATGTTGCCGATATCATCGATGATCACAAGAACAAGATGGCTGGAATGCGCTTGAAGCTTATAAAGATTAGAAAATATGCCATTGATAAAGAGGTTTGGTATCATTATGTTGTTGGCTCAATTGTTACTTTAGTTGCGATTATGATCGCATTTGTTGTTGTATTCACATGTTCTAGATAGTTGGTGTTGTTTTATGAGATGTATGTATGAACTATAAGTATCCATTATTTGCAGTAATAACATTTGGTCACTGCTAGTTCTACTTTTGGTTGTAATGTGATGATGAAGTTGTATTAATTTGGTCACTTCGATGTTGTATAGTGAACATGAGCCGGCAATGGATGTACGATGACCGACTATATCCAGGGTTTCTTAATGGCCTGCATGATTTTATTCGTGTGGCTGAGACAAACAAGCAGAATGATTTCATGTGTTGTCCATGTCGTGACTGTAAGAATGATAGGAATTACTATACCTCAAAACCCCTTCACTACCACCTGCGGAAGTCCGGTTTCATGTCTAGCTATAGCTGTTGGACCAAGCAGGGAGAAAGAGTTGTTATAATGGAAGACAATGAAGAAGAAGAGGATGATGACAACTATCCTTTCGCTGATACAACAATGGGGGGAGCTGAAGAAGAGGCATCAGATGAGCCTGCTGATGATTTGGGTCAGGTCATTGCTGATGCAAAGAGAAACTGCAAAAATGATAATGAGAGGTTGAAGTTGAAACACATGTTAGAGGATCACAAGAAATTATTGTATCCAAATTGTGAAGATGACCAAAAAAAGCTAGGTACCACGCTGGAATTGCTGCAATGGAAGGCGAAGAATGGTGTAACTGACAAGGGATTTCAAGAATTGCTGATAATGATAAAGAAGATGCTTCCAAAGGATAACGAATTGCCTAAAAATACGTACGAAGCAAAGAAGTTGGTCTGCCCTCTAGGATTAGAGGTGCAGAAGATACATGCATGCCCTAATGACTGCATCCTCTACCGCAGTGAGGAGTACGAGAATTTGGATGCATGCCCGGTATGCGGTGCACTGCGCTATAAGATCCCCCGCGATGACCCTGGTGATGTGGAGGGCGAATTCCACAGGAAGAGGGTTCCTGCCAAGGTGATGTGGTATGCTCCTATAATACCATGGTTGAAACGTTTGTTCCAAAACAAAGAGCATACCAAGTTGTTGCGATGGCACAAAGAAGAACGTAAGAAAGGCGGGATGTTGAGAGCACCGGCTGATGGGTCACAATGGAGAAAAATCGAGAGGGAGTTCAAGGACCTTGCAGCTGACGCAACAAACTTATGGTTTGGTCTTAGTACAGACGGCATGAATCCTTTTGGCGAGCAGACCTCCAGTCACAGCATCTGGCCTGTGACACTATGTATCTACAAACTTCCTCCTTGGTTGTGCATAAAGCGGAAGTTCATTATGATGCCAGTGCTCATCCAAGGCCCTAAGCAACCCGGCAACAACATTGATGTCTACCTAAGGCCACTACTTGATGAACTTCTACAGTTGTGGAAAAAACTAGGTGTGTGTGTGTGGGATGCGCACACACAGAAGAAAATTGACCTACGAGCGTTGTTGTTTGTAACCATGAATGATTGGCCTACTCTTAGTAACCTTTCAGGACATACAAACAAGGGATACAATGCATGCACGCACTGTTTAGATGATACTGAAAGTATATATTCGGATAAATGTAAGAAGAATGTGTACCTAGGACATCGTCGATTTCTACCGATCAAGCATATCTTAAGAAAGGCAGGGAACCATTTCAAAGGTGAGCCAGATAACCGGAAGAAGCCTGGCCTTCGTACTGGTGAATATATATTTGATATTGTCAAGGATTTACAGGTAATCTTTGGAAAGGGTCCTGGCGGACAATCTGTTTCGAATGACGCCAACGGACACACACCCATGTGGAAGAAGAAATCTATATTTTGGAAACTTGAATATTGGAAAGCCCTAGAGGTCCGCAATGCAATAACGTGATGCATGTGATGAAGAATCTTTGTGTGAACCTGCTAGGCTTGTTGGGCGTGTATGGAAAGACAAAAGATACACCGGAGGCACGGGAGGACAAGCAAAGAATTAATGAAAAAGACGGCATGCCTCCAAAGCAATATCAAGGTCCTGCCAGCTATGCTCTTACGAAAGAAGAGAAGGAAATCTTTTTTGAATGCCTGCTCAGTATGAAGGTCCCGTCTGGCTTCTCGACGAATATAAAGGGAATAATAAATATGGCAGATAAAAAATTTCAAAATCTAAAGTCTCATGACTGCCACGTGATTATGACGCAATTACTTCCGGTTGCACTTAGGGGGCTTCTACCGGAAAATGTTTGATTAGCCATTGTGAAGCTATGCTCATTCCTCAATGCAATTTCTCAGAAGTTAATCGATCCAGAAATCCTACGAAGGTTACAGAATGACCTGGTCCACTGTCTTGTCAGTTCTGAGTTGGTGTTCCCTCCATCCTTCTTCAATATTATGACGCACGTTCTAGTTCACGTAGTCGAAGAGATTAACATTCTGGGTCCTATATTTCTACACAATATGTTCCCCTTCGAGAGGTTCATGGGAGTCTTAAAGAAATATGTTCATAACCGTGCTAGGCCAGAAGGAAGCATCGCCAAGGGATATGGAACAGAGGAGGTTATTGAGTTTTGTGTTGACTTTTTTCCTGACATTAAGCCGATTGGTCTTCCTGAATCGCGGCATGAGGGGAGACTGGGTGGAAAAGGCACATTAGGAAAGAAAGAAGCAATAAATATGGACGGGCATTCTTTCACTCAAGCACACTACACGGTTCTACCAAATTCCACCTTGGTGACTCCATATATGGAGGAACACAAGGATATTGTACGGTCCAAGAACCCGGAGCAGTCTGACCCCTGGATTGAACGTAAACACATGGAGACTTTTGCCAATTGGTTGCAAACAAAGCTCATCAATGATAACGATGCTCCAGATGAACTATACTGGTTGTCCAAGACACCAAGTTTGACTGTAACGACTTTCAAAGGGTACCAGATAAATGGGAATACATTTTATACGATCGCCCAAGATAAGAAGAGCACCAACCAAAACAGTGGTGTCCCCTATGATGCAACCAACTTTGAAGACACATATTATGGTTACATAGAGGAGATATGGGACCTTAACTATGGACCTGATCTTAAGGTCCCTTTGTTTCGGTGCAAATGGGTCAAAAATACTGGAGGCGGGGTACAGGTAGACCCGTAGTACGGAATGGCAACCGTGGATCTCAACAATCTTGGATACACAGACGACTCATTCGTCCTAGCCAATGATGTGGCTCAGGTTTTCTATGTGAAGGACATGTCTAGCAAACCAAGGAGAAGAAAATATAAGGAAGCGAATACATCATACGATGAGCCAAAGCGCCACATAGTTCTTTCAGGGGAAAAAACATTGTGGAAGTGGAGGACAAGACAGACATGTCCGAAATTTATGAAAAGTTTCATGAAATCCCTCCCTTCAGAGTGAAGACTGACCCAAGCATCATGTTAAATGATGAAGATTATCCATGGTTACGGTGCAATCATAAGAAAGGGACAAACACGTAGAAAAAGTCTTACACCGCGCGAGATCCCACTCTGCGATGTGACCAGTTTCACCGTCATTATTTTCTATATATGTGAAGGACATGCATGCATTTCCTAGCATGGTATAGATGAGTTTTCGTTCGAAACCCTCATACTTCTTATGAGATTGTCCAATTTGTACACGAAGGGCATCCATTTTTTGCTGTAACCCTCTCAACTCTCTACAAGTTGCTATGTGGGTGAAATTATGATGTCATGCCAAGTTACAACCTTTTCAGAGTTCATTTGTACTGCTTTTCAAATTCAGGGTCATTTAGCTCAAAAGAAATCATTAAATGCTTGAAAAATAGCAAATGAAGTCTGAAAGGGTTGAAAATTGATGATGTGCCTTTGAATGGTGCATATTGCACACACAAAAAGTATGGAGTTAAAATAAGTTATTAAAAATGAAATCCCTTTGTAATAGATGAGTTTTCGTCCGAAACCCTCATAATTCTTATGAGATTGTCCAATTTGTATACGAAGTGCATCCAGTTTTTACCGTAACCCTCTCAACTCTCTAGAAGTTGCTATGTGGGTGAAATTATAATGTCATGCCAAGTTACAACCTTTTCAGAATTCGTTTGTACTGCTTTTCAAATTCAGGGTCATTTAGCTCAAAATAAATGATTAAATGCCTGAAAAATATCAAATGAAGTCAGAAAGGGTTGAAAATTGATGATGTGCCTTTGAATCGTACATATTGAACACACAAAAAGTATGGAGTTAAAATAAGTTATTAAAAATGAAATCCCTTTGTAATATATGAGTTTTCGTCTGAAACCCTCATACTGTTGGAAATATTCCCTAGAGGCAATAACAAATTAGTTATTATCATATTTCCTTGTTCATGATAATCGTTTATTATCCATGCTATAATTGTATTGATCGGAGACTTGGACGCATGTGTGGATACATAGACAAAACCATGTCCCTAGTATGCCTCTAATAGACTAGCTCGTTGATCAAAAGATGGTTAAGGTTTCCTAGCCATGGACATGAGATGTCATTTGATAACGGGATCACATCATTAGGAGAATGATCTGATGGACAAGACCCAAACTACAAACGTAGCACATGATCGTGTCAGTTTATTGCTACTGTTTTCTGCATGTCAAGTATATGTTCCTATGACCATGAGATCATGCAACTCGCGGATATCGGAGGAGTGCCTTGTGTGTATCAAACGTCGCAACATAACTGGGTGACTATAAAGGTGCTCTACAGGTATCTCCGATAGTGTCTGTTGAGTTGGCATGGATCGAGACAGGGATTTGTTACTCCATGTGACGAAGAGGTATCTTGGGGCCCACTCGGTAATACAACATCACAATGAGCCTTGCAAGCAATGTGACTAATTGTTAGTTGCGGGATCTTGTATTACGGAATGAGTAAAGAGACTTTCCGGTAACAAGGTTGAACTAGGTATGGAGATACCGACGATCGAATCTCGGGCAAGTAACATACCGAAGAACAAAGGGAACATCATACGGGATTAACTTAATCCTTGACATAGAGGTTCGTCCGATAAAGATCTTCGTAGAGTATGTAGGAACCAATGTGGACATCCAGGTCCCGCCATTGGTTATTGACCGTAGAGGTGTCTCAGTCATGTTTACATAGTTCTCGAACCCGCAGGGTCTGCACACTTAAGGTTAGGCGACGTTCCGGTAGTATAGAGTTACGAATGGTGGTGACTGAAGTTTGTTCGGAGTCCCGAATGAGATCCTGGACGTCACGAGGAGCTACGGAATGGTCCGGAGGTAAAGATTCATATATAGGAAGTCCGGTTTTGGACTCCGGAAAGATTTCGGGCACTTTCGGTAGTGTACCGGGAGTGATGAATGGGTCCCGAGGGTCCACCAGTGGGGCCAACTCACCCCATGGGCCAAAGTGGCGACCCACCAGCCCCTAGTGGGCTGGTGGGGTCGGCCAAGGTGACCTAGACGTAGGGAAGAGAGTCCCAAACCGAATTGGGGTGGAGTCCTCCCCATGTTCCACCTCTCGTGTGAGAGGTGGACTCCCAGGTGGAGGAGGACTCTCCCTCCACTAGGTTCGGCCGAACCAAAGGAGTGCCCTCCTTTTGGGCGCAGCTTCCTCTCCCCTCGTCCTATATATATGAGTGATTTAAGGGTTTTTCGACAAGGATTTTCAACCACGTCTAAACCCTACTTCTAGATCAAGTTCCTCTAGACTAGATTATTTCCGCAGTGCTTAGGCGAAGCCCTATCGGAATTGCTCCACCACCATCGTCGGAGCGCCAGCATGCTGCCGGCGAACTCTTCTACCTCTCCGCTCTCTCTTGCTGTATCAAGACGGTGGAGTTCGTCATCAAGCTGTACGTGTGCTGAACGTGGAGGTGCCGTCCGTTCGGCGCTAGATCGGAAGGATCGTGATCAATTTCGTGGGACGGATCGTGATCAAGTTCGCGGGACGGATCGTGATTAGATCGCGGGACGAATTGTCATTGGATCGCGGGACGCACGGCGATTTGGATCGCGAAGACGTTCAACTACACCAACCGCGTTACTTAACGCTTCCCGCTTAGCGATCTACAAGGGTACGTAGATCCACTCTCCCTTTCGTAGATCCTCATCACCATGGATAGATCTGCGTGTGCGTAGGAAATTTTTTGTTTCCCATGCAACGTTCCCCAACAGTGGCATAATGAGCTAGGTCTATGTTTAGATGAGATCTCGAGTAGAACAGAAAAGGTTTGTGGGAGTTGATGCTTAGATTGCTTCCTCCCTTGGTCGGATTTTGGTTCAGCGGTATTGTGAGATGAAGCGGCCCGGACCAACATTACTGGTACGCTTACGAGAGACCGGTTCCCTCAACCGCAACTTGTTGCATACATGGCTTGCGGGTGACAGTTTCTCTCACTTTAGTTGGATTGGATTCGACAAAGGCGGTCCTTGAGAAGGTTGAAAAGCAACTAGTGTATCACCGTTGTGGTTTTTGCGTAGATGAGAATTGTTCTTGCTAGATACCCGTAGCAGCCACGTAAAACATGCAACAACAATTAGAGGACGTCTAACTTGTTTTTGCATGGTATGTTGTGATATGATATGGCCAATTACATGATGTGATATATGTGATGTATGAGATGATCATGTGATGTATAGATTATCACGACTTGCATGTCGATGAATACGGCAACTGGCAGGAGCCATAGGGTTGTCTTTAATTATTGTATGACCTGCGTGTCAATCATTAAGCGCTATGTAATGCTTTACTTTATCGCTAAACAGTAGCAATGGTAGTAGAAGCATACAGGGCGTGACAATCCCGATGGCGAAACGTTGATGGAGATCAAGATGATGGAGATCATGGTGTCATGCCGGTGACGATGGAGATCATGCCGGTGCTTTCTAGATGGAGATCAAAAGAACAAGTTCATGGCCATATCATGTCACTTATGATTTGCATGTGATGTTAATCCTTTTTATGCACCTTGTTTTGCTTAGGACGACGGTAGCATTATAAGGTGATCCCTCACTTAATTTCAAGATAAATTGTGTTCTCCCCGAGTGTGCATCGCTGCGAAAGTTCGTCGTGTTGAGACACCACGTGATGATCGGGTGTGATAGACTCTATGTTCACATACAACGGGTGCAAGCCAGTGTTGCACATGTAGAACACACGGGTTAAACTTGACGAACCTAGCATGTATAGACATGGCCTCGAAACACAAGAGACCAAAAGGTCAAACATGAGTCATATAGTAGATATGATCAACATGATGATGTTCACCATTGCAGGCACCTCAACTCATGTGATGATCGGACTTGAGTTGGTGAATTTGGATCATGTATCACTCGAATGACCGGAGGGATGTCAATTTGAGTGGGAGTTCTTAAGTAATATGATTAATTGAACTCATTATCATGAACATAGTCAATAATATCTTTGCAAATTATGTTGTAGATTACTAGCTCGCGTTGTGGCTCCCTTAATTTTTATATGTTCCTAGAGAAATAGAGTTGAATGAGGATGGAAGTAATATTGCGGACTAGGTCCATGATCTGAGGATTGTCCACATTGCTGCACAGAAGGCTTATGTCCTTAATGCACCGCTCGGTGCGCCAACCCCTCTAGCGTCGTCTTTAGATGTTATGAACATCTGACAGGAACGTTCTGATGACTACTTGATAGTTTAGTGCGTCATGCATTACAGCTTAGAATTGAGGCTCCAAAATGTTTTGAACGTCACGGAACATATGAGATGTTTCTAAGAGCTGAAATTAGAATCTCAGGCTCGTGCCCGTGTTGCGAGATATGAGATCTCCAACAAGATTCTTTGCCTGCAAGATGAAAGAGAATAGCTCAATCGTTGAGCATGTGCTCAGATTGTCTGCATGCTACAATCGCTTGAATTGAGTTGGAGTTGATCTTCCAGATACGATAGTGATTGATATGGTTCTCCAAGTCACTGTCACTAAGCTACTATAACTTGGTGATGAACTATAAAACGCCAGGGATAGAAATATTGATCCCTGAGCTGTTCGCGATGTTTGACACCGCGAAGGTAGAAATCAAGAAGGAGCATCAAGTGTTGATGGTTAGTAAAACCACTAGTTTCGAGAAGGGCAAGGACAAGGAGGGAAACTTCATGGATAGCAAGTCAGTTGCTGCTCCAGTGAAGCAGCCCAAAGTTGAACTTAAAACCCGAGACTAAGTGCTTCTATTATCAGGTGAGCGGTCGCTGAAGCGGAACAACCCTAGATACTTGGTAGATAAGAAGGATGGCAACATCGACAGAAGTATATTTGATATACGAGTTATTGATGTGTACCTTGCTAGTACTCCTAGTAGCACCTGGGTATTGGATACCGGTTCGGTTGCTAAATGTTAGTAACTCGAAATAAAAGCAGGGGAATAAACGGAGAACTAGGTAAGGGTGAGGTGACGATGTGTGTTGGAAATGTTTCCAAGGTTGATGTGATCAACAAATCACGCTCTCTCTACCTTCAGGATTAGTGACGAACCTAAATAAATATTATTTGGTGTTTTGCGTTGAACATACACATGATTAGATCATGTTTATTGCAATACGGTTATTCATTTAAGTTAGACAATAATGGTTGTTCTGTTTACATGAATAATACCTTCAATGGTCATGCACCCAGTGAGAATGGTTCGCTGAAATCTTGATCGTAGTAATACACATGTTCATAACATTCTTGACAAAAGATACAAAGTTAAAAATGATAGTACCACATACTTGTGGCACTGCCACTAAATGTCATATTGGTATAAAGAGCATGAAGAAACTCCATGCAGATGGATCTTTGGACTCATTCGATTTCGAATCGGTTGAGACATGCGAACCGTGCCTCTTGGGCAAGATGACTAAAGGACCCCGTTGGATGGAGTGGGCAAGTGATTCATTGGAAATGATACATGTTGATGTATGCAATCCAGTGAGTCTTGTAGCGTGCAGTGGATATCTTTATTTTCTTACCTTCACTGATGATTTGAGTAGATATAGTGTATATTTACTTAATGAAACACAAGTCTGAATCGTTTGAAAGGTTCAAGAAAATTCAGAGTGAAGTTTAAGATCATCGTGACAAGAAGATGAAAATGACTGCAATATGATCGTGTAGGTGAATATCTGAGTTACGATTTTGGCATACAACTTAAGACAATGTGAAAGTTGTTTCACAACTAACGCCACCTGGAATACCATAGTGTGATGGTGTGTCCGAACGTCATAGTCGTGCTCTATTGGATATAGTGCATGCTATGATGTCTCTTATCGTTTTACTACTATAATTTTGGGGTTATGCATTAGAGACAACTACATTTACTTTAAATAGGACACCATCTAAATCCGTTGAGATGACACCGTGTAAATTATGGTTTGACAGAAACCTAATCTATCATTTCTTAATGTTTGGGGCTGCGATGCTTGTGTGGAAAATGTTTTTACCTAATAAGCTCAAACCCAAAGTGGACAAATGCATCTTCATAGAATACCCTAAGAACAGTTGGGTATACCTTCTATCTCAGATGCAAGTGCAAAGTGTTTGTTGCTAAAAATGATGGGAGGAAGATAGAACTTGATGAGGTTGTTAAAACCTTTGTTCAACTAGAGATTAGCGCAGCATAGGAAGTTGTTTCTGTGAAGCCTATGTTAATTGAAGAGGAAGTTAATGATGATGATCATGAAGCTTCAAGATCAAGTTACTATCGACAAGGATGTGTACTGCTCCTGAGCGGTATGACAACCCTGTCTTGGAGGTCATGGTGTTGGACAATGATTAACCTACGAACTATGGAAAGGCGATGGTGGGCCCGGATTACAACAAATGGTTAGAGGCCATGAAATCCGAGAAGAGGGTCCATGTAAGAAAACCAAGTATAGACTTTGGTAGACTTGCTCATTGGACGGCAGGTCGTTCAGGACAAATGGATCTTTAAAATGAAGACAGACGCTGATGGTGAATATCGCCATTTGTAAAGCTCGACTTGTTGCAAAGATGTTTGTGACAAATTTAAGGAGTTGACTGCGATGAGACTTTCTCACTCGTAGCGATGCTAGAGTCTATTGGAATGATGTTAGCAGTTGCTGCATTTTCAATTATGAAATCTGGCAGATGGATGTCAAAACATTGTTTCCTTAACGGTTTACTTGAGGAAAGGTTGTATGTGATACAACCAGAAGGTTTTGTCAGTCCTAAGGATGCTAAAAGGTATGCAAGCTTCAGTGAACCTTCTATGGACTGAACCAAGCATCTCGGAGTTGGAATATACGCTTTGATAAGGTGATCAAAGTTTTCAAGTTTATACAAAGTTTACGAGAAACTTGTATTTACAATAAAGTGAGTGGGAGCACTATAGAATTTCTGATAAGTATATGTGGATGACATACTGTTGATCGGAAATAATGTAGGATTTCTGGAAAGCATAAATGGTTGTTTGAAAAGTAATTTTCAAAGAAAGACCTGTATAAAGCTACCCAATTGTTGAGCGTCAACATCTATAGAGATAGATCAAGATGCTTGATGAGACTTTCAATGAGTACATACATTGACGAGATTTTGAAAGAGTTCAAAATGGATCAGCCAGAGAAATAGTTCTCGTCTGATTTGTAAGGTGTGAAGTTGAGTGAGACTCAAAGCTCGACAACGGCAGAAGAAACAGAAAGGACGAATGTCGTCCCTTATGCCTTAGCCATAGGCTCTATATAGTATGCCATGTTGTGTACCGCACTTGTGTGTGCCTTGCCATGAGTCCGTCAAGGGGTACAAGAGTGATCCAGGAGTGGATCACTGGACAGCGGTCAATATTATCCTTAGTGACTTAAAGACTAAAGGAATTGTTTCTTGATTATGGAGGTGATAAAGGGTTCGTCGTAAGGAGTTACGTCGATGCAAGCTTTAACACTAATCCGGATGACTCGTAGTAGCAATCTGGATATGTATAGTGGAGCAGCCATTTGGAATAGTACCAAGTGGAGTGTGGTAGCAGTGTTTACAGTTTGACATAGAGATTTCCAAAGTACACATGGATCTGAATGTCACAGACCCATTAACTATAAGACCTCTCTCACATGCAAAGCATGATCGAGCCCCAGAACTCATTGGGTGTTAGATTCATAAGAATGTGAATCACATGGTGATGTGAACTAGATTATTGACTCTAGTGCAAGTGGGAGACTGTTGGAAATATGCCCTAGAGGCAAATATAAATTAGTTATTATCATATTTCCTTGTTCATGATAATCGTTTATTATCCATGCTATAATTGTATTGATCGGACACTTGGATGCATGTGTGGATACATAGACAAAACCATGTCCCTAGTATGCCTCTAATAGACTAGCTCGTTGATCAAAAGATGGTTAAGGTTTTCTAGCCATGGACATGAGATGTCATTTGATAACGGGATCACATCATTAGGAGAATGATGTGATGGACAAGACCCAAACTACTAACGTAGCTTATGATCGTGTCAGTTTATTGCTACTGTTTTCTGCATGTCAAGTATATGTTCCTATGACCATGAGATCATGCAACTCACGGATATCGGAGGAGTGCCTTGTGTGTATCAAATGTCGCAACGTCACTGGGTGACTATAAAGGTGCTCTACAGGTATCTCCGATGGTGTCTGTTGATTGGCATGGATCGAGACATTGAGACTAGGATTTGTTACTCCGTGTGACAGAGAGGTATCTCGGGGCCCACTCGGTAATACAACATCACAATGAGCCTTGCAAGCAATGTTTCTAAGTGTTAGTCACGGGATCTTGTATTACGGAATGAGTAAAGAGACTTGCCGGTAATGAGGTTGAACTAGGTATGGAAATACCGACGATCGAATCTCGGGCAAGTAACATACCGAAGAACAAAGGGAACATCATACAGGATTAATTGAATCCTTTACATAGAGGTTCGAACGATAAAGATCTTCGTACAATATGTAGGAACCAATATGGGCATCTAGGTCCTGCTATTGGTTATTGACCGTAGAAGCGTCTCGGTCATGTCTACATAGTTTTCGAACCCGTAGGGTCTGCACATTTAAGGTTTCGTGACGTTTCGGTAGTATAGAGTTATGCATGGTGGTGACTGAAGGTTGTTAGGAGTCCCGGATGAGATCCCGGACGTCATGAGGAGCTCCAGAATGGTCCGGAGGTAAATATTGATATATAGGAAGTCCTATTTTGGTCGCCGGAAAAGTTTCGGGCTCACTAGTAGTACACCGGGAGTGCCGGTAGTGTACCGGGAGACCATCGGAAGGGGTATTTCTACCCAAGAGGCTACATGGGCTGTGGGAGAGTGAATACCAGCCCTTAGTGGGCTGGTGGAAGTCCCACACAAGGCCCATGAGGCTAGGAAAAAAATCCCAAAGAGAAAAAGGTGGAAAAAGGCAAAAATAGGATGAATCCTAGTCCTACTAGGATTGGAGGTGGATTCCACCTCTCCTACTTGTTTTGGTCGACCCAACAGCTGGCTCTTTGAGAGACAAGCCTCCTCCTCTCTTCCTCTTATATATACTAGAGGTTTTAGGGTTTTTTGGCACCAAATTTTAGCCACGTGCTACCCGTTCCTCCAGTGCATAGTTTCTCCTCTAGATCGGATTTCTGCAGTGCTTAGGCGAAGCCTTGCCGGAATAGCCCCACCACCATCGCCGGAGCGCCGTCACGCTGCCGGAGAACTCTTCTACCTCTCCGCTCCCTCTTGATGGATCAAGAAGGCGGAGATTGTCATCAATCTGTACGTGTGCTGAACGCGGAGGTGTCGTCCGTTTGGCGCTAGATCGGAAGAACCGTGATCAAGATCGTGAGACGGATCGTGATGAGATCGCGGGACGGATCATGATGAGTTCATGGGACATATCATGATCAAGATCGTGATACGGATCATGATGAGATCGCGGGACGGATCGTGATGAGATCGAGGGACGGATCGTGATGAGATCGCGGGACGCTCGGCGATTTGGATCGCGAAGACGTTCGACTACACCAACCGCGTTTCTTAACGCTTCCCACTTGCCGATCTACAAGGGTATGTAGATCCAGTCTCCCTCTCGTAGATGCTCATCACGATGGATAGATCTGCGTGTGCATAGGAAAAAATTTGTTTCCCATGCGACGTTCCCTAACACTAAAGACCCTTTAGTACCGGTGCGAGCCACACACCGGTACTAAAGGGCTGCCTGGTATAAAATGAGCACTTCGTCATCCCGGGCCGAGTCACGCACCGGGAGAGCTCCAACTTGCGCCGCCAGGCTGCCGAAATTTGCTCTCGCGCCATTGCCGTCGCCCTCGCCGCCACTGCCCTCGCCGCCGTCACACCACCACCGCGCCATTGCCGTCGCCATCGCCGCCGTCCCCCTCACCACCACCGCCGTCGCACCACCACCGCCGTCGCCCTCGCCGCCGTCCATCTCGTCGCCCTCGCCGCCATCTGTCTCGTCGCCCTCGCCCTCGCCGCCGTCGGCCTCGCCGCCATCGCCCTCGCCCTCGCCTCCCCTGACGCCGCCCCTCGTCGCCGGCCCCGTCGCCGCCAGCCCACTCACTCCGGCTGCCGCTCCGCGAGCCTGTTGCCGCCTCCCTGAGCCCGTCGCCGGTGCCACCTTCGGGTCAGGAGGCTAGGTGAGATCTCCCGGCTGACCCTCTCCCCGACGATCGCCCCGGTGATCGCCGAACTAGTGTGTAGATGCTAATTTTGCTAAGTGTAGACATGGATTGTTAATTAGTTAGTTATTTCTATGGTCCCTCGACGTTGAAAACCACCACAAAATGATTCTAGGGTATCTAGGGTCCCTTGACGTCGAACCCCGACACGACACCCCTGACACCCGACCCCGACCACGGCACAATACCCCTATTTAGTTAGTTAGTTAGTTAGGTTATCAGGTTATTAGGGTATGTGTTAGTTTAGGTTTAGTTTAGGTTTAATTTAGTTTATGTTTAGTTTAGTTTTAGGTTTAATTTAGTTTATGTTTAGTTTAGTTTTAGATCGTAATGCGTGTGTGACTTTCATGTGTGTTCTTGATGGAGGAGTCCCGACTGTTGTCGTGGGGGGCGCTTCCTCTTTCTCCTCTTCTTTGCGATAAACTCATCGATATATTGTGCAAGAAGAGGAGAGGGGAAGCATCCATCACCGACGGTCGAACCTATTACTACGAGAGAGTGTCCACCAACATATATACACCACCGTATCAATGTGAGAGAGTGCGCACCAACACACCATGAGATATGAGAGTTATTTAAGGAAAGTCTTGACAGACCGATAGTCACACACGCATTAGGATCCAAAGCGTGCCGTAATTCTTGATTTTGCTAGATGCTAAGTGTTAATTTTGCTAAGTGTTAATTTTGTTAAGTGTTAATTTTGCTAAGTTTTATTTAATTTGTTTTCGTAATTAAGTGTTTCTTCTCGACGTCGACAATGCCGATCCCGCATCCTCGTCGTCGAGTCACCGGAGGAGGTCACATGCTTGAGACAAGGGGCCCTGTCAGGGACTTGGCTCCGCCAGGCTGGTACTCGGAGGTGCTGCCTTCCGGGCGGCGCAGCTTGGTGAGGAGCCAGCCCGTCGTCGACCCGGAGGTTCTGTGGTGGCGGCCGCATGGGCCACAGACGATCGAGAGGCTTGAGTCCCCCGTGGAGGTGGTACAGTACCATGTCAGCAAGGAGAACGAGCATGTCCGACGCTACATGGAAGCTTTGGAGGCCAGGTCCGACAATACCTGGCAGATTCTTCAGGGATCTCACTGGAGCTATGTTCCTGTGATGGTTCCTTCTCTTCGGGTGTCCACTGCCTGCCCCGATATCCGCCGGGCGCTAGGGTTCTAGTTAGATCGATATATTGGCTAGCTACTATTATGATGTATTATTATGATGTATTAGCTAGATCGATGGAGATTAGCCGATGTATTGAAAATTATCCAAGATTATGCAGATGAGATCTTTTCTAAGAACTACTATATATGTATTCGATGATGCATTATTAATTAACTATCAGTTATTTCTCTTCTTGAATGCATGCTAATTTAAATACTAATTTTTTTATCTATATTATTATGGACTAGTTATTAAGCTATGGACAATACCGGTAGAGCTCATGAAGAGGACATCTTCGACATGATACGCTCCTCCAAAAACCCAGCGGACCTTCGAGGTGTATCACATGATCATGACGATGGCTAACAATATCTGAACGATCACGGTGATGGATATGAGACCGAGGAAGAACAATTTATGTTCCAAAATCCGGAACAACCAACAATGTTCGGCGAGGTATATACACGTATTAGCCTCTGCTGATCATTACATGTGTATTAATTGATTTGTACATATATATTAACAAATCCTTATTATTTTAATTATCAGCCCTCCGGATTGAGCCAATCTAGTAGAAATGTACGAGGCGCTGCCAAAATATTGGATGGCAACATAAAGCTCAATCTTGATGCTTTCAAACATAATGGTGAACCGACTCACCCTGAAGCCAATGCCAAGACATTTGTGCGTCAATGCGGAGTGGTTGTTAGGGACGGAGTCCCGATCACAATGCATGAATGGATTCAGCCAAACGAACCAAAACCAGGAGTGAATTATGTTGATACAAGAATTAAATATGCCCTTTGGCGAGAGCTCATGGAGCATTTCACCCTACCAGATTCTCTCTCGGAGCATCAAAGGAACAAAGTTAAGGAGTTTGCTCTCCATAAGATGGCCGACGCGTTCCAGACTTGAAAGAAAAGATTATGGACCGAGTACAACGCTAGAGGCAAGAAGGCGCCCGAATTCAAAGGAATATACGAGAAGGTAAGGGATCACCGGGACGCATTTATCGAGTACAAGACATCGATAGCTGCTATGGAGAAGTCGGCAAAGAATAAGATAAATGCTGAGAAAAAAAGTATCACCATAAACTAGGGACAGGTGGATACAAGTCAGCCATTCCTAAGTGAGATGCATTAGAGAATAAGATGCTTGCTGAAGGGATCACTCCAGTAACCTTCAACTGGCCCAAGAGGTGCAGGAATTGGTTTTTTGCGCATGGGGGAAAGTTGGACCCAGCCATAGGGAAGATTATTGCACTGTCCAGTCTGAAGCATGCATCAGATGAGTTGATTCAAGCAATAAAAGATGCCCAAGAAGGACGGTTTCGCCCTGATAGAGAGAATGACGAGCTTACACGCGCCCTCGGGAATGCCGAACACGGAGGACGAACACGAGGCATGGGCGTTGTTTCGTGGTACGAGGGGTTTGCGGGATGGCAGGACAGTTATAAAAGCCGTTCGAGAAAAAAGAAGGTGGAAGCAGACCGACTTTCGAAGTTGGAACAGAAGTACAAGCAGCAGCAGCTGCAGATACAGGTACTGACCCAGCAAAGGGAAACTCTGCAAAAGGAGGCAGGGCAAGAACCCGTCTCATCTACAATGCCGAAAAGCAGCGTGGGTTCCACGGGGGCACCGCTGGGTCACACCTCCATGGATGATATCACCGAGAAGACATCTTGTGAGCTATTCCAGAAAATGAAGAACATACCCGTGCGGGCTGCGACGAGCTATGCTTTACCAAATACACCTGATGTTCTTTGGCATTGCAATCCGGTTCTAGCTGGGTATGCTCGTGTCGCGGTGGACGCAATAGAGCCGGGATATGATGAACTATTGCTTGACATCCCTGGAGGTGAGGGGGAGTCCACATTGGCAGAAGCCGACCGTGGTCTCATTCTATTGAGTAAGGACTGCATCGTCTTTCCACACTCGGCGCTAAGGCCACCGGCTCCTCCGAGTATTGATGTCCAGCGCGAGGGATCCCAGCCAGAGGCATCGCAGCGCCAGCAGTCCTCCCCACCTCGTCAGCAGTCCTCCCCACCTCGCGTGCAGTCACCTCGGCATCAGTCACCTCGCCAGTAGTCCTCCCCACCTCGAGCTCCCCCACAGTCGTCCCCACCTCGAGAGGCGTCCCACGTCGCCAGCAGTCCTCCCCACCTCGCCATGAGCAGTCCTCCCAACCTCGGGACTAAGCACGACGCGAGTCCATATCATCAGCGATATCGATCTCCGCCGCGTGAGCCAACTCCACCCCGGCAGCGGTCCCTCCAGCAGGGCTCCCAAAAGAGGAAGGCCACCAGCAGTCCTCTTCGGAAGAAAGCAAAGAAGAAACCTGAGCCTCCGGCCAAAAGGAAGCTGCCTTATGACATGACACAAGAGGAAAACAAAATTGAATGTGATCTCCAAGTGAAAGCCTTTTTTGCGAAGAAGACCGTGCCGCCAAAGGAGGTAATACCGAAGGAAGTCCAAGAGCACTTTATGGAACACTTTATTGATCGACCCCCGGCATATGTCGAGCGTATGCCGACAGACTACGAGTGACAGATTCAAAAGGCAAGTGAGTAGAGAAGTCGGCTCAGCCCAAGGAAGAAGTCTAGAAGTACGGCATCAACTAGCGGGAAAACAGTTCCCCAGCTCGGAGAACAATCCAAGCAATTGATCTCTCCACTCAAGGTGAGTACCAATCCAAGCAAGCAATCGATCCAACCAGTCGACGTGCAAGGCAACCCAATCGACCTCGAAGAAGTAGAGGCTGCAGGCCTCACTCTTGACAAAATCCTTGGCACCGAGGAAATCCGCGGGTTCGGTAAAACTGAGTACACAATGTAATATGTCGTTGGAAAACCTCTTGTCACACCCGAGCAGTATAAGGAACTACCAACTGCGATGCGACGGTTGCATGATTGGTACATGCGTGAATCAAAGCAAGGGGAGAAGGCGGTCATGGTCAAAGTAAGGAAAGAGCATTACGTCAATGAATGTGACATATGTCTTGATTTCTCAAAACACATGGACACTATCGACAAATCTCTCATCAGTTGGACCACATGGACTCTATCGACAAATCTCTCATCAGTTGCTATTGTCTGTAAGTGATTTATATCTTTAATAATTTAAGTCTCTAGCTAAGATCGTTCATTGGCTTTATCCTCACTATATATGTTCTTTTCTATGATATTATGCAGATTGAAGATGTGGGAATTGAAACAAGAGGAAATCGATGACATTGGGTTCATCGACGCAAGTACGGTTAATGGTCATGTGGTCAAACATTATGCCAAGGACACAGAAGAACTGTTGGAAAATTTTCTAGAGGCACTAATGAATACCAAATCTACTATAATATTTCCTTACAACATGGGGCGAGTGTTTACTCTCTTGTGTACTACAAATTCTATTTTTGCTTACTAGCTCGCTGTCAAGTGTAGTTGATGAGTTATATGCGCATGCCTGCTTAATTATCTAAACTTTTGCGCACAGACCACTATATCCTCCTATATATTATCCTCGCGGATGGACTTGTTCAAGTGTATGACTCACTAGATACACCAGAACAATCATACGTGGACTTGCATTTTATGATAGAACGGTAATTTTAATTTTTATCGACCTCGCTTTCTTTCATTATTTCCTGATATGAAAAGTAATTATAATAACTCTTTCATTCTTTTTCTTTGCCGGGTAGTGTTTGGAAAAAGATGATAGAAAAAATCATCACGGTCGTCAATGAAAACCGAAGCTGAAGTGGAAAAATATGCGGGTAATTAAGTAGTACTACTAGGTCCGCGCATCTCATTAATTCTATTTTCAATACCATTATCATGCTCGATTATTAATTATCTTATTCAATTCTATTCTTTTGCAAAGTGCGCGAAGCAGCCACGTGGCACAAATTTATGTGGATATTTTCTCTATGAGAACATTCGCATCCAGACCGAAGACAATTCCAGCTTTGGCAGATGTTGTCGAAGCTCTCACACGAGAAACGCTTCGTAGCACTTCAAGAGGAATTTACGGCATTTCTTTTTCAACATGTCATTGATGTAAACGGAGAGCATTATTCCTTACCGCCGCCTCAATAATACCAAAAAAATCAGTAGTAGAGAACTGAGATTTCATCCGGAGCACTAGCTAGCTAGTCCCGGTCAGGTTTTGGGCCTTAAGTTAATTATAAGTCCCGAATTTATATGGATGTGTAATTCCATTTGTATATATATATATATATATATATATATATATATATACTGTGTATGACATATTGTATATTATATTACATATATATATATATATGCATGAACTTGTGTACTGTATACAATATGTAGCACCGTAAAATAAATTTGAAATGAATGAAAAACATAAAAAATAGAGAGGAAAATTAAAATCTAATTAAAAGCTAAAATGAAAAAAAAAACAGAAGACTTAGTACTGCCAACCGGTACTAAAGGTCTTCCACCACCAGTTCACGCTGGCAGCCACGTGGAGGGCCTTTAGTACCTGTCCGTGGTCCAACCGGTACTAAAGGTCTGGACCTTTAGTCCTGACCCTTTAGTACCGGTTGGGGACCATCCGGATCGGGACTATAGGCCCGTTCTACACTAGTATGGACAAGGGACACACGGAGGGGTTATGGGCTGTTGATATCGGAACATGCAGCCCGTGACCTCTCTGCCGCTGGTATACAAGGCCACAACAGTTTGTGTTCGACGCGCAGGAGGATGAGGCGTTGCAGCCGGCGGCAGCCGGGTTGAGGAACTGCCGTCGGGCGGCCGGCGACCATGAACATGATCCGCCTCTTCACAGGTCAGGTTCGAACTCGCACATAGCGCAACTCCATTGACCGCGTATAATTCTGTGACGGTCCATGACTCGGGAAATGTTGAAAGGGTTTTGTAGAGGGAGCACCTATTCTCTATCTCTTATTCCACACATTGCGTGAGATATTAGGGATAAATAAGCAGAACTATTAATCAGCAGCGCTTGAGCAGACCTTGTTTAGGATTGGTCTGGGACTCAATGCGCGGGTACCGGATAATAAATCATGTTAATATATCATGAGTTCTCACATGATGAAGATGCTTCTTTTTTGAAAATTACTGCAACTAAGTAGCAGAGTTCGCATAAAAACAGAACAGAAAGGAAAACACCACAGACGTGCTAGAAACATAAAAGGAATCGATTACAGTTTATGAACAACAAACAGGGACACATTTGAGCAGATTACCAAACTTTAACTAACCAGATGGAAAAATAACTCAGTAGGAGTTTCCCTTTCACCGTCCCGATAAAGGCATTAATTCTGACATCCCACCGGTATAACCAGACCGGAAGGAGTTCTCCTCGTTGCTTACTCCAGAAATCGTCAACTGAAATTGCCTTCGAATTTCAGCATCCATGGGGTTCATACTACTAGTTGAAGCACAACCAGACAGCTTTTCGCTTGTGACTACTGGCAACAACTCTTTCAGCCTTGAAACAACCTCGGTCATGGTCGGCCTGCTGATGGCTGCATTTTCGACGCAGTTCATAGCAAGGTCTACCACACTCTGGAGTGAACTAGCATCGTACTGATCCAACAACCTTTTGTCCACGATGTCATGAATATTGCCCATGGCAATCTTATGGCGTACCCAGTTTGGTAGATGAAAGGTTTGAGGCTCCATCAATACTGGGGGTTGGCCAGTGATGATCTCCAAAAGCACGATGCCGAAGCTGTAAACATCTGTCTTGACTGTGAGTTGGAAAGTTGCATGGTACTCAGGGTCGAGGTAGCCAAGGGTGCCAGCAGCAACAGTAGATATGTGTGTGTGAGCATCATTAAAAGCCCGGGAAAGCCCAAAATCAGATATTATCCCCACCAGATTCTTGTCTAGAAGGATGTTGGGGGTCTTTACATCTCTGTGAACTATTGATGGGGTGCATGACTCGTGTAGATACTCCAGCCCTATAGTTTATTGAAGTTCACACTTAGTCAAAATAAGCATATGTACATACAATACATAAATTAGTAATAACTGAAATACGGACCTTGTGCAGCATCAAGTGCAATATGAAGTCGTTGTTCCCAATTCAAACTATAGTCATCTCCTGCTTCAAGAAATACAGGATTAATATAAGTTCCTTGATACGTGCATAGGACATAACTATATGTTTTTATTATTGGTACTACTACCATTATTATTACTACTACTACTTCTACCCCCACTAGTACCACTACTACCACCACAACCACCACCAGCACCCACTATTACTAATATTATGTTTATCATGTTGTACATATATTTATGCTAACAAATTATGCGCACCTCCTTAATTCTTAAGCATAGAACCAATTGATATATTAACATCTTAAACCTGCATAAAACTAATAGTGTGTTTATCATGTTGTACATATATTTATGCTAACAAATTATGCGCACCTCCTTAATTGTTAAGCATAGAACCAATTGATATATTAAGATCTTAAACCTGCATAAAACTAAGCTTTGATATTCGACTCATAATTTTCCTTCTCTTTACGAGAGTTTTTGTCATATCCAAATCAAATTAAAGAGAGAACCAACTATTAAATTCTTACTTTAATTTTTCCTCTACAGTTGATTTAATTCCTAATGGCTTCGAAAGATGCTTTCAATTCCATCATGTCAGGGTAACTATGTTTTCCTCAGTTTGTTAGTCACATATAAATGAACAGTTAATTGAACATTCCATGGTTGTAACTTCAAGTATGTGCAGCTAGGGCCATACTTCTTACTACATAATCAACATATAGTAAATTAGGTCTGCCAGCTCAAATACATATAGTCTTGGCAACCCACCACACATGTAACAAGAAATCATGTTGACAGTAAGATGTCAAAAGGTGGACTACTTTGACTTTGGAGTTCATTTTTGTAGTTATGGACATGTCCTATGATTTTTATATTACTCTATCTATGAAACACCATATATTCATATAATTTGGGAAGTACCTGTATCCCAAGGTTGAGAGTTGTTGGTTTTGGAGGAATCAAAACCCTGAATTTATCAATCCGCATTTTAGATTTTGCTGATTTTATTTTGGCTGAGAGTTAAATTTATTGATTTAAGTCACAAACAGACTCTATACAAATTTAACTACAACTTCACAAGTCAACTATGTTTGATATAAACATTAATAAAAGGTAAACAATTAGTAAATAAACCTCCTCTTATGAGCTGTTGAAGATTCCCCCTCGACATGAAGTCATAAATGAGAGCGAGGCACTTCTTGTTTTGGCAATATCCTTTCAAAGTCACAAGATTCTTGTGATGAACTTTCGACAAGGTTTCGACCTGCGGGAATAAATATAGTTACCAAGCATACACGCCAAATACATTTATTAGATATAGAGTACATAAAGGGTATATTTTTCTTGATGACTTATTGTATACTCTCTATTGAAGAAAAAAAATATTCAGCCATGTTGGTTTCGTGTTATACCTCAGGTAGGAAGTCTGTTGACTCCGCTACTGATGTTTCCATCAGCACCTTAACGGCTACTTCATCACCATTTTCCATTTTGCCATGGTAAACAATACCAAAACCTCCTTTTCCAATGATTGATTGAAAGTCATTTGTTATGATCTTGAGGTCTACATACGTGAATCGTCTGAGATCAACATGTAGGGAAGTTTCCTCTTCATACATGGCATAATCCTCATGGTCTGACTTACCTACATAGTAAAAAAGTTATGTTTACATGAAAGTTTAGGTATGAAGTTGTTCTCTAATGTCTACCTAATTTTATTGCAGCGATGAAATGGGATTTTAGAGCGTAAAAGTTATATTTTACCTATCCAGCATAACTTCCGGATTATGCACATCAATACTAGGAGGGATACCAGTACCACGGGAACCGTCACTGCGATAACCATTGTTTGTACGGTGTTCTTCTTCTTATTTGAGCAGTATGTATCTTTGAATTTTGAGCATACGGGGTTGCCTTCCAATCTTGTGACACAAATGCACAACATATCTGTAAATCATCTCTCAAACATATGAGCTACAATGGCTCTACAAAATTATGATTGCAAGATACCTCTGTTTTATAACACGACTAACCCTCTCATAGTTCTTATAAGGACTTCCAACCTCTAAATTAACAGACTGCATTGTTTTCAAGTCGCATCCCATTATGAATAGGTCATTATCTTCCTCTCATGTTGAAGGCTCACCAATGATAAATCATTTGTAGTTACTAGATGCTAGTATATGTTGGGGTACGTTTGGATCAATAAGCACTTCAAAAGTACGACTATTAACTAATTGGGTGCCACAGCTTAGTCGCATTTGACGAGAGTTTATGCATATAGCTGGTTGAACTATAGAAGTATGGTGCTGCACAAGTAGAAAGTGAACATGTGTAGCTCTTGTTTGGCAAGGCGTGCCAAAGGAACATAATGTGTTTCCACCAATAATTTATATAATATTTGCAACTATTGTTTCTAAATGTCCAATTATTTCTGTGATAATGAGCCGTGGGTTGAGCCTATTGGTGTGTTTTTTAGTTTGATCAGAAATAGAAATATATCAAGGAATTGCGCAATAGAGAATGTCAAACCTTAAATCAAGCAAACCAGCCTGAAATCTTCGAAGAATAGAATCGGGGAGTGGCCCAACGAGCTGGTTGTTTGACAAGTTGCTGGAAAATAATAGTTAAAATTATTCATGTGAAATCTATATCATCAACCAAATATGCAATCAGACTTACAGAATTTTGAGTGACTTTAGTTGATAGTCTGGAATAGCTCCCGTCAAATTGTTGTGTGATAAATCCCTATGCATGTTTTGTGCTTAGGGTCAAAATTATGTTAACATAATCGCAATAAGTGTCTAGCATATCAATACATAGTGGTAAGTACCACTTACAGGTTTTCTAGGGATACCATGCTCATGAATGATACAGCTAGTCCACCTTTCAATCCACTCGCAGAGAGGTTTCTGCAAAAGCAACTCATGTTACAAGAAGCTCTATTAATCTAGTGATTTCATCGAGCTGACATATATTTCTGTGGTCAAGGTTTAAAATAAATTGCATGTTTTTCATTTCAAGTAAATTATCTGTGTTATCAAGATCTTAACAAGTAAGAAATATGACCGAGTGTTTGTATAGTAAAATATATATACATATTAATACATATATGGAGAAACACTTAAATCACGAGGTGACTTTTGCGAAGCATTAAACTTATGCACTTAAATTGTTAAAAAAATTGAGATCCAATGCCTTAATTTCAAATGTATATGGTATTATGTTCTTACACTGAAACAATCCTTGGATTCTGGGTGCTCATTGAGTAGTCGCAAGTCAAACCTTCCCAAGAATATTCTCTTGGGGAGCACGGATCTCCATTCCAGTTTATTCGTGTCAAATTGTAGTGGTTCTTGACTTCTTTCATGTAATTCACTACAATAGGAAAAACACAGAAAAATATGAACCCAGGATTAAAAAAATATGTATATGTTGGTTATAGGGCTTATATGTTTAACAAGATGAATATATGAGGGCATCCTTTTCATTTTCCAGATTGGATTTCTAATGATAGAGGTTAATTTTCAAGGTTTGTATTTTCTTGGGGTGTCTCCGTATATAAAAGGAGACACCTGCTATTGAATTAAGTATACTAGAAGCTAGCCTAAGTTCCCCCATTTCTCCCCTTTCACTAGCGGAAACATCTCCAACAGCCTAAGCGGCAGGTCATAATAACAAGTTGCGTAGTTATTTCAGATGCAAGTAATCTTTTCATATAATTGAATAAATTATATGAATTCCTTGCTCAACTATGGTCTTATCCATGGCTCATTGGCAATTTGACCTCTATATTCTGACTTACTCGGGAGTTGAGTATACTAGTGAGCCAGCCGGCTGATGAACTTGTTTCTACTACTTTAATGAGGATCCTGACAATGCCAAATGGAGTCGTGATATAATAATTTCTTTGTGAACGCATGCATCGATTGCATCACGATCATGTAAATCTGTCATATATATACGTACTAAATGATAAGTGTGTAATGAACGTGCATTATATAATCAACTTACCATCTTTCGAGTCAGTAGTGAGGTTATTCATCGGAACGAGGAAGTAGAGCTCTTGCGCGTTGATCAACGGCGGGAGTGTCGAGCTGCCCGTATTGTTCAGGAGAAAGGTTGCATTTGGGTTGTGCAAGAACCGGTTGTTCTGGTACAGGCTGTCGACCTGGAATCGTGAAGGGGAGAAGCCTGAGAAGAGCAATTCGCTGGCGCTGTAGATGTCGAACCTCCTGTTCGGGTTGCTCCCATTGATCTCGGCAAAGTGAAAGATTGGGAGAAGCTGCAGGCTCTTAGTGTCTACATTGGGATGTGGTGTCATGGAGATACTCATCCCGGAGTAGTTCATGTCTAAGGTCAAGGCATTCTGCATGATGACCGACGGTATATTGAAGAAGTTGTTGCCGGGGAGGGTCTCCACTTTATTGGTAGTATTGAGGTTCATCCAGGTGTTGTCTATGGCATGATTGTACCAGATGCGGTCATAGTTGTCCGTTGGATACCTTAATCGAACACAAGGACACCAAAAAGACAGATGAATAGGTAGCACGGTACAGTTTGGCATTTATTTACAATTTGTACGGGATCTAGCAACCCTGACTACTCATCGCCTTGAGATTTACTACTCTCTCCGTTCACTTTTCTAAGTCATTTCAGACAAGGAAAAGTAAGCTGTTTTGCATGCTGTCCTAAATCTCTACAGCGCCTTACAAAGTGAACAGAGGGAGTAGTATTAGCTTTTGTTAGAAGCAATTGCAGGATAAAGGAAAAAAAGGAGCAAACAATTTATGGATTAAACTGGCAAACTGAATCGAAAACCATTGGCAGGCACAACTTAGATCTACTCCAAAATTATTATGGACGGACGAGACCCCTCATCTCACCTTGTGATTAAGTCGGTGATGTTGCCATATCTGACTCGATCAAAAAGGTTGATTGAAACGGAAATATTGACAAAAGGGTACATCGTATCTTCGAGTGGCCTTAGCTCCAACGAGGATATGAAGAGAATCCCTGAACCCAAGTTTACCAAGCAGACGGATATCGAGTTGCTCGGAGCAACGGTGAGCAGCTCGCTCCATCCCACCTCCAGTGGGTTCAAGTTTGTCAAGTTCACCATATCCCAGGAATTAACGCCGATATGGAGACCAAACAGAAACAGCGACCCGTCTAGACTCTTGTTCAACCCATCATAGTTTCCATAAGTAAACGTGGCTCTCAACAGATACTTCTTACCGATGGTGGATGGCAGTGTATAGCAATTCCTTGAGCCGTCAGGAAAGCTCCTCAGGGTTTTTTGTTGCTCATTGCTGGCATTAGCCATAAACTCTTGAGAAATCTGTTTTCTCATGCCACCCTCGACAAATCCATCGTCAGGATCGAACCGTAACCCAGTGGTGCTGTCGTTGTAGGAACTGCTGTTTCTCAATCCACAGTCGATGCTTATGAACCCTATATATACAATTGAGAATATGTATCAATTTCATGTGTTCCAACTTCCAACAGTGTGGGATTGATGCAAAGATCATTAGCTGTGCGACTGGATATTCAGAAATTGATAATGTATGAATGTTAAGATTTCTATAAAGCGTGATTTCTTTAAGTTGCATGCTGAAGTAAACAGAACTGTACTGCATGTACATGGAGCATAGCTTAAACAACTGTAGGATCTACAACGGAAAAGCTTAAAGAAGTGTGTTACCAGAAGGAGTAGGCTGGGCGTGGACTTGAATCATCATGACCAGGTTGAGCAGCAGCGCCAAGAATAAGATCCATGCCAGTTTGGTACTTGGCCAGCAAAGGAAATCGATCGCCATGGTTTCAAGCAAGAAGCGGCGCACGTATCTGATACAATTGACTTGTGGAGTTAGTTATATAGAAGAGGAAAATATAATTAATAAGCACGGTTTAGTTCTTGCTTCGCATGACTTGGCCTCGATCGGGCGCATGCATGCGGTTAACTCGGTCCTATAGGCTATGCTAGGAATTTTGTTTGACTATCTTTGCAATTTTCCAGCCAGCGTGCGTTTTGTCGAGCCTTGCAACTCGGTCTAATAAGCTATAGCGAAAGCACATGTTTTTTTCTTTGTGAACATATAGCGAAAGCACACGTTAATCTTTGTTTGACCCAATTTTGCTACGCTAGGTTAAAGGACTTACAAACTACAGTTACAAGTATAAAATAAAATAAAAAAACATTCAAGACGAAAGCCCACGATGCTAATGTAATCACATAAGCAACCCGTGGTTGACCGGACTTACAAACTACAGTTAGAAGTCTAAAATAATGTAATCACATAATCAGCCGGAGTGCTTTGGTGATTAGGGGTATGTTAGATGTTTTTTATCACGTGCTGCTGATTCGTGTCAGGAAAAAACCGAAGATATGATGTGAATGCGCGATACCTGGTCGTTAGGGAATTTAGTAGAGTCCCATTAAGGGCTAACCTAAATTGCTTTAGTGTCCATTTGTAGTTAAACCAACTTTTCAATGCAAGAAAAGTAACGTTTACAAAAAACTATTATTCGTGTAGTTTTGTTTCTGCATTTACCTAGAGTATCATTCACGTGATAAACATAGGTCGATGTATCTTGCAAACACTAACCTGGTTGTTGGTTGGGTTAAAGGCAATCCTATTTTTAAGTGCATTCAATTGTGGTAACAAAATCTAGTTTTCTATACATGAGATCCTATCGCTTTTGCGTAAATTTATCATGTATGCTAATTAACTTTGTTACAATTTTGTATACATGTGATACGTGTTTGAAATACGTGAACCAACCATCGTACTTGGCAGTGGCGGACCCAGAAATACCGTGAGACCCAGGCCGTCCCAGGCATCCTTCGAGCATTGTAGCTACACTAAAACACTATAGCTATAGTCTACAAAGCAAACTTGTTGTACGTCCCAGGCAGCCGCCCGGGCTGCCTGGGGCTGAAACCGCCTCTGGTACTTGGCATCAAGGGGTGGAGATTTTATCGATTATTTCTCTGTAAATAACATGGTAATTTATAAATCGTGGACCTAATAACTTACGCACAAAACACCGTGATAACTTTGACCCGGGAAAAATCATTGTGAAAACACACCCTCGTAAATTTTGTGTATATAACATGGTAATATACGCACCGTGGACCTGATAACTTACGTATAAATACCATGATAAGTTTGACCAATGAAAATGTTTGTTCAAACGTACCCCCAATAACTTCTGTGCATGATAACCTACATACCACAAACCTGATAATATATATACAAACACCGTGGTAACGTTGACCTAGAGAAATAAAAGTTGTCGCAACATACCTCCGATAACTTCTGTAAATAACATGATAGTATATCCACCTCAGTCCTGATAACTTCAGTACAAATACCACAGTGCCTTTGAACCATAAAACGAGTTTGTTCAAACATATCCCGATAACTTATGTGTAAATTGCATGATAAGTTACGTATCACAGACATGATAAATTGTGTACCACGAAGCAGGGGTGGGAGTTGTTTAATAACATACACCCGATAACTTCTCTATAAATAGCATGGTACTATGCGCATTATATATGTGATAACCGACGCACAAACACGATGGTAACTTTGGCCCTGGATGGGAAGGAGGGGAGGAACTTGTTTGAAAACATAGTCTCTCTCGATAACTTCCATGTAAATAGCAAGGTAATATGCACACCGTAGACTTGATAATCTACATACAAGTACCATGGTAACTTTGACCTTAGGGAAGAAAGTTATTTGAAAACATACCCTCGGTAACTTATGGTAAATAGTGTGGTAATATATGGGACCACACATCCAAGATGATAACTTACTTAGTCTAGGCCTGATAATTATTTGCACCAAAAAAGTTGTCAGAATATAGCAAAATGGCATCTAGTTTCATAAATCTCATCAAGACATATTTATTAGGTGAATACGATTTTTCGATCGGACTGACGGTTTAAGTTATAAACATTTTAACATTTTGAAATATGGAGAATTTAGAATGACATCAATTTTTTTCTCTAATGCATGCACGCATGTGCATGTGAAAAAAGGGTTGGAGAAACTATTTTTATGTCAGTAATGTACGTGTAAACAACATGATAACTTATGACAACTGACATGATAACTTGCATAGCGCGCGTGGTAAATTTTTACCTAAACAAAAGTTGTTGAAAAATACAACCATGGGATCTAATTTTGAAGATCTCGTCACGGCGAAGATTTTATGTGAAAACGATTTTTCAATCCAGAGGCGACGGTTTGAACTACAAGATATTTTGAATTTGCAGTTTCTGAAAAGATTCCGCTGATGGCATCGGGTTTTTTTTTTGTCATTCATCTAGTTAGAAAGGACTAACCAAATGGACAAGAATGAAGGAAAAAGTATTTGTATGCATACATGCAATGGTCTAAGCATGATGCGTGTTACTTATTCCGCGGAAGGAAGGTGGGGATCTATTGCTTAGACATAATCATAATCATTTGGTATTTAGCACAGTCCTTATATGTGTGTGTGTGCGTGCACACGCGCGTGGTGTTGTGTTGTGTTGTGTTGTGTGGGTGGGTGTGTGTGCGAGCATGCGTACGTGTGTGTGTATTGTTCACAAAAGGTTATTTTCCATCCAAACTAATTTTACGTCCGTTTCAAAAAAAAAAAATTTGATATACAAATAGTTACATTCATAATGATTCACTATATAAAATTTGTCAATGTGTCTTGATGGTTCCGTCTTTGTTGATGGAGGACATCGCCGCCGGCACGGTGTCTTGAACGTTCCGACGTTGGATGGAGGACGCCCCCGTCGGCACTGTGCCTTGGCGGGTCCGTCTTTGTCGATGGAGGATGTCGTCGTCGGCACTGTGCCTTGGCGGGTCTGTCTTTGTCGATGTAGGACGCCGCAGCCGGCACTGTGTCTTTGTGTTCGGTTGTGTTGAGAGCCAACCATTGATGGACACCGACATGAAAATATCGTCATGCTCATGCTTCAAATAACTACGCCTCATCGATCCAGGTCGAGGTATATGTCGCCCAGGAAAAACAATCAACACACCTAACGCAGTGGATGTGGCGAGAAGGCCGGGGTGTAAAGCTTTTGGCCCTACGACGAGTGGTGCTGGCGTCAATGGACCTACAACATGCTCTGGGTGACTGGTACAATCAGTAGCATCCCGTAGCTTGACAAGGTTGGGAAGTTCTGTGGAGAGATGGGTGTAGCCGTAGCTGGCGAGTTTTCTTTAGAGAAGGAGGATCATCCCCGGCCTCTGCATCGGGACGATGCATACAGCCATTTTATTAATTATTTACAAAAAAAACTTACAAAGAAATATAACAATACGTCTAAGCCACCGTCTAGGCGACAACTGTCGCTACTTCTATCCATCTGATGAAGGGATGCTGATAGTCTGGACCTAATACAACAGACCTTGCAGACAAACCTAACATCTAAGACCTGATGCCCCAACCAAGCCACTTGCCAGGTATGGGCACCCACCCGTACAGCGTGCTCTCAGAGGCTGCCGTCCCAACTGCCACTACTCCATCTTCAGAGTTGTACTAACGCATCATCCTTGCCTGGTCTAGCTGCCGTCAACGCCACCACGGCACCCAACGTACCACCACCCTGCACGCGAACTGCTTAGCACGTCGCGGTCGCCGCCGGTACACCTCAGCCCCATGCCGACAAGTACCACCAGCCGACACAACTTCTCCGGAAGATCTGTCGTGCGTAGCACCTGCCGACCAGGCATGACAAAGCATAGCACCTGTCGCCCAGTCATGACTTGACATCTCCACCGAAGCTCCGTGCAAGACAAAGCCGCTCCATCTCCTACCTCTGACCACCAGCACTGCTCCACAAACGATGCTCCCAAGAGAGAAACGCCACTGCCGTGTCCTCATCGTCCGATCTGGAAGACAAGATCCTAGGGTTTCCCCAGAGCAGTACGAGTGGGTCGACATAAGTCACACAACGATGCCTTCATTAAGGTAACGACGTAGAACGCCGTCATCACTCGAGGTCGGCTCGGTTTTCACCGGCAACTATGTCTCCCCGACTCGCAGCCAGTACTGGATCACGGATCCGGAGATCCGAACATCCAGCCTCAGGCCGACCACCTCTGACGAAAGAGATGACCACCACCGTCGGTCGCATCGGTCAGAACAAATCTGACCGGATGTGCTGCCGACGAGACCACCAGGCCCTCCATGCCACCGCTGCCGATCTGGGGGTACTATGCACGACCGCATCCTAGCCGTTGCCGCCGACGCCTGAAAAGGCCGGCCGCTGCGCCCGCAGCCCATGCCGTCGTCCATGGCTGGGCCGCCCGCCACGCCTAGTCGCCGCCGTCCAAGGACGGGCCGGCCACCCTCGACCTGCTACAGTCATCCGCCACGCCGCAGAACCCAGATCGGCCGCGCCATCACACACCTAGGGGTCCCACCCCAACCCAGAGACGCGTGAGGTGCTACGCTTTGTCATGCCACATGCCCCCGCCACCGCCATCGGCCCCCGGGCTTAGCTCGGCGGCGTCCCCCGGCGGCGGAGGAGGGAAAAGAGGAGGGAGTGCTTGGCGGTGGCGGCTAGGTTTCTGGGCTCCGCCCCAGTCGCCCTAGGAGGAGGGCGACGCGAGCGTGATCTTGCAGGATATCCAACTATTCAACTCACTCAAAGAAGACATCGTTGGACGTTGCTCCCCAAGATTGAATGTCAATTATGCTTCAAGCCATGTGGTGAGCCTTTTTTATCAGTACTGAAGATAGTAAGATGGATGTCGGCGTTTGATACACTGTGGAATTTCAGCAACACAAGACCAGTGGGCCAAGTTCCGAACCGAATCCACTGGTGGTTGCAAGGAGCCTTTGAGGCGAACGAATGTTAGGTGTTATCTGGAAGTGGTTACACTTTCCTCCTCAGTCATGTACAGTAGCTTTCCTTCTCAGTCTGGAAGTTTAGTACATATATAATTGTCCGTGAGTGATGATCCTAGCGATGAGAAGTTGGTTGGTTCGATTGGGAAATTATGAGGATAAATTGTTGAGATTTATTATTGCCCTAGGCCCTAACTTAATTGGGAAATCCACAGAAGGAGTAGGCTGGGCGTGGACTTGAATCATCATGACCAGGTTGAGCAGCAGCGCCAAGAATAAGATCCATGCCAGTTTGGTACTTGGCCAGCAAAGGAAATCGATCGCCATGGTTTCAAGCAAGAAGCGGCGTATAAGCTCACAAGTGACTTTTGGCGTTAGTTATATAGCAGAGAAAAATTAATTAATTAGCACGGTCTAGTGCTTGCTTGCGCATGATTTGGCCTTGATGGAGTCGAACAAAAATAAAATCCGCCCGACCATCGCGTCGCCCACCCCGGGCGACTCGGGGGAACCCAGCCACCGCCGGCCAGTCACCCCTCCTCTAGCCTATCCCGCATCACCGTTGCCGGAGGGCCGGCCGGCTAAGCCGCGCCTGGCCCTGGGATGGCGGCGGCGGGGCTGTTCCTCCTCCCCCCGCACCTACCCTCCTGGCCCGCCCCGCCCCAGATCCACTCCTGGCGGCCCTGGCGGCCCTCACTGGTGGCAGAGGCGGCCTCCCCCAGCGGCTCCCCGGTGGCCTCTTCCCCGACCTGCTGCTGCCGCGTGTAGCTTCGCCCCGGCTCCTGGCGCGTCGTTCCGTCTGCCTCGATTGGATCTGGGCTTCCCCCAACAGGTTATGGTGCTCCCCGGCCAGCCTGCCGTGGTGGACGGGTGCCCCCTCCTCGTTGCGTCCCCCACCCTCACCCCGACCCCCTCCCTCTTCTCTGGTCGGCTTCGGGTCCGTCCCTCTTGGGAGGCAGATTGGAGGCTCCTGGTTGTGCCCGGCGGCCGCTACTTCCTGTAGGGCGTTGCCCGAGAGTTTAGCTGCGTGCGAGCGTCTTCACCATCCACCCCTCTCCCCTCCCTCGTAGGGGCGGCTTTGACCCGGTGGCCATTGGACCCGCGTCCCCTTCCAGCGTCTATGGCCGGTCGACGTGGCTTCGGATCCGGCACACCCGGGGAGCTGCGCTATTTCCGGCCCCTATGGCTCGCCGGCTCCTTGGCATCTCCGCACCCAACACCCTGCGGGTGCTCTTGCTGGCCGTCCATCCCGACACATCTTTTGGTCCGACACGCCCTTGGAGCTACGTCCCCTTCCAGCTTCTTTGGCGCTTCGGTGCCCCTGCTGCTCTGGTCCCAGTGGTCGGGATTTGCGCTCCCATGCATATCCTAGTTTGTCTGGGGCTCCAGACGCCGTCGCATCCGCGTTGCCATCCGTTCCATGCAGTCACGCAACCTTGCCTTCCTCCGAAGCTCGCATGTCCGACGATGACCAGTGCCTCCTTTGACATCGGGCGTGGCTCCCCTTCCAATAGTCGCAGTTCCGGCCTATGCTTGATTTCCTCTTCTCCGACCTGTGCTCCGACAGCTTGGAATTGCTCGGAATTTGGCCAGGACGAAATCCCTGCATCTCATGCTGGTAGCGGCGACACCTGCATGTGTCGTCCCCTTCTTGGAGGCGCTGTCATGGCCATTATATGTGCCCCTCTTCGAGCATCAGGGGAAACCGTAGGTTCAGTTTTCCGGATCGGACGACGACGATGTCTTGGTGTCGTTCTCCTTCGTGAAGGCGTTGTCTTGTTTGCTCGTGGCGTCCATGGTGCTGTCTTTGGAGATGTCGGTCGTCTAGCTGCTGGTTGAATCTAGCTGCTGGTTGAATTGTTTCTTGGGCCAGAGAGTTTAGCTATGTTTTTTATGTTTGGGTCGAGTTTCGTGTCTCTCTGTTTCGTGCATCATGTTGGAATTAATAGAGATACTTGCGGTGGGATTTTGTTTGGCTGTCTTTGCAATTTTCCCGCCAGCGTGCAGTAACTCGGTCCCTCACGCGTTTATCTTTTTTTGACCCGATTCTGCTATTCCAGGTGCTCGCGCGTTTGGACGAAATGCTCAAATTGACGTTTATCGTTTGCAAGCCGAGCTATGGGGCTTCTTTTAAAATTAGGAAACCGCTTATAGTAAGAACCAGCGGCCACGACCGCATCTAAAACATTGTTTTTTCCTGTTTGTTTCTTTATTAGTTTTTGGTTTTTTATTTTTCCTTCCAGTTTCTTTTTTCTAAAACAAAATTTTCAAAAATTGTTAGCATGTTTTATCAGACTGTTTGCAAATGTCAAAAATTGTCAGTATTTCAAAAAAAAAATTCAGGAAATTCAAAAAAATGCTCAGACTTTTGGAAAATGTTCACATTTTATAAAAATGTTTGGAATATCTAAAATTATATACATATTAAAGAATGATTTCTATTTTCGAAACAAGTTGCCATATGTACTGGCTATGTCCGTTCGTGTCGAAATTCAAGTTTTACATCATCTATATCAATCCATATGATGAAATAACGAAATAATAAAATATTGTTTGACCCGATGAGTGCTCGATAGGGTCAGGTTCCACGATGGGTTCGGGCCTGGGTCTCTTGCTGCACACATTGATAGGGTCTTTGGTTTCCGGAGGACCTGGTAATTCGGCCAGGCATGGTTCTGGTAGAGTTTGACACGATCAAACCCGACCAAACTACCTCGCTTGTGGAAAAAGTTCATCTCTTTTTCCATATAAAATTTGAGAAATAATCGTAGATTTTGTAAATAAAAGATCTACCTATTCCTCATTTTATTTTAAAAAAGTATGATTTTTTTGAAAAATCTACCTATATAAAAATTCTACAGATTTTGAAAAACTAATGTAGAAATTTTAAATATTTGGTAACATAATTGAAAAAAATTCGCAAATTTCATCAAAAACTTCACTAAAAAGTTCAAGAAATTGAAAAGGATTCCCAAATTTGAGAAAAAGTTCACAAATTTATTTTTTATTTTAAAAAATTCGCGCATATGAAAAAATAGGAAAAATGAAAAATAAAAAACAAACGAAAACAGAACAAGACTTGGTTTAAAAAACTTGAAAAAATGCCTAAATGTTCAGAAAGTTATATTTGTAATAAAATAAGAGTAAAAGAAAGAAAGTTGACACAACAAGTAGCCTATATTGGTTGGTTAATAGGTTTGGAGTTCAATTCCCCGTCGGTGCATATTTTTTGAAAATTAAAAAGAATTGGCATGCTTGGCAAGGGTGACTGTATTTTAAAAAGACCATCTTACCTTTTATTATAAAGGCGTATGAAGAGATCTCCTCCACTGATATGTTTAGGTGTTATACCGAAGCAGAACTGGAAATTAGAAGTTAAGTAAATGAAAAACATTCAAGACGAAAGACCACGATGCTAATGTAATCACATAAGCAACTGCTCCTCGTCATGGCGTGCTGCTGCTGGGAATGTGGAGGCGAACGTATCGTTTCTTGATCAGCAAAATGATACCATTCAGCATGGGAATATGGATGGTGAGCTATCTCAAAAACAATGATCATCGAAATGATAGTCCACATTATTTAAGAAGCCGGTGTATCCGGAATCCAAATATAAAACACTTCACTGGATGGGTCTTTGGCTGCGAGACATGCCGCCAACCGGAAGCAAAACAACATGCGAGCTAATTGATTAAGCTTTCGAATCCGTCGGAGTATGGCTGCTCGGTTGATTGCCTCTGTAAATTCTATCTTATTTCATACGTAAAAGGACCGTAAAAATATAAACATCGCAAAATCTATATTATGTTACGCAAAATTTCAAACCTAAAAATTAGTGTAATATATATATATATATATATATAATGTATTTTTTCTGGTCTTATGACCTATATTTACATAATGAAATAATATGAATGTACTATTTGTATAGCAAATATAGTTTATTTATGAAATGATTGTAAGATTAGCGCAGGTAAAGAATAACATATTCTGAAATGGCGTGGCGATAATGGGCGTAGACATTGCCGCCATCAATATGGCGCCACAATTAAAAAAAATAATGGTGACATTGGATCCTATGCCAGCAGTATATTACATGATGCTCGCGTCCAAATTGGTCAACGCCAGCTATACATCTACACTATCTTTTTTATGCGCTGTTGTGCAACACCAGCAAAAAAAATTATAATAATAAAAAAATCCATCAGAAACTAAGAGCTTAAACTTCACAAAAGGTACAGATCAATTAAACATACTCATAAGCTTAATAAGAGTTTAAAACTTAGTACTAATGAACTAAACATACTCATAAACTTCATATTTTAAAACTTAATTAGTACTGCACAACTAAACATACTCATAAGCTTTACAGTTTAAAACTACTCAATATCATTAAGGATTAAGTCCAGCTGGCGAAGCTTCTTCCGATTGTTCTCTTCATCTTTTTTGAAGTGATCAATGTCTGTCTGTAGGTTATACTTCTCTAGCCTGTATTTTTTTGCCATCATCAAGTTGTTCCTCTTCTCCGTCAACTCATCCCTCAGATCCCTCAATTTGTTTGACTTACTTTGGGCATTAGCACCCTTTGCGAGCAAACTATCACTTTCATTCATCAGTAAGGCATTGCCTTCTTCGACTTTTTTGATGCGTCAGTCTAAAGACTCTAATCGCCACTAATTCCCCTTCTGTACATCACCCACCGATTCGTTATTGGTTGATGAATTGTCCATATGTGATGTAATGAAAGCTCGCCATCTCATAATATGAAGATTTTAAAAATAACATGCAAAATTTAAAAAGAACCGGAACATAATTAAGCACCGTAAAATTTTGTAAAATTACGAATCATTATAAAATACCGTGTGTTTTTTTATCTACCATGACAATTTATCTACATGTTATACTACAACTAGTTTTAAAGGAGTTGTACTACAGCTAGTATATGATGACAATTTATCTATCATAACATTTATCTATCATGGTGAATTAATCTAAATGTTAAACTACATCTAGTTTAACAGGAGTTGTACTACAGCTATTCTATGATGACAATTTATCATGACGAATTCATCTACATTTTAATATAGAATACATAAGGAACAAAATTAATGAATGTACACTCTGAAATATGTCTATATGCATCCGTATGTACTTCATATTGAGATCTCTAGAAACACTACATAAGGAACAAAATTATCTATCATGACTTATATTTAGAAACGGAGGGAGTAGAAGATAATTGAATTACCTGTGCTTGAGTCGGGCGGGGCGGGTCTGCGTCGGGCGGGGCGGGCTCAAGTTCCTCCTTCGACTGTGACGGGACGGGTCGGGCGGTGCGGCAACGGGCGGGGCGGGGCGGAGACGGGCAGCATCGGGTGGCGGTGGTGGGGATCGAGAGGAGGACGGTTGGAGTTGGGAATCGAGAGAGTGGGCACGAAAGGATAAGATTTTACCTGTTAAAACCGATTAGTGTTGGTGTGGGCCTGAATACGCAACACCAGGCCTAATGTGCAACGGCCAGTACTAAGAAAATACTTATGGTGTAGAAACTTTAGGCACGGCAGCAATAATAGGTGAAAGGCGAGAGCACTGGAGTCCTCATACAAGTGACGATTCAGTAGAATTTGATCACCACCACTATACCACTATGTGTGTAGCAAAAACGTGCAAATTTAGCCAGCGTCAACACTATTTTAAAATATTAGTATTGGCATTAGAGGGAAATGGTGCTTCACAAACTAGAGTTGTGGCTAGCCATTTTGCACTGGTGATGTGTGTGTGCGCACGCGCATGTGTTCATTTCGCCTAATTGACTGGGCTTCTTAGTTCAAAAGCAAATACTACAATTTTTTTCTTGGGAACGAATCGTGTAATATACCATTGGAGAACTCTTGACAGCTAGATTAGAAGTCATATATAATTTTTTTTGCAAACTCCTCACGGTTTAAGAGCATTTTTAAAAATACCTTTTTTCAAATTCGAAAACGTGAATTGTATTTTAAAATTATTTTTCAAATAGTTTGTCGGAATTGGGAAAATAAGAAGGCCTTGCAAAGCTGGTGAAAATTGGCCTCTATTATGCATAGAATGCTTTTTTCAAATTTCATATGGCTTAAAAGTAATTTGGAAACGGTGAAATGTTGGGTGAAAGGCATTTTCGTGATTTTTTGCAAACGATTTGTCGGAGTAACATAAATAATACGGCATTCAACAGCTATAGAAAATGCGAAACTTTTTGCGTATATAAAGTTTTACCTAAATCCTTATGGTTTATATTCAAATTTGAATACGGTGGAAGTTGGTTTCTAACTTGATTTTTTTAAAAGTTTGTTCAAATGGGGCAAATACTGTTGGAAATATATGGAAAACCGAAACTTTGCCATGTTGGATATTTTCTCAAATTCGCAACCGTTTAATAGTAATTTTCAATACGGTGAAACCTTTTGTGCCTTTTGTGCCAACAAACAGAGTACTCGTACTGATCTCCGTGCATGTTTGAATTGAGCATGTTTTCACATTCCGAATTTTACTCTGTTTTTTGGTACAGTTTTCATCGAATATTTTTACGGTTTATCAGAATTGAGTAATACCATTGCAAATCGATTGAAAAGACGCATCTTATTCTTGTTGAACAATTCCTCACATTCACCACGGTTTAAGAGTAATTTTAAATTTGATGAAATTTGTATTTGGCCGACGTACCTTGAATTTTTTAACCATTTTATTAAAACGGAACATTTAATATACCGTTGGAAAGCAGATGAATAAAACAGATTTTTCTTGTTTATTTTTTTAAAAACAATCATTACAGTTTAGGAGCGGATTTTGAAAATATCAAAAATTCTTCTTTTTTGAACTACTAACAGTGTACTTTTTTACCAGTTTTTTGAACTGACGTGGGTTGTACGTTTGAACTTAATGTGGCAAAACTTTTTAGGTTTTCTTTCTACCCTTCTTTTCATAAGAATCCATCAAAGATTCCGAGGGGCGCTCGGCAGCGGTCCTGGGAAACCGGCGCGTAATTCAAAATTCCCTACGCGAAACCCGCGTCAACCCCGCCGGCCCTGCTTGGCAGCTCCCTCCCGATCAAGGGCCCGCTCGGCATCCCGGCCGCGCGGATCGGAGGCCGGCACGCGCGTTTGACGCCTCGCTCGCTCGTGGCCCGGAACCGCAGCGTGGGAGGAGGGACGAGAGAGGGCGAAGGGGAGGGGCACTCACCCATGCCGAGGAGCTGCGACGGAGAGGGGGAGGGGGGCGTCTCCCGGGCACAGCGAGGTCAGCCAACGGTACTTTATATAATAATATATATAGCAAAACGTCATTTTGGAGGACGGGTGCACTGGAGCCCTATATTTTGAATAGTGACAAACCACTATTTTAAAGTTTTAAAAAAATCTGAAAATAAATCAACATGTTTATATGGATGTATATTACACATGTGCAAACTTTGATGTTGAAATAAGTAACCATGTGGGTTGCATAAAAATGAAAAAAAAATCTTGATTTTTGGAAAGATGAATAATGCATGTACTATTCATTATTTAGAAATCAATATTTTATCATTTTTTGTATAGCTTAGATGGTTACTGATTTCATCAGCAAACTTTACACATATGTAATATACATCCATATGATCGTGTAGAATTGTTTTGGAATTTTTGAAACTTTAAATGTGATTTTGAAAGTATTTTAAAATAAGGTCCTCCAATACACCTGGGTTCCAAAAATCCACTCATACCCATATGCGACCAAATCTTTCACGTATGCAGATAATCTATCCCCGGGTTTTATTTAAAAAAAAAACAAAGAAGACAAGGATACTTTTATAATATATAGGGAATATACACAGGCGAACCAACACTTCAGTTATGCACGACAAATCGACAGACTATCTTCACACATGGGGTGAGTCTTTTTTGGAGGTGTAACTTAGAGGTTGTGTACTTTTTGGTTTGATTTTGTCTTTTATTCATTGGGTTAGTAGCTGTTGGTGGAGTTTTTGTCGCGCGGCATGCGGCCTCGGATTTTTGTTTTTGTTTTTTGTGGGTTGATGTAGTCGAGTGCTAAATTTTAAATAATTAATAATATATTGTTGTGTGCCTTGCTCGACGGAGAGGCCCAGGATTGTCCTCCTTTTCGATAAAAAAAATAGATACGAATAGAGTATCTAGAGTGTCGTTTTTTGGCCCAAAATAACCTAAACGTAAGTTTTTTGGGGCATCTCCGTATGTTTTCATCATGCATTGCCATTGGAGATGCTCTCACACCATGGAAGAAGACGGGCTCGGCCATGGCATTGGAGGAGACGAAACGCGCAGGCACGCATGCAGTAGCACCGGTGTGACCACAGGACGAAATGAATCCATCTCAAACGGAACCGATGGCCTCCTCCTAACTGTAACCGCGCATTAACGTAATTAACTCGCCGCGCCTGCGTGTTTTCAGTTGTCGAGGAGACGGATGGCCGCTGGACTAATTACGTTTGAACACTACGAGGTTTTGAAAATGAAAATGCGTCTCTGTCATCAGCAGTCAGCACCTCACTCTCGTCCTCGTCCGCCTCGTCTCACCCCGGCGATCCTCGGTTCTTGGATCAGTAAGTGCATGCAGACATCACCGGCCACTCCCAACTCATATCACACGATTCTCATCAGATCCTATTTATGTTTCTCCCAGCTCTACTATTGGAGGTTTGTTGTCAGGCATGGCTTTCGCTGGTGTATCTCTCATCGCCAACGGCAGGCTGTGCGCCTCCACCGAGTCAGTCTTCGACTCCGGCGCTGACAGTGGGTACCACTTGCTCGTTGTCGAAGGCTACTCATGCACAAAAGAGACAACTCCAAACAGAGAGTGCATCCAGTCTCGTCATTTCATTGTCGGAGGTCGTAGCTGGAATGTCCACTACCACCCTAATGGCGTTGGCGATGATGACCAAGAGTTTATCTCGGTTTTCCTTGTCCAGGACGGTTATCTCAGGGACCACGTGGAGGCTCACGTTGTCTTTAGTTTCATTGACCAGCCTGAATTGCGAGTATCAAATCTCATCCGTCAAAACCAACCATGTCGCTTCTGTTATGATCCCCCATTTTTTACTGATGATCAGCCAGGGAGATTTGTGACGAGGGAGGCTTTCGAAAGATCAAGCCATCTCAAGAATGACAGCTTCGTACTACGGTGTGATGTCGTCGTCCTCGAGGAGATGTATGTTGAGAAAGATGAGGAGTATGAGCCTCCTCATCCGTTCATCAAATTGCCACCGACCGACTTGCCAAGCCATTTTAGAGACCTGCTCCTAACCAAGGAGGGTGCCGACATTATGTTCGAGGTTGGCTGCAAGAAGTTAGCTGCACACCGCTGTGTGCTTGCAGCCAGATCTACATTCTTCAAGACACAACTCTTTGGTGCCATGAATGAGGGAGCTACTGCACCAAGTGTTGTGCAGGTAGATGGAATCGAAGCAAATGTCTTTGCTGGCTTGCTTACTTTCATCTACACTGACGGAATGCCTGACTTTGAGGATGGAATGCATGTTTGGTTGCTGAATAGTGACAGTGGTGAAAAGCATGCAATATGGCTGCTGCAGTTGCTCGAAGCTGCGGAAAGATACGATCTCCAAAAGTTGAAGTTGATCTGTGAAGAAAAGTTGGCCAGTCTGATATGCAAGAAAATGGTGGCAGGCATTATTGTCGTGGCTGAGCGGAGACAGTGCCGCTGGTTGAAGGAGGCGTGCTTGGGGTTCATTAAGACTCACACGAGTTTGCACAGAAATTTTACGGCTGATGGCCTGGAGAAGGTAATCAGGACCTGCAGCCCCTCCGCTCTACAGGAGCTCATTTCCACGTTTGCTTTGCAAGAAGGGGCAGGTTTGTACTTCTTGTGTATACCATCCGACCCTAGATATGGCAGGGTTACTGTCCATGTCAATTATTATTTTTCGAAAAGGAGGGTTGTCCATGTCAAAAAAAATTTCGAAAAGGAGGGTGTCCCCCAGCCTCTGCATCTGAACGATGCATGAGGCCACTTTATTAAAAGTTAAGTATCAAATCCAAAAAAAATTACAGTTGCTCACATCAGAGCCTGGCGAAGAAGATAAACATAGGTAGTGGTTACAACGGGCGACAAAAAATGGGTAAGAGACTACTCCCCTATCCTATTACATGACCGCCATCCAAACTGGTTGAATATACCCCGATCTACCATCTCCCATCGGGCAGATCCAGTAACCATACGCTCCCTGGCATCCGTCGGAGTTAGTAGCGACCACATACGGACTGATGATGTGGCTCTGAAGATAACCTGCAAGAAATGAAAATTGGTTTTTTTGTTAAATACCAAATCATTCTTGCAGTTCCATATTGCCCAAAGTAAAGCACATACGCTGACACGAATGTGTTTAGTTGTCTGTATATCCACTCCGTTAAGCCACGTCCCAAATAACGTGTGTATGCTAGTTGGTGGTGCTATCCTGAAAGCAATATGAACTGATCGCCATAAAATTTGAGCCATTGGACAATCTAGGAATAGGTGTTTGATAGACTCATCATGATCACAGAGGCTACATCTTCGAGATCCAGTCCAATTACGCTTTGCCAGGTTGTCCTTGGTGAGTATAACTTGTTTGTGGACGAACCACATAAACACTTTGATTTTTAAGGGAACCTTGACCTTCCAGATATTACCAGTTGCGGGGATAGATACCACATTTATCATATCCAAATACATGGACTTAACGGTAAACACTCCGTTATTCGTTAATTTTCAATGCAACCTATCTAGATCATTGGTAAGATGAACATCCATCAACCTTCTTACTAGATGTAACCCCAGCGGTCGCCAATGAGGTTCCTTCTGAACCGAATATTTAGAGGAATCGATTGTAATACTGTTGCAACAGAGGCGTCTCTACGTTGAACAATATTATATAGAACTGGGTATTGCACAGCTAGTGGCGCCCCCCGAGCCATGTATCCTCCCAGAATCTCGGTAGTACCGTTACCCATAATAAATTTTGTCCTTTAGAAGAAAATTGATTTTACTTTCATCAATCCTTTCCAGAAGGGAGAGTCCGTTGGTCTGGCGGTAACCTGCGCTAATGTCTTGTGCTGCAGGTACTTCACAGAATCTGCGCCCATGTGGCGTCGGTTTCATTGAACAATTTAAACAACCATTTGCTGAGTAAGCATTTGTTCTTCATCTCTAAATTTTCGATCCCTAAACCCCTTGGTCTTTTGGACGACAAATAATGTCCCATTTTGCCAGTCTGTATTTACGTGTTGTTTCGTTGCTCTGCCAGTATAAACGTGACCGATAAAAATCTAGTCTTTCCGTACCCCAACTGGGACTTCGAAGAAAGATAGGAGAAACATTGGCATACTTGTGAGCACCGAGTTAATGAGAATTAGTCAGCCTCCATATGACAACAGCTTACCCTTCCAGCAATTGAGTTTCTTTTCAAATCTGTTTTCAATACATTTCCATTCGGCATTAAAAAGCTTACGATGGTGAATTGGAATTCCCAGATACGCGAACGGCATCGAGCCCAGCTCACATCCAAACTATTGTCTGTAGGCCTCTTGTTCATCTTTGGCATGTCCAAAACAGAATAGTTCACTCTTATGATAGTTTATTTTTAGCCCCGACAACTGTTCAAATAAGCACAATAGCAACTTCATGTTTCTTGCTTTAACTAGGTGATGTTCCATGAAAATGATGGTATCATCCACGTACTGTAAAATGGATAGTCCTCCATCCACCAGTTATGGGACTAAGCCACTAATCTGGCTATTCACTTTAGCTCTTACTATTAAGATTGCTAACATATCAACCACTATGTTGAACAAAATCGGTGACAACGGGTCACCTTGACGAAGACCCTTGTGTGTCTGGAAGTATTTACCAATATCATCATTCACTTTGATACCGACACTGCCTTTTTGCGTAAAAGACTCGACCTGACTCCTCCAAGCCTCGTCGAATCCTTTCATGCGCAATGCTGTCTGCAAGTATGGCCATTTTACCTTATCATAAGCTTTCTCAAAGTCCACATTGAAGATGACTCCATCAAGTTTTTTTACTGTGCAGCTCATGCAAAGTTTCATGAAGAACCACCACCCCTTCTAGGATGTTGCGGTCTGGCATGAAGGCTGATTGTGAAGACTGCACCACGTTATGCGCTATCTGTGTTAGCCTATTTGTTCCAACTTTTGTGAAAATATTGAAACTGACGTTAAGGAGACATATTGGGCGGAACTGTTCAATCCGCACTGCCTCCATCTTCTTCGGCAGAAGAGTAATTGTTCCAAAATTTAGGTGGAAAGTTGTAGCTGACCCGAGAATAGGTCATTAAACATTGGCAACAAGTCATCCTTGATTATGTGCCAACATCTCTTGTAAAACTTTGCCAGAAACCCGTCTGGCCCTGGTGCTTTACAGTTTTTCATCTGTGTAACAGCCTGAAAAACCTCTTTCTCGGTAAATGGAGCGATTAGGATCTGATTGTCGTCCGCCTCTAGTTGAGGAACATCTTCTATCCTCGATTCATCCAAGGATATAAAACTATTGTCTGGCTCCCCAAACGATTGTTTGTAATAGTTGGTGATGTATAACTTGAGGTTTTCAAGTCCCACTATTGTTCCTTCATCTTGCTCTAGCCGATAGATTTTTTTCTTCTGGTGCTTCCAATTTGCAATCATATGGAAGAACTTCGTGTTGTTGTCCCCATGGACAACTTTTCGCACTTTGGCTCTCAGTGCCCATTTTAATTCTTCCTCTCTCAACAATTCCTTAAGACGCCTTTCAGCCTCTACTTTAGTCTCAAGTTCTGTGGTACTTAGAATGGAGGACTCCGCTTTGAGATCCAATCCATCAATGATTTGAATCAGCTGGTCCTTTTCGATTTTGTAAACACCACTCAAATGTTTGGCCCATCCTCGAAGAAATTGTCTTAGGTGTCTAATCTTATTCTGCCATCTGTCCATATTGGACTGCTCGCCCGAATCTTTTGCCCATTCCCGGGCCACCAGCTCCATAAAACCTTCTCTCTCAAACCACGCCAACTCGAAAGAGACCTGGGTTTTATTCCCAACATGGGTAGGCTCCCCAGAGTCCAGTAGGAGAGGTGCATGATCCGAAATTCCCCTGGTCAGGGCTCTGACCGTAACTAGGGGAAATTTCTCTTCCCAATCCACACTTGCAAGAACTCGGTCTAGCTTCTCAAAAGTTGGAGTTGGAAGTGCATTAGCCCAAGTGAATTTTCGACCTGAGAGTTCTAATTCCCTCAAGTCGATACTTTCGATAATGGCATTGAACATGAAGGACCATCTATCGTCGAAATTATCGTTATACTTTTTCATAACGTCTTCTGATAATGTTAAAATCCCCCCCCCCCCCACCAGAATTGGGAGTGTCTCCTCGCCACATATTCGGACAAGGTCCGCCAGAAAGTCTGACTTCAACTCTGGTTGTGCAGCGCCGTATACTGCTACTAGGGCCCACTGGAACCCATCAACCTTTGACCTTACCCGAAATTTGACTGCAAATTCCCCGAGGAACACATTCCGAACCTCCAAGGTTTCGCACTTTACCCCAAGAAGGATCCCACCAGATCTTCCTCTTGGTGGTAGACAATGCCAGTCAAAATCAACCCCTCCAGTAAGGGTGCTCAGGAACCGAGAAGTGAAATTATCCCTCCCCGTCTCGGAGAGGGCTATAAAATCAAGTTTATGTTGAGTAGACGCATCTGCCAGGAATCTATGTTTAGCCAAGTCTGTCAGACCTCTGCTATTCCAAAAAAATCCCTCTCATCTATCATCATAAAAAAAATTAGCCTTCCTATCCCTCAAACTTCGGCGTACCGCCGAGGCCGGATATATTTTCCGTCGCCACGGACGTTTAGGCTTCTGACACTCATCAACTTGGTTCATACCACCAAACTCAGTAAGTGCTTCGCCTTCCGTCACCGAAGGATTTGGTATATCCGAGCTGTCATGTTCCTGAGACTGTATGGGAGACTCCACTAAGTCAAGGCATAAATTATTAAGGATTCCTAAACCCTCTAATTCTGAGTCATTTAACGGTTTAACTGCCGCTATGTTTCTAATCACTTCCATAGCTCGTTCTGCCTCGAGATCTAGTAAGTCATTAATCGATTTCGCCATCTCTATCCCATTGCTCCCTAGATTAACTCCTAACTCATGGGCATTATGCATAATGTCTTTCTCAGTGAAATGCAAAATAGAGTTAGCAGTATTGACCGACGTACCTGTCGTGACCTCGATATCATGGAGCTTCGCTGCCCTCATGGCTCGCCCAAGCTGTAGGTCATCAGCATCCGGCTGGAGTTGGAGACGGTTACTCATCCGTCGACCCTCGGACCGAGGATCCGCTATACCACCGAAGGCCACTACCTCGTCCTGCGTGGGTTGGTGCATTAAAATCAATGCATTCACCTCTGCAGACGAATGTGACTGTCGTACGCACAATGTCGACGTATCTGCCAGAAGAGAATGACGTACCGTATCAGCAGGTGTGGTAGAACCGGTATCCGGTACACCGGTAGCATCAGGCGCCCCCCGCGTCATATCTGCCGACCTCGGCGTCCCCAGCCGGTCACCAACGGACCTGCTCATCGTTTCGTGTCCCGGTGCGTCCATCACCCCTTCTGCCCCCAACATCACGTTAGGCGAGGTCGTCATCGTGGGGTCGTGTTGCGGAAGATTCACCGTGGCATGGTCCATCCCGGTGGACCCCTTGAAACTCTGGACCGAATTCAACAAATTCGCATTATGACCAGGATGCAGCAAATTGGAACAATGATGGGAAGAATTTACCTCTGGAGTTGAAGCCTCGGCCGGCGCCAAAGCCCGGACTGGCACCCCGGTCGTCGGGAGGCGGGGTTGCGTGCCAACAGCCCCCGCCCTCAGCGCGGTGTCACAGCAACCTACAACCGATGCCGGCAATGAACCACCACTCCGATCAGGCTCCATAACGGTCTTCTTGGGTTCATTACCCAAGGAAAAAGGCTGCAGCTTAGTGCCTATTTGTGTCCTACCAAATCTTCGGAGACGCGCCGGCGCCGACTTGGCCTCAAAAGATCCAAACCTGAGCGTGTTAGATGGCACTGAATCGTTACCTCGCTGAGTGGTGCTAGAAGTCGAGTCGGTTTGAGCTTTCGGGCCATTAGTGGCCTCCTTTCGTGTACCTGGGTGGCCTGGACCCTTACCTGCAGAGGATCCATCCCCGCCAGTGGTGTCCATGTCCTTTGGGCCATCGTCCTGCTGTCCGACCGGTGTATCTTCTAGTGCCACTTCCAGGCCATAGGTGACACCCATATACATCCAGCCAACAACGTATGGTACAAACTCAAGATTGGCAATGCTGACCAGTAAGCGCGCAACTCCATTTGCACGTGTAAAGGGCATGTCGACCCTCTCTGTTTTGCCAATAAGAGATCCCAGACTCCATGTGACAAGGAAGTTGTTGATGGCCTTTGGTGGAGCACCAAAGAACCTGACCCACACCTGGATCAGTGGTGTACCCTGAGGTTCCTGTTGCTTCCATTCATCAAACTCCATGATAATGCTGGTCTTTGGAACCCTGCACATCCCAAACTTGAGAATTCGAGCTTGATCTTCCTTGGATGGAAACTCCAACTTAAAAGATTGCCCCTCCACTCGAACTACACGCCAGTCAAAATTCCCTGGGGCTAATTCTCTCATCATTTGTTCAATCTGAGCCTCAGTCATCACGCCATTAGTGACCTTAAATAATCCCGGGAAGGAGGCACTGTCGATGTGTTCAATCCACTCAGCCTCAGGCGACTCGAAAAACATCAACTCTGAACAGCAAACCCCATAAATGGTGACCACCGGTTTTGGACCAAGAAGAAGAGGACAATTCACGGACAGGTGTTTTGGCTTCAAACAATACTCGCAGAGTTCCATCTTACACTCTGCCACAACGTGTCCTGGTTCCCCACACCGAAAACAGGTAAGCTTCTCCTTTTTGCGCACCCATTTTGTGGGTTTTTCACCGTCCGACTTTTCAGAACCTCTTTCAGAATTAACATCTCTTGAAGGTGCTTCTGTTGGTGTAGGCACCGGAACCTTGACGGCCGCAAGAGCCCTCACCGCCTCTAGAACCACCTTTGGGAGAGCAGGTTGTGCCGCATTAGCTCTCGGCAACATCGTCGCTAGCGTATGTTCCTCTATCTGCGACGCCTCCGGTTGGTGCCTAGGGGGTAGTGGTCTTCTGCCTCCCCCTCTTCCCCCACGGTAGTACCTAGGGTTCCACCATTTTTGTTGGTTCGGGCCTGATGGTCCTTCCACGAAGCCACCCGGTGGTCCATGAAATTCTCGTGCCGCCCCGCCATCCGGGTACCAACCATTGCCGCGGCCACCACCGTGCGAAGACGAACCACGGTGCTGTCCCTCGCCGTAGACATCGAGGCCGTCGTCGCCCCAATGACCCCGAGGAGGCAAGCGCTGATCATTGCCATCAAACCTGCCCCGATCACCGGCCTGATTATCGCGGCTGGCAGGGTTGTTTCCAGCCGCTCGCCCAGACGGCTGCGGAGCTCTTCCCAAGTGTTGGGGTTTCCGCGGTGGCGGGGGGCCGTTCCCTCGTCCGGCCATGCCGGCACCGCTCCTGCTCGTCAGACCAGCAGCCGGTCTCGTAGCCGGAGGTGATAAGATCGTTGCACGCCCAGGACCAATCTTAGGGAATCCTGGCGTCGGTCGATATCGAACCCTAGCGATGCGTATCCCTCGATCGACCAAGCCAGATGCCGCGGGGGAGGGCACCGGTTTAGAAATCCCAGTTTCGGGCCTGCATGCACTCATGCTAGATTGGATCACTTCTTGGGCCACATGCCCAGTTCGCGAAGTGCCCAGACCACAATCCGCTACTTTCGGCCCATCAGCCCTAGTAGCGAATCCAACCGAGCCGATCTCATGGCGGAAACACTGTTCGTGACGGCCGCGGGTGCCGGCCGGCTGTTCACCGCAGGGTACTTCTTCCGGCGACCACGATCCACCACTCTCCAAGAGTGGATGAAATCCCCAACGTAAGGGCTGGTAAATCGACCTTGGGAAGTGGCCCAACCCATGGTCGGATGGTAAGTTGCTTTGAGCGAAGCTCATGTCGTCGATTAGGCATCATACCTTTGTCTTTGCTCAAAGCATTCCTCGGTAGGTGTTTAACCGAAACGCCAACTTGATTCAGAGGCAGGACCTCTGGTGAAAGCATTTCGTCCCCAATCACCGGTTCATCGTCATCGGACTCGCCGGACTCGTCGTCCGCCAAAGCCCAGAAACGGCTCCCATTGCTGGCCGCCGAAATGCCAGGCCCTCACAGAGCTTAGGTTCCGCACGGTCCAAGTCATCCAGTACCGGAACTGATGGATTGTCCCTGATCATCGACAGGTCAATGATCTCGCGATTCCTTTCCAGCTCCGGCGACTCCTGTAACATCCGAGTAATGCTAACATTGTAAATATCAATAATTAGACTCGTACCTGCGTTCAATGTTTCGCCCGATCGAAGATATCTTCCGGCAAGAATATCGTCGTCAAGATCCATCACCGTTGTCCAATTGGATGGTGAGTGAAATTGAAGCACCCCGGCTCGCCATTCCGAGTCAGATCCTGCAGTTGAGAAACGAACCTCCCATCTCGAGCGCTCGTGATCCGGATCCGGCCGTCGCAGGTCCCCTGGATCTCGCAAACGACCAGGATGGATCACATCTAGTCCAATCGCGGTTGACGCCGGCTCCGACCGAGTGGGAGCCGCCGGTGATGGTTGCGGCTTGACCGCCGTTTCCGGCGTGGATGAGGTGGCTGTTTTTTCTCTCTGTGCCGATGGTCTCTTTTTTTCTTCTGTTTTTTTTCTTTGTTGTTGTTGGCGGTCTGACACAGAACTTGTTAGAACGTGGGTAGAATGTGGCAGTTACTTTGCCAGACCTTTTTTTGTTCTTTGTTTTGTCCATGTCAATTGTACGTCTAGTTGCTTTGAGTACTACTGCTGTTCTAAATTTGATGGCAAGTTTTTGTGTCATCCATCCCACTGACTATATCTTTGGTATACTTTTTCATTTGCAGCAGTGGGCGCTGTTGTGGAACGGGCAAATGATACGGGCGCAGGTAGCGAAGCTAAAGATGGAGGCGAACGTGATGCTGGATTGAAGAGGCGTAGGAGGGATGCGGCCTAGAGATCATGTTGGCTCAGTTCTTCATAGATTGCTGTAGCTAGCGCTGATGTTAATGCTGGAAACCCCAGCCTGTTATCTTTTGCCCTGCTTGAACCTTGGAATACTGCATATGCATGGGGTCTTTGATAGAGCGGGCGTTTGGATAAATTTCTTTTTATTTAAAACAGTATTCTGTCTGTGAAGAAATATAAGAGCATTTGGATCACTACGTTAGTATCTAAACACGCTTATATTTCTTTATGGAGGGACTATGTTAAGCTGAAACGTTTTGTTTGGGTGCATGCACTGGCTAATCCAATCTGTTGCAGCTTGCAAGCCTACAAAATGGCCTGAAGCGTGCAAGTTTTTATCATGCCCCCTTCGCCGTTTAGGTGGTTTGCTTTAGAAATACATGCAAGCTTGTGTTATTATACCCAAACATCTCTTATCCATTGTTATCCAACCAAAAGATTGAATGATCCTTGATGCTGAGGACACTGCAGAAAAAAAAAGGCCATCTTAATAAGACCTTTGCTGAGATCGCATAAAACAGAACTCCACATGTCACTCCAGTCAATGGATGACAGCTTCGTCACGGCTCTTACTGTTTGCTTTGTTCCCTCCAAACAGAAGCTCACATTTTCTGTAATCTTTTTCTGAAATGCAGAAAAACATTGCCGAATTGTCTAGAACACTAGTAGAAAATGACCCATTTTTTCCGGTTCCAGAGGCCCATTTGTCCCGGTTCTAAAACCGTGACTAAAAGGTCAGGACTAAAGCCTTAAACCTTTAGTCCCGGTTCGCTCACGAACCGATACATAAGGGGTTCCACGTGGCCTCTGCGTGGAGTCCAGGTAGGAGGACCTTTAGTCCTGGTTGGTAACACCAACTAGGACCAAAAGGCGTCCACGCGTCAGCATCTGGCAGGAGCTGGTTTTTGTAAGGAGGGGTTTAGGGGTTTTCGTATTGTGTTTCCCTCTATTATTTTTGTGTTTACCATTTTTATTTTATGCTTTTCATTCAACTTGACGCTAGCTACTACATATAGCAATGAAAGAACCACTACGCAACATCGTCATGATCAATATATAGAAAGAACCATCAGTATCACTTGAAATTTGTTCAAGTTAAGAAACAAACATCAATGTATCACATTCATCTTAACATACTAATTAACTAACTAACAGTTCTTCAACTGATATATTTATGATTTAGTTCTAAACATGGTCAACAACAACCATTATCTGATAGTCCTTGCAGTTGCTCTTTCTTATAGTGATTACCACAAGGGTGTCCACCCTTAGTTCTCTCTTTCCCTTGATGAACTCTTGCCAGCCAGCCTTGTGGAATGATATGCGCCCGTCATCCTCTGTCTTGTATTGGACATTCGTGACTGGCCCTCTTGGTCCATGGATTACTCCAGCAGGGCCGACGGCGGGGATGTCCACTCCGGAAACCATCTTCAAAGGTAACTTCTGAAGACCCCATCATTAATAGAAAATAGAGAGCACAGAATGTTAGACATCTCCTCCATACTTGGTTATGACCAAAATGAGATGAAAGAATATAAAAGATCTCACCATAAGTTTTTTGACCACGTTTCTTTCACACTAGCTTTATCATCCGGAGTAAGCTTCTTCATCCTTTGAGAAAAAATTGCAGACATGATAGGACCATCATCTTCATCTTTGATGTCCTCCTCTTCATCTTGGTTGTCCTCATCTTCATCTTGGATGTCCTCATCTTCATCTTGGCTATCGATGTCATCTTGGTCATCTTGGCTAACAATGTCATCTTCGTCATCATCATCGCTTTGGACATATAATGTCCTTAACCAATTCACCTCTCCTATCAAGGAAAACGCTACGAGTTCTCCTCCTTTAAAATTGTTCACTGCAATGTACGGCTCCCATCCATCACCATATATGACGGTTTATTCTTTCCTTTGCGTAGATCCAATTCAAATTCGCGCTCCTCATCATCCTCAAAGTACAACATGTTACCATATGAATTGTTGAAGTCCTTCCTTATGTTGCATGGAACACAATATACAGCAGTTAATAATCAACAATAATGTCAGTAAAATAGCTAAACAGATGATCATAATTCAATACAAATTCAAGTTAAAGACCGTTACCACTGATTTTTGAAATCCCTTTCTCAAAAATACCCCGAACTGCACTGCAGTTACAAGACTGTCCATACATGAATTTTGACAGACCTTGCAGATCTTACGTCTCATGGTCCCTATAATAAGCCCAAGTAGTTGTCAAACGTAAGAAAATGCAATTAACACGATAGATCACCATCAACATATGAAAAATATCTATATATATATCATCATAATGAAAATAATCTATATATCAACATAATGAACTATATATATATATATATCATATCATCATCATCAAAGAACTATTTATATACCATATCATCATTTCATCAGAGAACTCATATCATCAACAACATCATCATTGCTCATACATCCATGGATCATATATAAAAACTTTCTATGAACAAAAAAGTAATTCTATGAACAAAAAAAAGTTATATGAACAAAAAAATTATACATCAATGCATACATATCCATGGATCATCCATATAAATCTGCATACACATCTGCATACATATACATCAACACATACATATGAACAAAAAAAGGCAGAGGCGGCGGCAAGCAGAGCGCGGGTGGGGCAGCGACGACAGCTGCGGCGCTGCAAGCAGAGTGCGGGCGGCCGGAGCGCAGGCGATGACGGCATCGCGGCGGGGGGGCGGATCGGGGAGCGGGGGGGAGGAGGAGGAGGAGAGGGAACGGCGCGGCGGCTCACAGTGGGAGCAGGGACGGCATCAGGGCAGCTCGGCGACGGTCACGACGGCAAGGTGGAGCAGCCTAACGCCGTCGGGGCAGGGCTCGGCGGGGGCGACGGGCGACGTCGATTGCGTCAATGTCGTCGGGGGCGGGGGCGAGATGAGAACTGAAAAATCTGGAAAGTGCTACTTATATACCCAGAGCATTGGTCACGGTTGGTGGCACCAACCCGGACCAATGGCCCCTTTAGTCCCGATTGGTGCCACCAACCGGGACCAAAGGTCCCTGTTTCCAAGGGCGGGAAACAGGGACCTTTGGTCCCGGTTGGTGGCACCAACTGGGATTAAAGGGGTGCGTTGGTCCCGGTTGGTTCCACCAACCGGGACCAAAGGGTAGTGCTGCCCGGGGCCAAATTTTTAGTCCCACCACGCTAGCTAAGAGAGCTCAAGACTGGTTTATAAGCACTGTTGCGCACACCATCTCGAGCTCCTCTCAACTGCAGGCTTCCGGGGCTAATCTATCACTGCTTGTGGGCCTATTGGGCCTTCTGCGGGCCTGAATCCTGGCCCAACAAGCTAGTTGGATTTCTAGTCGTATTCAGGCCGTGGTGAGCCAGTAGGTGGCATTTTTTTTAAAAAGTCTAGTTTTTTTGTTTTGTTTTTTTGCTTTATTTATTTTATTTTGTTCCTCCTTACTGTTTTTAGTGATTCTTTTTTCTTTTAGTTCACAAAAATTATAAACTTTTTGTTACTGCCATTAGTTTTCACATTTGAATAGTTTAAATTTTAATTTTTTGAAATTTGTGTGAATAACTACTTACTGCTAAGTTCATTCTTTTTGCTATTAGTTCATTCTTTGAACTAAATGGCCCTGAAATTGAAAAGCACTTCAAATAAAATCTGAAAAGGTTGAAAGTTGTCATGGTATCATCATTTCACCCACATAGCATGTGCTACAAAGTTGAGAGGGTTACGGCCAAAACAGGATGCGCTTCATGTACAAAACATACAATCTCCTTCGAAGTATCATGGTTTCAGACGAAAACTCATCTGTTACAAAGGGATTTCATTTTTTTGAACTTATTTGAACTCCAGACTTTTTGTGTGTTCAAAATGAACCACTCAAAGCCACACCATCAATTTTCGACCCTTTCTACCTTCATTTGGTATTTTTCATGCATTTACTTATTTATTTTAGCTAAATGACCCGGAAATTGAAAAGCACTACAAATGAACTCTGAAATGGTTGAAAGTTGGCATGTTATCATCATTTCACCCACATAGCATGTTATAAAAAGTTGAGAGGGTTACGGCAAAAACTGGATGCACTTCGTGTACAAAACAGACAATCTCTTTCGAAGTATGATGGTTTCGGTCGAAAACTCATGTGTTTCAAAAGGAATTTCATTTCTTCACATGTAACTTCAATGATATAGTTGTGTATAGAAAGTCTTCACTTTTTCTTCGCTTGTGTCCTTTGCTTATTACGCCGTAACCATGAATAATCTTCATCGTTTAACAAGGTGCTTGGGTCAGTCTTGACTTTGAAGGGAGGAATTTCATGAAACTTTTCATAATCTTCAGACATGTCTATCTTGCCCTCCAATCCGACGATGTATCTCTTTCCTGAAAGAACTATGTGGCGCTTTGGCTCATCGTATGATGTATTCGCTTCCTTATCTTTTCTTTTTCTCGGTTTGGTAGACATGTCCTTCACATAGAAAACGTGCGCCACATCATTTTCCCGGTTCATATATAATCCAGTCGTCACACTGCTCCGGGTGTTTGGAGCGCAGAATATTCTTGTGTTCATCGACATACGGGGTCACCAAGGTAGAATTCTGTAGAACTGTGTTGTGTGCTTGAGACCAAGAATGCCCGTCCCTACATATTATTGAGTCCGCTCCTAGCACGCCTTTTCCAGTCAGTCTCCCCTCATACCGCGATTGAGGGATACCAATCTTCTTAAGGTCAGGAATGAAGTCAACACAAAACGCAATGACATCCTCTGTTTGATGGCCCATCGAGATGCTTCCTTCTGGCCTAGCACGGTTACGAACATATTTCTTTAAGACTCTCATTAACCTCTCAAAGGGGAACATATTGTGTAGAAATACAGGGCCCAGAACGACAATCTCGTCGACTAGATGAACTAGGACGTGCATCATGATATTGAAGAAGGACGGTGGGAACACCAGCTCAAAACTAACAAGACATTGCATCAAATCACTCTTTAACCTTGGCAAGATTTCTGGATCGATCACCTTCTGAGGGATTGCATTGAGGAAGGCACATAGCTTCACAATGGCTAATCGAACGTTTTCTGATAGAAGCCCCCTCAATGCAACCGAAAGCAGTTGCATTATAATCACGTTATAATCATGAGACTTTACGTTCTGGAACTTTTTCTCTGCCATATTTATTATTCCCTTTATATTCGACGAGAAGCCAGACGGGACCTTCATACCGAGAAGGCATTCAAAGAAGATTTCCTTCTCTTCTATGGTAAGAGCATAGCTGGCAGGACCTTCATACTGCTCTTGATGCATGCCGTCTTTTTCATGCACACGTTGCTATTCCTCGCATACCTCCGGTGTATCTTTTGTCTTCCCATACACTCCCAAGAAGCCTAGCAGGTTCACGCAAAGATTCTCCGTCACGTGCATCACGTCGATTGCAGAGCGGACCTCTAGGTCTTTCCAATAGGGTAGGTCTTCTTCCACTTGGGTGCGCGTCCCGCATCGTCAGTCGGAACAGATAGTCCCCCAGGACCCTCCAAAGATTACTTGTAAATCATTAACCATATCAAGTATGTGATCACCAGTACGGAGGGCGGGCTTCTTCCGGTGATCTGCCTCACCTTTGAAATACTTTCCTTTCTTTCGACATTAATGGTTGGTCGAAAGAAATTGATGATGCCCCAGGTTTGCATTGTTCCTGCATTTATCTAAATATATACTGTCGGTGTCATCTAAACAGTGTGTGCATGCGTGGTATCCCCTTTTTGTCTATCCAGAAAGGTTACTGAGAGCAGACCAATTGTTGATGGTTACAAACAGCAACACATGTAGGTCAAATTCCTCATGTTCGTTCTCATCCCACACACGTACACCTCTTCCATTCCATAGCTGTAAAAGCTCATCAACTAATGGCCTTAGGTACACATCAATGTCATTGCCGGGTTGTTTAGGTCCTTGGATGAGCACTGGCATCATAATGAACTTCCGCTTCATGCACAACCAAGGAGGAAGGTTATACATACATAGAGTCACAGGCCATGTGCTATGCTTGCTGCTCTGATCCCCAAAAGTATTAACGCCATCTACACTTAAACCAAACCATACGTTCCTTGGGTCAATTGTAAAGTCGCTCCACTTTCTCTTGATCTTTCTCCACTGTGACCCGTCAGCGGGTGCTCTCAACTTCGCATCTTTCTTATGGTCCTCTTTGTGCCATTGGATCGACTTGGCATGCTCTTTGTTTCTGAACAGATGTTTCAACTGTGATATTATAGGAGCATACCACATCACCTTGGCAGGAACCCTCTTCCTGGGGCGCTTGCCGTCAACATCACCAGGGTCATCTCATCTGATCTTATACCGCAATGCACCGCATACGGGGCATGCATTCAAGTCCTCGTACACACCGCGGTAGAGGATGCAGTCATTAAGACATGCATGTATCTTCTGCACCTCCAATCTTAGAGGGCATACAACCTTCTTTGCTGCGTACGTATTGTTGGGCAATTCGTTATCGTTTGGAAGCTTCTTCCTCAATATTTTCAGTAGCTTCTCAAATCCTTTGTCAGGTATACCATTATATGCCTTTCACTGCAGCAATTCCAGTGTGGTATCGAGCTTTGTGTTGCCATCTTCGCAATTGGGGTACAACCCTTTTTTGTGATCCTCTAACATGTGATCGAACTTCAACTTCTCCTTTTCACTTTCGCATTGTCTCTTTGCATCAAAAATGACCCTGTGAAGATGATCATCAGGCGCATCATCTGGTTCCTCTTGATCTTCATCTTCCCCCGTTGCAGCATCACCGTATTCAGGAGGCACATAGTTGTCATCATCCTCTTCTTTGTTGTCTTCCATCATAACCCCTCCTTCTCTGTGCTTGGTCCAAACATTATAGTGTGGCATAAAACCCTTCTCAAGCAGGTGGAAGTGAAGGGTCTTAGAGTTGGAGAAAGGCTTTGTATTCTCACATACAGTACATGGACAATGCATGAAACCATTCTGCTTGTTTGCCTCAGCCGCTTCGAGAAAATTATGCAGGCCCTTAATATACTTAGAGGTGCGTTGGTCACCATACATCCATTGCCGGTTCATCTGCATGCGTTATATAATAAAGTGTATTAATAGACAGGACGAGGGTCGACGGAGACGGATACCAAAACCATCGCACTATATAATAACAAACAATAATAAAAGTAAGAAAATTACACAAGTATATATCTAAATAATACAAGTAAGAACTTTTTTCTTTTAGAAAGAAGATAAGAAGAAGAGGCTAACCACGGTGCTGCCGGCGCCGAGATGGGCACGGGCGATTGACGGCGGTGAGGATGGGGATGGGACAGGACGGGCCACCAAACCTAGACAAATGTTGAGGAAAATGGAGCTTGGACAAGGAGCTTCGAGAGGAGAAAGCTTAAGTGTGGCTTGGGCATTTCATTGAACACCTCATGTGCATAGGAGATGAGCTAGAGCACCACAAAGCTCTCGCACGGCCGGCCAAAAAAGCAACGCAGTGCACTGCTCTACTCGCGGTCAGGGGGTATATATAGGTTTTCCTTTTGGTCCTGGTTTGTGGTTGGAACCGGAACTAAAGGACCACATTTCGTCCCGATTCCAGCCACAAACCGGGACCAATGGTCGTGGGCCAGGAGCGAGGCCCATTGGTCCTGGTTCGTGGCTGGAACCAGAACCACATGGGTCAGACGAACCGGGACCAATGGCCCACGAGGCCCCGTCGTCGCCGTGGCCTCACAAACCGGGACCGATGCCGTCATGGGTCTCAGTTCGTGAGTGAACCGGGATTAATGGCTTTTCAGGCCTGGACCGAAGCCCTGTTTTCTACTAGTGGAAAAGGATCTTGGTAACTACCATATGCTGCTCTAGGTTGTTGCCACATGGTACATTTAGCCGAGTTCTGTGTTCGAACACAAGAATACCCCTGCCGCAACATGACATCATGCATACATCCATAAATACTTTTCTGGACGCCGTGTACTAGATGCATGTATACTGCTAGGATCAGATGCATCAATGAAACAATTTCGCTCACCAATCCCAAGGGGCGAAATCACCTGCCTTTGTCGTCTGAGTCCCCAATTTCAAAAAAGCTAGAGCATATATAGAAACGAAAATATGAAGTACATCTAAAATGATTAGCCAAATATCTTGAAGAAGAAAATGACTAGTGAGATATGAATTATTCCAACTCCCTTTGCCCAGATGCATAGGTCATCTAAGGAGTTGCATTGCAGTGCGTGGAGATTGGATGGAGGATATTAAACCAAAACTCAATGGCAACAATTACTCCTATTTGGCCCACTTGGAAAATTGGGAGGAGCCAACCACCACATTAGTTTCTCATGTCATTAATTCCTAAAAAGAGCAGAATGCAAATCCTATTTAATGCGTTAGCCAATGAAAATAGGAACATGCAAAATGAAAATTAATAATCACGGCTCCTTCTACACATGATGACTTATATATTTGGAATATTAAATTTTGGTAAGATTCTCTATGCACTTGGACTGGAGGGAAAAAGAGAAGTGTGACTTCTCACAGTCGGTCATGGCTAGTGGGGCCATGATATTATCATATGGATCACCAGCCCCCAAAAAGTACATGTACTTAGAGGTAACGAAGATAACATCTTTTCGCAATCATGAGCTTGGAAAGGGTGGTTATGGTGTGGTTTTCAAAGGAACATGATAATCAACCGGTTGCCGTGTAATTCTTGCATGCATGCAAAGGAAATGGGGATGATTTTTTGAATGAGATTATGAGCATTAGCAGACCTATCATGTTAATATTTTAGACTAGCTTGGTGATTTGAGTGCTGACGAAAATATTATTGCGCCAGAGGTTATGTTTCTTTCTCATTGATTCTTCAGTTTCGATTTTTTTTGCATCATATTTTTGTCTACGGTGCTAACAAAATTCTTGTTTCTAATAACATGCGCTATGTGACCAAAGAAGATCTTCTATCAGATGGTACGACATTGTACATGCTGAGAGAGGAGGTGGGATCCTTCAAAGACGTGATGCTAGGCTGTGCTTTTTGCGACGGGACCAGTCTGTGGGTGCTCCCGCAGGGTTGTGAAGGAAACCTTCTTTATATCCCCCATGTGAAACGTCTCACTGGTTTATGACATGATGAAAAGGTGTGTAATTCAACATGAAGGACTGACCGGATGTGCTGCTTCAAGAGGTACAAATGACAAAGGGGTGAGTCCTACATCGGCAACCGTCCTTGTGAGCCTGACTCCGTCATCACGGTTTTCCCATATGCCAGCAAGAAGTTGAACATCCGATGATCGAGGTATTAGCAAATGTGAGAGTGGAGCGAGTGATGGCACACCTCTGTTGATTGACGATGACCTCATATCGCCACCTGCTGGTCATCTACTGCTTAACAACATGATTGCGCCTAGGCTCTTGTGTCAAAACAAAGGAAAAAATAACACTTCTGATGAAGCTTTCACATGAACCTGACCAACATAGGAAATTGCTGGTTCCATTCTAGGCCCATCTACGAAGTCAGCCGACCCAATCAATGCAATATGACGACAAGGATTCCAAGACGAGGATATAGTACAACATTGTTGTTGACCCAACATGACCTTTTAGTTGTCTATCGCAATAGCTTTCCCCCGTGGGATGAAATCATTCCTCCTAAAGAAGATGGGATTAAATCAATAATTACATGATGAAAATGTTTAGAGTTGTAACAATCAGAAGTCCAATGGTCGACACATTCCCAGATGAGATCAAATGAAGCAAATAGAGGACCAGTAACTTGTTATGTCAAGCGGTTAGACCCCAAATGTCAATTTCAAGTTCATAACTCCACTAGAAAAAGGTCGAATTTCACAACTAGAAGTTCACAAAAATCATGACAAGAGCATGAAAACACCTATTTGACAATTCAGATAGAAGTGCTAAACTCATGACATGTGTCGCACCAGTCATGAAAAGTACACAATTCCGTTGAAATGCCACCTATAAATCAAAAGAAAGACAAACTATGAAGCAGCCTGTAATTAACTGAAACTCATCCAAGATGGCAGCCTTATTACTTTCACTACCGGTAAACACTAGAAATATTCTTGAGAAGAAAATACCTTTTGACTTGATGGAGAGCTATCAACGACAAAGTTTTCATAAGCAACTCAGTTATCCCTAAATCCCACTCACTAGAAAAAATTTATTATAAAAAACGGTGAAAATTCAGCTGTAGCATATTTACTATCTCTATCCCTACCCATAAAATATTTAAATGTCTGTTTAAAAATAAATCCCACCTCCCTCTTTTCAATTTTTCTATCGGGTTTCTTCCTATTTCTTGTATATATAGATAATTTTGTTTCTACATATGTGATCTACGTTTCACTCTTCAGCTATAATTGTTTTGAATATGCAAAAATAATTTTCGGTACTCTATGAAAAATCTGTACACACAAACATGGGCTAGCTATTTCCCCATAATATGTAGGTTTTTCAAGGTCAAAAAATAATATATAATTTTTATTAGAAATGATTGTCTTTTATTTTTAAATCTGTGAAGTAGAAAATGAATATTTCCAATCTTTTGACACAATATGTTGTTACTCAAATTATGGGAAAAACTATTCCGAGCATAGGGCGGCAAATGCGCACCCTTCCTCGTTGTCACATCTACATGGCACTTTGGAGATGATTCTAGACTCTTCCCTGAACAGATTTGTTTCCTATATTTCTTTCTTCTAGTTTTTTTTACTTTTTTTCATTTTCCATTATTATTTTCAGATTTCCCTTTTCTATTTTTTTACTTATTACTTATTATACTTTTCGTTTATACTTTTTCATTTATACTTTGTTTCCTGAACAAAATAATTTTTTCTAACATCAGGGAATTTTCTTGAAATCTAGATGTTCTTCAAATTCATGATTTTTATTTAAATACTTTACATTCATGATTTTTTAAATAAATTTAACATTCTCCTTTCTAAAATCTAGGAATATCTTCTAAATTTATGAACATGTTTTAATTCTAAATATTTTTTGAAATTCCAAAATATTTTTAATAACAGGACTTTTTCTAAATTCATGAACATTTTTTAAACATTAGAACATATTTTGGAATAGTAACATATTTTTAAACTCGTGAACATGTTTGGAATTCGAGGAACATCCAAATTCAGAATATTTTTAAAACATTGGAACATTTTTTAAAGTCGGAGAACATTTTAAATTTTTGAATATTTTTGCAAATTTGGATTTATTTTTTAAATTTGGTCTAAAATTAACGAACATATTTTTATTCCTGGACAGTTTTAAACGTGTCACGTTTTTAGCAGTGCAGATTTTCATTTTACGGGCGGTGGCAGCGAGGGCTTGGCGGCTTCGATGAGAGGTGCTGCCATTGGAGATGATCTCTAAAATGACATGAACCGGTCCTTATTCTGCTAGTAGTGGTGGCCTAGATGGTGCTATATTTGCTTTCATGGCAATACCAGAGCCGGTTTGATGGAAAGCGGAGAGGATGACTACATGATATAACCAGTGAACGCGACATGTGTTCTGCGGGCAGAGAATCTAGTGCGAAAAGAAATTTAATGTTTATTGTGGACTTTCATACTTATTTATAACTTTTCTAAATAACATTCATACCAAATAAATTGTTTTAATTTAATTTAATTATCATAGTTAAACATATCATGGTGTTGGTAAAATATTAGTAATATTGTTATTTATGATACTATTTTAATGTATATCGTTGGACATGCATGTGAACCACAATAAATTAAGTTGTATTTGTAAGGTAATTTAACTATTTTGTCTTACTTACATTGTGTCTTAAAGATATACATGAACCAATCCCTATAGTGTGAGAAAAATACTAAACATAAAAGTGTGTGCCCTCATAGATTAATTTGTGATACTTACATGAATATAGTGTATATATCGGTATGTATATCCTGGAAACATATGGTCGGATAAATATCTTGACAATAGTTTCTACTTTCTAGTTTATTATTAGGTATAGCCAAATAGAAAAGTCTAGAATATTTTAAATATTTATGAGGAGTTTGTCACTGGATCATTAGCAATATGGTTTATTATTTGTTTTCATGTTAAATGTGTCTCACACAATATAAAGAATTCGGCAATTCGTTCTCAGATGTACTTGCTCTATATTTGGTAATGAAGATAGCTTTGTGTAGAACATGTGGGGTGTTCATTAGAGAGACTGCCAATCTAGCTACACAAGCGGGGGAGATTTTGCGTTAGGATTCTTCATTCTTGGAGGCGACTACTCGAGGAGGAGGCACATTCTTGGAGGCGACGTGTCAAGGTGGATGCAATGTTGTCCAGAATATAATTCTTGGTTTGTTCCTCATAGCCGGTACCAAAAAAGAAGTTACATAATTCAAAACATCAGGTAAAATGGAAATAGGGGGCTCAGAGTTGGTGTTGTACCACTTAAAAGCATGCATGCGCAAGTTCTCACGTTAAAAGAAAAGAAAACCACTCTTGAGGAAGCTGCCACATGAACATGAACTAGAGAGGAAACTGCCACTTTCATTCTAGGCCCATCTTCAATGACTAGGATCCTAACCCCAACATAGATCAACATCATTGTTGGGCAAACAAGACTTTGTAGTTGTGTGCCGTAATAGTTTTCCTGCCAGGGATTAAATCATTGCTGCTAAAGAAGACGAGACTAAATGGAGAAATACATGATAAAATTATTTGGATGCGATGGTTCATATTTCCCAGACAATACCAAGTGAAGTAAATAGAGAACTGGTTATGTTAAGGTGCGTGGCTAATTGGACCAAACGAGTTCAGAACTGAAAATTTGTAAAGGTATCTTTTTTTTATCGTAACAAGATATATTTCGTAATTCGGATATAAGTTCTAAAGTTTTGACTTGTGTTGGACATGTGACAAAAAGTCATGAGTGAGTATTTACTGGGCGTGCATGTCATTCCAATAATACAAAAATGACTACATTGGAACTTATCCACGCGAATAACCATATCACTGTGAGGCAGCTTCATGGTCCTTAAGTTGACAATCAAAATAAATTTGAGTTTCAAACTATATCCATCAAACATGTGAAAATCCCATAATATTTATCAGTTATAACATGGCTGGACAAAAGGAATTCATTCAAGAACAACTGCAACCAAAGAAGAAGAATTTTCAACCATAGCAAAATAGAAGAGTGTGCACCTCTCGGTCATCATTCTAGAGAATGAACGGATATGGTCAGTTATTACAACTTCTATTTCGTTGTCTCGGAGTTCAGCAATTTATTATTGTATAACATACATAGTACAAATAATGAGATGAATAATTTACACCTGCAAATGTAGAAATATCACCTAGAAACTCATATATATGAATGAACAATATCATTGCAGAATGGTATCAAGTGTTAAGTTGGTAAATAGATGCTACCACCTTATGAAACTTCAGTTCGGAACTATACCAAACAAACCAACTAAAGTTCCTATAATTTGTCAGATGAATGCAAGAGATCTTTATAAATTATATATATGGTGTGGATGGAAACATAAGGAAATTCATTCAAGATCAACTGCAGGCAGAGAAGAATTTCCAGCCATAGCAAAATTCAATCATCATTTTGAAGAATTAATAAACATGATCACCTATGATAAGCTTCAATTTTTGGTATCTCTAAGCTCCAGCAGTTTATTCTATAGCATAAATAATACAAATAATAAAATGGAGTATTAGTTGTTCAATTGTCTTCATGCCGTCCAACTTGATCATCTGGCTTAATTTTGGTCACATCGTTTTGTTGCCAAAAATGAAGGTGGCTAAGTGGGTCCAACAATATAGGCCACATGTCTACTTAATTTAAGCTTCAAAAATTTCACCAAATTGGATAATAATAGGATCAACACGGTTGCTAACCATGTTGTATACCCTTCTCAATCGGCTCTCATGCAAGGAAAAATATATAGTCGATGGAATAGCGATCCTTCATAAGACCATTCACGAGATGCACAGGAAAATGTTTTCGGGGACGCTAAATAATATATAAAATGAACTAAAAGTATATATAACAATTTTATATGTAATTTAATATCAAGGGGTTCTAAAGGCCAATAGGTGGAAAGCAACTTGGGCCACAAGGGCCCAAATGGGGCGCCTCCCATCCCTAAGGAAGGAGGCCAAACTAGAGTGGGCGAGGAGTCCAACTCCTCCTCCCTTGGCAGGCCAAGGAGGGAGGTATTTCCCTCCTTGTGTGGCACCCCCCGCTCCCCTCCAACCTAAATATACTAGAGGATTTTCACCCTATTGATACACAAGTTTTGGAGTCTCCTCTAGTTTTTCCGGTTCTAGTTCTAGTTGGTACTAATTGACTAATGCGAGCTAGGTCTAGTTCTTGTAATACTCATAATTAGAAGCCCTGTGTGGTTCTAATCTCGTCCCTCTAAGTCTCCAGCGACGATTAGCTCTGGACGGTGAAGCGCTGCCGTATAGTCAAGACTGCACGCTTGCAACCAAGTAGAGAGGTTGTGCTTTCGGTCTTCTGTTTGAGGGATCGATTGTTCCTGGGCGGTTCGCGGGATAGTTCCTACAATCTACATCGCCACGTTCATCTTCCGCTACAACGGGGTGACGGTAATGACCGTTCCGAACCGTTATTGTATCTTAATATTTTTCATGGTTGATCGTAGGGTGATTTTTGTTTTGTTTTTTAATACGTTTTTCAGTAGGAACAATATTCAACCATGTGCCTGCCGGACATATCTTTCCGTTGGGATTTGATTGACCCCCATCTCTTGTCGTGGCAAAATCTTCTATCCAGATTAGATTCGATTAACCACACACAAAGGAGGGATGTGTTTTACAAGATTCTATAGTTGACTGTATGTGCTGAGGTCTTACGCCCTCAGAGATCCCAGTAGACAACAATAAAAAATTGGAACTCCAAGATCACACTAAAAGTCAAGATTTCTACGTGATATCTTCGGAGGGGAGTTGTCCTAACCAAAGACAACCTCACCCGTCGCAACTAGTAGGGAAGCAAGAACTGTAGTTCATTGGAAATATGCCCTAGAGGCAGTAATAAAATGGTTATTATTATATTTCCTTGTTCATGATAATAGTTTATTAACCATGCTATAATTGTATTGATTGGAAACGCATTGCATGTGTGGATATATAGACAACACTTTGTCCCTACTGTGCCTCTAGTAGACTAGCTCCTTGATCAAAGATGGTCAAGGTTTCATATCCATCGACATGAGATGTCATTTGATAACGGGATCACATCATTAGGAGAATGATGTGATGGACAAGACCCAAACTACAAACGTAGCATATGATCGTGTCAGTTTATAGCTACAGTTTTTTGCATGTCAAGTATATGTTCCTATGACCATGAGATCACGGAACTCACGGACACCAGAGGAGTGCTTTGTGTGTATCAAATGTCGCAATGTAACTGGGTGACTATAAAGATACTCTATAGGTATCTTCAAGGGTGTCTGTTGGGTTGGCATGGATCAACACTAGGATTTGTTACTCCGTGTGACGGAGAGGTATCTCAGGGCCCACTCGGTAATACAACATCACAACGAACCTTGCAACTAATGTGGCTAAGTGTTAGTCACGGGATCTTGTATTACGAAACGAGTAAAGAGACTTGCCGGTAACGAGGTTGAACTAGGTATGGAGATACCTACGATCGAATCTCGAGCAAGTAACATACCGAAGAACAAAGGGAACAACATACGGGATTGACTGAATCCTTGACACAGAGGTTCGACCGATAAAGATCTTCGTAGAATATGTAGGAACAAATATGGACATCTAGGTCCCGCTATTGGTTATTGACCGTAGAGGTCTCTCGGTCATGTCTACATAGTTCTCGAACCAGTAGGGTCTGCACACTTAAGGTTCGGTGACGTTTCGGTAGTATAGAGTTATGTATGGTGGTGACCGAAGGTTGTTCGGAGTCTCGGATGAGATCCCGGACATCACGAGGAGCTCCGGAATGGTCCGGAGGTAAAGATTGATATATGGGATAATAGTGTTTGGTCTCCGGAAGGGTTCCAGAATTCACCGGAAATAGTTTCGGATGTTTCCCGAAATGTTCGGGGTACAAGGACACTTTATTTGGGCCAACGGGTGAAGTCCATGAGGCTTTAGGAAGGTGTAAAAGCTTTTTTGCGGAGGCCAGACACCAGACACTAGGGACCCTGGCGTATGGGGCCAGAGGTCGAGGACCTTGGCGTCTGGTCCTGGTGTCCGAGGAGGACTCATTCCTTGTGGGTAAACCGACCTTGAGGAGGATTTTTCTCCAAGTTTCGACCCCAGGGCTCAGCATATAAATAAAGGGGCGAGTCTAGCACTTGGGACACATCCAAAAACTCTAAGCCACATGCTGCCTCTCCTCTAGTTCGTAGTTTCTCCTCTAGATCGGTTTCAGCGGCGAAGCCCTGCTGGAATTGCTCCACCACCATCGCCGCAACGCCGTCGCGCTGCTGGAGAACTTGTCTACCTCTCCGCTCCCTCTTGCTGGATCAAGAAGGCGGAGATCTTCATCAAGCTGTACGTGTGCTGAACGCGGAGGTGCCATCCGTTTTGCGCTAGATCGGGATGGATCGTGATTGGATCGCGGGATGCTCGACGATTTGGATCGCGAAGACATTCGACTACATCAACCGTGTTTCTTAACGCTTCCCGCTTAGCAATCTACAAGGGTATGTAGATCCACTCTCCCTCTCTTAGATGCTCATCACCATGGATAGATCTTGCGTGTGCGTAGGAATTTTTTTGTTTCCCATGCAATGTTCCCCAGCAGTGGCATCATGAGCTAGGTCTATGTGTAGATGAGATCTCGAGTAGAACACAAAGATTTTGTGGGCGTTGATGCTTAGATTGCTTCCTCCCTTGGCCGTGTTTTGGTTCAGCGGTATTGTGGGATGAAGCGGCCCGGACCAACCTTACTCGTAAGCTTAAGAGAGACCGGTTCCATCGACTGACGTGTAACCTCCTTGCACAAAGATAGCTGGCGGGTGTCTGTTTCTCCTACTTTAGTTGGATCGGATTCGACAAAGGCAGTCCTTGAGACGGTTGAAAAGCAACTTATGTATCACCGTTGTGGTTTTTGCGTAGGTGAGAATTGTTCTTGCTAGATACCTGTAGCAGCCACGTAAAACATGCAACAACAATTATAGGACGTCTAACTTGTTTTTGCAGGGTATGTTGTGATGTGTTATGGCCAATTAAATGATGAGATATATATGATGTATGAGATGATCATGTGGTGTATAGAATAGCATGACTTGTGTGCCGATGAGTACGGCAACAGGCAGGAGCCATAGCGTTGTCTTTAATTATTGTATGACCTGCGTGTCAATCATTAAGCGCTATGTAATGCTTTACTTTATCGCTAAACGGTAGCAATAGCAGTAGAAACATGGTGGGCGCGACAACCCCAATGGAGACACATTGATGGAGATCAAGATGATGGAGATCATGGTGTCATGCCGGTGACGATGGAGATCATGCCGGTGCTTTTAAGACGGAGATCAAAAGCACAAGTTCATGTCCATATCATGTCACTTATGATTTGCATGTGATGTTAATCCTTTTATGCACCTTGTTTTGGTTAGGACTACGGTAGCATTATTAGGTGATCCCTTACTTGAATTTCAAGACGAATTGTGTTCTCCCCGAGTGTGCACCGTTGTGGAAGTTCGTCGTGTCGAGACACCACGTGATGATCGGGTGTGATACTCTACGTTCACATACAACGGGTGCAATCCAGTGTTGCACATGCAGAAGACTAGGGCTAAACTTTACGAGCCTAGCATGTACAGACATGGCCTCGTAACACAAGAGACCATAAGGTCGAACATGAGTCATATAGTAGATATTATCAACATGATGATGTTCACCACTAAAACCATGTCAACTCACGTGATGATCGGACTTGAGTTGGTGAATTTGGATCATGTGTCACTCAGATGACCTGAGGGATGTCAATTTGAGTGGGAGCTTTAGTAATTTGATTAACTAAACTCATTATCTTGAACAATAGTCTAAGTAACCTTTGCCTATTTATGTTGTAGATCAATGGCTCGCGTAGTAGCACCCCTGAATTTTAATGCGTTCCTAGAGAAAGCTAAGTTGAATGATGATGGAAGTAACTCGGTGGACTGGGCCCATAATCTGAGGATTATCCTCATGGCTTCTCGGAAATCATATGTCCTTGATGCACCACTTGGTGACCAACCCGAAGACATGTCATCCGAAGACGTTAAGAACGCTTGGGAGGCACGTTTTGGACATTACTCAAGAGTTCAGTGTGCAATATTGTATGGCTTAGAACCGAGACTTCAAAGATGTTTTGAACATCATGGAGCATATGAGATGTTCCAGGAGTTGAAGTTTATCTTTCAGAAGAATGCCCGGATCGAGAGGTATGAGACCTCCGACAAGTTCTATGCTTGCAAAATGGAGGAGAACGGGTCTATCAGTGAACATATACTCAGAATGTCTAGGTATTCGACTCTTCTCGTGGAGTTGGGAATGCCCCTTCCGCCATAGGCGGTCACTGACATAGCTCTTCAATCACTACCACCTAGCTACAAGAGCTTTGTGCTGAACTATAACATGCACGGGATGAACAAGTCAGTTGCCGAGTTGTTTGCAATGCTGAAAGTCACTGAGTCTCAAATCTAGAAAGAACATCAAGTGTTGATGGTCAATAAAACCACTAGTTTCAAGAAGAATGGCAAGGGCAAGAAGGGTGAATCCAAGAAGGATGGAAAAGCAGTTGCTCCTCCTGTAAAGAAACCCAAGGCTGGACCCAAGCGAGAAACCGAGTGCTTTCATTGCAAGGGAACTGGTCACTGGAAGCGGAACTGCCCCAAGTACCTGGCTGACAAGAAGGCGGCCAACGACAACAAGGTATATATGATATACATGTTATTTATGTGTACCTAACTAGTTCTCGTTGTAGTGCTTGGGTATTTGATACCGGTTCGGTTGCTCACATTTGCAACTCAAAACAGGAATTACGGAATAGACGAAGGCTGGCGAAGGACGAAGTGACGATGCACTGGGAAATGGTTCCAAGGTTGATGTGATCGCCGTCGGCACGCTCTTTCTTCGATTACCATAGGGATTAGTGATGAACCTGAATAACTTTTATTTAGTGCATGTGTTAAGCATGAACATTATATATGGATCTCGTTTATTGCGAGACGGTTACTCATTTATATCAGAGAATAATGGTTGTTCTATTTATATGAGTGATATATTTTATGGTCATGCACCCAATGTGATGGGTTTATTCATATTGAATCTTGATAGTGATGATACACATGTTCATAACATTGATGCCAAAAGATGTAGAGTTGATAATGATAGTACCACTTTCTTGTGGCACTGCCGTTTGGGTCATATTGGTGTAAAACGCATGAGGAAGCTCCATTCTGATGGAATTTTGGACTCACTTGATTTTGAATCATTTGACACATGTGAACCATGCCTCATGGGCAACATGACTAAAACGCCGTTCTCTGGAACAATGGAACGGGCAAGTGACTTGTTTGAAATCATACATACTGATGTGTGCGGTCCAATGAATGTTGCAGCGCGTGGTGGATATCGTTATTTTGTCACCTTCACTGATGACTTAAGTAGATATGGGTATATTTACTTAATGAAACACAAGTCTGAAACGTTTGAAAAGTTCAAGCAATTTCAGACTGAAGTTGAGAATCATCGTAACAAGAAGATTAAATTCCTACGATGTCATCGAGGAGGTGAATATCTGAGTTATGAGTTTGGTAGTTACTTAAGACAGTGTGGAATTTTTTCATAGTTGACACCGCCTGGAACAACACAGCGTAATGGTGTGTCCGAACGTCATAATCGAACCTTATTAGATATGGTGCGTTCTATGATCTCTCTTGCCGATTTGCCACTATCGTTCTGGGGTTATGCATTAGAGACAACTGCATTCACTTTAAATAGGGAACCATCGAAATCCATTGAGACGATGCTATATTAACTGTGGTTTGGCAAGAAGCTAGAGTTGTCGTTTCTTAAAGTTTGGGGATGTGATGCTTATGTCAAAAAGCTTCAGCCTGAAAAGCTGGAACCCAAAGCGGAGAAATGCGTCTTCATAGGATACCTGAAAGACATAGTTGGGTATGCCTTCTATATCAGATCCGAAGGCAAAGTGTTTGTGCCAAGAACGAAACATTTATGAAGGAGCGATGATGGGCCCGGATTCCGAGAAATGGTTAGAGGCCATGAAATCCGATATGGGATCCATGTATGAAAACAAAGTATGGACTTTGGAAGTATTACCTAAAGGGCGAAAGGTCATTCAGAACAAATGGATCTTTAAGAAGAAGACGGACGCGGAAGGTAATGTCACCATCTATAAAGCTCGACTTGTGGCAAAGGGTTTTTCACAAGTTCAAGGAGTTGACTACGATGAGAACTTCTCACCCGTAGCGATGCTTAAGTCCATCAGAATCATGTTAGCAATAGCTGCTTATTTCGACTATGAAATTTGGCAGATGGATGTCAAAACAGCGTTCCTCAGTGGTTTCCTTGAGGAAGAGTTGTATATGATGCAACCATAAGGTTTTGTCGATCCAGAGAATGCTGACAAAGTTTGCAAACTCCAGCAGTCCATTTATGGACTAGTGATAGCATCTCGGAGTTGGAATAAACGCTTTGATGAGGTGATCAAAGCGTTTGGGTTTATACAAGTTTATGGAGAAGCTTGTATTTACAAGAAAGTGAGTGGGAGCTCTATAGCGTTTCTAATATTATATGTGGATGACATATTGCTGATTGGAAACAATATAGAAATGCTGGAAAGCGTGAAGGAATATTTAAACAAGAGTTTTTCAATGAAGGACCTAGGAAAAGCTGCTTTCATATTAGGCATTAAGATCTATAGAGATAGCACTTTCAGAAAGCACATACCTTGATAAAGTTTTGAATAACTTCAAAATGGATCAGTCCAAGAAGGGGTTCTTGCCTATGTTGCAAGGTGTGAAGTTGAGTAAGACTCAATGCCCAGTGACTGCAAAAGATAGAGAGAAGATGAGTGGCATCCCCTATGATTTAGCCATAGGCTCTATCATGTATGCAATGCTATGCACAAGACCCGATGTCAGCCTTGCCATAAGTATGGCCGGAAGGTTTCAAAGTGATCCTGGAATGGAGCACTGGACGGCGGTCAAGAATATCCTTAAGTACCTGAAAATGACTAAGGAAATGTTTCTCGTTTATGGAGGTGATCAAGAGCTCGTTGTAAAGGGTTATGTCGATGCAAGGTTTGACACTGATCCGGATGACTCTAAGTCGCAAACCGGATACGTATTTATTCTCAACAGGGGAGCCGTAAGCTGGTGTAGTTCCATGCAAAGCGTGGTAGCCGATTCTACATGCGAAGCGGAGTACATCGCAGCCTCGGAGGCAGCGAAGGAAGGTGTCTAGATGAAGGAGTTCATGACAAATCTTGGATTAGTGCCGAGTGCACTAAACCCAGTGGATCTGTTCTATGATAACACTGGTGCCATTGCACTAGCCAAGGAACCAAGGTTTCACAAGAGGACCAGACACATAAAGCGACGCTTCAATTCCATCTGCGAGTACATCAAGGAGGAGGACATAATTATTTGCAAAGTGCACACGGATCTGAATGTTGTAGACCCGTTGACTAAACCTCTTCCAAGGGCTAAACATGATCAACACCAGAACTGTATGGGTGTTCAATTCATTACAATGTAAATCACATGGTGATGTGAGCTGGATTATTGACTCTAGTGCAAGTGGGAGACTATTGGAAATATACCCTAGAGGCAATAATAAAATGGTTATTATTATATTTCCTTGTTCATGATAATTATTTATTATCCATGCTATAATTGTATTGATTAGAAACACATTGCATGTGTGGATATATAGACAACACTTTGTTCCTAGTCTGCCTCTAGTAGACTAGCTCATTGATCAAAGATGGTCAAGGTTTCCTAGCCATCGACATGAGATGTCATTTGATAACGGGATCACATCATTAGGAGAATGATGTGATGGACAAGACCCAAACTATAAACGTAGCATATGATCGTGTCAGTTTATTGCTACAGTTTTTTGCATGTCAAGTATATATTCCTATGACCATGAGATCATGCAACTCACGGACACTGGAGGAGTGCTTTGTGTGTATCAAACTTCGCAATGTAACTGGGTTACTATACAAGTACTCTACAGGTATCTCCGAGGGTGTCTGTTGGGTTGGCATGGATCAACACTGGGATTTGTTACTCCGTGTGATGGAGAGGTATCTCAGGGCCCACTCGGTAATACAACATCACAACAAGACTTGCAAGCAATGTGGTTAAGTGTTAGTCACGGGGTCTTGTATTATGGAATGAGTAAAGAGACTTGCCTGTAACGAGGTTGAACTAGGTATGGAGATATCGATGATCAAATCTCGGGCAAGTAACATACCGAAGAACAAAGGGAACAACATACGGGATTGACTGAATCCTTGACATAGAGGTTCGACCGATAAAGATCTTCGTAGAATATGTAGGAACCAATATGGGCATCCAAGTCCTGCTATTGGTTATTGATCGTAGAGGTGTCTCGGTCATGTCTACATAGTTCTCGAACCCGCTAGGTCTGCACACTTAAGGTTCGGTGACGTTTCGGTAGTATAGAGTTATGTATGGTTGTGACCAAAGGTTGTTCGGAGTCCCGTATGAGATCCCAGACGTCACGAGGAGTTCCGGAATGGTCCGGAGGTAAAGATTGATATATGGGATAATAGTGTTTTTTCTTCGTAAGGGTTCCGGAATTCACCGGAAATAGTTTCGGATGTTTCCCGAAATGTTCAGGGTACAAGGACACTTTATTTGGGCCAAGGGGTAAATCCCATGTGGCCAGGGGCCAGACGCCAGGGACCCTGGTGTCTGGGGCGAGACGCAGAGGACCTTGGTGTGACAGCCCAAGTGTTGTCCCTACCTTTTATGGCATGTAATGTCTTGTATGAACCTTGTGTCATGAGCTTTATGAATGATTTGCACATTGTCATACCATGTCTTGTCTTGCATTCATGCATCATGCATCATAGCATTCATCTTGCTATGCTTGATTCTTATGTGACCTTATTTGTGAGTGTGTCTTGTGTTGTGTGATGTGGTTGGATCATGTGTGGTGCACCTCCTTCTCTTCCCTTCTCTCTTGCTCTTCATAAAAAGCCAACCTAATGCCTTTATTTCCCATGTTACTTTATAAGCAGATCTAACTTGCTTTTCAAATTGTTTAAAAATGTTCAAGTGTTAGCCTAAATTGTTTTGAGCATGTGAGTGTTGGTATTTTGTTGTTTTGAGCTTTCATGCATTTGGGGTATTTAAATAACAGGGGCTGCTATTTTAAAAATATTTAAATTAATTGTCCTAAAAATCATTTTGATATTTCTAGTGAGTAGTGCATTTTATTTTCATGGCAAAAGTATTTTTGTTCTGCACCAAAAATCTGGTTTTTCTTTTCTTGTGATGATGCGATTTGAAAAAGATAAAAACATCTCTGTTTTATTTGTTTCTGAGAGAGAGAGCCAGAGTGGGCCTTGTCTTCCCCACGGCCCAGCCCGCTTGGGGAACGGCCACCTGCCCCCTTCCATCGTCTCCGTCAGGTGCAGACAGAGAGAGCGCTCCGCCGTCTCCTTTTCCGTCGGCCGTCGCCGTCAGCCTCGGGGGTATTTAAACCCCCTCTGCGTGCGTGCCTCCTCCGCTAGGTTTCCTCTCTCCCCTCGCGCCGCCGCAGCTCCTATCTCCCTCTCAATTCCTCTCCCTCCTCTCCTCTTCCTCCCTGTCAGGTAAGCTTCAGTGAGCGTCACAGAGGTTCAGGGTAGTTCGCTGACGACCTGCTGGTCATCTCCATCGGCCTCGTCGTCGATCATGGCGTCCAGGAGCTCGGGGTTCCTCCCCGCGTTCAATTTTCGCCGCTAGGAGCCCCGGAGAGGCTCTGCAGCGACGGCCCCATCGTCGTCTTCGCCGGAGGGTTCCTCTCCGCCGTGTTCTTCCCCTGCTTTGACCCCGACGCGCGTCTCCGACCCCCTCGTCATCTTCTTCTCCTGCGGCAGACCCCTGGTGAGCAGCTCGTCATCTGCCGTGCCCCCCTCTGTCCCGTTGCGTGCGGGAGCTCGTCGTGCCCGACGAGCCCATGCTCGTTTCCGCAAAAGCTTCGCCGTAGTTGCAGGTGTCGTTGCCTTGGGTGCTCGTCGGAGTTAGATGTGGGGATGCGCCCTCCCATAGATGCAGCTTCCTCTGCTTCGTTTTTCCCCGCCGCTAGTGCCATGTGTTCGCCGGAATTGCTGCCACCATGCTCTGTCGCCGTGGTGTTCTGCGGTTCAATGTAGTGTGTGTGTGTGCGTGTATTAGAGGGCCCGAGCCCCTCCTCTGTTAAGATCCGTGGGTGCAGCAGAGTGGTGTGGCTTGAGGGGATTGACTAGGTGGTCGTGGGTTCGATCCCGAACCCTCCCCCTTTTGTATTGTTTTTCTTCTTCTGATTTTCTTTTTTTCCTTTTGTTTTATGTATGTATGTGTATAGATGCAATTCTTGCATGTATGGTTTTTTTCTTTTCTGTTCATATGTGTATGTATATATGTATATGTGCAAGTGTGTATGTGAGGTGTGTCTAGGTGCATGTGTATGTGTTGAGTGGTGTATGTGTGAATACATATGTTGTATATATGCATGTGTATTGAGTGTGTGTGTGTGTGGATGATTGCACTCATGTGGTGTGAGTGTATATGTGTGTGTGAGTGTGGTGAGAGTGCATGTGTGTGTGCAGTTATGCTTGTGTGTAGGTGAGGAGAGTGTGTGTGAGTGTGTATCATTGCATATGCATGTGCTGTTGGGAGACGTAGTAGTAAATCAAAAAAATTCCTACGATCACCAAGATCTATCCATGGAGAAACCAGCAACGAGAGGGGAGAAATTGCATCTTCATACCTTTGAAGATCGCTAAGCGGAAGCGTTACAAGAACACGGTTGATGGAGTCGTACTCGCAGCGATTCAGATCGCGGTGGATTCCGATCTTAGCGCCGAACAACGGCGCCTCCGCGTTCAACACACGTGCAGCCCAGTGACGTCTCCTAAGCCTTGATCCAGCAAGGAGGAAGGAGAGGTTGGGGAAGAGCTCCAACAGCAGCACGACGGTGTGGTGGTGGTGGAGTAGCAAGGTATTCCGATAGGGCTTCGCCTAAGCGCTGCGGAGGAGGAAGAAGAGAGGTAGGGCTTCGCCGTGAGAGAGAGAGAGATCAAATATTGTCTCAAAACATCCAAAACCTCAAGTATATATAGGAGGAGGGACGTGGAGGGATGGCTTGGCCTCTACTCCAAAGAGGAGAGGTTCGGCCGATTTAAAGGGAGAGTCCACCTCCCACAAGGGAGGTGGATCTCCTCCTTTTAAATCCTTTTTGGCCCTATCTCTTATCCCTAGCCGCATGATCCTTTAGCAAAAGTCTTTCCCAGCCCAATAAGGGCTGGCACACTTTATCTAACATCCCATGTGGTCCTTTGGTCGTCACACCCCTCCCGGGGGTCCTCCGGCACCCTCCCGGCACTCCCGGTACACTACCGATCAGCCCGAAAACTTTTCGGTGACCAAAACTGGACTTCCTATATATCAATCTTTACCTCCGGACCATTACGGAGCTCCTCATGACGTCCGGGATCTCATCCGGGACTCCTAATAACCTTCGGTAATCACGTATACCATTTCCCTACAACCGTAGCGTCATCGAACCTTAAGTGTGTAGACCCTACGGGTTCGGGAGACACGTAGACATGACCGAGACACCTCTCTGGTCAATAACCAACAGCGGGATCTGGATACCCATGTTGTCTCCCACGTACTCCACGATGATCTCATCAGATGAACCACGATGTCAGGGATTCAATCAATCCCGTATACAATTCCCTTTGTCTATCGGTATGATACTTGCCCGAGATTCGATCGTTGGTATCTCTATACCTTGTTCAATCTCGTTACCGGCAAGTCTCTTTACTCCTTCCGTAATATATCATCCCGTGACTAACTCCTTAGTCACATTGAGCTCATTATGATGATGTCTTACCGAGTGGGCCCAGAGATACCTCTCCGTCACACGGAGTGACAAATCCCAGTCTCGATTCGTGCCAACCCAACAGACACTTTCGGAGATAGCGTACCTTTATAGCCACCCAGTTACATTGTGATGTTTGGCACACCCAAAGCATTCGTACGGTATCCGGGAGTTACACAATCTCATGGTCCAAGCAAACGAACTACACGATCTTGTGCTATGCTTAAGATTGGGTCTTGTCCATCACATCATTCTCCTAATGATGTGATCCCGTTATCAATGACATCCAATGTCCATGGTCATGAAACCGTGACCATCTATTGATCAACGAGCTAGCCAACTAGAGGCTCACTAGGGACATGTTGTGGTCTATGTATTCACACATGTATTACGGTTTCCGGTTAACACAATTGCAGCATGAATAATAGACAATTATCATGAACTAGAAAATACAATAATAACCATTTTATTATTGCCTCTAGGGCATATTTCCAACAGTCTCCCACTTTCACTAGAGTCAATAATCTAGTTACATTGTGATGAATCGAACACCCATAGCAATCTGGTGTTGATCATGTTTTAATCGTGAGAGAGGTTTAGTCAACGGATCTGCGACATTCAGATCCGTATGCACTTTACAAATATCTATGTCTCCCTCCTGAATGTAATTACGGATGGAGTTAAAGCGGTGCTTGATGTGTCTTGTCTTCTTGTGAAACCTGGGCTCCTTCGCAAGGGCAATAGCTCCAGTGTTGTCACAGAGCAGAGTCATCGGGCCCAACGCATTTGGAATCACTCCTAGGTCAGTGATGAACTCCTTCATCCAGACTCCCTCCTTCGCTGCTTCCGAAGCAGCTATGTACTCCGCTTCACATGTAGATGCCGTCACGATGCTTTGCTTGTTGCTGCTCCAGCTGACTGCCCCTCCATTCAAAATATACACGTATCCGGTTTGCAACTTGGAGTCGTCCAGATCCGTGTCGAAGCTAGCATCGACGTAACCCTTTACGACGAGCTCTTCGGCACCTTCATATACGAGAAACATGTCCTTTGTCCTTTTCAGGTACTTCAGGATATTCTTGACCGATGTCCAGTGCTCCACTCCGGGATCACTTTGGTACCTCCCTACCAAACTTATGGCAAGGTTCACATCAGGTCTGGTACACAGCATGGCATACATAATAGAGCCTATGGCTGAAGCATAGGGGATGACACTCATCTCTTCTCTATCCTTTGCCGTGGTTGGGCATTGAGTCGTACTCAATCTCACACCTTGCAACACAGGCAAGAACCCCTTCTTGGACTGATCCATGTTGAACTTCTTCAATATCTTTTCAAGGTATGTGCTTTGTGAAAGACCAATGAGGCGTTTCGATCTATCTCTATAGATCTTAATACCTAATATGTAAGCAGCTTCTCCAAGGTCCTTCATTGAAAAACACTTATTCAAGTAGGCCTTTATACTTTCCAAGAGTTCTATATTATTTCCCATTATCAGCATGTCGTCCACATACAGTATAAGAAATGCTATAGAGCTCCCACTCACTTTCTTGTAAATACAGGGTTCTCCATAAACCTGTACAAACCCAAACACTTTAATCACCTCACTAAAGCGAATGTTCCAACTCCGAGATGCTTGCACCAGCCCATAGATGGAGCGCTAGAGCTTGCATACCTTGTTAGCATCTTTAGGATCGACAAAACCTTTCGGCTGCATCATATACAGTTCTTCCTTGAGGAAGCCATTAAGGAATGCCGTTTTGACGTCCATTTGCCACATCTCATAATCATAAAATGCGGCAACTGCTAACATAATTCGGACTGACTTTAGCATCGCTACGGGTGAGAAAGTCTCATCGTAGTCAACTCCTTGAACTTGTCGATAACCCTTAGCGACAAGCCGAGCCTTATAGGCGGTAACATTACTGTCCACGTCAGTCTTCTTCTTAAAGATCCGTTTGTTTTCAATGGCTCGCTTATCATCAGGCAGGTCCACCAATGTCCATACTTTGTTCTCATACAAGGATCCTATCTCGGATTTCATGGCCTCAAGCCATTTGTCGGAATCCGGGCCCGCCATCGCTTCTTCATAGTTTGAAGGTTCACCGTTGTCCAACAACATGATCTCTAGGACAGGATTGCCGTACCACTCTGGTGCGAAGCGTGTCCTAGTGGACCTTCGAATAGCGACTTGATCTGAAGCTTCATGATCATCATCATTAACTTCCTCTCTAGCCGGTGCAGGCTCCACAGAAACAACTTCCTGTGTTGCGCTACTCTCCGGTTCGAGCGGAGGTACAATTACCTCATCAAGTTCTATTTTCCTCCCACTTACTTCTTTCGAGAGAAACTCTTTCTCGAGAAAGGATCCATTCTTGGCAACAAAGACTTTGCCCTTGGATCGTAGGTAGAAGGTATACCCAATAGTCTCTTTGAGATATCCTATGAAGACGCACTTTTCCGCTTTGGGTTCGAGCTTCTCAGGTCGAAGTTTCTTCACATAAGCATCGCATCCCCAAACTTTTAGAAACGACAGCTTAGGTTTCTTTCCAAACCATAATTCACACGGTGTCGTCTCAACGGATTTAGACGGTGCCCTATTTAAAGTGAATGCGGCAGTCTCTAATGCATATCCCCAAAATGATAGCGGTAAGTCGGTAAGAGACATCATAGATCGCACCATATCCAATAGAGTGCGATTACGACGTTCAGACACACCATTTCACTGAGGTGTGCCAGGTGGCGTGAGTTGTGAAACAATTCCACATTTCCTAAGGTGCGTGCCAAACTCGTGACTTAAATATTCTCCGCCACGATCAGATCGTAGGCATTTTATTTTCCTGTCACGTTGATTCTCGACCTCACTCTGAAATTCCTTGAACCTTTCAAAGGTTTCATACTTGTGTATCATTAAGTAGACATAACCATATCTACTCAAGTCATCAGTGAGGGTGAGAACATAACGGTAGCCTCCGCGAGCCTCGACGCTCATTGGACCGCATACATCGGTATGTAATATCTCCAACAAGTCAGTTGCTCGCTCCATTGTTCCGGAGAACGGAGTCTTGGTCATCTTTCCCATGAGGCATGGTTCGCATGTGTCAAATGATTCGAAATCAAGTGACTCCAAATGTCCATCAGCATGGAGCTTCTTCATGCGTTTGACACCAATATGACCAAGGCGGCAGTGCCACATGTAAGTGGGACTATCGTTATCAACTTTACACCTTTTGGTACTCACACTATGGACATGTGTAAGATCACGTTCGAGATTCATCAAAAATAAACCATTGACCAGCGGGGCATGAGCATAAAACATTTCTCTCATATAAATAGAACAACCATTATTCTTGGATTTAAATGAGTAGCCATCTCGCATCAAAGCGAGATCCAGATACAATGTTCATGCTCAAAGCTGGTACTAAATAAGAATTATTAAGGTTTAAAACTAATCCCGAAGGTAGATGTAGAGGTAGCGTGCCGACGGCGATCACATCGACCTTGGAACCATTCCCGACGCGCATCGTCACCTCGTCCTTTGCCAGCCTCCGCTTATTCTGCAGCTCCTGCTTGGAGTTACAAATGTGAGCAACTGCACCGGTATCAAATACCCAGGAGCTACTACGAGCGCTGGTCAAGTACACATAAATAACAAGTATATCACATATACCTTTAATGTTGCCGTCCTTCTTATCCGCTAAGTACTTGGGGCAGTTCCGCTTCCAGTGACCGGTACCCTTGCAATAAAAGCACTCAGTCTCAGGCTTGGCTCCATTCTTGTTCTTCTTCTTCCCGGCAACTTGCTTACCGGGCGCGGCAATAGCTTTGCCGTCCTTCTTGAAGTTCTTCTTACCCTTGAATTTCTTGAAACTAGTGGTCTTATTTACCATCAACACTTGATGCTCCTTTTTTATCTCGACCTCCGCTGATTTCAGCATCGAGTACAACTCAGGAATGGACTTATCCATCCCTTGCATGTTGTAGTTCATCACAAAGCTCTTGTAGCTAGGTGGAAGCGACTAGAGGATTCTGTCAATGGCCGAGTCATCCGGGATGTTAATGTTGGGAGACGTAGGAGTAAATCAAAAATTTCCTACGCGTTCACCAAGATCCATCTATGGAGAAACCAGCAACGAGCAAGGGGAGAGTGGATCTTCATACCTTTGAAGATCGCAAAGCGGAAGCGTTACAAGAACGCGGTTGATGGAGTCGTACTCGCAGCGATTCAGATCGCGGTAGATCCGATCAAGTGCCGAACGGACGGCACCTCCGCGTTCAACACACGTGCAGCCCGGTGACGTCTCCAACACCTTGATCCAGCAAGGAGGAAGGAGAGGTTGGGGAAGGGCTCCAACAGCAGCACGACGGCGTGGTGGTGGTGGAGTAGCAAGGTATTCCGATAGGGCTTCGCCTAAGCGCTGCGGAGGAGGAAGAAGAGAGGTTGGGCTTCGCCGTGAGAGAGAGAGATCAAATCTTCTCTCAAAACATCCAAAACCTCAAGTATATATAGGAGGAGGGACGTGGAGGGCTGGCTTGGCCTCTACTCCAAAGAGGAGATGGCCGGCCGAATTAAAGGGAGAGTCCACCTCCCACAAGGGAGGTGGATCTCCTCCTTTTAAATCCTTTTTGCCTTATCTCCTTATCTCCAGCCACATGGGCCTTTAGCAAAAGTATTTCCCAGCCCAATAAGGGCTGACACACTTTATCTAACAGCCCATGAAGTCCTCTGGTCGTCACACCCCTCCCGGGGGTCCTCCGGCACCCTCCCGGCACTCCCGGTACACTACCGATGAGCCCGAAAACTTTCCGGTGACCAAAACTGGACTTCCTATATATCAATCTTTACCTCCGGACCATTCTGGAGCTCCTCGTGACGTCCGGGATCTCATCCGGGACTCCGAACAACCTTCGGTAATCACGTATACCATTTCCCTATAACCCTAGCGTCATCGAACCTTAAGTGTGTAGACCCTACGGGTTCGGGAGACACGTAGACATGACCGAGACACTTCTCCGGCCAATAACCAACAGCGGGATCTGGATACCCATGTTGGCTCCCACGTACTCCACGATGATCTCATCGGATGAACCACGATGTCGGGGATTCAATTAATCCCGTATACAATTCCCTTTGTCTATCGGTATGGTACTTGCCCGATATTCGATCGTCGGTATCCCTATACCTTGTTCAATCTCGTTACTGGCAAGTCTCTTTACTCGTTCCGTAATACATCATCCCGTGGCTAACTCCTTAGTCACATTGAGCTCATTATGATGATGTCTTACCGAGTGGGCCCAGAGATACCTCTCCGTCACACGGAATGACAAATCCCAATCTCGATTCGTGCCAACCCAACAAATACTTTCGGAGATACCCGTAGTGCACCTTTATAGCCACCCAGTTACGTTGTGACGTTTGGCACACCCAAAGCATTCCTACGGTATCCGGGAGTTGCACAATCTCATGGTCTAAGGAAACGATACTTGACATTGAAAAGCTTTAGCAAACGAACTACACGATCTTGTGCTATGCTTAGGATTGGGTCTTGTCCATCACATCATTCTCCTAATGATGTGATCCCGTTATCAACGACATCCAATGTCCATGGTCATGAAACCGTGACCATCTATTGATCAACGAGCTAGCCAACTAGAGGCTTACTAGGGACATGTTGTGGTCTATGTATTCACACATGTATTACGGTTTCCGGTTAACACAATTATAGCATGAACAATAGACAATTATCATGAACAAGGAAATAAAATAATAACTATTTTATTATTGCCTCTAGGGCATATTTCCAACAGTCTCCCACTTGCACTAGAGTCAATAATCTAGTTCACATCACCATGTGATTAACACTTACATCACCATGTGATCATATCATCGTGTGATTAACACCCAATAAGTTCTGGGGTTTCTTCATGTTCTGCTTGTGGAAGAGGTTTTTAGTCAACGGGTCTGCGACATTCACATCCGTGTGTACCTTGCAAACTTTCCATGTCATATTTGTAGATACTGCAACCACGCTCCACTTGGAGCTATTCCAAATGGCTGCTCCACTATACGTAGCCAGATTTCTACTAAAAGTCATCCGGATTGGAGTTAAAGCTTGCATCATCGTAACCCTTTACGATGAACTCTTTATCACCTCCATAATCGAGAAATATTTCCTTAGTTCTCAAGTTACTAAGGATAACTTTGACCGTTTTCCAGTGATCCACTCTTGGATTACTCTTGTACCCCTTGACAGACACATGGCAAGGCACACACAGGTGCGGTACACAGCATGGCATACTATATAGAGCCTATGGCTAAAGCATAGGAGATGACACTCATATTTTCTTTATCTTCTGCCGTGGTCGGGTATTGAGTCTTACTCAATTTCACACCTTACAATACAGTCAAGAACTCCTTCTTTGACCCATCTATTTTGAACTCCTTCAAAAACTTGTCAAGGTATGTCTTCGTCGAAAAAACTTATCAAGCGAATAGATCTATCCCTATAGATCTTGATGCTCAATAAAATAGTAGCTTTATCTGGGTCTTCCTTTGAAAAAAACTTTTCAAACAACCCTTCATGCTCTTCCAAAAATTCTACATCATTTCCGATCAATAATATGTCAACTACATATTCTTATAAGAAATTCTATAGTGCTCCCACTCACTTTCTTGCAAATACAAGTTTCTCATAAACTTTGTATAAACTTAAACACTTTGATCACCTCATCAAAGCATATATTCCAACTCCGAGATTCTTGCTCCAGTCCATAGAAGGATCGCTGGAGTTTGCATATTATTAGCATCCTTAGGATTGACAAAACCTTCAGGTTGTATCACATACAACTCTTCCTCACAGAAACCATTACGGAAACCTTGTTTTGTCATCCATCTGCCAGATTTCATAATCGAAAAATGCAGCAACTGCTAACAAAATTTTAATAGACTTTTAGCATCGCTACAGATGAGACAATCTCATCGCAGTCAACTCCTTGAACTTGGCGGAAACTTCTTTGCGACAAGTCGAGCTTTATAAACGGTGACATTTCACCATTAGCATCTATGTTTATCTCAAAGGTCCATTTGTACTCAATGACCCGCCATTCAACAGGCAAGGCTACCAAAGTCCATACTTGGTTTTCATACATGGATCCTTTCTCGGATTTCATGGCTCCTAGCCATTTGTTGGAATCCGGGCCCACCATCGCTTCTCCATAGTTCGTAGGTTCATCGTTGTCCAACAACATGATTTCCAAGACAGGGTTGTCGTACTACTCAGGAGCAGTACGCGTCCTTGTCGACCTACGAGGTTCGATAGTGACTTGATCCGAAGCTTCATGATCATCATCATTAACTTCCTTTTCAACTGAGTAGGCTCTACAGAAACATCTTTCTGTGTTGCGCTATTCTCTGGTTGAAACAAAGGTTCAACAACCTTATCAAGTTCTATCTTCCTCCCACTCAATTCTTTCGAGAGAAACTCTTTCTCAAGAAAGGACCCGTTCTTAGCAACAAACACCTTTTGCGCTTGGATCTGAGATAGAAGGTATACCCAATGTCTCATTAGGGTATTCTATGAAGATGCATTTGTCTACTTTGAGTTCGAGCTCGCTAGGTGAAAAACCCATTTTCTCATAAGCGTCGCAGCCCCAAACATTAAGAAATGACAGCTTAGGCTTCTGTCAAACCATAATTCTCACGGTGTCATCTCAACAGACTTAGATGGTGCCCTATTAAAGTGAATGGATTTGTCTTTAATGCATAACCCCATAATGATAGTGGTAAAACGATAAGAGACATCATAGTACTCACTATATCCAATAGAGCACGACTATGACGTTCGAACACACCATCACACTATGGTGTTCCAGGAGGCGTGAGCTGTGAAACAATTTCCACATTGTCTAAAATTGCATACCAAACTCGTAACTTAGATATCACCTCCATGATCATATCATAGACATTTATCTTCTTGTCACGATGATCTTTAACTTCACTCTGAAACTCCTTGAACCTTTCAAACATTTCAGATTCGTGTTTCATTAAGTAAATATCCCCATATTTACTCAAATCATCAGTGAAGGTAAAACAACGATATCCACTGTGTGTTTCAACACTCATTGGACCACATACATCAACATGTATTAATTCCAATAAGCCACTTGCCCGCTCCATCATATTGGATGACGGGGTCTCAGTCATCTTGCCCAAGAGGCATGGCTCGCATGTCTCAACCAATTCGAAATCGAGTGAGTCAAAAATCCATCAGCATGGAGTTTCTTTCATGCGATTTATACCAATATAACATTACGTGGCAGTGCCACAAGCATGTGGTACTATCATTATTAACTTTGTATCTTTTGGTACCAATGTTATGAATATGTGTACTACTACGATCATGATTCGATAAACCATTTCGAGTGGGTGCATGACCATTGAAGGCATTATCCATGTAAACAGAATAACCATTATTCTCTAACTTATATGAATAACCGTATCGCACTAATCATGATCTAATCACGTTCATGCTCAACGCAAACACCAAATAACATTTATTTAGGTTTATCACAAATCCTGAAGGTAGAGAGAGCGTGCGATGGTGATCACATCAATCTTGGAAATACTTCCAACACACATCGTCACCTTTCACCTAGCTAGTCTCCATTTACTCCGTAGCTTTTATTTCGAGTTGCTAACACTTAGCAACCGAACCGGTATCCAATACCCAGGTGCTACTAGGAGTACCAGCAAGGTACACATCACTAACACGTATATCAAATATACTTCCATTGACATTACCAGCCTTCTTATCTACCAAGCATCTAGGGGTTTTCCGCTTCAGCGAACATTCTCCTCGTAACAGAAGCACTTAGTCTCGGGTTCGGGCTCAACCTTGGGTTTCTTCACTAGAGCAACAACTGGCTTGTCATTCCTGAAGTTTTCCGTTCTTGCCCTTGCCCCTTTTGAAACTAGTGGTTTCACTTAACCATCAACACTTGATGCTCCTTCTTGATTTCTACCTTCGTGGTGTCAAACATCACGAACAACTCAGGGATCATCTTATCCATCCCTGGCATGTTATAGTCCATCACGAAGCTCTAGTAGCTTGGTGGCAGTGACTTGGAGAACTGCATTAATCACTATCTCATCTGGAAGATTAACTCCCACTTGATTCAAGTGATTGTAGCACCCAGACAATCTGAGCACACGCTCAGCGATTGAGCTATTCTCCTTTATCTTGCAGACAAAGAATCTTGTTGGAGGTCTCATACCTCTCAACATAGGCATGAGCCTGAGATCACAATCTCAGCTCCTAGAACATCTCATATGTTCCGTGACGTTCAAAACGTTTTGGAGCCTCAATTCTAAGCCGTAATGCATGACGCATTGAACTATCACGTAGTCACCAAAAAGTGCCTGTCATATGTTCACAACATCTACAGACAACGCTTGAGGGAGTGGTGCAGTTAGCGGTACATCAAAAACATAAGCTTTCCGTGCAGCAATGAGGACAATCCTCAGATCACGGACCCAGTCCGCATTATTGCTACCATCAACTTTCAACTTGCTTTTCTCTAGGATTGTATCAATAAAACTGTGGAGCTACAGCGCGAGCTATCTACGACATAATTTGCAAGGACATTTTTAGACTAAGTTCATGATAATTAAGTTCATTTAATCAAATTATTAATGAACTCCCACTTAGATAGACATCTCTCTAGTCTTCCAAGTGATACATGATCCATGTCAACTAGCCCGTGTCCGATCATCACGTGAGACGGACTAGTCATCCATGGTGAACATCTCTATGTTGATCGTATCTTCTATACGACTCATGTTCGACCTTTCGGTCTTCCGTGTTCCGAGGCCATGTCTGTACATGCTAGGCTCGTCAAGTCAACCTAAGTGTTTCGCATGTGTAAATCTGGCTTACACCCGTTGTATGCGAACGTTAGAACCTATCACACCCGATCATCACGTGGTGCTTCGGAACGACGATCCTTAGCAACGGTGCACAGTTAGGGTGAACACCTTTCTTGAAATTTTATTGAGAGATCATCTTATTTACTACCGTCGTTCTATGCAAATAAGATGTAAACTGATAAACATCACATGCAATCAATATAGTGACATGATATGGCCAATATCATCTTGCTCCTTCGATCTCCATCTTCGGGGCACCATGATCATCACTGTCACCGGCACGACACCATGATCTCCATCATCATGATCTCCATCATTGTGTCTTCATGAAGTTGTCTCGCCAACTATTACTTCTACTACTACAGCTAACGTTTAGCAATAAAGTAAAGTAATTATATGGCGTTTATGATTGACACGCAGGTCATACAATAATATAAGACAACTCCTATGGCTCCTGCCGGTTGTCATAGTCATCGACATGCAAGTCGTGAACCCTATTACAAGAACATGATCAATCTCATACATCACAATGCATCACATCACATCCTTTTGGCCATATCACATCACACGGCATATGCCGCAAAAACAAGTTAGACGTCCTCTAATTTGTAGTTGCAAGTTTTTACGTGGTTGCTATAGGTTTCTAGCAAGAACGTTTCTTACCTACGTCAAAACCACAACGTGATATGCCAATTGCTATTTACCCTTCATAAGGACCCTTTTCATCGAATCCAATCCGACTAAGGTGGGAGAGACAGACACCCGCTAGCCACCTTATGCAACTAGTGCATGTCAGGCGGTGGAACCGGTCTCACGTAAGCGTACGTGTAAGGTTGGTCCGGGCCGCTTCATCCCACAATACCGTCGAATCAAGATAAGACTAGTAACGGCAAGCATATTAACAAAATCGACGCCCACAACTGCTTTGTGTTCTACTCGTGCATAGATTCTACGCATAGACCTAGCTCATGATGCCACTGTTGGGAGACGTAGGAGTAAATCAAAAATTTCCTACGCTTTCACCAAGATCCATCTATGGAGAAACCAGCAACGAGCAAGGGGAGAGTGGATCTTCATACCTTTGAAGATCGCTAAGCGGAAGCGTTACAAGAACGCGGTTGATGGAGTCGTACTCGCAGCGATTCAGATCGCGGTAGATCCGATCAAGTGCCGAACGGACGGCACCTCCGCGTTCAACACACGTGCAGCCCGGTGACGTCTCCAACACCTTGATCCAGCAAGGAGGAAGGAGAGGTTGGGGAAGGGCTCCAACAGCAGCACGACGGCGTGGTGGTGGTGGAGTAGCAAGGTATTCCGACAGGGCTTCGCCTAAGCGCTGCGGAGGAGGAAGAAGAGAGGTAGGGCTTCGCCGTGAGAGAGAGAGATCAAATCTTCTCTCAAAACATCCAAAACCTCAAGTATATATAGGAGGAGGGACGTGGAGGGCTGGCTTGGCCTCTACTCCAAAGAGGAGATGGCCGGCCGAATTAAAAGGAGAGTCCACCTCCCACAAGGGAGGTGGATCTCCTCCTTTTAAATCCTTTTTGCCTTATCTCCTTATCTCCAGCCACATGGGCCTTTAGCAAAAGTATTTCCCAGCCCAATAAGGGCTGACACACTTTATCTAACAGCCCATGAAGTCCTCTGGTCGTCACACCCCTCCCGGGGGTCCTCCGGCACCCTCCCGGCACTCCCGGTACACTACCGATGAGCCCGAAAACTTTCCGGTGACCAAAACTGGACTTCCTATATATCAATCTTTACCTCCGGACCATTCCGGAGCTCCTCGTGACGTCCGGGATCTCATCCGGGACTCCGAACAACCTTCGGTAATCACGTATACCATTTCCCTATAACCCTAGCGTCATCGAACCTTAAGTGTGTAGACCCTACGGGTTCGGGAGACACGTAGACATGACCGAGACACTTCTCCGGCCAATAACCAACAGCGGGATCTGGATACCCATGTTGGCTCCCACGTACTCCACGATGATCTCATCGGATGAACCACGATGTCGGGGATTCAATTAATCCCGTATACAATTCCCTTTGTCTATCGGTATGGTACTTGCCCGAGATTCGATCGTCGGTATCCCTATACCTTGTTCAATCTCGTTACTGGCAAGTCTCTTTACTCGTTCCGTAATACATCATCCTGTGGCTAACTCCTTAGTCACATTGAGCTCATTATGATGATGTCTTACCGAGTGGGCCCAGAGATACCTCTCCGTCACACGGAGTGACAAATCCCAATCTCGATTTGTGCCAACCCAACAAATACTTTCGGAGATACCCGTAGTGCACCTTTATAGCCACCCAGTTACGTTGTGACGTTTGGCACACCCAAAGCATTCCTACGGTATCCGGGAGTTGCACAATCTCATGGTCTAAGGAAACGATACTTGACATTGAAAAGCTTTAGCAAACGAACTACACGATCTTGTGCTATGCTTAGGATTGGGTCTTGTCCATCACATCATTCTCCTAATGATGTGATCCCGTTATCAACGACATCCAATGTCCATGGTCATGAAACCGTGACCATCTATTGATCAACGAGCTAGCCAACTAGAGGCTTACTAGGGACATGTTGTGGTCTATGTATTCACACATGTATTACGGTTTCCGGTTAACACAATTATAGCATGAACAATAGACAATTATCATGAACAAGGAAATACAATAATAACTATTTTATTATTGCCTCTAGGGCATATTTCCAACAGTTAACTCCCAGCTAAGTCAAGCGGTTGTGAAGGCCAGACATCTTGAGGATGTGCTCACTGACATAACTGTTCTCCTCCATCTTACAGCTAAAGAACTTGTCGGGGACTTCATATCTCTCGACCCGGGCATGAGCTTGGAAAACCAGTTTTAGCTATTGGAACATCTCATATGCTTCATGTTGCTCAAAACGCTTTTGGAGCCCCGGTTCTAAACTGTAAAGCATGCCGCACTGAACAAGGGAGTAATCATCGCAGCAAGAATGCCAAGCGTGCGCAACGTCTTGTTCTGCTGGGAGAAGGGGTGGGTCACCTAGCAGTGCATCAAGGACATATAGTTTCTTGGAAGCTATGAGGATGATCCTCAAGCCACGGACCCAGTCCGCATAGTTGCTTCCATCATCTTTCAGCTTGGTTTTCTCTAGGAACGCGTTGAAATTGAGGTTGACATTTGCGTTGGCCATTGGATCTACAATATAGATATTAAAGGCAATTTTAGACTAAGTTCATGATAATTAAGTTCACATAATCATATTATTCAATGAACTCCCACTCAGATAGACATCTCTCTAGTCATCCAAGTGATACATTATCCTTGTCAACTAGCCCGTGTCCGATCATCACGTGAGACGGACTAGTCATCCATGGTGAACATCTTCATGTTGATCGTATCTTCTATACGACTCATGTTCGACCTTTCGGTCTTCCGTGTTCTGAGGCCATGTCTGTACATGCTAGGCTCATCAAGTCAACCTAAGTGTTTCGCGTGTGTAAATCTGGCTTACACCCGTTGTATGCGAACGTTAGAACCTATCACACCCGATCATCACGTGGTGCTTCGGAACAACGATCCTTAGCAACGGTGCACAGTTAGGGTGAACACTTCTCTTGAAAATTTATTGAGAGATCATCTTATTTACTACTGTTGTTCTAAGCAAATAAGATGTAAACATGATAAACATCACATGCAATCAATATAGTGACATGATATGGCCAATATCATCTTGCTCCTATGATCTCCATCTTCGGGGCACCATGATCATCACTGTCACCGGCACGACACCATGATCTCCATCATCATGATCTCCATCATTTTGTCTTCATGAAGTTGTCTCGCCAACTATTACTTCTACTACTATGGCTAACGCTTAGCAATAAAGTAAAGTAATTACATGGCATTTATGATTGACACGCAGGTCATACAATAAAATAAGACAACTCCTATGGCTCCTGCCGGTTGTCATAGTCATCGACATGCAAGTCGTGAACCCTATTACAAGAACATGATCAATCTCATACATCACAATGCATCACATCACATCCTTCTAGCCATATCACATCACAAGGCATATGCTGCAAAAACAAGTTAGACGTCCTCTAATTTGTAGTTGCAAGTTTTTTACGTGGTTGCTATAGGTTTCTAGCAAGAACATTTCTTACCTACGCCAAAACCACAACGTGATATGCCAATTGCTATTTACCCTTCATAAGGACACTTTTCATCGAATCCAATCCGACTAGGGTGGGAGAGACAGACACCCGCTAGTCACCTTATGCAACTAGTGCATGTCAGGCGGTGGAACCGGTCTCACGTAAGCGTACGTGTAAGGTTGGTCCGGGCTGCTTCATCCCACAATACCGTCGAATCAAGATAAGACTAGTAACGGCAAGCATATTAACAAAATCGATGCCCACAACTGCTTTGTGTTCTACTCGTGCATAGATTCTACGCATAGACCTAGCTCATGATGCCACTTTTGGGAGACGTAGTAGTAAATAAAAAAAATTCCTACGATCACCAAGATCTATCCATGGAGAAACCAGAAATGAGAGGGGAGAGATTGCATCTTCATACCTTTGAAGATCGCTAAGCGGAAGCGTTACAAGAACGCGGTTGATGGAGTCGTACTCGCAGCGATTCAGATCGCGGTGGATTCCGATCTTAGCACCGAACAACGGCGCCTCCGCGTTCAACACACGTGCAGCCCGGTGACATCTCCTACGCCTTGATCCAGCAAGGAGGAAGGAGAGGTTGGGGAAGAGCTCCAACAGCAGCACGACGGCGTGGTGGTGGAGTAGCAAGGTATTCCGACAGGGCTTCGCCTAAGCGCTGCGGAGGAGGAAGAAGAGTGGTAGGGCTTCGCCATGAGAGAGAGAGATCAAATCTTGTCTCAAAACAGCCAAAACCTCAAGTATATATAGGAGGAGGGACGTGGAGGGCTGGCTTGGCCTCTACTCCAAAGAGGAGAGGTTCGGCCGATTTAAAGGGAGAGTCCACCTCCCACAAGGGAGGTGGATCTCCTCCTTTTAAATCCTTTTTGGCCCTATCTCTTATCCCTAGCCGCATGGGCCTTTAGCAAAAGTCTTTCCCAGCCCAATAAGGTCTGGCACACTTTATCTAACAGCCCATGTGGTCCTTTGGTCGTCACACCCCTCCCGGGGGTCCTCCGGCACCCTCCCGGCACTCCCGGTACACTACCGATGAGCCTGAAAACTTTCCGGTGACCAAAACTGGACTTCCTATATATCAATCTTTACCTCTGGACCATTCCGGAGCTCCTCGTGACGTCCGGGATCTCATCCGGGACTCCGAAAAAGCTTCGGTAATCACGTATACCATTTCCCTATAACCCTAGCGTTATCGAACCTTAAGTGTGTAGACCCTACGGGTTCGGGAGACACGTAGACATGACCGAGACACCTCTCTGGTCAATAACCAACAACGGGATCTGGATACTCATGTTGGCTCCCACGTACTCCACGATGATCTCATCGAATGAACCACGATGTCAGGGATTCAATCAATCCCGTATACAATTCCCTTTGTCTATCGGTATGATACTTGCCCAAGATTCGATCGTCGGTATCTCTATACCTTGTTCAATCTCGTTACCGGCAAGTCTCTTTACTCATTCCGTAATATATCATCCCGTGACTAACTCCTTAGTCACATTGAGCTCATTATGATGATGTCTTACCAAGTGGGCCCAGAGATACCTCTCCGTCACACGGAGTGACAAATCCCAGTCTCAATTCGTGCCAACCCAACAGACACTTTCAAAGATACCCGCAGCGTACCTTTATAGACACCCAGTTACGTTATGACGTTTGGAACACCCAAAGCATTCCTACGGTATCCGGGAGTTAGACAATCTCATGGTCTAAGGAAACGATACTTGACAATTAAAAGCTTTAGCATACGAACTACACGATCTTGTGCTATGCTTAAGATTGGGTCTTGTCCATCACATCATTCTCATAATGATGTGATCCCGTTATCAATGACATCCAATGTCCATGGTCATGAAACCTTGACCATCTATTGATCAACGAGCTAGCCAACTAGAGGCTCACTAGGGACATGTTGTGGTCTATGTATTCACACATGTATTACGGTTTCCGGTTAACACAATTGCAGCATGAATAATAGACAATTATCATGAACTAGGAAATACAATAATAACCATTTTATTATTGCCTCTAGGGCATATTTCCAACATGTGCATATATGCCTTGTGCATATGTGTGGATGAACACCCACACACACATGAGCGTGTCCGTATGTGAGTGTATGTGCCATGTGCACTTGTGAGTGTGAGTGGTGTGAGTGCCTTATGCATTGTGCATATGTGGTGCTTGTGTGTGTGTGTGTGGTTGAACACACCCCCCTCATGGGTGGTATGTTCTTGAGTAAGCTTGTGCTCATATGCCCTTAGGCATATGGAGCATGTGTGTGTATGCTATGTAGCGTGTGTGTTTAGAGAGTGTGTGTGTGAGTGTGACAAGTGGGTCCTTTCCCCCACTTGCCATACCCTTTGTTGTTTATGAATGCTTGTATGTTTGTTAGATCATTCCCTTGTTAAACTAAGTTTCCAAATCTGCTTATGTCCATTTATGATCATGTCCATTTAGAGTAAGTTTTAACTTATAAGAGTAGGTGGTAGTTTGTCTAGTTTAGTTGTGCCATGATGCTTCACATGAGCATATGAGTATGACACATGTTTTTGGGGTAGAAAGAGCCAATAAGTCCATTGGTGCAATCAGTTTTCACTTTTGAGCAAGTTTATAAAACTTTCATTTTCTGTTGTGATGCTACTTTGTCATTTTTGCATGATTTAATCCATGCTTGCTTTGGGTTATGTGCCAACATGGAAGTGCTAGTGTTTTATGTCTACTATGCCATGGTATTTTTGTTTAACATGAGAATCACCCATATAAGTGGGAAACTTGCTACAAAATAGCTAACTTGAGGTTTCTGTTTTCACCATGCTAAATATTTCTAAGTCTGAGAATCTGCTGTTATTTTTTTATGCCATGAAGAGTGTTTGACATCTTGTGATCTGTTGAGAATTTGCTCATGCTCAGTGCTAGTATTTTGAAGTAGATGTTGTCTGCTACCTTCCTATTAATTTTCATGCCAAGAGGTGGTCTCTAACAACTTTAACTTCTGCTGTCAACATGCTACCAGCTTAACTCAGATTTCAGAAAACTGTTATTTCACTAAGTCCCAAAAAACGGTTTCATCATGCCAACTTGATAGCTTCATGCTTATTGATGTGTGCCTCCTTTTCAGTTTTTGTAGTTGGATAATTTGACAAGCATGTTATGTAGTTTCTGTCAATGCCTTGTTTGTGGCTGTAGGATTCCTGTAGCTCAAGTTGAGGGCTGTGTAAGTTGCTATGTTGCTGTTTTGTGGTAGATTGTTTGTTTTAGTGTGGGGGCTATAATCCATGGAATTGCTTGAACTTTGGGTCTATTGTGGTTGGTTTTTCATTGCCTAACCAGTGGCTACCTTGGAATGCCAAGAATTAGCCCATGGCATTGTTGGTCTTGTGTTTGCCTTCGTACCTTGTCGTGAGCGTATCGTGAGAACCGTAGCTCCCTTTCTTACGTTCTTCATATGCATTTTCATCATTTTCTCATGATGCATCCATCTTTGCCATGTTCATGCATGTATAAATAACTTAACATAAGTTTCTGTCCAGATTCACTAATATCCAATTCTTGCATGTGAAACATGACTAGTTAGGATTGCCATGCTAAAACTCTTAACCTAAGCATGCATCATTCTTGTTTGTGCATTGCACCATGGTTGTTTGTTTATTCTTGCTGTTTCTTTTGGGTAGACGCGAACTTTGAACCTGAGTACGAAGAGCCAGACGAGTACAACTACGAGGATCCCGCTACTTGTTCCACTGAAGAACCAATAGGCAAGATGATCGTACCTGGATCCCGATACTATTTTCGCTTGCTAGTTTCTCGCTGTTATCATTACAATTGCGCTACCTACCACTTGAATATCATCCTCCAAATTGCCATGATAGCCTCTAAACCTCCACATCCTAGCAAACCTTTGATTGGCTAAGTTACCGTTGCTCAGCCCCTCTTATAGCGTTCTTAGTTGCAGGTGCAGGTTGTTCCATGTGATAACATGGATTTGGCATATCACAATATTATCCGTTATTTAATTTAATGCACATATATATCTTGGTATTGGTGGAAGGCTTGGCCTTTTGCTAGGTGATTTGTTCCACTGTTACCGCCATAGTTTCTTGTTACCAGTGTTATGTTTTCCATACTTTGCGCTCCTAACATGCTTGGGATTGTTATGGGGACCCCCTTGTTTATTCGGTTGAGATTAAAACTTGTCAGGCAAGACCCAACATTGGTACTACATTTGCTTAATAACTTAATAAAATTTGCATAGGGCTTTGCAACCCCGTGGACAATAATCAACCATCGGGCCAGTGCTCCTCATGAGTGTTGGTCCAAACTAGAGTACCATGTGGGGCCAACCCGGGGAAACTCGGGAGATTTCTATCAGGACACCATACGCTTTGCTTATCCGTCGTGTCCTGAGAACGAGATACGCGGCTCTTATCGGGTTCATCGACACGTCGGGTGGTCTTGATGGATTTGTTTTACCTTTATCGAATGTCTTGAATGTGGACTCTGACTTTCTTCGGGTTATCTCGAGGTGTTGTAATTCCTTTGGAGTTACCTATGACGATCACGAGATCCGTGGTCGAGGCTATTCCCGTGGAGTGTGGTCAATTTTTGATGGACTAGTTGGAGCAACCCTGCAGGGTTAAATCTTTTCGAGAAGCCTTGCCCGCGGTTATGTGGCAACTTGGATGTTTGTTTAACACCCGGTTATAGTTAAGTTAAAGTAAACTCTAATAAAATACACCAACTGTGTGAGTAACCGTGATCGTCTCTGCTTGTGAATATGATCCGAGAGAGAACACGGTAGGGTTATGATTGACGTAAGTAAATGTTCAGGATCTCATAGAGGTCAAACTAGATTCGATCGCTCATCGTAGGCCACTCACATTTATTTTCATGTTACGTAAGTATAGCCACCATAAATGCTTAGTGCTGCTGCAAACTAAACACATACCACATCCCAACCTTTAAGCTTGAATAGTCTCGGTACCCAGGCGCATGATTGCTGACTCCTTGTGGCTCACAGATTACTACAACACTCCAGGTACAGGTATAGATGAGTACGTGCAGGATGATCTGACGTAGCTCCAGTGGGAATATGACGAGAAATGAGGCAGGATGTACGTGACTTATCCGGATGAGTAGAGGACCATGGTCATGATATTTGGGATAGCGAGATAGTGTCATTTGCATCTGTTTTATCATTTGATTTCATCCGTAGTTGGGCCCTGTCTTCATCTTGATGATTTGAACTCTATGTGGAATTGTAATTTAGTATGTGACGAGTGTAAGCCAAACTTGTATACTCTTCTATTCTGTAATGTATGATGCAATGATACTATACTTGTGAACGGCAAGATGCGCATCTATCCCTTGCGAGGCTCCCGTGCCTTAAAATGGATAGGCGCGCATCTTGGGCGTGACACTTGGCATCTGGTCCTGAGTCCGAGGAGGACTCTTGCCTTGCGGGCAAACCGACCTTGAGGAGTATTTTTCTCCAAGTTTCGACCCCAGGGCTCAGCATATAAATAAAGGGGCAAGGCTAGCACTTGGGACACATCCAAAAACCCTAAGCCACGTGATGCCTCTCCTCTAGTTCGTAGTTTCTCCTCTAGATTGGTTTCAGCGGCGAAGCCCTACTGGAATTGCTCCACCACCATCGCCGTAACGCCATCGCACTGTCGGAGAACTCGTCTACCTCTCCGCTACCTCTTGCTGGATCAAGAAGGCGGAGATCATCATCAAGCTATACGTGTGCTGAACGCGGAGGTGCCGTCCGTTTGGCGCTAGATCGGGACGGATCGTGATTGGTGTTGGAAATATGCCCTAGAGTCAATAATAAATTATTTATTATCATATTTCCTTGTTCATGATAATCGTTTATTATCCATGATATAATTGTATTGATCGGAGACTTAGATGCATGTGTGGATACATAGACAAAACCATGTCCCTAATATGCCTCTAATAGACTAGCTCGTCGATCAAAAGATGGTTAAGGTTTCCTAGCCATGGACATGAGATGTCATTTGATAACAGGGTCACATCATTAGGAGAATGATGTGATGGACAAGACCCAAACTACAAAACGTAGCATATGATCGTTTCAGTTTATTGCTGCTGTTTTCCGTATGTCAAGTATATGTTCCTATGACCATGAGATCATGCAACTCACGGATATCGGAGGAGTGCCTTGTGTGTATCAAACGTCGCAACGTAACTGGATGACTATAAAGGTGCTCTACAGGTATCTTCGATGGTGTCTGTTGAGTTGGCATGGATCGAGACTGGGATTTGTTACTCCGTGTGACGGAGAGGTATCTCGGGGCCCACTCGGTAATACAACATCACAATGAGCCTTGCAAGCAATGTGACTAATTGTTAGTTGCGAGATCTTGTATTACGGAACGAGTAAAGAGACTTGCTGGTAACGAGGTTGAACTAGGTATGGAGATACCGACGATCAAATCTCGGGCAAGTAACATACCGAAGAGCAAAGGGAACGTTATACGGGATTAACTGAATCCTTGACATAGCGGTTCGACCGATAAAGATCTTCGTAGAATATGTAGGAACCAGTATGGTCATCAAGGGCCCGCTATTGGTTATTGACCGTAGAGGTGTCTCGGTCATGTCTACATAGTTCTCGAACCCGCAGGGTCTGCACACTTAAGGTTTGGTGGCGTTTCGGTAGTATAGAGTTATGTATGGTGGTGACCGGAGGTTGTTCGGAGTCCCGGATGAGATCCCAGACGTCATGAGGATATCCGGAATGGTCCGTAGGTAAAGATTCATATATAGGAAGTCCCAGTTTGGTCGTCGGAAAAGTTCCGGGCTCATCGGTAGTGTACCGGGAGTGCCGGTAGTGTACCGGGAGACCTTCGGGATGGGTATTTCAATCCTAGAGGGTCCATGGGCTGTGGCAGAATAATAACCAGCCCTAAAAGGCCCATGGCGCCAGGAGGAAAAAGGCCTAAGGAAAAAGGTGGAAAAATGGCAAAAAGGAAGAGTCCTACTCCTACTAGGAGTGGAGGAGGAGTAGGACTCCTCCTCTCTTGCTTCGGCCGACTCCTATAGGAGTTTTTCCCTGCGCTAGTCCTCCTCCTCCTCTCCTCCTATATATACTGGTGGAATAGAAGGGTTTTGCACATAATTTACAGCCACGTGCTACCCGTTTCACTGGTGCTCCTCTAGATCGGATTTCTGCAATGCTTAGGCGAAGCCCTGCCGGAATTGCTCCACCACCATCACCGGAGCACCGTCACGCTGCCGGTGAACTCTTCCTCCTCTCCACTTCCTCTTGCTGGACCAAGACGGTGGATATCGACATCAAGCTGCACGTGTGCTGAACGCGGAGGTGCCGTCCGTTCGGCACTAGATCGGAAGGACCGTGATCGAGATCGCGAGACGGTTCGTGATGAGATCGCGGAACGGATCGTGATGAGTTCGCGGGACAGATCGTGATCAAGATCGTGAGACGGATCGTGATGAGATCGCGGGACGGATCGTGATGAGTTCACGGGACGGATCGTGATTGGATCGTGGGACGGATCGTGATGAGATCGCGGGACGCTCGGCGATTTGGATCGCGAAGTTGTTCGACTACACCAACCGTGTTTCTTAACGCTTCCCACTTAGCGATCTACAAAGGGTATGTAGATCCACTCTCCCTCTCGTAGATGTTCATCACCATGGATAGATCTGCATGTGCGTAGGAAATTTTTTGTTTCCCATGCGACGTTCCCCAACAATTGGATCGCGGGACGCTCGACGATTTGGATCGCGAAGACGTTCGACTACATCAACCGTCTTTCTTAACGCTTCCCTCTTAGCAATCTACAAGGATACATAGATCCACTCTCCCTCTCGTAGATGCTCATAACCATGGATAGATCTTGCGTGTGCGTAGAATTTTTTTTGTTTCCGATGCAACGTTCCCCAACAGGTTTCTGTACTAAAGATGCGACAATCAAACATCTCCTTTTCGAGTGCAAGTTTGCATGTTCTACGTCGTCGGTCATCCAAATAGCGTTCAACTTGTATCCGCCAACAGGTGCTATCACTATTTAAGTTCAGTGACCAGATGGAATTGGAAATATGTTAAATACGCTAATAAGGGAGGGAGTGTTCAAGGCAATGTGTAAGGAGTTGGAGAGGGTGGCCAGGGAGGTTTTTAACTAAAATGAGTTGTATCATATTCTCCGGATCGGATCATCACCTTCCTTTACATAGGCATAGTGTCAGTCACTTGGGAATTTATTGCTTTCCATGCCAGTTTTTCTTTTCTTTTCTCAGACAGACCGGTTAAGTGCATTTTAGATATACAGAGGCCGGGTGTTGCTCATCATGATCGTGTCCGCTTAAATCTTGATGCTGCATTTTGAGTTAATAAAAGCGATATTTACAAAAAGTGAGACTGAGCAATAACACCTTTCATGTTTATCATTTGTACCATACTTATTGGCTACTATCAGCTTCTATTGTGGTAACATTCATGCCAATAAAACAAAGATGGCCAGGTTGGGTAATAGCGTATAACTCATTTTTGCCAAGGCAGTGTCTGACTTTTTGAGTAATTTTTTTTTTCAGAAGACAATCCACACAAGAAATCCATTCAGGACCAATTTCAAGCAGAGAACAAGAATTCTAAAACAGAGCAAAACAGTTGAGTGTGTCCTAACTCTAAAGAATGAACCAACATGGTCAGCAATTGTAAACTTCTATATTGGTTCTGCAATTTATTGTATAATATACATACTACAAAGAATTAACCTATATCTCCTACTCCCAGGTACTGTCGCGGTGACCATTGGTAAAATCCTTGCGAAGACAACAACCTTTGACTCAGCAGTCTCGAAATTTAATACACAACTCAGCAGTCCCGAAATCCTACTCCCTAAAAAATGCCAGCTCTAGCATATTCTCTCTCTCTCTCTCTCTCTCTCTCTCTCTGTGTATCCGTAAAATGTCCAAATGACTGTTTAGAAATAAATCCCACCTCCCTCTTTTCAAAAAAAATCTGTTTCTTATATATAGAGAGAATTATTTTATAAATATGTGATGCACATTTTACAGATACATGATAACTGTTTTTCAAATATGCAATGAATATTTTGAAATAACAATGATAATTTTGTATGCAAGAATGTGAGCTTTTCCCCCATAATATAAGTTTTTCCCATTTCGAAATGATGATTAACTTTATTTTTATTTCTAAATATTTGAAATAAAAATACATGTTTTTTTACCCCAAATGCTCTTAATCAAAATAATGGAAACCTATTACCCTCGTCCCGGAACTACATGGGCCAGCCCATCCTTCTCTTTTGTCAGTGCGTTTTAAACTGTTTTGGCATTATTCTGGAACTTTCCTTGAATCTGTTATTTTTTCTATGTTTCTTTAGGTTTGTAATATTTTTATTTCTCATTTTAATTCTTTTTGTATAATTTTTTCCATTATACCATTTTCCATCTTTATATATTAAAATGACAGATATAATTTTAAAAATATGCAAACATTTTTTAAATCGGGGAATTTTATTAAAATCCATTTCCCAGATATACGCATTTATGTAAATGTAGTTACATTTTCTAATAGAGTAAAAACTGAAGTTCATGAAAAAATATTTATATTAGGAGCATTTGTTTTTGAAATATGATACATTCTAACAATTTATGAACATGTGTTGATTTTTTTCAACATTTTCTGAAATTCGGAAAGATTTTTATTTTCATGGTCATTTTTTAAGATACATGAATATTTTGTAAATTATTTTTTTTTTTTGAAATCAATAACATTTTTTAAAATTTGTGTACATTTCTAAAATTCCAGGAACATCAAACTTTAAATATTTTAAAATTTTGGAATATTTGTTGAAATCCAAGAATTTTTTCAATTCGTGAACACTTTTGTAAATTTTAATAATTTTAAAAAAATTATGTACATTTTTATTATTCCTAAACACTTTTTAATCATAAAATATTTTATGAAATATAAAAGTACGGGCCGTGGCAGTGAGAGCTTGGGTGTCGACAAGAGATGACACCGCTGGTAACGATTGCCGAAACTACATGGGTTCGTCATGATTATGTTGTTGTTGTTGTTGTTGATGGCGGTGGTGGTGGTGGTGGTGGCGTTGCTGCTGATAGGATCTGCTCTGATAGCAGAGGAATGGTCAATTGGTTTGATGCAAAGCGGCGGATGAAATTGTTGACACGCTAGAGTAGGAGGGAAAATCGAGAATTCTATGTGCGGTGGCTGTCGTGTTGAAAGAAATTTTTTATTTGTTCTAAACTTTCATACTTATTTATAAAAGAAAATAACAATCGTAGTGCACAATTTTTAAAATTTAATTATTTTGACTAATTAGATCTCAGTGTTGCTAAAATATTTATAGTAATGTTATTTATGGTATTGTTGTACTATCTATCATTGAAAATGCATGTGAACTGCGCTAACTTTAAGTCGTATTTTTAATGACAATTACATTATTTTGTATTTGATTGACAATTTGCCTTAAAGATATATTTGAATCAAATCTTTATTATGTGAAAAAAAATATTATGACATAAAATTGCTTAACTTCATAGATTAAATTATGATACTTACATACATACATGTTTATTTTTTTGAAAAGGAGGAATACCTTCGGCCTCTGCATCAAAAAGATGCATGCGCCCCCATATATATACATATATGTGTGTACATCCTTAAAAGATATGGTCTCCTAAATATCTTGACAAGTGATGCTAGTTTCTGATTAGCTATACAATTGACCTTGCGTAAGTAGGAAGTCTAGAATATATATAATAGTCCCTCCGTTCCTAAATATAAGACCTTTTAGAGATTTCACTATGGACTACATACGGAGCAAAATGAATGAATCTATACTCTATAATATGTCTATATACATTCATATGTAGTTTATAGTGAAATCTCTAAAAGGTCTTATATTTAGAAACGGAAGGGGTATTTATGTGAAGCCTGTCAGCGAACCATTAGTATTATGCTTTAGCCGCCTTATATTTTCATGTTAAATGTGTCTCACATATTATAAAGGATTAAATAATTTGTTCCCACATGTATGTGCTATATGTTTGATAATGGAATAGAATTGACCTTCCTAAGATCCCCTTGTGTAGAACATGTAGGGTGTTCATCGGAGAGAGAAGTCAATCTAGCTAAACGAGCGACCTTGATTTTGCGGAATTTACCATTGTTGCAAGCCACATCTCAAGGTGGAGGCAATATTGTGAGGAACACAATTCTTGGTCAGCTATTCATAGCCAGTACCAAAAAGCAGTTACATCATTCAGAACATCGGGTAAAATGAAACTAGGGGGCTTGGAGTTGGTCTTCTACCGGTTAAAAGCATGCCTGCGCAAGCTCTCATGTCAACATGAACAACAGAGGAAAGCTGTTGCCCGATGGTTAATACCTTATACATTCCTAGATGAGATCAAATGAAGCAAACATAAAACTGATTACGTTCACGTGGGTGGGTATTGGCCCAAACGCAAATTCAAAAACTGAAAATTCATAATAACACACCTTCTTTATCATAACAATCTATATTTCACAATTGTGAGAGAAGTGCTAAAGTAAACTCATAAGTATTGACTGGACGTGCCAATAAGACAAAGATAACGAAACTGGAAAATAGCCTACAATAAGCTGAAACTTATTATCATGAGTCGGAATCAGAGTTTTTAAGTTGACAATCAAATGGAATTTGAGTTACAAACTGTATCCAGCAAACAGGTGGAAACCTCATACTGTTTTTAAGTTATAGCATGGCTGAACAGAAGGAACTCATTCAGGACTATGGCACGCATAGTAGAAGAATTTTCAACCACAGTAAAGCAGCAGAGTGCGCACCGCACGGTCATCACTCTGAAGAATGAAGGAATATGGTCAGCTATTATCAGCTTCTATTTCGGCATCTCAGAGTTCAGCAATTTATTCTATAACATACATAGTACAAAGAGTGTCCATCAGTCTTTGAAGAATGAACGAACAGGGTATCAGCAGTTTATTCTCTATAACATACATAGTACAAAGAATGAGGCGGATTATTAACACCTTCCATGCTGTAAAACTTTCAGGAAAAGTATTTCAAGTAGAGAAAGAAGAACTTGCAACCACAGCAAAACAACAGTGTGTGTTACCCATCATCAACAAATTTATAAAAAGAAAATGAAAAATTGGCAGGGAAAAAGAAGTTCACAACTGAAAGTTCATGAAAGGTCCTTCTTTAACATGATAGTAGCATGACAACACATATTTCACTGGATGACTGTTAAATCCATGCAAAAAAGTCATGAGTAAGCATTCACTGGATGTGCCTACCTTTGTAGCAATGGCATGGAATAAACCAAAGAGGATCAGAAGAATAGTGAGCCAGAGCAAAACAGCAGAGCACTTTGGGCAAAATAGCCTACAATTAGGTAAAACCCATCCACACGAATGAGCAATATCATTGCGAGCCAGTATCTGACTTCTTTAAGTTGACAGTTGATTCTGCCATCACTAGTTCACTACCACTACAAAAGAAGCTTGAGTTTCATGCTGTATCCAACAAACAGTTGAAAATGTCATAACCAGGTGAGTGCAATAGATATTTATCAGTTGTAGCATGGCTGGACAAAAGGCAATTCATTCGGGAATCAGAAAGAAGAATTTCCATACACAGCAAAAAAAAAACAGGAGAAGAATTTCCATCCATCAGTCATAATAACTCTTAAGAATAAACGAACAGGGTCAGCTATTATCAGCTTCTATTTCAGTTTCTGAATCCAGCAGTTTATTGTACAGTATAACATACATAGTACACAAAGAATGGGACGAATTATTAACACCTACAAGTTACCGATGAGGGGACATTTTGGTATGCATCTTCCACTCCCAGGCACCGTTGTGACGCGATGTTCTCCAATATGGCAACCTGATTACCGTCGCCAGCAGCGAAATATCGGCAAACCACGACGAGACAACAAATTCTGGATTAACAGTGGAGAGCTATCGACGCCACTGCGATCTTGCTCGTCTGCACCACAACAGATTGACTACCTAGGCAGGCAGGAGGCAGGAGGCAGGCTAGTGAACCTGAAACATCGTCGCCACGAACATGGAAGAGCAGCAGGAGAAACATTTCTCTGTCCATGGCTAATGTTGTTGTTGCTGATGTCTGTGACTGTGAGCACCAAAGAGGTTGAGACGCCTCCCTTGGGTCTTGCTCCTGGTGGTGGTGGAGGGGATCCTGGTGTCGGGGCTCCGGTGGAATCGCAGCATCCCGGTGTCGGGGCTCCGGCGGGGCGACGGGCAGTGGACGCTGCTGCTGCGGCCGAGCCAGTAGAACCTCCGGAGCAGGGAGTCGCCGCGGCGGCGGCGATGTACATGCGCGTGCAGCGAGTCCGCCGGCGACACCTCCGAGTCGACGCCGCCGGCGGACGACGACACGGAGTGGCTGCCCCCGTTGATCCGGACCGCGGCGGCGCCCGCGTGGCCCTGCGCCCGGGACCTCGCCGCGGCGTCCGTCTCTCTCCACGACTGCGACGACAGGGATCTGCTGAGGAAGCCCGTCACCGGGTTGGCCGCCCGGCGGGTGCGGTCCCACCACGGCCTGAGCGAGGACTTTGAGCTGGAGCTGGAGTGGAGCACGAGCGCGGAGGCCGAGGCAGGGGCGGCGGCGGTGGCGGCGGAGGTTGAAGCGGAGGCGGAGGCGGAGTCGTTGCCGTCCCAGGACTGGCGGGAGGGGAGCCAGGAGGCGGGGTCGTGCCCGTGCTCGCAGCAGACGATCCACTCGCAGGACTGGCGGAGCGAGCGCTTCCGCTGCAGCGGCGGCGGCGGCTCGGCCTGGGGGAGCTCGGGATCTTGCTCTCCGGGCCCTTGCGGCGGGGGCCGGTCCTGCTGGTCGTGGAGCTGGAAGAGCCGGAGCAGCGTCGTCCTGCCCTCCCCCTCCCCCACCGCCGGTCGAGGATGAGGAGGGGGAGGGGGAGGGGGGAGGGGCGACGGGGAGGGGGCCGGGGGCGTGGCCGGGAGCGCGGCGGCGGAGAGGCGCTCGAGGAGGCAGGCGGAGCAGAAGCCCGTGAAGGGCGGCTGCGACGGGTGCCTGGCGCACCTGGACAGGTCGGGATTCATCGCCCGCCAGCCGCCTCCACCGCCACCGCCACCGCCGCCCGGGAGCCGGAGTCAATTCCGCGGCCGGGAAAGGGGATCGATTTGGTTTGACCGGAAAAAGGCTAGGGCTTTGACCGGCCGGCCGCTCCGCTCCTAGCTCACTCTCACTCTCACTCTCACTCTCAGTGGGTGGGGTGGGAATCCAAATTGGAAGTGGAGAGATGAGAGAGAGAGCCGTTGTGTGGCTGTCTCGTTTTGTCTGGCCCCCACCCACCTCGCTGCCATGTGGGCCCGCCCCTCCCCTCCCCCTCCCAACACAACGGCTCTCTCATCCACCACCTCTTCCCTTCTTCTCTTCACCACGCATATGCACCATGCAATTCCATTTCCAATATCCCAAATTGTATCTGCATATTTAACAGCATGGTTCAATCAAAAAAAGGTGTGTCCCAAAGCCTTTGACCAAGCATCGCACCATTTACGCGATGTTTGACTTCACATCCGTTGTCCTTCTCAACTCCTCATACACCACCCACCGTATGTACCAACACTTGAGTCGAATATGTCATAGCCTACCGCGCGCGTGTTGTACGACGAAGAGTTCATATGTACGGTAATAAGCATGCATGCATGCATGCCCGTCGCCGCGATGAACTCTTGCCCGGTCAGAGCAAACCTGGTCGCTTTGTTCAGAGTGTTGATAGTTGGTGACACGCTTTCGATAATGACGTCTCGGCATGAGAAATGGAGGAACCATTATTATTATCTTGATCTTGCTCCATTCATGGAAGGTTCATCTTGGACATTGTGTCTGGTCTCACGAAGATAATACAGATTGTCACTGGACACTTTTTTTGTTTGAACAAGGGATGGGTCCAGAAGGACCAGTGGTGGAAGTGCAATGCTCACACAAGGACTAAAAAAGGTAAAAGATACAATTAGGTCCCTAACCTTTTCATGGAGGACCCCAATAAATAAAAACAAGATTAAATTGGGTCCAGACACTTTCCCCAAACCGGAACCAATTGCATTGACGCCGGGGGCGAACCACTTGGTTCGGTGCAACCACCATGGCCTTCGATATGTAGAGCTCATCGGAGAAGGACGCCATGAATCCGAATTCAAGAAGACCTTCCTCCCTTTTGGCAATCATGGCCAGGAGGAATCAGTAGGCCGCCGTTCGGCCAGAAAAGCGACCGTCGAGTTGAAGACTGGAGCCGTAGCTTCATCACGAACACCGAGCGAGGATGACCTGCTACCAAACCATTGTGCTCCAGAATTCCATCCCTCCTCCTCTATCATGTCACCACCAAGATGATGAAAAGAGGGAACAAGGAGCAACTGGAGATCCTCCTGACCAGGGATGACCCAGGCCATCAATCTGTTCATCTCCCCAAGTCCATCAACATTCCAAACAACCACCATGGTCGAATCAGAAAATACTAGAAGCAAGAGAGGGTGCAGATCGTGCTTATTTATAAAAGAAGAAGGGGTAGGGAAGTAGGGCGATGGAGGCTGAAGCGGCTCGTCGCCATGGATCTGGCCCAACGATGCTAGGATTGGAACCATGCCCAAGACTTCTCCAACACTCCACCTCACCGTCATCACCATGAACCGGAGGGAGAGAAGATTGAGAAAAAATTGGCATGGATCCAAATCTAGCTGCCGCTTTATTTGGCAGGGAGAAGTATACAAAAACAAAATTTGCCACTACACATGGACACACCCTCCTTCCTACCGCACTCTGGCCGGCAGCGTCGGTAGAGGAGGAAGGAAGAAGGGCCACTGGAATCCACGGCATAGACGCCGAATTCAGTGAAAGTATGTGTCAATAGGAAAGGAGGGGAAGGGGAAGTGCTCATGTGACACCTCCCTGCTTGGGGATTTTCTAGGATTTCACTAGATTCCATGATGTCCAACTCATTCTCTCTGTTTCGGCCACCATTACCAACATGGTTCATCAGTGTGTTGTCAAATGATTCCACCGGTCAAAATATCTTACTAGCTAGGACCTAAATATCAAGCCTACACACATTAATTTTGTTTATACTCCTCTTGACGACCCTTTTAAATGCTGAACAACCATCATCTCGATCGCCATGTTCTATTCGGAGAAATTTTGTTGTTAGGCAGTTTCTCATGTGCGTCCAAAATTCCTTCAGGTGACAAAGATCATTTAGTCACACCTCCGGTCATCTCATCTTGCCCTATAACCTAATCGCCCACAGCAAAAAATTGTGACCATCCAATTCGATAAATATTTTTTCTTGGTGATCTAGATCACTTTCCTCAAAAGATTAAAGTCAAAAGTCTAATTAATCCATGGAAAATACCATCAATCTTGCCCATGGCTATGATTTCCCTTTCAGAGTCTTCCATCCATCATCGTGGCAACCATCAGATCAACCAAGGACTCATCTCTACCCAACTTAATTTTCCCAAGCTCATTCTAGGCTCTCCAAGACGTCCCAGACCCTGTCGCTCACTTCTGCCAACATGGGTGGCAAATCATCGTTGCTATGGGTCCCTTAATAGTCGTCTAAACGTGATGCCATGTTCCTTGTCCCTAGCTAGAACTAATAGATGATTAGCATCTCTGAAAAGCTACCTTATCGATCAGAACAAAGCTGTAAATTTGAAATCGTGTTACAGAAAAATTTTAAGACTAAAAAAAGGCAGTACACAATTTGGAAACGCTTCTAAAAGTAGAATGGTGATAACCCAACTAATAATAGATATTATTTAATAATCAACATTTGTCTTTATCCATCATAAGCAAAGAGATTTGTACAAAAAAAACTACATATGGAAAGGTATAGTAGCATGCTTATTATACAAAATATTGCTTCTATTGTTTTACAATGGCATGCTCTAGCTCTAACTCTCTATATATATACATGATGATGTGAGGGTGGAAAAATCATCTTGTAGATCTCTTGAAACAAGTGTCCCTCACCGTCGCATAATCTAGATGGACAAGTACCCAACTCCCATCCACGCGAGAGTCCTACTACAGGCTCTACTTTTGCTTCTTATATGTCATGCTACTACTACACAATGTAAGCCAGGGATACGAAATAGTTAGTTCTACTTTCGATAATCTTTAGTCTTTACAGAATGTATACATGTGTAACAATGTTCTTATTTTTTTCTTGAAGTATATTTTGCTACTGTATGATGGCCATGCTTTTCTTCTCATGTGATGGTTTATTAATCAATCCAAGTTGTACTAATGTCCATTGTTTATTTCTTATTCCATAGGTCGAATCATCGATGGAATCGATAAGGATAAGATCCGTTTACATGGGTTGTGCGTTTTAGACAAACCAATCCTTGGTGACTATTGTTGCAAAGTGACAAATCAGTGTTACATAGACCTTCCGACATGCCTTGCTGAGTGCAACAAACCTGCAGGCATGGTGGAGATGGAAACCCCTCCTTCACCAACCTTATTCCGGCCAAACTGAATTTTGGATGGATAAATTGTTGGAAATATGCCCTGGAGGCAATAATAAATTAGTTATTATCATATTTTCTTGTTCATTATAATCGTTTATTATCCATGCTATAATTGTATTGATCGGAGACTTAAATGTATGTGTGGATACATAGACAAAACCATGTCCCTAGTATGCCTCTAATGGACTAGCTCGTTGATCAAAGGATGATTAAGGTTTCCTAGCCATGGACATGAGATGTTTGATAACGGGATCACATCATTGGGAGAATGATGTGATGGACAAGACCCAAACTACAAACGTAGCATATGATCGTGTCAGTTTATTGCTACTGTTTTCTGCATGTCAAGTATATGTTCCTATGACCATGAGATCATGCAACTCATGGATATCGGAGGAGTGCCTTGTGTATATCAAACGTCGCAACGTAACTGGGTGATATAAAGGTGCTCTACAGGTATCTCCGAGGGTGTCTGTTGAGTTGGCATGGATCGAGACTGGGATTTGTTGCTCCGTGTGACGGAGAGGTATCTCAGGGCCCACTCGGTAATACAACATCACAATGAGCCTTGCAAGCAATGTGACTAATTGTTAGTTGTGGGATCTTGTATTACGGAACGAGTAAAGAGACTTGCCTGTAACGAGGTTGAACTAGGTATGGAGATACCAACGATCGAATCTCAGGCAAGTAACATACCGAAGAACAGAGGGAACGTTATACGAGATTAACTGAATCCTTGACATAGAGGTTCGACCGATGAAGATCTTCATAGAATATGTAGGAACCAATGTGGGCGTCCAGGTCCAGCCATTGGTTATTGACCGTAGAGGTGTCTCGGTCATGTTTACATAGGTATCGAACCCGCAGGGTCTGCACACTTAAGGTTTGGTGACGTTTTGGTAGTGTAGAGTTATGTATGGTGGTGACCGAAGGTTGTTAGGAGTCCCGGATGAGATCCCGGACGTCACAAGGAGCTCCAGAATGGTCCGGAGGTAGAGATTCATATATAGGAAGTCCCAGTTTGGTCGCCGGAAAAGTTTCGGACTCATCGGTAGTGTACCGAAGTGCCGGTAGTGTACCGGGAGACCTCCGGGAGGGGTATTTCGACCCCAGAGGGTCCATGGGCTGTGGAGAGTGATAACCAGCCCTTATTGGGCTAGAGGAACAGCCACAATAAGGCCCATGGTGCAGGAGACAAAAGTCCTAAAAGAAAAGGTGGAAAAAAGGCTAAAAAGGAAGAGTCCTACTCCTACTAGGAGTGGAGGAGGAGTAGGACTCCTCCCCCTCTAGTTCGGCTGACTCCTATAGGTTTTTTTCCCTGCGCCAGCCCTCCTCCTCCTCTACTCCTATATATACTGGTGTAATATAAGGGTTTTGCATAGAAATTACGGCCACGTGCTGCCCGTTCCACCGGTGCTCCTCTAGATTGGTTTTCCGCAGTGCTTAGGCGAAGCCCTGCCGGAATTGCTCCACCACCATCACCGGAGCGCCGTCACGCTGGCGGTGAACTCTCTCTCCTCTCCACCTCCTCTTGCTGGATCAAGACGGTGTAGATCGTCATCAAGCTGCATGTGTGCTGAACGCGGAGGTGCCGTCCGTTCGGCGCTAGATCGGAAGGACCGTGATCGAGATCGCAAGACAGTTCATGATGAGATAGCGGAACAGATCGTGATGAGTTCACGGGACAAATCGTGATCAAGATCGTGATGAGATCGCAGGACGGATCGTGATGAGTTCGCGGGACGGATCGTGATTGGATCGTAGGACGGATCGTGATGAGATCACGGGACGCTCGGCGATTTTGATCGCGAAGATGTTCAACTACACCAACCGCATTTTTTAACGCTTCCCGCTTAGCGATCTACAAGGGTACGTAGATCCACTCTCCCTCTCGTAGATGCTCATCACCATGGATAGGTTTGCGTGTGCGTAGGAAAATTTTTGTTTCCCATGCGACGTTCCCCAACAGTGGCATCATGAGCTAGGTTGATGGTTCGATGAGATCTCGAGTAGAACACAAAAGGTTTGTGGGCGTTGATTCTTAGATTGCTTCCTCCCTTGGTCGTATTTTGGTTCAGCGGGATTGTGAGATGAAGTGGCCCGGACCAACATTACTCGTACGCTTACGAGAGACCGGTTCCCTCGACGCAACTTGTTGCCTAGATGGCTTGCGGGTGACAGTTTCTCTCACTTTAGTTGGATTGGATTCGATAAAGGCGGTCCTTGAGAAGGTTGAAAAGCAACTAGTGTATCACCGTTGTGATTTTTGCGTAGGTGAGAATTGTTCTTGCTAGATATCGGTAGCAGCCACGTAAAACATGCAACAACAATTAGAGGACGTCTAACTTGTTTTTGCAGGGTATGTTGTGATATGATATGGCCAATTACATGATGTGATATATGTGATGTATGAGATGATCATGTGATTTATAGATTATCACGACTTGCATATTGGTGAATACGGCAACCGGCAAGAGCCATAGGGTTGTCTTTAATTATTGTATGACCTGTGTGTCAATAATTAAGCGCTATGTAATGCTTTACTTTATCGCTAAACGGTAGCAATAGTAGTAGAAGCATGCAGGGCGTGACAACCCCGATGGCGACACGTTGACGGAGATCATGGTGTCATGCCGGTGACGATGGAGATCATGCCGGTGCTTTCTAGATGGAGATCAAAAGCACAAGTTCATGGCCATATCATGTCACTTATGATTTGCATGTGATGTTAATCCTTTTTATGCACCTTGTTTTGCTTAGGACGATGGTAGCATTATAAGGTGATCCCTCACTTAATTTCAAGATAAATTGTGTTCTCCCCGAGTGTGCACCGTTGCGAGAGTTCGTCGTGTTGAGACACCACATGATGATCGGGTGTGATAGACTCTACGTTCACATACAACGGGTGCAAGCCAGATTTGCACATGCAGAACACTCGGATTAAACTTGACAAGCCTAGCATGTACATACATGGCCTCGGAACACAAGAGACCGAAAGGTCGAACATGAGTCATATAGTAGATATGATCAACATAATGATGTTCACCATTGCAGCCACCTCAACTCACATGATGATCGGACTTGAGTTGGTGAATTTGGATCATGTATCACTCAAATGATCAGAGGGATGTCAATTTGAGAGGGAATTCTTAGGTAATATGATTAATTGAACTCATTATCATGAACATAGTCAATGGTGTCTTTGCAAATTATGTTGTAGATTACTAGCTCGCGCTGTAGCTCCCTTAATTTTTATATGTTCCTAGAGAAATAGAGTTGAAAGGTGTTGGTAGCAATATTGTGGACTGGGTCCGTGATCTGAGGATTGTCCTCATTGCTGCACAGAAGGCTTATGTCCTTAATGCACCGCTCGGTGCGCCACCCCATCTAGCGTCGTCTGTAGATGTTGTGAACATCTAACAGGCACATTTCGATGACTACTTGATAGTTTAGTGCGTCATGCATTACGGCTTAGAATTGAGGCTCCGAAACATTTTGAACGTCATGGAACATATGAGATGTTCTAAGAGCTGAGATTGTGATCTCAGGCTCGTGCCCGTGTTGCGAGATATGAGATCTCCAACGAGATTCTTTGCCTGCAAGATGAAAGAGAATAGCTCAATCATTGAGCATGTGCTCAGATTGTCTGGGTACTACAATCGCTTGAATCGAGTGGGAGTTGATCTTCCAGATAAGATAGTGATTGATGTAGTTCTCCAAGTCACTGTCACTGAGCTACTAGAACTTGGTGATGAACTATAAAATGCCAGGGAAAGAAGTGTTGATCCCTGAGCTGTTCGTGATGTTTGACACCGCGAAGGTAGAAATCAAGAAGGAGCGTCAAGTGTTGATGGTTAATCAAACCACTAGTTTCGAGAAGGGAAAGAGCAAGGAGGGAAACTTCATGGATAGCAAGTCAGTTGCTGCTCCAGTGAAGCAACCCAAAGTTGAACTCAAACCCGAGACTAAGTGCTTCTGTTATGAGGTGAGCGGTCGCTGAAGCGGAACAACCCTAGATATTTGGTAGATAAGAAGGCTGGCAACATCGATAGAAGTATATTTGATATACGAGTTATTAATGTGTATATTGCTAGTACTCTTAGTAGCACCTGGGTATTGGATACCGGTTCGGTTGCTAAATGTTAGTAACTCGAAATAAAAGCTACGGAATAAACAGAGAACTAGCTAAGGGTGAGGTGACGATATGTGTTGGAAATGTTTCCAAGGTTGATGTGATCAACATCACACGCTCTCTCTACCTTCAGGATTAGTGACGAACCTAAATAAATGTTATTTGGTGTTTTGCGTTGAGCATGGACATGATTAGATCATGTTTATTGCAATATGATTATTCATTTAAGTTAGAGAATAATGGTTATTCTGTTTACATGAATAATACCTTCAATGGTCATGCACCCAGTGAGAATGGTTTGTTGAAATCTTGATCGTAGTAATACACATGTTCATAATACTGATGTCAAAAAATACAAAGTTAATAATGATAGTACCACATACTTGTGGCACTGCCGCTAAATGTCATATTGGTATAAAGCGCATGAAGAAAGTCCATGCTGATGGATATTTGGACTCATTTGATTTCGAATCGGTTGAGACATGCGAACCATGCCTCTTGGGCAAGATGACTAAAAGGACCCCGTTGGATGGAGCGGGCAAGTGATTCATTGGAAATGATACATGTTGATGTATGCAATCTAGTGAGTCTTGTAGCGTGAAGTGGATATCGTTATTTTCTTACCTTCACTGATGATTTGAGTAGATATAGTATATATTTACTTAATGAAACACAAGTTTGAATCGTTTGAACGGTTCAAGCAAATTCAGAGTGAAGTTTGAGATCATCGTGACAAGAAGATAAAGTGACTACGATATGATGGTGGAGGTGAATATCTGAGTTACGAGTTTGGCATACAACTTGAGACAATGTGAAATTTGTTTCACAACTAATGCCACCTGGAACACCATAGTGTGATGGTGTGTCTCAACATCATAGTCATGCTATATTGGATATGGTGCATACTGTGATGTCTCTTATCGTTTTACTACTATAATTTTGGGGTTATGCATTAGAGACAAATACTTCACTTTAAATAGGGCATCATCTAAATCCGTTGAGATGACACCGTGTGAATTATGGTTTGATAGAAAGCTAAGCTGTCATTTCTTGATATTTGGGGCTGCGACACTTATGTGGAAAATGTTTTCGTCTAATGAGGTCAAACCCCAAGGCGGACAAATGCATCTTCATAGAATACCCTAAGATCAGTTGGGTGAACCTTCTATCTCAGATCCTAGTACAAGGTGTTTGTAGCTTAAACGGATCCTTTCTCGAGGAAATGTTTCTCTCAAAAGAATTGAGTGGGAGGAAGATAGAACTTGATGAGGTTGTTAAACCTTTGTTCAACCAGAGAGTAGCGCAGCGCAGAAAGATGTTTCTGTGAAGCCTACGTTAGTTGAAGAGGAAGTTAATGATGATGATCATGAAGCTTCAGGATCAAGTTACTATCGAACTTCGTAGGTCGACAAGGATGTATACTGCTCCTAAGTGGTACGACAACTCTGTCTTGGAGATCATGTTGTTGGACAACGATGAACCTATGAGCTATGGAGAAGCGATGATGGGCCCGGATTCCGACAAATGGTTGGAGGCCATGAAATCCGAGATAGGATCCATATATGAAAACCAAGTATAGACTTTTGTAGACTTGCTCGTTGGACGGCAGGTCGTTGAGTACAACTGGATCTTTAAAATGAAGACAGACACTGATGGTAAATGTCACCATTTGTAAAGCTCGACTTGTTGCAAAGTTGTTTGTGACAAGTTCAAGGAGTTCACTACGATGAGACTTTCTCACTCATAGCGATGCTAAAGTCTGTTGGAATTATGTTAGAAGTTGCTGCATTTTCAATTATGAAATCTGGCAGATGGATGTCAAAACATCGTTTCCCTAACGGTTTACTTGAGGAAAGGTTGTATGTGATACAACCAGAAGGTTTTGTCAGTCCTAAGGATGCTAAAAGGTGTGCAAGCTTCGGTGATCCTTCCATGGACTGAAGCAAGCATCTCAAAGTTGGAATATACACTTTGATGAGGTGATCAAAGTTTTTGAGTCTATACAAAGTTTACGAGAAACTTGTATTTGCAATAAAGTGAGTGGGAGCACTATAGAATTTCTGATAAGTATATGTGGATGACATATTGTTGATCAGAAATAATGTAGAATTTCTGAAAAGCATAAATGGTTGTTTGAAAAGTGTTTTTCAAATGAAGACCTGGATAAAGCTACCTAATTGTTGAGCGTCAACATCTATAGAGATAGATCAGGATGCTTGATGAGACTTTCAATGAGTGCATACCGTGACAAGATTTTGAAAGAGTTCAAAATGGATCAGTCAGAGAAAGAGTTCTCGCCTGATTTGTAAGGTGTGAAAGTTGAGTGAGACTCAAAGCTCGACAACGGCAGAAGAAAGAGAAAGGACGAACGTCGTCCCCTAGGCCTTAGCCATAGGCTCTATATTATGCCATGCTATGTATCGCACCTGTGTGTGCCTTGACATGAGTCTGTCAAGAGGTACAAGAGTGGTCCAGGAGTGGATCACTAGACAGCGGTCGAAATTATCCTTAGTAACCAGAGGACTAAGGAAATGTTTCTTGATTATGGAGGTGATAAAGAGTTCGTCGTAAAGAGTTACGTCGATGCAAGATTTAACACCTATCCGGATGACTAGTAGTAGCAATCTGGATACGTATAGTGGAGCAGCCATTTGGAAATAGTACCAAGTGGAGTGTGGTATCAGTGTTTACGGTTTGACATAGAGATTTGCAAAGTACACACGGATCTGAATATCGCAGACACGTTGACTATAAGACCTCTCTCACATGCAGAGCATGATCGAGCCCCAGAACTCGTTGGGTGCTAGATTCATAACAATGCAAATCACATGGTGATGTGAACTAGATTATTGACTCTAGTGCAAGTGAGAGACTGTTGGAAATATGCCCTAGAGGCAATAATAAATTAGTTATTATCATATTTCCTTGTTCATGATAATCGTTTATTATCCATGCTATAATTGTATTGATCGGAGACTTAAATGCATGTGTTGATACATAGACAAAACCATGTCCCTAGTATGCCTCTCATGGACTAGCTCATTGATCAAAGGATGGTTAAGGTTTCCTAGCCATGGACATGAGATGTCATTTGATAACGGGATCACATCATTGGGGGAATGATGTGATGGACAAGACCCAAACTACAAACGTAGCATATGATCGTGTCAGTTTATTGCTACTGTTTTCTGCATGTCAAGTATATGTTCCTGTGACCATGAGATCATGCAACTCACGGATATCGGAGGAGTGCCTTGTGTTTATCAAACGTCGCAACGTAAACTGGGTGACTATAAAGATGCTCTATAGGTATCTTCGAGGGTGTCTGTTGAGTTGGCATGGATCGAGACTGGGATTTGTTGCTCCGTGTGACGGAGAGGTATCTCAGGGCCCACTCGGTAATACAACATCATAATGAGCCTTGCAAGCAATGTGACTAATTGTTAGTTGCGCGATCTTGTATTACGGAACGAGTAAAGAGACTTGCCGGTAACGAGGTTGAACTAGGTATGGAGATACCGACGATCGAATCTCGGGCAAGTAACATACCGAAGAACACAGGGAACGTTATACGGGATTAACTGAATCCTTGACATAGAGATTCGACCGATGAAGATCTTCGTAGTATATGTAGGAACCAATGTGGGCGTCCAGGTCCAGCCATTGGTTATTGACCGTAGAGGTGTCTCGGTCATGTCTACATAGTTCTCGAACCCGCTGGGTCTGCACACTTAAGCTTTGGTGACGTTTCGGTAGTTTAGAGTTATGTATGGTTGTGACCGAAGGTTGTTCGGAGTCCTGGATTATATCCTGGACGTCACGAGGAGCTCCAGAATGGTCCGGAGGTAAAGATTCATATATAGGAAGTTCCAGTTTGGTCGCCGGAAAAGTTTCGGGCTCATCGGTAGTGTACCGGGAGTGCCGGTAGTGTACCGGGAGACCTCCGGGAGGGGTATTTCGACCCCAGAGGGTCCATGGGCTGTGGAGAGTGATAACCAGCCCTTATTGGGCTGGAGGAACAGCCACAATAAGGCCCATGGCGCAGGAGACAAAAGTCCTAAAAGAAAAGGTGGAAAAAAGGCTAAAAAGGAAGAGTCCTACTCCTACTAGGAGTGGAGGAGGAGTAGGACTCCTCCCCCTCTAGTTCGGCCGACTCCTATAGGGTGTTTTCCCTGCGCCAGCCCTCCTCCTCCTCTCCTCCTATATATACTGGTGGAATAGAAGGGTTTTGCACAAAAATTACGGCCACGTGCTGTCCGTTCCACCGGTGCTCTTCTAGATTGGTTTTCCGCAGTGCTTAGGCGGAGCCCTGCCGGAATTGCTCCACAACCATCACCGGAGCGCTGTCACGCTGCCGGTGAACTCTCTCTCCTCTCCACCTCCTCTTGCTGGATCAAGACGGTGGAGATCGTCATCAAGCTGCACGTGTGCTGAACGCGGAGGTGCCGTCCGTTCGGCGCTAGATCGGAAGGACCGTGATCGAGATCGCGAGACAGTTCGTGATGAGATAGCGGAACAGATCGTGATGAGTTCGCGGGACAGATCGTGATCAAGATCGTGAGACGGATCGTGATGAGATCGCGGGACGGATCGTGATGAGTTCGCGGGACGGATCGTGATTGGATCGCGGGACGGATCGTGATGAGATCGCGGGACGCTCGGCGATTTGGATCGCGAAGATGTTCGACTACACCAACCGCGTTTCTTAACGCTTCCCGCTTAGCGATCTAGAAGGGTACGTAGATCCACTCTCCCTCTCGTAGATGCTCATCACCATGGATATGTTTGCGTGTGCGTAGAAATTTTTTTGTTTCCCATGCGACGTTTCCCAACATAAATAATGTGTGATGAGTGAGAAAACATTATAAATAAAATAAGTATCTCTGTTGTCGTTATATTTGTCATGTTGCGGTTTAATTTTGTGCAGCAATAGAGGGTAGAGATCTTCCGGAATAAAAATATTGACTTTTTTTCGTTGGATGTCTCCACCCGAGAACACGCAGGATTTTCAATATTGATGCGAGCAAATACTCCATGAAATACGTCACTAAATCCTCCATCTTTAGAAATCGTGAAACCTAGTTTATTATATTGGAAACATTTAATATCTATGAATAATTGAAATATTTACTTCAGGAATAGCTTGCATGTAGTATCTATCTATATCTTTATACATACAAATATAAAAATACCCAAAGGGGCAAACCCAATTAACCTCGACCATCAAACCAGGTCAATCCAATGAACAAAAGTGCTCCAATCATGAACACCCGACATGTTTAGCATGCATTAAAATATTATAAAGAATACGATTATTGATTCTAGTTACATAATTAACGTGTCAATAATATTCTACCAGAACTAGATGAGCAATTAATATACTACCGAATACTAGGTGCAATGCATGTACACATTTACTAGTTTGGGAGAAATCATATAAATTATGATCTATTCACAACCGAAGTAAAAATTGAATCTCCTCTATTTTCACATCATTCTTCCGTAGAACAAATATTTTACACACTGAGGTATTCTTTGGTACAACTAAGAAGGTTCGCTTTGATATCGTAGAAACAATAACCATCATACCGTACCGTGATGCACAAATCACTTAACGTCACAACATATAACCATCTCATACATAGAACAATGTCATGACGAAGGCTATACAACATCACATGTAACCTGCAAAACGAAATTAGACGTCCGCTAATCGGTTTGGCAAATTTTAGTTACGTGGTTTCTAGTGTTTTTGGATAACACTAGCTACCTCCGTCCACCATTACGGCGATAATCCTTGTTGTTATATTAAATTTCGGGGTATGTGAGGGAAGAGGCTTATTTAAACATTTATAGCCCCATACTAAACTTCATCATGATGCATGAACCCCTAGAGGATCGATCATATCCATTGCCCTCTCGTGTTTGCGACAGTTCACTATTATTGACTATGATGAAGCACAAAGAACCATTATTAGATCATCGACAATCAGGGTCGATCGGTTGTTAGAACTTTGTGAAAATCTACATCATGTCGTCAATGAAATGGACCGAAGCAACACTCGAGGGAAGCATAGCACGAACATCAAACCCTCGCATCCAAATGTGGTCTAGATCGTAACCTGTATCTACTCATAGAACCGCTCATGATGCCACTGTATGGTAACATACTAGAAAACAAAAAATGGCCTACGATCAACCAGGAACACTAGGAAGATACAATAACGGTTGGGATCGGATTATTACCAACTCTAAGTTGCAGCAGAAGAAGATGAGACGGTGTAGATAATTGATGAACTCCCTCAAACTGTCGATGAACTATCCCGCGAATCGCCCACAAACGATCCCGTGAACAGAAGACCGGAAGCACCCCTTTCTACTTGGTTGCAAGCGTACATTCTTTACGATCCGGCAGCGCTCTACTTGGTTGCAAGTGTAGATCATTGATGAAGTCCTGTCTAGAGCTAATCAACACCGGATAATTAGAGGGGGATATTAGAACCACACGGCCTCTAATTATGAGGATTAGAGGACAGTCTAGATGAGGGCGCGCTTTCGGTCTTCTAATTGACCAACTAGGATGGACTAGAATTAGTACTAGAGGAGCAAAGGGGACTTCAAAAGTAGTGTATCCAAAAGGGTGGAAAACCTCTAGTATATATAGGTGAGGGAAGGAGGTTTTTTTTCACCAAGATGGCAAAGTCCCTCCTTGGTGTGCCATCCAATGGGGAGGAAGAGAAGTCCCCCCCCCCCCCCCACTCCAATTCGGCCTCTAAACATGGAAAAGTGGCGAGCCTTCCTATTGGGCCATGGTGGCCCAATGCTACTTTGGCCTTTTAAGGCCAATTGATATTAAGTATAAAAGACTCCTGACCTATTTGAACAGCCTTTTATTAAGAACTTCACATCTCTGGAAACATTTTCCACCTATATATATATTATTATCGGTAATACCCGGTATTGCCCGATAGTCTCCAAAACTAGTGAGCCCAAAACGCATCCGGATCTTCTCAAAACTATTTTGAATATGAATGAAACAATTTCACAAATATGATTTCATTACTCCCTCACTACTAACTCTTAGCAGCTCGTGATTACCTTAAGCTTGTGACTCCATAGGTTCGGTATCTCATAGACATAAACGAAACCCTTTGTTCAATGGCCGATAGCGGAACCATGGACGTCCATATGGGTCTCTATGTGTACACGAATGATATTCGAGTAAACCTTTGGTTACCATGTGATATTATCTTTGCTTCCCGATACTTTAGAATACCCAAGATGCATCGACATCCTCTTGAGTCATGCATACACTCACTATACCATTGTCGTCGTTACCGGTTTCGTTCATTTTTCTTGTTTATGTGTTCCGGCATCCCGTGTGACATAGTCACCTGTGTCTGGCCAGAAGATGATAGATGTTCTCACGGCCCTAAGAATATATCTCCATCATCGGAGGAGCAAATCCCACTCTCGAGCCATCCAGTCCCTTGTCAAACTTGCCGATGAACCTATAAGTTGTCATTATGATCACGTGGTTAGAGATGACGTTTGAGCAACCCCAAAGCTCATCGGACCATAAGAAGTGACTATGATACTCTCATGGTTTAAGGAACCAATTCACACATTAACACTCTGTGTAATAACAATTGATAATATTATCCCAAAGTATAACAAACAAGTTTGGGTCGATTCAGTATGAGCGTTCTTCCAACTGGCATACTCTTAATGTTGTTTTAGGACTATCGTTACATTTATTGATATCCTATGATCCAGAAAACATGCTCACTAACAAAACTTGAGACAATTTAAGATGTAAGGCTAGGAATGTGTATTTTACCATTTATGATTCCACACGTACATATAGTTTTTTTTAACTAAATCGCATATTCCAGAACCATTGCAGTTATAACATAGAATGTCAAATCTTAATTATGAATACGGAAATAAAATAATACAACATTATTGCCTTTAGGGAATATTTTCAGCACCGACAAAGATCCTCAAGCGCATTGCTCACAACATTGTGTCAAGCAACCGTCAGCCCCATGCCAACAATGTATGTGTGTCACTCAATGACTTTCCCAACATCAATCCACATGTGTACTACGTACTTCTCTGCTTAGCTACTGGATGCGGATGACTAGATCTGTTGCATCCAACACTGCTGCATAGCGCATGATTGGCTCCCAAGGACTACTTTAGTATGTGTCGCACTAGCTACAGGGTGTGTTTGTAGTCTTGTGGGACAACCATCAAGAAATTCAGGCTCCAGGCACATGGACTGAATGGCAAGACTACTTGAAGGACTTTCGAGTTTTCCATATTTCAGAGGCTCCAATGGAAAATAAGAAGAAAGAGTTTTTGAACTTCACTCAGGACTGCCAGTCTGTACGCACTTTTTTGTTGGCATGGAAGTGATGAAAATCAATATTTTTCTATACTAAATCTTAGTAGTTGTACCAAATAAAATCTAGGTATCCTTTCACGTAAAGCTTTCTTCTATGGAAAATGATGTGAAAATAAATGCACAATTATTTTCCAGGTTAGTTGTGTTCTGAATTGTTCATGATTTATACGATTGTTCACCTAATACTGCCTGCACGCTCCAGTTCCCCCAAAGACTATGTTTTGTGATTTCTAAAAGCCGGAGGTTTAATAGACGGAAGTAGTTGTTCCCACTGTATGCTCGGGTGGTCATTTCCATGCCGCAAAGATCTCTCGTCCAACAAAATAAAAGAGTCCGTTTTCTTACTTTGCTCCCAATGCTGAATTCCAACATGGCCCATAAAACCACAACTGAGATATTTTTATTTTAAATATTTTTCCACATCACACACTATCTCTTTATCAAAATTTCAATTTGATGGTAATGGAGATAGGGTAGGTAAAGGAGGTGTTGCCATTACCACCATACTTGCAGAATTTTGGCATTGTTTCTGGCACTCACCGACTGTCCAGTAACTCAAGTTCGTCAAAAGGCAATAGTAGACATCAATGAACTTTTTGTAAGTGCCCAACCCATGTGGTAATTGATCTTATCATTATCTGGCGGTGATGATTCAACCTATGAAATAACAGATAAACCATTGGCATTAGCATGATTTTGCATTGATCAACAAATGAGCACCTCATGGGACAAAATCTGGGGAAACACAATCGTCATGCACTAGCAAAATACCTACTTCCAACAAAAATGAGAAGATTACTACACATCCGTGCATATTGTAAAGACAGATTATTGGAAATAGAGAAATAACTATTACAAATCCCGTCGCTTGCTTACATTCTGTAGTAGTACGTAGCAAGGCATATAAGAAGTAGAGCCTGCAGTAGGACTCCCGGATGGATGGGAGTCGTGTACTTGGCTGTCTAGATAATTTGATGCAAGGGGTACTTGGTCCAGGAGATCTTGTATATATATATAGAGAGACATCTCGGGATCACATTATAACTAGCATTATATTACGTAACAGGAGTATCATATACTAGCACATGCATCTGATATGATACTACTTATAGTATCATAAGTCTTAGATTGCCTTATTAATTTCCATGCATTGCACAAAGTAGTACAACGTTTAATATGATACGATATGGTATGATTTCACAGCCTCTCTTTCTCATTTAATTGTGTGTCACATCATCAAAAAGCACTAGTAGAAAACAGGGTATTGGTTCGGGCCGGGCCAGCACATTAGTTCCGGTTCAGTCACGAACCGGGACCAATGGGGACAACGGTCCCGGTTCGTGAGGCCAGGGGGCCGGGCGGGCCACGTGGGGCATTGGTCCCGGTTCGTCAGACCCCTTTGGTCCCGGTTCCAGACACGAACCGGGTCGAATGTGCCTTGCTCCTGACCCACACCCATTGGTCCCGGTTCGTGTATGGAACCGGTACCAAAGGTGGTCCTTTTAGTCCCAGTTCCAGCCACAAATCGGGATCAATGAGATGCCTATATAAACCCCCTCGCCGGCGAGCAGAGCACTCCACACATTGCTCTATTTTTTTGCCGGCAAGGGAAGAGCTTTTTGGTGCTCTAGCTCACCTCCTATGCACATGAGGTGTTTGATAAAATGCCCAAGCCAAACATAAGCTTTCTCCTCTCGAAGCTCCTTGTCCAAACTCCATTTTCGTCAAGATTTGTTTAGGTTTGGCGGTCCGTCCTGCCCCGTCTCCGTCCTGAAACCGCCGTCGATCACCCACACGTAGTGAGCCTCTTGATCTCATCTTCTTGCTAAAAGAAAATATACTTACTCGTATGATTTTCTTACTTTTATTATTGTTTGTTATTATATAGTGCCATGGTTATGGTATCCGCCCACGTCGGCCCTCGTCCAGTCTATGATTCAGATGTGGTATATTATCTTTTATATAACTATTTTACACATCTAATATCTATGACAATTAATTATGCCACCAACTTGATGTAGGTGTTTTTATCTATAGGAAGTAGTTGAACCGGAAATTCCAACCGACTACGCAATTCTGCTCGACAAGTTAACTAAAGCTGAAAAAGAAATCGATTATTTGAAAGAAAAATTGAAAAGAACTGAAGATGACAAGATGGGATTGGAGTTGCATGTTGCCGATATCGTCGACGATCACAAGACCAAGATGGATGCAATGCGCTTGAAGCTTAGAAAGATTAGAAAATATGCCATTCATACCGAGGCTTGGTATCATTATGCCGTTGTATCAATTGGTACCTTAGTAGCGGTCATGATTGCATTTGTTGTTGCATTTAAGTTTTTTACATAGTTTCGATGTATGTTTTAATTAGATGCTCTAGAGACCTATATGTTGTTCAATAATGACAGCTATGTATGAACTGTACGTATTTATTTTGGTCATTTTTGTACTTTGGATTTAATGTGATGATGGATTTCTAATAATTTGGTCACTTCTGTATTCATGATATGTTGTAATGGTTTTTAATACACTTTATTATATAATGCACGCAGATGAACCAGCAATGGATGTACGGTGACCGACGCACCTCCGAGTATATTAAGGGCCTGCATAATTTTCTCGAAGAGGCTGAGGCAAACAACAAGAATGATTTTATGCCTTGTCCATGTACTGTCTGTGAGAATACGAAGTGTTTCTCCAAATCTAAACCCTTCACTTCCACCTGCTTCAGAAGGGTTTTATGCCACACTATAATGTCTGGACCAAGCACGGAGAAAGAGGGGTTACGATGGAAGACAACGAAGAAGAAGAGGATGACGACAACTACCCTCCCCCTGAATACGGTGATGCTGCAATGGGGGAAGCTGAAGATCATGAGAAACCAGACGATGTGCCCGATTATGATCTTCGCCGGTTCATTGTTGATGCACAGAAAGAATGCGGAAGTGAAAGGGAGAAGTTAAATTTCGATCGCATGTTAGAGGATCACAAAAAAGGGTTGTACCCAAATTGCGAAGGTGACAACAAAAAGCTCGGAATTGCTGCAATGCAAGACAGACAATGGTGTATCTGACAAGGGATTTAGTTCGCTACTGAAAATAATGAAGAAGAAGCATCCAAAGGATAACGAATTGCCCGACAGTACGTATGCAGGAAAGAAGGTTCTATGCCCTCTAGGATTGGAGGTGCAGAAGATACATGCTTGCCCTAATGACTGCATCCTCTACCGCGGTGAGTACGATGAACGAAACGCATGCCCGGTATGCGGTGCATTGCGGTATAAGATCAGAAGAGATGACCCTCGTGATGTTGAGGGCTAGCGCACCGGAAAGAGGGTTCCTGCCAAGATGATGTGGTATGCTCCTATAATACCACGGTTGAAATGTCTGTTTTGAAACAAAAATCATGCCGAGTTGATGCGATGGCAGAAAAAAGACCGTAAGAAAGAGGGAAGTTGAGAGCACCCGCTATACAGGTGAAGGAGAGAATAAGTTGGTTCGTGCCCTCAGGAGTACATGTCTATGGCAGAAGGTGTACATCACGCTCCCAAACTGGACGCCTCCGCCTCCTCCTTCCCCTCAGGCGAATCAGGGCACTCCGGCTCCTCCTCCTCCTCCTTCTCCAGCGAGTGATCAGGGCACACCGCCTCCTTCTCCGGCTCCTCCGGCGCGTGGGGGCACTCCGCCTCCTCTTTCGCCTACTCCGGCACGTCGGAGCAGTATGCCTCCTCCTCAGCCTCGTCGGCAACGGCAGAAGAAAGCCGCCGCCGCTGCGGCTCCTCCGGCACCTAGTAAGCAACGACGAAAGGGAGCCGCCACCGCTCCGGCGGCTAGAAGTATAAGCATATGCAGTAGGGGATACAGATACGGTCCATCTCTCAAGCCTCTGGAAAAGTTACCATATGAGAGGACCGAGTCTGAAAACAAGGAGATATCTCAGGCCGAAGTGAGGGCCCATTTTGAAAAGAAAACTCCACCTCCAAAGGAGAAGATAGATCCGGTGAAAGCGATGCGCACTATAGATGCCCTTAAGTGACCACCACCGCCTCCGCTGGATTCCAACTATGTTCGCACTCTTAAAAAGACATATCAAAATGCGTGGCGGTCGGGAAGTACTTCCAGTGATGCAAAGTTAGTAGAATGAAGAAGTGGGAAAAAAAATCCCAGCTCGACGAACAGGCGAACCAATCGTTCCCCCCGCTCAAGGTGTCTAGCGATATCGCCGATGATCATTCGGGGATGGTGCCCGGTACCAATCCTGGTGATTACATGAGCGATGATGTACTGTTTCGAATTCAGGCATTGGAGGTGGACGAATTCAAATACTGGTACGGGCATCCTCTCGTCAAACCCGATCATCCTCCTCTATCGATGATGATGCGAAGATTCCATGAATGGTACATGCAAAGCTGCCGCGAGTCTGGGAAGGATTCTTTGGTACTGTCAGTTAAAGAGGAACACAATCTTGTTGGAACTGAAATGTTGAATATTGAATTTGAGGAGATATGATAGTTATACAATCAGAAGTCCATCGACAAAACAATCGTGACTTGCTAGTGTCTGTAAGTACTACTTCTGTAATTAAGTCTCTCTGTGTATATAGCTCAGCTCTTTCATTGCATGTATATATAATTATCCTCACTACTATATTATGCAGATTGAAGATCGTCGAATGCAAAAAAGCACAAATGTATGGCATTGGGTTCATTAACCCAGATGCCATACATGAGCATAATTTTAAACATTATCCCACACAAACCGAGGAGAACTTGCTAGAATCGTTGCTTAAAAATCAAAACCAATGGGGGTAACAGTCCCGGTTCGTCAGGCCAGGGCGGCGGGCGGGCCACATGAGGCATTGGTCCCGGTTCGTCGGACCCCTTTGGTCCCGGTTCCAGACACGAACCGGGTCGAATGTGCCTCGCTCCTGGCCCACACCCATTAGTCCCGGTTCATGTGTGGAACCGGTACCAAAGGTGGTCCTTTAGTCCCGGTTCCAGCCCCGAACCGGGACCAATGAGATGCCGATATATACCCCCTCGCCGGTGAGCAGAGCACTCCACACACTACTCTATTTTTTTTGCCGGCGAGGAAAGAGCTTTGTGGTGCTCTAGCTCACCTCCTATGCACATCAGGTGTTTGATCAAACGCACAAGACAAACTTAAGCTTTCTCCTCTCGAAGCTCCTTGTCCAAACTCTATTTTCGTCAAGATTTGTCTAGGTTTGACGGTCCGTCCTGTCCCGTCCCCGTCCTAAAACTGCTGTCGATCGCCCGCGCGTGGTGAGCCTCTTGATCTTAACTTCTTGCTAAAAGAAAATCTACTTACACGTATGATTTTATTACTTTTATTAATGTTTGTTATTATATAGTGCCATGGTTATGGTATCCGCCCATGTCGGCCCTCGTCCAGTCTATGATTCAGATGTGGTATATTATCTTTTATTTAACTATGTCACACATCTAATGTCTATGACAATTAATTACGCCACCAACTTGACGTAGATGTTTTTATATATAGGAAGTAGTTGAACCAGAAATTCTGACCGGCTATGCACTTCTGCTCGACAAGTTAACTAAAGCTGAAAAAGAAATCGGTCATTTGAAAGAAAAATTGAAAAGAACTGAAGATGACAAGATGGGATTGGAGTTGCATGTTGCCGATATCGTCGACGATCACAAGACCAAGACCAAGAAGGATGCAATGCACTTGAAGCTTAGAAAGATTAGAAAATATGTCATTCATACTGAGGCTTGGTATCATTATGTCGTTGGATCAATTGGTACCTTAGTAGCAGTTATGATTGCATTTGTTGTTGCATTTAAATCTTTTACATAGTTTCGGTGTATGTTTTAATTAGATGCTCTAGAGACCTATATGTTGTTCAATAATGACAGCTATGTATGAACTGTACGTATTTATTTTGATCATTATTGTACTTTGGCTTTAATGTGATGATGGATTTCTAATAATTTGGTCACTTCTGAATTCATGATATGTTGTAATGGTTTTTAAAACACTTTATTATATAACGCATGCAGATGAACCGACAATGGATGTACGGTGATCGACGCACCTTCGAGTATATTAAGGGTTGTATAATTTTCTCGAAGAGGCTTAGTCAAACAAGAAGAATGATTTTATGCCTTGTCCATGTACTGTCTGTGAGAACACGAAGTCTTTCTCCTACTCTAAAACCCTTCACTTCCATCTGCTTCAAAAGGGTTTTATGGCACACTATAATGTTTGGACCAAACACGAAGAAAGAGGGGTTAGGATGGAAGACAACGAAGAAGAAGAGGATGACGAGAAATACCCTTCCCCTAAATACGGTGATGCTGTAATGGGGGAAGCTGAAGATCAAGAGGAACCAGACGATGTACCCGATGATGATCTTCGCTGGGTCATTGTTGATGCACAGAGAGAATGTGAAAGTGAAAGGGAGAAGTTGAAGTTAGATCGCATGTTAGAGGATCACAAAAAAGGGTTGTACCCAAATTGTGAAGATGACAACAAAAAGCCCGGTACCACACTGGAATTGCTGTAATGGAAGGCAGACAATGGTGTATCTGACAAGGGATTTAGTTCGCTATTGAAAATAATGAAGAAGAATCTTCCAAAGGATAACGAGTTGCCCAACAGTACGTACGCAAGAAAGAAGGTTATATGCCCCCTAGGATTCGAGGTGCAGAAGATACATGCATGCCGTAATGACTGCATCCTCTACCGCGGTGAGTACGAGGAATGGAACGCATGCCCTTTATGCGTTGCATTACGGTATAAGATCAAAAGAGATGATCCTGGTAATGTTGAGGGCCAGCGCACCGGGAAAAGGGTTCCTCCCAAGGTGATGTGGTATGCTCCTATAATACCACGGTTGAAACGTCTGTTCAGAAACAAAAATCATGCCGAGTTGATGCAATGGCACAAAAAAGACTGTAAGAAGTACGGGAAGTTGAGAGCACCCGCTATACAGGTGAAGGAGAGAATAAGCTGGTTCGTTCCCTGAGGAGTACATGTCTATGGCAGAAGGAGTAGATCAAGCTTCCAAACTGGACGCCTCCGCCTCCTCCTTCTCCTCAGGCGAATCAGGGCACTTCGGCTCCTCCTCCTCCTCCTCCTCCTCCTCCTCCTCCTCAGGCGAGTGATCAGGGCACACCGCCTCCTTCTCCGGCTCCTCCGGCACGTGGGGGAACTCTGTCTCCTCCTTCGCCTACTCCGGCACGTCGGAGCAGTACGCCTCCTCCTTAGCCTCGTCGGCAACGGCGGAAGACAGCCACCGCCGCTGTGGCTCCTTTGGCGCCTAGTAAGCAACGACGGAAGGGAGCCGCCGCCGCTCCGACGGCTAGCAGTACAAGCATAGGCAATAGGGGATACAGATACGGTCCATCTCTCAAGCCTCTGGAAAAGTTACCATATGAGAGGACCGAGTCTAAAAACAAGGAGATATCTCAGGCTGAAGTGAGGGCCAATTTTGAAAAGAAAACTCCACCTCCAAAGGAGAAGATAGATCCGGTGAAAGCGATGCGCACTATCGATGCCCTTAAGTGACCACCACCACCTCCGCCGGATTCCAACTATGTTCGCACTCTTAAAAAGACATATCATGCGCGGCGGTCGGGAAGTACTTCCAGTGATGCAAAGTTAGCAGAACGAAGAAGTGGGAAAAAATTCCCCAGCTCGGCCAACAGGCGAACCAATCGTACCCCCCGCTCAAGGTGTCTAGCGATATCGCCGATGATCATCCGGGGATGGTACCCGGTACCAATCCTGGTGATTACATGAGCGATGATGTACTATTTCGAATTCAACCATTGGAGGTGGACGAATTCAAATACCGGTACGGGCATCCTCTCGTCAAACCTGATCCTCCTCCTCTATCAACGGTGATGCGAAGATTCCATGAATGGTACATGCAAAGTTGCCGCGAGTCTGGGAAGGATTCTTTGGTATTGTCAGTTAAAGAGGAGCACGACCTCGTTGGAACTTAAATGTTGAATATTGAATTTGAGGAGATATGGCTGTTATACAATCAGAAGGCCATCGACAAAACAATCATGACTTGCTACTGTCTGTAAGTACTACTTTTGTAATTAAGTCTCTCTAGGTATATAGCTCAGCTCTTTCATTGCATGTATATATAATTATTCTCACTACTATATTATGCAGAATTAAGATCGTCGAATGCAAAAAAGCACAAATGTATGACATTGGGTTCATTAACCCAGATGTCATACATGAGCATAATTTTGAAACATTATCCCACACAAATCAGGGAGAACTTGCTAGAATCATTGCTTAAAAATCAAAACAAAAGGACAATACTCTTTCCTTACAACTTCAAGTGAGTGTTACTATCTTGTGCATATTCGGTTTCCCTTATTACTCGAGGTTTATAGTAATGTAATTGATGAGTTATGCATGCGTACGCAGTTTCCACTTTATTCTACTAGAGATTAAGCTTGAGCAGGGAGTAGTAACCGTCTTAGACTCAAAAGAAAAAGATCCCCAGGAATATGCGAACATGACTAATATTCTCCAGAAGTAAGTTCAATCGATCATTATCGCATCATATCGGCAACTTTATTCATTTCCTGATATCAAATAATTTTTTCTTTGTCTGGCAGGGTTTGAAAAGAGTTCACAACAATTGTTCTGGCACTGCCGGGGGAGCTGCGATTTACACACCCAAAAGTAAGTACTACTAGCTAGTTCCGCGCATCTCCCATTGATTCTAGTTTCATCAATACCATTTATCATGCTTGATTATCATTTTGATTGAACTCTATTTCTCGTAAAGTGCTCGTGGCAGGAAAATGAGAATAATTTATGTGCCACTACGTTTGCGAGTTTATCTACAACGCGACGACCCCTAAGCGGGGATATTCTAAAAAACAATTTGAAGTGCGTAAGCAATAATATTCACACTTTTATTTTATTACCATATATATGTATTGACCCCCTTCTTCAAATTAGATGTGGAAGATGTGGGATGAACTCCTACCACATGATCGCATACGACCAATTCAAGAAGAATTGGCGGGATTCTTTCTTGACCATGTCATCAATAAAGCCTGAGAATACCATCTGCAATTGGAGATTAGATGTTAGAGATTGTAAGAGATCTTATATTTTATATATGTAGCTAGTAGCGTCGGATATATATACGAAAACTTGTTATACGACCAATATCTTGGAGAAAGAGAGGTCAATCACTTCTATCTCTAAATGTTCATGACGATCTTCTGTACTTAATGATTCCTTCATTTGCTTACTAGCTAGCGTGTCGAGTTCTCTCTATAGTAGTTAGCGTCGACCAAGCACGGAGAAAGAGAGGACACTTTTCTCTATCAATTAGCTAGCTATAACAATATAAAACCCCTAAATTAACCGTCCAAAACCCCCAAAACCCCCCTCCCTTTCAAAAAAAAACAAGCAACTGCCAGATGCTGACACGTGGACGCCTTTTGGTCCCGGTTGGTGTTACCAACCGGGACTAAAGGTCCTCCTGCCTGGGCTCCGAGCACCGGCCACGTGGAGCCCCTTCTGTCCCGCTTCGTATGAGAATCGGGACTAAAAGTTTTGGGCTTTAGTCCCAACACTTTAGTCCCGGTCCCGGAACCGGGACAAATGGGCCTTACGAACCGGGACAAATGTGCCTTTTTCTACCAGTGAAGGTCTAGTTTGCGTGCATGATACCATTTATTTGCAGCCTTAGGTAAAATATTAATTGTGTGATTACAACTAATATTGATATTTGCTATGATATTAATTGCACGCTAAAACTTTTGAGGGCTTGCCATTCGATCAATCTTGATTATTGGATTGATATGATTTGATGGTCGAGATTACTTCAATTTGCTCCTGTTGATTATTTTTATATTGGTAAAAGTTAATTTCCTGTGAGTTCCAATGGGGGCATACATGTTTTAGTGGTTCGACGCTAATAATGTGCGCATATATGTTTTGATGGTTTGACAATAACCGTGCCTAATATATGCATTTATGATCCTCATTCCCATTAGGCCAAATTGACTTTTTTGGCCATAAAATCTTCTTCTTTTACATGGGTAAAATTATGCCCTTCTTCAGTGATCATTATTGATACTTCTCTAGTTATATATATCTACACTCTATGGAGTATCAGAATAACTTAAAAAATAAAACACTCCTAATTAATATGAGCTCTTAATTTTGTGTAATTGTGATGCTTTCTCCAACAGTAAATGTAGTATGAAACGGTGTTTTAGGCATTGTAAGAATGTCAATTCATTATATTCCCTCACCACCAAAATGAAGTGCATATTTTTTTTCTGAAAATCAAACATGTATATGTTTGACTATGTTTATACGAAAAAAATGTCTATATTCCCTCACCTTTGGTAGTCTTTGACTCATCATAAAGTGTATTTTTATATTTTATTTATTATTTTAGTTCTTGTTAGCCTATTGTACAAACTTTATAAAACATAGACATGTTCGAATTTTGAAAAACAAAATACACAAATTATTATGGAACGAAGGGAGTATGTGCTAAAGTGCCATTAGGAAACATGCCAAAATATCAGGTCATGTATCATGTATGAAATGCTCACCCAAGATTACCAATCCCCAATCTATGTATAGGGAATCTCCTTTTTGTCTACAACTAATCAAATTTAATTAATTTCTAAACCCAGTTCTTACACATATAGTTTTTCACTTTTTCAACATTTGACATGATATGTTTGTAGCAACATGATATGATACGCAATTCCATGAAAGAAATCATGAAGTTTTGTCCACTCACGAATAGAACAACTTCCCTAGGATCATAACCATGCAAAACTGGATAATTCCCCGCATGTTGCGGCAGACAAATAAGCTAATAAAGAGTTTAGATGTATATAATATATGTAACACCTCAAAAATAAGCTAATGAAGGTTGCAGCTCTTAAAATTATGTAACACCTCAAAAGATTTATCAATCTGTAAAAAATCATTAAAAGGTATATACTAAATGGATCTCTAGTAGACACAGAGTTCCAATTTGTATGTAGTATCCAAACTTTTAATCGATAATAAATAAAATAGAACCATGCCAAGATATGCCCAAAAGTATTTTCCTTTTGGTCCCTTCACGTAGAATTAAGTCTTGTTACAACAGGAGAGCCAAGCGACTCTACAATTAAATATTACTTATAGAAGCTCACGGGAAAACTATGAAAAACTATGCATGCATTTATATGACATGAGTGTATTACTTCTGGTAATGTGTTAGTGTAGAAATGGAAAATCATTAAACAAAAACAATATATATCATAGGAACCAACAAACCTTAAGGGAAAGAATAGAAATCTTATGTCAATTCTATAATTATCTGATATGCCAGACAAAAAATCATTTACAATAATAAATTATATTTTATATTTGTAACACAACTATGCCAGTGCCAGAAATACCATGTACGCGATTAATCATATGATAGACACTATTATCTTGTAGAAACCAATAAAATGGCAGTTGAGCATGGTCCAGAATAACAATAACAGGAACAGAACATTAGACTACTATGGTGCGTTGTTGTTTAGAACTGGCCAAAATCTAACATTTTATAGTTGCCTCTGCTTGCAGGCATTTTTCAGTATGGTGGAGGGGAACTACTGCGACCTAAAGTATGAAAGTGCTCCCTCTAGCCAAAAGGATGCAAATAATGTAATAGGTTGAAACATGTCTTTCCAAATATATATAATACCTGCCTCCTTCCTCAATATACATGAGCATTCGCACTGTTCACAACTCTCATTTCTGTGATGAATGATCCAACAGACACCAAAATCTGAATATTCCACCTTCAGTTTTTGTCAACTAATCAGTGAAAGAACAAACACATTATCTGCGGTGATCTCAGAGGATATGGCCACTGAAACTATTATGCATGTGCATGTATTGAGGGGTGGACTGTATTGGCTGTAATTGACTTCAAAACAGATGTTGTTACTCACCTGTACCCAAGTGTCTCTTTATTAGTTATATAACATGCAATTTCAGAAATCAATCTAGGCAGTAGAACATAGAAAGTCAAGAGTACTTGCTAGATCCCAATCTTTTACGCTACATAGGAGAAGCATGAGATATATAGGAGGACATGTACTGATTAACTGATAGATACATATGATTTCCTGAGTTGGAGCCCGCCAAATTCTCCTTGATCTTCAAAAATGAATATGCAGATAAACCCACAGAACCGTCCAAATGAACCACTCCATCGACGTCTCCGGCAACATGGACGTCCAAATGCAGATAAAAAAATGTAGCCGACACAGGCTGGAGGATGCAGGGATCACACTGGCAACACGGACGCTATCTTGAGAATGCAGGGATCACATGGCTATAAGGGAGATAGAAGGGAGGGGAGAACCTGGGCATCATGGACACCGGCTTAAGGAAGCAAGGCGAAGGGAGAGGAGAGCATCCCGGTGAGCGGCGAAGGCGACCCAGATGGGAGGTTGTGCCGGAGGTCAATAACAAATTCGGATATTCTAGTTATCCAAGGTCCATTCTTATAGGGCAACCTTAGAGCTTTGAAATGTTTTGCCCATGAAAATGATGTGTTTCAGAGAACTACAAACCTGTCAAGAGTGAAACCAATCACGTATGCACATAGGAGACTCAGGTCAGACCTGCAATAGCAGAAACATTTGTAGTGCCATCAATTTGTGTCGACTTTACTAAAACTGGCCATAGACATTAGTTTCGACATTATGTACACAATGTTATTACATCCAATTCAGTGGAAAGGAGCAACATATATTGTATGGACTTTATATAAAGATACGGATGCATCATATTTTCTTGATTCCCAACGCAACAAAGAAAATTCCACCTCCAAACAAGATGCATATTCTCCAGAAAGATGAACTGACCAAATGCAAGTGAAGGTCTGTTTCAAGCTTTATATCTTCTAAAAGTTTGGTGCAGAAATAGCTATTGTGTGGTCCTGAGTGAAGTGCTTCCTGAACCAGTTGACAAAATGTATTAAATTGTATTCCCTCCTTCCCAAAATCTTACGCATCTAAGCTTTTTATGAAAATCCCATAATCTAATGCGTTTTAGCACTCAAATCTTGATGTTCTCTTGTGTACAGTCAACATAAGCTAACCATTATTAATTATAAATCAGTCTCATACGGTTGTTAAAGTATATCCTGGAGAAAGCTTTCTATAACCATCACCCAGTCATTTGCGACTAGTCTGGGGAAAGCTTTCTATATCATCGAGTCTATTTATACAAATTTGGTTTACATAACCATATAGGTAATTAAACAAAAAGAAACATGAATCGATAAGAAATGCTGATTGTTCGCTTGCATCAACAACATAACGATTGAGTGTTTATGCCGGGAAAAACATTTTTCTTTATACAGTCCCAAAGTTATACCTTACAAATCCTAGCTGATGCAATTGCACAAAAAAATGGAATATATTATATCATACTCATCTAGGTGATCTTGTTGGCGTAGTAAGCCATAATGAGCACGTCAGGTGTGTGTGCATGCCTGGAGAAGCCAAGTTGAAAGATGATGGAAGTAACTTTGTAGAGTGGGCCTGTAATCTGAGGATTATTCTTACAGCTTCCCAAAAGTCTTATGTCCTTGATGCACCGCTTAGTGATCTATCCACTCCCGTGTCGTCTAAACACGTTGTGAACGCTTGGGAGACACGTTCTGGAGATTAGTCGATAGTTCAATGTGCAATATTGTATGGAATAGAACCGGAACTTGAAAGACGTTTGGAACGTCATGGAGCATATGAGGTGTTTCAGGAGTTGAAGTTTATCTTTGAGAAGAATGCCCGAATCGAGAGGTATGAGACCTCCGATAAGTTCTATGCTTGCAAGATGGAGGAGAACGGGTTTGTCGGTGAACATATACTCAGAATGTCTGGGTATTCGAACCGTCTGGTTGAGTTAGGGATGCCCCTTCCGCCGGAGGCGATCATTGATAGAGTTCTTCAATCATTGTCACCTAGCTACAAGAGCTTCGTGTTGAACTATAACATGCACGGGATGAACAAGTCAGTCACCGAGCTGTTTGCGATGCTGAAAGTCGCTGAGTCTGAAATCCAGAAAGCGCATCAAGTGTTGATGGTCAATAAAACCACTAGTTTCAAGAAGAATGGAAAAGGCAAGAAGGGTAACTCTCAAGAAGAGTGGCAAAGCAGTTGCCCCTCCCGTGAAGAAACCCAAGGCTGGACCCAAACAAGAAACTGAGTGCTTTCATTGCAAGGGAACTGGTCACTTGAAGCGGAACTGCCCCAAGTATTTTGGCCGAAAAGAAGGCGGCCAACACCAAGCAAGGTATATATAATATACGTGTTATTGATGTGTACCTTACCAACTCTCGTTGTAGTGCCTGGGTATTTGATATCAGTTCGGTTGCTCACATTTGCAACTCAAAACATGAGCTACGAAATAGGTGGAGGGTGGCAAAGGATGAAGTGACGATGCGCGTGGGAAATGGTTCCCAGGTTGATGTTATCGCCGTCGGCATGCTCGCTACCATCGGGATTAGTGATGAACATGAATATCTGTTATTTAGTGCCTGCGTTAAGCATGAACATTTTATTTGGATCTTTTTTATTACGAGACTGTTACTCATTTAAATCAGAGAATAATTTTTGTTCTATTTATATTAGTAATATATTTTATGGTCATGCACTCAATATGAGGGGTTTATTCTTCTTAAATCTCGATAGTGATGATACACATGTTCATAATATTGATGCCAAAAGATGTAGAGTTGATAATGATAGCACCACTTTCTTGTGGCGCTTCCGCTTAGGTCATATTGGTGTAAAACGCATGAAGAAGCTCCATGCTGATGGACTTTTGGAGTCACTTGATTTCAAATCACTTGACACATATGAACCATGCCTCATGGCAAGATGTCTAAGATCCCGTTCTTTGGAACAATGGAACGAGCAAGTGACTTGTTGGAAATCATACATATTGATGTGTGCGGTCCGATGAGCATTGAGGCTCACGGTGGATATCGTTATTTTCTCACCTGCACTGATGACTTAAGTAGATATCGGTATATTTACTTAATGAAACACAAGTCTGACACGTTCGAAAAGTTCAAGCAATTTCAGAGTGAAGTTGAGAATCATCATAATAAGAAGATTAAATCCCTACAATCAGATCGAGGAGGAGAATATCAGACTTATGAGTTTGGCAGTCACTTAAGACAATGTGGAGTTGTTTCACAATTGACACCGCCTGGAACACCACAATGTAATGGTGTGTCCGAACGTCATAATCAAACATTATTATATATGGTGTGTTCTATGATCTCTCTTGCCGATTTGCCACTATCGTTTTGGGGTTATGCATTAGAGACATCTGCATTCACTTTAAATAAGGCACCATCAAAATCCGTTGAGATGACGCCATATGAGCTGTGGTTTGGCAAGAAGCCAAAGTTGTCGTTTCTTTAAGTTTGGGGATGTGATGCTTATGTCAAAAAGCTTCAGCCTGAAAAGCTCGAACCCAAAGCGGAGAAATGCGTCTTCATAGGATACCAAAAGAGATAGTTGGGTATACCTTCTATCTTAGATCCGATGGCAAATTGTTTGTCGCTAAAAACAGAACATTTCTTAAGAAAGAGTTTCTCTCGGAAGAATTGCATGGGAGGAAAATAGATCTTGATGAGGTTATTGAACCTTTACTTCAACCAGAGAGTAGCGCAACGTAGAAACATGTTTCTATAGAGCCTACATCGGTTCATGAGGAAGTTAATGATGATGGTCATTAAGCTTAAGATCAAGTTACTATCAAACCTCGTAGGTCAACAAGGATGCGTAATGCTCCTGTGTGGTACATCAACCCTGTCTTAGAGGTCATGCTGTTGGACAACGATGAATCTATGAGCTATGGAGAAGCAATGATGGCCTTGGATTCTGAGAAATGGTTAGAGGCCATGAAATCCGAGATGGGATACATGTATGAAAACAAAGTATGGACTTTGGAAGTATTACCTGAAGGGCGAAAGGCCATTCAAAACAAATGGATCTATAAGAGGAAGAAGGACGCAGACGGTAATGTCACTGTGTATAAAGCTCGACTTGTGGCAAAGGGTTTATGAAAAGTTCAAGGAGTTAACTACTATGAGACCTTCTCACCCGTAGCGATGCTTAAGTCCGTCAGAATCATGTTAGCAATAGCTGCATTTTTCGATTATGAAAAATTTGGCAGATGCATGTCAAAACAGCGTTCCTTAACTGTTTCCTTAAGGAAGAGTTGTTTATGATACAATGAGAATGTTTGGCGATCCAAAGAATGCTGAAAAAGTTTGCATACTCTAGCGATCCATTTATGGACTGGTGCAAGCATCTTGGAGTTGGAATCTTTGCTTTGATGAGGTGATCAAAGCGTTCAGGTTTATACAAGTTTACGAAGAAGCTTGTATTTACAACAAAGTGAGTGGGAGCTCTATAGTGTTTCTAATATTATATGTGGATGACATATTACTGATTGGAAACAATATAGAAATGTTGGAAAGTATGAAGGAATATTTGAAAAAGAGTTTTTCAATGAAGGATCTTGGAGAAGCTGCTTCCATATTAGACATCAAGATCTATGGAGATAGATCGAGACGCTTAATAGGACTTTCACAGAGCACATACCTTGACGTTTTGAAGAAGTTCAAAATGGATCGGCCCAATAAGGGGCTCTTGCCTGTATTGCAATATGTGAAGTTGAGTAAGACTCAATGCCCAGTGACTACAGAAGATAGAGAAAAGATGAGTGTTATCCCCTATGCTTCAGCCATAGGCTCTATCATGTACGCAATGCTGTGCACAAGACCCGATGTCAGCCTTGCCATAAGTATGGATGGAAGGTTTCAAATTGATCCAGGAATGGAGCACTGGACGACGGTCAAGAATATCCTTAAGTATCTGAAAAGGACTAAGGAAATGTTTCTCGTTTATGAAGGTGATCAAGAGCTCGTCGTAAAAGGTTACATCAATGCAAGCTTTGACACTGATCCGGATGACTCTAAGTCTCAAACCGGATACGTATTTATTCTCAATGGGGGAGCGGTAAGCTGGTGCAGTTCCAAGCAGAGCGCGGTAGCTGATTCTACATGCGAAGCAAAGTACATTGTTGCCTCGGAGGCGGCGAAGGAAGGTGTCTGGATGAAGGAGTTCATGACAGATCTTGGAGTAGTGCCCAGTGCACTGAACCCAATGACTCAGTTCAGTGACAACACTGGTGCAATTGCTCTGGCCAAGGAACCAAGGTTTCATAAGAGGACCAGACACATAAAGCGACACTTCAATTCCATCTGCGATTTCATCAACGAGGAGAACATAAATATTTGCAAAATGCACACGGATCTGAATGTCGCAGACCCGTTGACTAAACCTCTTCCAAGGTCTCAACATGATCAATACCAGAACAGTATGGGTGTTAGATTCATTACAATGTAAATCACATGGTGATGTGAGCTAGATTATTGACTCTAGTGCAAGTGGGAGACTGTTGGAAATATGGCCTAGAGGCAATAATAAAGTGGTTATTATTATATTTCGTTGTTCATGATAATTGTTTATTATCCATGCTATAATTGCATTGATTGAAAACTCAATTGCATGTGTGGATACATAGACAACACTGTGTCCCTAGTATGCCTCTAGTAGACTAGCTCGTTGTTAAAAGATGGTCAAGGTTTCCTAGCCATAGACATGAGATGTCATTTTATAACGGGATTGTTAACCCACAAGTGTAGGGGATCAATACCTTTCTCTATAAGTAAGAGTGTCAAACCCAACGAGGAGCTAAAGGTAGAACAAATACTCCCTCAAGTTCTATCAACCACCGATACAACTCTACGCACGCTTAACGTTCACTTTACCTAAAACAAGTATGCAACTAGAAGTACTTTGTAGTTGTGATAGGATAGGTTTGCAAGATAATAAAGAGCACGTAAATAAAACTATGGGCTGCTAAGATAAAGAAACAACTAAGTTAGTTTAACGAGTGTGGAATAGTTGCGGTAGGAGTTGCGGAATTGTCCCTAGACAATTGTTAACTAGACCGGTAATCATTATTGCAATTTTATATGAGGGAGAGGCGTAAGCTAACATACTTTCTCTACCTGGATCATATGCACTTATGATTGGAACTCTAGAAAGCATCTGCAACTACTAAAGATCATTAAGGTAAAACCCGACCATAGCATTATAAGGTATCAAGTCCTCTTCACTCCAATATGCAACAACCCACCTAGTCGGGTTTATGCTTCTGTCACTCAAGGAACCCACCATAGGCGAATCATGAACACATTGCAACACCCTACAACGAGGATCCCTCATGCTTGCACGACAAGGAGAGCACCATAGGACAGCACCAATAATAAAACATGCAACTCAAACCAATCATGATCATCAATCAACCAATAGGACAACAAAAATCTACCCAGACATCATAGGATGGCAACACATCATTGGATAATAATATTAAGCATAAAGAAACATGTTCAAGTAGAGGGTACATCATGTTGTGGGAGAGTGGACCGCTGTAGATAGATGGGGGAAGGTGATGGAGGTGTTGATGAAGATGACGGAGTTGTTGGAGTAGATCGTCGTCACGATGATGGCCCCAATGGCGTTCTGGCGCCACCGGGAGAGAGGGGGAGAGAGATCCCTCCTTCTTCTTCTTCCTTGAACTTCCCCCTAGATGGGAGAAGGGTTTCCCCTCTGGTCCATGGCCTCCAATATGATCATGTGCCGAATAAAAATTACCGATGGTTGTTAGAAGAAAGAGGCGATGCCTTCTAGGGCATCCCCAAGCTTAGTTTCTTGGGAGTCCTTGAATATTACCTTGGGGTGACTCGGGCATACACAAGATTAGTCTCTTTCCAATCCTTATTCCTTCATCCATCGTGATCTCACCCAAAACTTGAAAACTTCAATCACACAAAACTTAACAAAACCCTCGTGAGATCTGTTAGTATAATAAAGCAAATCACAACTTCATGTATTGTTGCCAACCAATTAATATTTTCATTTTTTCATTTTAGGTACTGTATTATAATTTTTCCATGTCTTATACCACCGATACAATCAATAGTTTCATCAAAACGAGCAAAACAATGCATCAAAAACAGAATTTGTCTTAAACAGGACAGTCTGTAGTAATCTGGACATTCACCATACTTATGTAACTCTAAAAATTCTGTAAAATTAGGAAAAAATAAAAAAATCCATATAAGTAATGTGTAAAAATTTCAGAAACTTGTGACATTCCATTAAAAAAATGTAAATTTACGCACTATAGCCAAAGTTTCTATTTTTGCACTGCACACATCAAACAAGCAATCTAATCATCCTAAAGGCAAATATTGGCACATTATTTTTATAATAAAATGGATTTATACAAGGGGATAATTATTTTTGTTTAAAAGTTTTTGTAATTAAGATTTGCAAAGTTCCATGGGCATGAACAAAGTTCAAGGCTAGCTCCCACTTTCACAATGCTCGTCTCTCTCACTTTCACTTTTCATTTTGAAATTTTTTTAGGTTACCCTATTTATTTTTTTGTTTTAAAACTATATAAAAGCACACAACAGAATTAAATGACTCACTAAAACTTCTGGGTTGTCTCCTTGGCGGCGCTTTCTTTAAAGCCATTAAGCTAGGCATAAAGTGATCAAGTAATGGATCCACCTACATCCCAAGGTATATCAAAGACAACTTTAATTAACAATGATTTTTAATTTAGTATTAATCACAAAGTAACATATATCATGCAACAACGAATTCTAAATCTCTTCCTATGCATCGGCATGTCATAAAAGAACAATTCATGCACACAAAATAAATGCCAATACAAAGTGTAAGCAGTTTCTTGCAATTTTATCATATTGGTTACATAGAGATGCGGAGATGTAGTTCCTATCTCATAATAATTGCAAGTAGGAGAAGCAAGCACATGCGTATTATATCTATCAAAATTATCATGTGTAATGGTAAAACGCAACCCATCAATATAATCTTTAATAAGCGCAAACTTCTCCGATATAGTGTAGTTGGGAGAATTTAAAAAGATAATAGGACTATCATGCGTGGGTGCAATAGCAACAATTTCGTTCTTAACATAAGGAACTATAGCAAGTTCATCTTCATAAGCATCTTTCATATTGGCATCATGGCCACAATCATAGCAAGCTTTAGTTTCATCAAAAAGGGATATTTCAAGTGAATCCAAGGGATCATAGCAATCAACATAGCATACATCCTTCCGTAAGCATGAAAGGAAATTAAACAATGTATGAGTTGAAGAGTTACTCTCATTAGAAGGTGGGCATGGGTAGCTAATCCACTCTTCCTCCTTTTGTTCTTCACTCTCCTCCTCATCTTTTTCATCTAATGAGCTCATAGTTTCAGCAATTTCTTCTTCCATAGATTTCTGCAAAATATTAGTCTCTTCCAAAGCAGTGGTCATTCTTTCAATAAACTCTTTGACATAAGAATTAGAAGCATAGTTTTCATAGCAATATTTAAGTATGACAAAATTTTCAGATTCATAAAGAGTAGCATCATACTTTTCAATGAAAGAAGCAATTTCATAAGCACCCTTAAAAGCAACAAATTGTTCAAATTGTTCAACAACATTATAGCAATAGGCCTCCTTGGCATAAGAGGATAATATTTCATTATCATTAAACACACATTGGTAGGGAAGGTGTTTTTTAGCTTCTTTAGAACAACAAGTAAAATCATAAATTTCACATAGATTCCAAGCATAGCAACACAAAGAATTAATTTGATGCCACGAGAGTTTCCCTTTTTGAGATATGCGGTGTCGCACATAATGAGCATGCTCATTTAATGATTTTCCCTCAACTAAGTTAGTTGGGTTTTCAGCACGAGCACAAGTGGATTGAAGATGACCCAAGTAATATTCTTCGGTGGTACGGAACACTAGTGGGTCCTCAACTTTTGGAGCAGCAACTACAACTAATATTTTTGGTATTTTGCGTTTTCTACCCATATCTAAAGATAGAAAACAAGTTAAAACAGAAAATAAAAATTACTTAGTGATAAAGCAAACAAGCACACACGAGAATATTCACCCCACGCTATTGCTCCCCAAGCAAACGGCGCCAGAAAAAGGTCTTGATAACCCACAAGTGTAGGGGAACAATTGTGGCCTTTCTTGATAAGTAAGAGTCTCGAAACCAACGAGGAGCTAAAGGTAGAACAAGTATTCCCTCAACTTCTATCGACCACCGATACAACTCTACGCACGCTTAACGTTCGCTTTACCTAGAACAAGTATGAAACTAAAAGTACTTTGTAGGTGTGATAGGATAGGTTTGCAAGATAATAAAGAGCACATAATAAAAACTAGGGGCTGCTAAGATAAAGAAACAACTAAGTTAGTTTAATGAGTGTGGAAAAGTGATGGTAGGAGTTGCGGAATTGTCCCTAGGCAATTGATAACTAGACCGGTAATCATTATTGCAATTTTATATGAGGGAGAGGCATAAACTAACATACTCTACTTGGATCATATGCACTTATGATTGGAACTCTATCAAGCATGCGTAACTACTACAAATCATTAAGGTAAAACACAACCATAGCATTATAAAGTATCAAGTCCTCTTTACTCCCATATGCAACAACCCACCTACTCGGGTTTATACTTCTGTCACTCAAGCAACCCACCATAGGAGAATCATGAACACATTGCAACACCCTACAGCGAGGATACCTCACGCTTGCGCGACACGAAGAGCACCATAGGACAACACCAATAATAAAACATGCAACTCAAACCAATCATGATCATCAATCAACCAATAGGACAACAAAAATCTACTCAGACATCATAGGATGGCAACACATCATTGGATAATAATATGAAGCATAAAGCACCATGTTCAAGTAGAGGGTACAGCGGGTTGCGTGAGAGTGGACCGTTGTAGATATATGGGGGAAGGTGATGGAGTTTTTGATGAAGATGACGAAGTTGTTGGAGTAAATCGTCGTCACGATGATGGCCCGGACGGCGTTCTGGCGCCATCAGGAGAGAGGGGGAGAAAGCCCCCCTCCTCCTTCTTCTTCCTTGACCTGCCCCCTAGATGGGAGAAGGGTTTCCCCTATGGTCCATGGACTACATGGCAGCGGAGGGGCAAGAGCCCCTCCGAGATTGGATCTCTCTCTCTGTTTCCTTCTATTTCTCGCTCCTAGATTCTGGCCTTTCACCATTTCTTAAATACCCAGAGATCCATAACTCCGATCGGACTGAAATTTTGAGGGGATTTTCCTTATAAAATTATCTTCCTTGCGGCAGAAGGACAGCTCCAACTGAACTAAGGGGTAGCCACAAGACCTCAGGGCGCGCCCTACCCCTAGGCCAGGCCTGGCAGGCTTGTGGGCCTCTCGGGCACCGCTTTCTGTTGATTCCACTGTACAAAATTCACATATATTCCAAAAAAATCTCCATAAGTTTTTATCCCATTCGAACTTTGTTTGATATGGATTTTCTACGAAACAAAAACATGCAACAAATAGGAACTGGCACTGGGCACTAGATCAATATATTAGTCCCAAAAATAGTATAAAAAGTTGCCAAAAGTATATGAAATTTGTAGAATATTGGCATGGAAGAATTAAAAAATTTAGATACGATGGAGACGTATCAAGGATCACATCATTAGGAGAATGATGTGATGGATAAGACCCAAACTATGAACGTAGCATATGATCGTATCAGTTTATAGCTATAGTTTTCTGCATGTCAAGTATTTGTTCCTATGACCATGAGATCATGCAACTCACTGACACCGTAGGAATACCTTGTGTATCAAACATCGCAACGTAACAGGGTGACTACAAAGGTGCTTTACAGGTATCTTCGAGGGTGTTTGTTGAGTGGGCATGGATCAAGACTAGGTTTTCTTACTCCATTTGATGGAGAGGTATCTCATGACCCACTCGGTAATACAACATTACAATAAGCCTTGCAAGCAAAGTGACTAAAGTGTTAGCCATGGGATCTTGCATTACGAAACGAGTAAAGAGACTTTACGGCAACGAGAGTGAACTAGGTATCGAGATACCACAATCAAATCCCGAGCAAGTAACATACCGAAGAACAAAGAGAACAACATACGAGATTAACTGAATCCTTGACATAGAGGTTCAACCGATAAAGATCTTCGTAAAATATGTAGGAACCAATATGAGTATCCAGATCCCGCTATTGGTTATTGATCGTAGAGGTATCTCGGTCATGTCTACATAGTTCTCGAACTCGCAGGGTCTGCACACTTAACATTCGGTGACGTTTTGGTAGTATTGAGTTATGTATGGTGGTGACCGAAGGTTGTTCGGAGTCCCGGATGAGATCCTGGACATCACGAGGAGCACCTTAATGGTCCGAAGGTAAAGATTGATATATAGGAAGTACCGTTTTGGTCACCGGAAAAGTATCTGGTACTTCCGGTAGTGTACCGGGAGGGTTTCGGAAGGACATCGGGAGGGGTCACCCATTCCGGGAACCCACATGGGCCTTAGGGGTGGCGCACCAGCCCTTAGTGGGCTAGGCGAGCCAGCCCCTAAGGGCGCATGCGGCTATATGGGTGGGAAAGGGAAAAACCCCATGTGAGGAAGGGAAACCAAGTTGGATTGGAATCCTACTTGGAGTAGGATTGGAGGTGGACTCCTCCACCTCTCCTCCTTCGGCCGACTCCTAGGGGAAACCCTAGGGGTGGCGGCCACTCCCCTCCCTCCTATATATATTGGAGGGGAGAGAGGGCAGTCAGACCCAACCCTAAGCTACGGTGCAGCCCTCTCTCCCAATGGATCGTCTCCCTCTAGATTCGGCGAAACTTAGGCAAAGCCCTGCCGGAATAGTTCCTCCACCACCGTCGCCACGCCGTCGTGCTGCTGGAGACCTCATCTAGCTCTCCGCCCCCTCTTGCTGGATCAAGAAGGTGGAGATAGTCATCGAACTATACGTGTGTTGAACGTGGAGGTGCCGTCCGTTCGGCGCTAGATCGGGACGGATTGTGATTGAATCGCGGGACGCTAGCGATTTGGATCTCGAAGACGTTTGACTACATCAAATGCGTTTCTTAATGCTTCCTGCTTAACGATCTACAAGGGTATGTAGATCCACTCTCCCTCTCATAGACGCTCTTCACCATGGATAGATCTTGCGTGTGCGTAGAATTTTTTTTGTTTCCCATGCAACGTCCCCCAACACCCCTGTGTTAATCTCTCATTTCGGCGTGATATATAGTGTAAATGATGGATCCTTATCAATGCAAGCAAGCAACAATAGAAGTGCGGCCATGGTGGTCTGTACGACATCCCAACAGTGCTCGTACTGCCAGCCGCTCCCGCTCAACACCAACAAAAATCAGTCCATATTTCCATCCCTTCTATAGATCAGTGTCAAATTAAGAGAGGATGAAGGCAGCATGGCGGTCAATTTGGCCACCGGTGGGCGCGTCGCCACAGGATGGAGCACAGCTAGACCCTAGGCCGGGGGCGGCTGCTGGCGAGGGTGTCGCCACGGGTTGGAGCACCGCTGGAGACTAGGTCGTGACGGCCGCGGATGAGGGCGACAGCCCAACGGCATGCCGGCGAATGTGAACCCATCAGGCCATCACCATTGTCGTGGCGAGGAAGGACTAAATCGACAGAGAACAAAATTTATCTAATTTAGGGGTGTGTATAGGGCACATCTAGATGTGACATAGTTATTGCCATCTAAATGACTAAATCAAGCATAAAACGGAAAAGAAAAGGGAAAAGAAAACACTTACATGAATCTCCACGTAAGATCAATAATGTAGGACTTAGATATGCAATACTTATCTCACATTTAGATGTGTTTTAGCAAAACCTATTAGAGCAGTTGGCGCACAAGGACACTTGACACTCGTTCATTGGACCTACATAATAATCCCTGCTGGTATCCCTGCAGGTGAGCCGAACCCTGCTATCAGGGGGTAGAGATTATTAGCGAGAAGGATTTATGTAAAACTTTCGTAAGTTCATGTAGGTGTAGGATTATTGGATGGAAGAATGATGTGACCATAGATGCATAGTTATTTTCCAGGTTAGTTTGGTTGTGAATTGTTCATGATTTATTTTATTGTTCTCCTAATACTATATCCGTGTTGTAGTTTCCCCAAATTAAATATTTCACAACCAATAAATGCTTTCAGTCACAAAAAAGTAGGCCGCAATTTCTAGAAGAAGCCGAAGGTTGAAGTAGACGAATGTAGTTGCTCTGATGAATAGCGAAAAGCCTACTGTCTTCCCGGGGGGTCATTTCCATGCCCTGAAGATCCCTCATCCAAATGAATAAAAAGAAAGAGTCCATTTTATTATACCCACAATGCTAAATTCCAACATGACTTTTTATTTCAATTACTTTTCCGCATATCACACATTATTTATTCTATCAAATTTTCAAGTTCACGAGAGTGGAGATAGGGTAGGTAAAGGGGGAGTTGCCATAGCCACCATCCTTGCAGACTTTTTGCATTCTTCCTCGCATTGATCGGACGTTGCATAACACAAATTTCTCAATAGGCAACAGTAGGCATCAATGAACTTTTTGTAAGCGCACAACCCGTGTGGTAAACTGATCTTATCATTATCGATGTCGTCGGTGGTGATTCGACCTAGTGAATAACAGATAAATCATTAACATTAGTATGATTTTGGATAGATTAACAAACAAGCACCATATTTCCGGCAGAAATAAGAAATTATTACACATGAATACATATTGTAAATACAGATTATAGGAAGTTGACAAATAACAATTGCAAACCCCTCCCCTACTCACATTGTGTAGTAGTATCAAGGCATATGAGAAGAAGTAGAGCCTGTAGCAGGACTCTCGAATTGATGGGAGTCATGTACTTGGCCATCTAGGTAATGTGATGCAAGGGGCAATTGTTCCTGGAGATCAACACGATGATTTGTCCAACCTCACATAATCCTGTATATATAGAGGGAGAGAGCTAGAGAGAGATCTCAGGATCACATTATAACTAGTAAATGCATACATCCAATTAATGCACATTGATATATATGGTAGTAGTACATTAATTGCCTGCTAATATTAGGAAAAATATTCATTATGTGATTATCTCTGATACTGATATTTGGTTTGACATTAAATTCATGTTAAAAATGCCGAGGGGTTGCCATTGGAGCAATTTTGATTGTTGGATTCACATGTTTTATGACCGAGATTAGTTCGATCTGCCCCTCTTGAGTTTTCATATATTGGTACTAGCTAAATGTCTGTGTGTTTCTACGGAGTGAAACACATATTTCCAGACATCAACAAGGTGTTTCCTTAGCATAATAGTTGTATACCATATACTCTATCTGTTCCTTTATCTATGGTGTAATTTTTAGGCATGGTGTTCATGGCATGAAATTTACAAGGGCATGAGACAAATAAATCCTTTGCTAATCTCGTTGAAGTATCAGCAAAAAAAATGCGTGCCTTAATCCCGCTTTAACGGGAAACAAATGATTTGCTGGCCCATGTGAATACAGTTAGTTATAGATATGTGTGAGCTACTAGAAGGGATGGCATCCAATCAGGAGACATACACACTCATTAGTTTCCTAACAAGTAGAGCAATAGGAATAATACCGAATATCCATTTCCGAGCCCAGGCTAAACTCCACCCGATGATGAGAAAATTCACCAAAAATACTAAACGAATTTAAAAACATTCCACTTTATTTTTTCATGGAAGATAATTATGTGCCTGAGGTGCGGATCAAATTTCTCATTTGGACATATGAGTAGCTCTCACCAAAGAAGAAAAAATACGTTAGAACAATACTAAGCAGTAAAAAAAATCAGAGACCACAAATTTCTCTTTCTGCCGATAGCAAGTGAGATGTCCAAAAGATCTATAACTTTAAGTGCACTTCAGACATCAAATTATTTTCCATGCATGATATAATTTTAGATTATTTGAATTTCTAGTATTTTTTTAAAATTTTCCATTCATCACCAGACCTGCACACCGAATCACCTCGTCTGATTGATACATGCTAATTTGTTTCCTGAAAAACAGGGCAAGAGAGAGATAGCACGTGTTCATACTTTTTCTGCCCTAAAGAACCGAGCGCAGGCTAAATGCATGTGCATGATTATTTTGCCTTGATTTTTTGTGGGAGATGGGCTTCTTTGGGGTGGAAGCAGGTGTCAGAGTGAAAACCGGCGGATCTCTGGTCGGGGGTCCCGAACTGTGGGACTAGGATCGACAGTAACAAGAGACGAAGGAAACACGAGTTTACCCAGGTTCGAGCCCTCCAATGGAGGTAATACCCTACGTCCTGCTTGATCGTATTCATGGTGTAAGGGGTTACAGAGTTGATCTACCTCGAGATCATATGTCTAACCCTAGATGAGTTGTTCTGTCTATACCCTAAAACCTTCCGGCTTATATAGATGCCGGGGATGCCTAGGGTTTGTACATGGTCGGTTACACGCCGAGGAGATAAACTTGCCTAACTATTACATCAGACGTGGAGCACAAGCCTTGTTTCCCGAAGCTTCCATCTAAGAGATTGAGCCTTCAAATCCTTCGGTGTTCGGTAAGCAGCCCTCATAGTCCGACCCATAACAATAGGTCGGCTATCCGAGGACCCCCTAATCCAGGACACCCTCAATAGCCCCCAAACATGCCTCCAACTCCAAGGGTCTTCGGCTCCAACTGCTTCGCGAACAGAGTCTTCGGCTTGTGAGGTGAGTTCCTTCCTGCCGAATCATAGTTCGGCCTCCGATGACAAGTTGTCTCCTGCATAGTGGCACGTCCGGATACTATAAATTGATCGTCTTTGAAGCCCAAACGTTAGGGAATACACAACGGCCCTCTAACGACCCTTCTAACGAAAGGTTACGGCCCACCACGACCGCCAGACCAGTTGCATAGAATCGATTCGCGGTTCGAGGCCATTTTAATCATCACGATCTATCAATATACCGACCGTGTCCCATTTTATACGGGATATACTTAAACACGCGCACGCAACGGCTCGTGCATCTCGGGAAGTGGAGGGATTAATGGCGCGCCGAGGGGAATCCACATTGACATGCCTCATAAAAAGAGAAGGAAAACCCCAAAAGCTTTTTTATGCTTTGCATCCGACTTCTCCGCCTCCCATTCCCTTGCACCTCCAGAGCACAGATCTAGGTCTCTCCGCCTCCCCTCCTTCGAGCTCAGCAATGATGGGATCCAATGGCCAGTGCGAAGCTTCCACGGTCACCAACAAGGACATACTAGACCTCAAGAAGGCCGGTTACCTCCCCGCCGACATTCCTCACCGTGCGGCGGAGGAGGGCCAAGTGATCCCCACCCCCAGGCCAGGCGAGAGGGTGGTGTTCATCCCCCACTTCATCAGGGGGTTGAGCTTCCCACTCCACCCCTTCGTTAGGCGGTTAATGTTCTTCTATGGCCTCGACTTCCACGACCTCCTACCGAACTCCATCACGCACATCTAGGGGTTCATCCTCGTCTGCGAGGCCTTCCTGCGCGTCGAGCCACACTTCTGGCTCTTGCTGCAGGTCTTCAATATCAAGCCCAAGTGCGTCGGTAGCAAGCATGCGAACTGCGGCGGGGCAGTCACCGGCAAGCTCGCCCGTGTCGGGTGGCCATCGGGCACCTTCATTGACAACATCAAAGGATGCCAAAAGGAGTGGTTCTACGTCACCGAACCACCAGAAGAGGGCCAACTCCCCTCCGCCGCATTCAGATCCGGCCCCCACACCAGAATGGCTTCGTGGCCTGAAAAGGGCCTGGTCTGGGGTTCGGGCAAACAGGTGACCAACCTGCAGAAGCGCCTCCGCTCCCTGGTCGAGGGGGCATCAAGCTAGCCGATGTGGTCCAGGTGATGCTCCGAAGACGCATCCTCCCTTGCCAGCGTTGGGACACTCCTCTGTGGGCTTGAGAACTCGAAGCCAAGCCCACAGTCCAAAATCTCTTCTACACTATGCGGGAGAAGCTGTGGAAGGCGCTCTTCAAGTCGATGAAGAGCTGGCCATCTGAGGAGGAGGACAAAGGTCTACACGCCGCCAAGCCGGACTCCGAGGTATGATTTTCCCCAACTTTGTTGTCTCTATTACACAGAGAATCCCTTCATCCACTTATCTGATTTGTTCTGGCAGAGATGGCAGAAGAAAGCTATCAACATCAACAGTCCGGCTCCTCAGCCCGAAGACGGGAGGACTGGGCTATTAGCCAGGTTGCTCGTGGAGAAGCCTTATGAGGCTCCCATGAAGAAAGAGAAGAAAAAGAAACCAGGTCAGGTTGGCCTTCGCAACAAGGACCAGCCTGATGCTGCATCCGACGATACCCCCGCGTCTCAAATCAGGAGGAGGCCAAAGAGGAGGAGGAGGTCGAGAGCGAGGGGGGAGGCAATTTCCCCCGCACAAAGAAGAAAGCGGCGTCTTCAGACACCCTGGGGTAGGTAGGTTCTCCTGCCCCGAAGAGGGCACGACAAGCATGGGTGGTTCTGTCCGACGACAGCTCGGACTCGAGCTCCGCGTCCGAAGACCCCGAGGAGGTTCCATGAAGGAGCCTGTGTCAAGCCCCCTCCATCTAGGTTAGGATACGAAGACCCTTCTACCTATAACTAGTAGATTTAGAGTTTGCTAACATGCAGGTTATTGATCCAACAGCCCCGCACGCGTTATCCCCATCGAGGTAGTATCAGATGGGGAGACCCCGCCCACCGAATTGGAGGAGAGAGGGGATGCCTCGCACCCCACCACTCCAGGCGCCAAGAAGGACGTCGTGGAGGTGTCGTCCCAGCCTACTCCAATGGAGGCGGACACAGGCGGCGAGGGAGAAAGCATCGTGGCCGAGGCTAAAGCTTTGGCCACCGAAGATTAGGGTATAATGCCTCGCCAGGACACCGAGGAGGCCGGTCAGACGGGAAATCAGTCCCCTCTGAGGACATCTCCGGAGCGCATTGTGCCTCCGGAGGCACCGGTCCAATCCTCGGTGGGTGATCGGGAAATCCGATCATCCCCGGCACTGCCGACCAATAGGTGGTCGGCCATGGAGGAGGCTCTATCGAGCACCTCCATCCCCGAGGATCACCACACCATTATGGGTGCGGTACTACAAAGCTTCAAGTCCATTGACAACGGACTGAAGAAGGCCTTCAAAGGTCTCCTTGCGGGCTTTCAAGTAAGTTGCCCAATATTTTGCTAAGATTTTTATTTATTTGTATTGTATACATGGCAGCCCCCGAGCCCTAGGTGAGGTGAACAAGCTCACCTATGGGTTATATCTATAATTCAGGAAGTGAGTGCCGATGTGATGTATTCATTGTGTGTGTGTAATGTAGGCTTCGTCATCAGTGGCGGCCAAAAACGGTGCCGATCTGGACGAGCTACATCGGAAGCTCAAGCGCTCCGAGGATGAGGTGGAAGCCCTCAACAAGAGGTTCGACAAGGCACAGGGTAAGTCCGAACTAAATCTGAATACTTTCCCCCGAATACTGTCAATGTAGATTCCTTTTATATAAAGTTTTATTATTTTGAAGCTTCGTCGAAAGAGATCGAAAAGCTCACGGCCGAGCTTCAACATGCCAAAGCCGAAGCGGCCGTTGAGAAGGCGGCGGCCAAAGAAGCAGCCACCGAGCACTCCGCCCTATGAGCCACCAGTGATAAGCACAAAGCTCGTGCGGAAGAGATACAGGATGATACCAAGGATGCTAGCAAAAAGTGTGAGGCCTTGGAGCAAAATAATAAGGCGAGCTCGGCCGAACTGTCCACCATGAAATCCGATCTCCAGAAGGAGCGGATGGACAGACGGTTCTTCGAGGAGCAAGTTCGCCAAGCCAAGGAGATAGCCAATGGTAAGATGTACTCCCTAAAGTGTGTATTCGAGGATAGCAGATTCGAAATGTTGACCCGGGTGTGGCGATCCTCAGGCGCATCCGCCGATCTCCAGAAGAGCGTGGCGGACACCAATTAGTTGTTCGCCTCACGGGGAGAGGAAGACGAAACTCGGACGTTGTGGGCACAATTTGGAGCCCCTGAGCGTCCTCCTCTGCTGGTGGAGCAGCTGAAATAGCTGATGGATCTGCACCAGATGGCGGATCCGGCTATGAAGGACCTCTGCATCCGCTTATGTCCCGACGAGCCACTCCCGGGTAGTTACTTCGGCCTGGTGCAGAGACTGATTGCTGCCACGCCCCGCCTCGACGCTGTCAAGCGCTCCTCTTGCATCGAAAGAGTCCATATGACCCTTGCCAAGGCCAAAGTGCACTGGCCAAGGCTCAATCCGATGAAGGTCGCCACCGACCCGCTGCCACCCTGGAAGGAGCACCTACGCCCATAGCTATACTTGGATGGAGTGATAGAGAGTGCGCGGGTGATAGCGTCGCAGTGTTCAGGCGAAAAATTATTTGAATGAGCTTGTAACGTGTCCAAAGACTCGTGATAAGTTTTAATGATATTAGTATCCGCTCTTATATGGTTTTGTATTCCTTTATAACTCTTGTGTGGTCGTTGAATACTGAAAGATGCAAGTCGTCGGCTTCAGCCCCCGCGTAGATACTACCTGGGGTGTCTATGCCAATGCGCGGTGTACCTTAGCCGTATTATCAGAACCCGATGGCGGTGTAGTGCGGCAGACTAGGCAATTAGGCTATAGTTCTTTATTTCTTTCACTTAACCAAAGGAGCGTGAAAAGGACTACGGAAAGCGTACTATTAGACACCAGAGTGTTTGCGATGTTCGGACGAACCAAGGCCGAAGCCGACATCATAATGTTTGCACAAAAGGCAAGTTCCTTGTATAATACAGAATAACCGCTTACCATGATTGAAGTATAATACTTCTAACTTGGAGTTCACAGATCGGATGGCGCATACTATGACAGTCTGTTTTCGGCTTTCTCCCCTGAGGTGCTTGACCGGACTATCTGAAAGCACAATCGCAGGGGTGCTCCCTTTGCCCTTTTAGCTGAACGAGCAAAACATAAAGGGGCAAGCACAGGAGCCGGGCAACCTAACTTAATGACCAAAGACATAGTTCGGAACCGATGCATATAAAGCGAATGCCAAGACGCCGAACACACGATAGTAAAGGATATTTGTGTTTGAAATCGAGCCCCAGGTCTATTGGCCGGTTACCTCGCGTCATACCGAATAGGTTCACGATAAGAGGGAGAAAGCAGAAAAAAGTATGTGCCGAAAACATGATAGATGAGGCGTACTTGCGCCACACAATTTTTCATTTTCTCAACAGCTCTTATAACTCGGATTGCTAAAGCAACTGTTTATAGGTATGCGAAAGTAAATAAGAAATAACATCCTACATGAGTTGTTGTACCAGGGGTCTTCAATTGGTAACCAAACGTCCTCGATATCCCCTCTTGCTAGTTGACTCCTGCTCTTGGATGCACCTTGATGGGTGTTAGTGTGGGCGGATCTTGAGAACAAAATCTTGAGAGGCTGCAGCATTAAAGGTGAGCTTTACGCTATAGGCAGGCTCTTTTGGTAGTGCCTGCAACTTGTCCGAAGAAGTATTGGTGGTAGTAGGTCGAGGCAGCCGAATACCTACCTTTATTTACCCACCGCTTTCCCATGGAATTTTAAGTGCGAAGTTGTGCCTTCTCGGCACATACTTTGCTGGTCCAGAAATTGTGTGATGGGGGGCGAGTCCCTATAGAGGGGAAGAGGAAGGATCCGAGTTTTCGGTCCGAAGCCGAACTCGCTTCCCAGCTTTATGTGCCTTTATGGCAGATGTCAGAACTTGCCGATCGTCCTTATAGCTGAATTCGGCCGCTAGGGCCAGTGCATGTTCCTCAGTTCTAAGGGAGCGCTCGGTGTTGCCGTTAACAGTAATGACCCCCTTGGGGCCCAGCATCTTGAGCTTGAGGTATGCGTAGTGTGGGATCGCGTTGAAACAAGCGAATGTTGTCCGTACAAGCAGCGCGTGATAGCCGCTGTGGAAGGGCATGATGTTGAAGATCAAGTCTTTGCTGCGAAAGTTGTTGAGTGAGCCGAACACGACCTCTAGAGTTACCGAGCCCATGCATGGGTTCTCAACGCTCGGGATCACTCCTTTGAAGGTAGTGCTGCTAGGTTTGATCCTTGATGGATCAATGCCCATCTTTTTAACTGTATCTGAGTACATTAGGTTAAGGCTACTTCCTCCATCCATTAGGACCTTTGTGAGGTGATACCCATCTATAATGGGATCTAGGACGAGGGCCACAAAACCCCCATGACGGATACTAGTCGGATGATCACGCCGATCAAAGGTGATCGGGTATGCTGACCATGTGTTGTACTTTGGGGCTATGGGTTCCACCGCGTAGACCTCTTGGAGGGCGTGCTTTCTCTCCTTCTTCGGCATGTTGGTGGTGTATATCATGTTCACCGTTTTTACTTCTGGAGGGAACTTCTTCTGTCTGCCACCAATTGGACCCCGAGGCTCGTCTTCGTCCTCGTTGCGCGATCTTTTGCCTTGGTCTTCGGGATGTATCTTGCTGGCCTGTTTAAACACCCAGCAGTTGCAGTGTGTGTGGTTGGCAGGCTTTTCCAAAGTTCCATGGATTTGGAAAGGCCTTTCCATGATCTTCTCGAGCTGAGTGGGTCCGTTAAGATTGCCTTTAGGGGGCTTCTTCCGCGGCCTAGGTCGGGAGTTGCGGAGTCTGGCATTAACAGCCGTGTCATCGGCATCATTATTGTTGTGCCAGCGCTTATTCTTATTGCACTTTGTCTTTGAGTTTCCGTCCTGGGCTTTAGGTGCCACGGGATCTTCGGAATTGTGGCTGCGTCTAGTCAGCCAGTTATCCTCGCCTGCGCAAAAGCGGGCCATGAGGAAGGTAAGGGCGGACATAGTTCGAGGCTTGTCCTGGCCTAGCTGGCGGGCTAGCCATTCGTCCCGAATATTTTGCCAGAAGGAGGCTATGGCCTCAGCATCCGGACAGTCGACAATTTGGTTCTTCTTAGTCAAGAACCGATTCCAGAACTGTCGGGCGGACTCGCCGGGCTTCTGGACGACGTTGCTAAGATCGGTAGAGTCCGGCGGGCGAACATAGGTCCCCTAGAAGTTAGAGCGGAACACGTCTTCCAGGTCTTCCCAACATCCTATGGAGTTTTCGGGGAGGTTGTTTAACAAGTGTCGAGCTGGCCCCTTAAGCTTAAGAGGTAGGTATTTGATGGCATGGAGATCATCTCCTCGTGCCATGTGGATATGGAGGAGGAAGTCCTCGATCCATACAGTTGGGTCAGTGGTCCCGTCATATTGTTCTATATTCATGGGTTTAAACCCTTCGGGGAACTGATGCCGCATTACCTTGTCTGTGAAGCACAGAGGGTGAGTGGCGCCTCTGACCCATGCTATGTCGCGCCTGTTTTCGGCATCTGTATGGGGACGGTTGTGTTCCTGGACCCTGTTGTTATGGTCGAACCATGGTCTGTACTCACCATGTCTATCGCTCCCGTACTCTCTGGATCCATAAATGGATCTAGTGCGGCCTCTTCTGTGATCCAGGTCATCTCGCAGGTCAATCCTATCACCAGCCTCTAATGGCTCCTTGCCCCGTCTTCTGGGCACCGCCAGTATGTAACCAACGTCGTTGGCCGTCCTGTCTTGAGCACGAGGGGCGCGATCCGGCTTGTCATATGGACTATTGTTTGGAGATCAAGTATAAGTAAGTTCGTCAACAAATTGCAGCAGCAACCTTATCCGAGGGTAGCTATTGGGCTGGTTTGATGGGCCATTGTCGTATACTTCCTTGGCTAAGAGGACTTTTGTCCATCGATCGTTGAAGTCGGCATGTTCGGCTTTGAGTTGCCATTCTTTGGCCTTTATTATGCGAGCTATTGCTATGAGTTGTTGCCTAATTTCCTCCTGATCCTCGAGGTTACCAGGGATGTACAAGTCATCGGCTTCTGGTATATCTTCCTCCTCGACGGGGGGGAAGGTAATCGTCGCCTTCGGGGTCGATGACGGTATTGGGGTTGTTTTAATCCTGAGGCTCCTCCGGACCCTCAAACGGGTGTTCGGGGATATCGAGATTATCATGATCAGCGGGGGCATTACCTTCCCTGTTGCTGATAACAGCTCTTCTTCCCTTTTTGCTTTTGGATCGCTTATGTGATTTCCGGTGCCTTGATGGCGCATCACCCGATTTGTCACCGTTGTTGTGAGGCGTATTGTTTCCGTTGGTGGCAGGAGTGTCCACCATGTAAACGTCGTATGTGGAAGTGGCGGCCCAATTCCCGGTGTTAACGGGGGTGGGAGCACGGTCCTCTTTGTCCATGTATTCTGCCTCCTCGGAGGCATAGTCTAGCACGTCGGTTAAGTCTTCGACGGTGGCTATCAAGTAGATGGGTGGGTCGAAAAATTCGTCCCTGCCCGAACTATAACAGGGCCGGGTGTAGATCGGGGCTGGATCGTCGGTCATCCTCATGGACGAGGATTGCGCCAAGGCCTCGTCGACCGCCAGCTATTCGGAACTCGCGGAGTCAACCCCCATGCGGCCCACCCGTGGGGAGTGTTCGCAAGGAACACATGTTCGATCACATGGCTTGATGGCCAGACTGGGAAGAGAGATCGGATTGCCGCCATGGGTGACCCATTGGCATGTCCGAAGAAGGAGCTCGAGGTTAAGGCCTTAGAGTCCTCGGGGGATGCAGGCAAATCCATGAGCCTGATTAGTGACAAGTCGCCCCAAGAGTCGACGGAGAACTCTAAGTTTCTGAATCTGACCTCTTGATCAGGGGCAAAGCTCGCAACGCAGCCTAGATGGCCAGCAGAATCCGCATGCAGAACAACGCTGCCAAAGGCAAAGATCTGCCCGAGGATGGAAACATCCATGTTGCGAACCTCTTCATTGATGAAGAGACGAGGCATCGATTCCATCTCGCTCACAGAGGAACTCTCAATGAAAGCACCAATGTCAGTGTCAAAACCGGCGGATCTCGGATAGGGGGTCCCGAACTGTGAGACTAGTATCGACGGTAACAGGAGACGAAGGGGACATGAGTTTACCCAGGTTCGGGCCCTCCAATGGAGGTAATACCCTATGTCCTACTTGATTTTATACATGGTGTAAGGGGTTATAGAGTTGATCTACCTCAAGATCGTATGTCTAACCCTAGATGAGTTGTTCTGTCTATACCCTAAAACTTTCTGGCTTATATAGATGCCGGGGATGCCTATGGTTTGTACATGGTTGGTTACATGCCGACGAGATAAACTTGCCTAACTATTACATCATATGTGGAGCACAAGCCTTGTTTCCCGAAGATTCCATCTAAGAGATTGGGCCTTCAAATCCTTCGGTATTCGGTAAGTACCCCTCATAGTCCGGCCCATAACAATAGGTCGGCTATCCGAGGACCCCCTAATCCAGGACTCCCTCAGCAGGGACACAAGTGGCTATCGGTTTTGACGGTACGTCATTGAAATTACCTCAAAGTTGTACAATATTACACCCGATGCAACCTATAAGTGAAAACATTCGATTTTACTACATCAGCCTTCGTCTTTACTTTAGATAAAGCTACCACTTGTATTTTCGTTCAAGAGTGCCTTGTTAGGAAATCTCCTATTGGAAAAGGAAAGTTACTACGGAATGCTTATGAAGACGTTAGATTTAGAAGGGCCATAGATTTGGACGATGAAAAAACGTGAAACTATGCATCACGTTTAGCTAGGGGGGCATAAAACTAGCGCTAGTTGGGAAGCAGCCCAATATTTATCTTATTTGCAACTTTTATTTTTTTGTTCTTGTCTCATAACATGACTGTTGGTACTGTAATGATTGTGTTTTCATCTTTTAATTAGTGTTAGTGGCAAATAAAGCCTTTTGGCATGATTGGTTGATAGTTGAATTGAAACTGCGCAGAAACAAAACCTTTTACACCTAGTACTTGAATTTTTATTTTTTACTATAATTTCTGAAATATTTACGCAGTGTCGAGATACTAATGGTCCGAATTTTTCAGAACTTTTTGTGTTACGGAAGTATGATTTTAGTACAGTTCGTTACAAAATGTTTTGTTTTAGACATATTTTATTTTTTGAAGTTACAGAAGTATGGTTTTCCTAATATAATTTATCTTAAATGATATATTTCACAGTATGATGCTATTTTATTCATTTTCTCTCTTAAAATGCAAGGAACACAAAGAGATGGGGATTACGGGACAGTAGGAATTCTGGACCTAAAATACAACAGAGGAAGAAGCAACTATGGAGCTCAAAATGCAGAGTGGGTTTTGGACAATTATTTCAGAATATATGAAGAATTATTGATCCAGAATGGGCCAGAGGGGGCCCAGCAGGGCCCCACACGACATAATGGCGCGCCCAACCCCTATGGACATTCCGCCCCCGTCTGTGAGGCGGAACCTGGGTGGAGGTAGTTTGAGTGTATATAGCATGCTAGTTTAAGCATAGTAACCATGGCATTTCTATTTTCTGGACTATGAATTTTCATTATTTAAATGATGGCAATTTTCCTTTTTAGACCTTGGCATTTCTTTACATAGACTATGGCAAAAATTTGCCATAGGTGCGTGCATGGGACAACAATATTGTCCATGGCAAAACACTTTGTTTCGTATTTGCCATGTTTTAAGGTTTTATGGTTTATTACTTTTTGCATTTGCATCTGCCTGTCAAATAATCATACAAACCATGGCTAATTACTTAGGTTGCTGTATTTTTTGTACTTTGTACATGTCAAGCGAAAACCATGGCTAGATAATTCCCCAAAGCATGAAAAATATTATATTTTATTTGCCTTTTCTTTTATTAGAAAATATATTTATATTTTGTTAATGGCAATGAAAGTTCAAAAAGAACTGCTAGAACTAAACTTTTTTTTAACTGCAGGATTTATAATTTTATAGATCTTGGTGTTGTGGAGAAACAACATCGTTTGCTCAATCGTGCACCTCCCCAACTAACGAAATTTTTTAGCTGGTCCATCCACCGCGTACCAAAGGAATCACTCGACCTGAGCCTCCTCCCTAACGAAAATACTCGACCAAGCTACTCCAGTTACACAATTATTGATTAAACGTCTACGGGTGCGTCGGGTATAGTCGGCTGCATCATTTTTTGGTCATCATCCGAATGTCGGACGCCGATAGACGACATGCTCCCAGAGCATGTCATGCCCTAATGCACCTCAGCCTCGCGGAGAGAATCAGGATGAAGGAGGGGCGATGAGGGGCGATGCTGCAGGTGGAAAAATGTTGTTCGAAAATTTGTTTGAAAATACAAACCTTTATTCAATACAAAGTCGTTTGAAAATTTTACGCCTTATTAAAGTGGTGCATGGGATAACATTTGCTTCCGCTCCTCCCCTGTCCCTGTGACCGGAAGCAATGAACGAGTCGCCGTCCCTCCTAACATCTAAAGTTGCGAGAGACATGTAGCACACGCAAGTCAATAAATTGAATCAAATCCTAATTTTTTGGGAGACGGGTAATCTTGTTCATGTATTGCTGGGAATACTTGGAACATGATATTGCATCCTGGTTGTTTCCTATCATCGAAAGGAAGGAGAGCTGATGGAGACCGGAAAAACAGATAGACAAAACAGAAACACATGGTATCGTTCGCCAAAACAATTCTGGGTTGACCAGATCGTGCAAGGGGAAGGTAACGAAACGAATGAAACAACTACAAACTCTTCTTTAGTAGAGATGCCGAGCACTAAACAATAAATTGGTCAAAGAAAAAATAAAACTGAAAAAAAACACTCAAAAAATAAAAAGAGAAAAACGCGACCACAAGTCAAATGGGACAACAAATTTGATTATACTTGATGTTTTAGCAAGATCTTCTTGTGTGTGTGTGTGTGTGTATGAGTACGGAAAAACAAATAAAATTTAGATCCAGAGAAGATTTTCGGGAGATTTGATCTGAATGAGTTGACACATGACATTATTTTTATTTAATGCCGATTTGATTCTAATTTGAATGAGTTAATGCATGACGTTGTATTGGGAAAGTGGTGATTGATTTAAATGAGTTATGCATGACGTTGTATTGGGAAAGTGCTGATTGATTTGAATGAGTTAATGCATTATATGTTGTTATTATTAGGTGCCGATTGGATTGAGATTTTCTTAAGATTCGATTTTAATGAGTTAATGCATGACTTTTTTTTGAGAAAGTGCCAATTCTTTGACCTAATGCACGCGCCAAATGGACTGGTCCAAATTGGTTGCACTTAAGCGAATGGTCACCTATAAGACACTCACATGTGTAATATAGACTTGGTTGTAATTGAGGGGATGTGACCAACTCCCCTTTTAGGAGTCGAGATTATGGAGTTGCTGGCCCAATAGGAATAAATATCACCATGGTAAAAAAATGAGCACCGCCGATGACATTGGTTACATAATCCGGCAATGAACAAGCGAGTGTAGGGAATTCTGCACATGGCAAAGTGTCAGTAGCACATCTGCTCTTGTGCAATGTTCCAAACCAGAAGAGGTGGTAAAGACTAACATTGATGGGGCGTTTGTTGATGCCAATCATGTTGGGGAACGTTGCATGGGAAACAAAAAATTTCCTACGCACACGCAAGATCTATCCATGGTGATGAGCATCTACGAGAGGAAAAGTGGATCTACATACCCTTGTAGATCGCTAAGCGGGAAGCGTTAAGAAACGCGGTTGGTGTAGTCGAACGTCTTCACGATTCAAATCGCCGAGCATCCCGCGATCTCATCATGATCCGTCCCGCGATCCAATCACGATCCGTCACACGAACTCATCACAATCTGTCCCGTGATCTCATCACGATCCGTCTTGCGATCTTGATCACGGTCCTTCCGATCTAGCGCTGAACGGACGGCACCTCCGCGTTCAGCACACGTACAGCTTGGTGACGATCTCCGCCTTCTTGATCCAGCAAGAGGGAGCGGAGAGGTAGAAGAGTTCTCTAGTAGCATGACAGCGCTCCGGCGATGGTGGTGGAGCTATTCCTGTAGGGCTTCGCCTAAGCACTACAGAAATCTGATCTAGAGGAGAAACTATGCACTAGAAAATAGGGTAGCACGTGGCTGAAAAACTAGTGCCAAAAACCCTAAAACCTCTAGTATATATAGGAGGAAGAGAGGAGGAGGCTTGGCCCTCAAAGAGCCAGCCCTTGGTTCGGCCGAATCAAGGAGGAGAGGAGGAGGACTCCTGCAATCCTAGTAGGACTAGGATTCCTCCCTATTTTGCCTTTTTTCACCTTTTTCTCTTTGGGTTTTCTCTCCTAGCCGCATGGGCCTTGTGTGAGACTTCCACCAGCCGACTAAGGGTTGGTATTCACTCTTCCACAACCCATGTAGCCTCTTGGGTCGAAATACCCCTCCCGATGGTCTCCCGGTACACTACCGGCACTACCGGCACACTATCGATGAGCCCGAAACTTTTCCGGCGACCAAAATAGGACTTACTATATATCAATCTTTACCTCCGGACCATTCTGGAGCTCCTCATGACATCTGGGACCTCATCCGGGACGCCGAACAACCTTCGGTCACCACCATGCATAACTCTATACTACCGAAAAGTCACCAAACCTTAAGTGTGCAGACCCTGCGGGTTCGGGAATTATGTAGACATGACCGAGACACCTCTATGGTCAATAACCAATAGCGGGACCTGGATGCCCATATTGGTTCCTACATATTCTACGAAGATCTTTATCGATCGAACCTCTATGTCAAGGATTCAATTAATCCCGTATGATGTTCCCTTTGTTCTTCGTTATGTTACTTGCCCGAGATTCGATCGTCGGTATCTCCATACCTAGTTCAACCTCGTTACCGGCAAGTCTCTTTAGTCGTTCCGTAATACAAGATCCCATGACTAACAATTAGTCACATTGCTTGCAAGGCTTATTATGATGTTGTATTACCGAGTGGGCCCTGAGATACCTCTCCGTCAGACGGAGTAACAATCCCAGTCTTGATCCATGCCAATCCGACAGACACCCTCGGAGATACCTATAGAGCACCTTTATAGTCACCCAGTTAAATTGCGACATTTGATACACACAAGGTACTCCTCCGGTGTCAGTGAGTTGCATGATCTCATGGTCATAGGAACATATACTTGACATGCAAAAAACAATAGCAATAAACTGACACGATCATATGCTACGTTTGTAGTTTGGATCTTGTCCATCACACGATTCTCCTAATGATGTGATCCCGATATCAAATTACATCTCATGTCCATGACTAGGAAACCATAGCCATCTTTGATCAACGAGCTAGTCTATTATAGGCATACTAGGGACATGGTGTTGTCTATGTATCCACACATGTATTTGTGTTTCCGATCAACACAATTATAGCATGGATAATCATGAACAAGGAAATATGGTAATAATCAATTTAGTATTGCCTCTAGGGCATATTTCCAAAAGTCTCCCACTTGCACTAGAGTAAATAATCTATTTTACATCACTATGTGATTCGCATTGTTATGAATCTAACACCCAATGAGTTCTGGGGCTCAATCATGCTTTGTATGTGAGAGAGATCTTATAGTCAACGGGTCTGCGACATTCAGATCCATGTGTACTTTGCAAATCTCTATGTCAAACCATAAACACTGCTACCACACTCCACTTGGTATTATTCCAAATGGTTGCTCAACTATACGTATCCGGATTGCTACTAGGAGTCATCTAGATTAGTGTTAAAGCTTGCATTGACGTAAATCTTTATGACGAGCCCTTCATCACGTCCATAATCGAGAAACATTTCCTTAGCCCTCTGGTTACTAAGGATAATTTTGATTGTTGTCCAGTGATCCATTCCTGGACCACTCTTGTACCCCTTGACAGACTCATGGCAAGGCACACACATGTGCAGTACACAGCTAAGGCATAGGGGACGACGTTCGTCCTTTCTCTTTCTTATGTCGTTGTCGAGCTTTGAGTCTCACTCAACTTCACACCTTACAAATCAGTCAAGAACTCTTTCTTTGACTGATCCATTTTAAACTCTTTCAAAATCTTGTCAAGGTATGTACTCATTGAAAATATCATCAAGCATCTTGATCTATCTCTATAGATCTTGATGCTCAACAATTAGGTAGCTTTATCCAGGTCTCCCTTTGAAAATCACTTTTCAAACAACCGTTTATGCTTTCCAGAAATTCTACATTATTTCCGATCAACAATATGTCATCCACATATACTTATCAGAAATTCTATAGTGCTCCCACTCACTTTATTGTAAATACAAGTTTCTCATAAACTTTGTATAAACTAGAAAACTTTGATCACCTCATCAAAGGGTATAGTCCAACTCTGAGATGCTTGATCCAGCCCTTAGATGGATTGCTGGAGCTTGCACACCTTTTAGCATCCTTAGGACTGACAAAACCTTCTGGTTGTATCACATACAACCTTTCCTCAAGTAAACCGTTAAGGAAACGATGTTTTGACATCCATCTGCCAGATTTCATAATTGAAAAATGCAGCAACTGCTAACATAATTCCAACAGACTTTAACATCGCTATGAGTGAGAAAGTCTCATCATAGTCAACTCCTTGAACTTGCCGGAAACTTCTTTGCGACAAGTCGAGCTTTATAAATGGTGACTTTCACCATCAGTGTCTGTCTTCATTTTAAAGGTCCATTTGTACTCAACGACCTGCCATCCAACGACCAAGTCTACCAAAGTCTATACTTGGTTTTCATACATGGATCCTTTCTCGGATTTCATGGCCTCTAACCATTTGTCGGAATCCGAGCCCATCACCGCTTCTCCACAGCTCGTAGGTTCATCGTTGTCCAACAACATGACCTCCAAGACAGGGTTGTCATACCGCTCAGGAGCAGTACACATCCTTGTCGACCTACGAGGTTCGATAGTAACTTGATCCGAAGCTTCATGATCATCATTTACTTCCTCTTCAACTAACGTAGGCTTCACAGAAACATCTTCCTGCACTGCGCTATTCTCTCGTTGAAACGAAGTTTCAGTAACCTCATCAAGTTCTATCTTCCTTCCACTCAATTCTTTCGAGAGAAACTTTTTCTCGGGAAAGGACTCGTTTTAGCAACAAACACTTTGCACTTGGATCTGAGATAGAAGGTATACCCAACTATTCTTAGGGTATTCTATGAAGATTCATCTGTCCGCTTTGGGTTTGAGCTCATTAGGTGAAAAACCTTTTTCCACATAAGTGTCACGGCCCCAAACAATAAGAAATGACAGCTTAGGTTTCTATCAAACCATAGTTCAGACGGTATCATTTGAATGGATTTAGATGGTGCCCTATGTAAAGTGAATGTATTTGTGTCTAACGCATAACCCCAAAACTATAGTAGCAAAACGATAAGAAACATCATAGCATGCACATATCTAATAGAGCACGACTATGACGTTCAGACACACCATCACACTATGGTGTTCCAGGTGGCGTGAGTTGTGAAACAATTTTCACATTGTCTTAAAGTTGTATGCCAAACTCGCAACTCAGATATTTATCTCGACGATCATATCGTAGACATTTTTATCTTCTTGTCACGATGATCTTAAACTTCACTCTGAATTTGCTTGAACCTTTCAAACGATTCAGACTTGTGTTTCATACACTATATCTACTCAAATCATCAGTGAAGGTAAGAAAATAATGATATCCACCGCACGCCACAAGACTCATTGGATTGCATACATCAACATGTATAATTTCCAATAAATCACTTGCCCGTCCAACCATCTGGAAAACGGGGTCCTTAGTCATCTCGCCCAAGAGGCATGGTTCGCATGTCTACACCGATTCGAAATCGAATGAGTTCAAAGATCAATAAGCATGGAGTTTCTTCATGCGCTTTATACCAATATGACATTTAGCGATAGTGCCACAAGTATTTGGTACTATCCTTGTTAACTTTGTATCTTTTGGCATCAATGTTATGAACATGTGTATTACTACGATCAAGATTCAACAAACCATTCTCACTGGGTGCATGACCATTAAAGTTATCATTCATGTAAATAGAATAACCATTATTCTCTAACTTAAATGAATAACCGTGTTGCAATAAACATGATCTAATCATGTTCATGCTCAACGCAAAACACCAAATAACATTTATTTAGGTTTTCACTAATCCCGAAGGTAGAGAGAGCGTGTGATATTGATCACATCAACCTTGGAAACATTTCCAACACACATCATCACCTCACCCTTAGCTAGTTCTCCGTTTATTCCGTAGCTTTTATTTCGAGTTACTAACATTTAGCAACTGAACCGGTATCCAATACCCAGGTGCTATCAGGAGTACTAGCAAGGTACACATCAATAACACGTATATCAAATATACTTCTGCCGACATTGCCAGCCTTCTTATCTACCAAGTATCTAGGGTTGTTCCGCTTCAGTGACCGCTCACCTCATAATAGAAGCACTTAGTCTCGGGTTTAGGTTTAACTTTGGGTTGCTTCACTGGAGCAGCAACTGACTTGCCATCCATGAAGTTTCCCTCCTTGCCCTTGCCCTTCTCGAAACTAGTGGTTCTACTAACCATCAACACTTGATGCTTCTTCTTGATTTCTACCTTCGCAGTGTCAAACATCGCGAACAGGTCAGGGATCATTATTTCTATCCCTGGCATTTTATAGTTCATCACCAAGTTCTAGTAGCTTAGTGACAATGACTTGGAGAATTATATCAATCACTATCTTATCTGGAAGTTCAACTCCCACTCAACTGAAGAGATTGTAGCACCCAGACAATCTGAGCACATGCTCAACGATTGAGCTATTCTCCTTCATCTTCCAGGCAAATAATCTTGTTGGAGATCTCATATCTCGCAACACGGGCACGAGCCTGAGATCCTAATTTCAGCTCTTAGAACATCTCATATGTTACGTGACGTTCAAAACGTTTCGGAGCCTCAATTATATGCCGTAATGCATGACGCACTAAACTATCAAGTAATCATCAAAATGTGCCTGTCAGATGTTCACAACATCTATAGACGATGCTAGAGGGGTTGGCGCACCGAGCGGTGCATAAAGGACATAAGCCTTTTGTGCAGCAATGAGGACAATCCTCAGATCATGGACCCAGTCCGCAATATTGCTACCATCATCTTTCAACTCTATTTCTCTAGGAACATATAAAAATTCAAGGGAGCTACAATGCGAGCAAGTAATCTACAACATAATTTGCAAAGACACTACTGACTATGTTCATGATAATGAGTTCAATTAATCATATTACTGAAGAACTCCCACTCAAATTGACATCCCTCCGGTCAATCAAGTGATACATGATCCAAATTCACCAACTCAAGTCCGATCATCACGTGAGTTTAGGTGGTTTCAATGGTGAACATCATCATGCTTATCATATCTATTATATGACTCATGTTTGACCTTTCGGTCTCTTGTGTTCCGAGGCCATGTCTGTACATGCTAGGCTCGTCAAGTTTAACCCAAGTGTTCTGGATGTGCAACACTGGCTTGCACCCATTGTATGTGAATGCAGAGTCTATCACATCATCATGTGGTGTCTCGACACGACGAACTTTCGCAACGGTGCACACTCGGGGAGAACACAATTTATCTTGAAATTAAAGTGAGGGATCACCTTATAATGCTACCGTCGTCCTAAGAAAAACAAGGTGCATAAAAGGATTAACATCACATGCAAATCATAAGTGACATGATATGGCCATGAACTTGTGCTTTTGATCTCCATCATGAAAGAACCGGCATGATCTCCATCGTCACCGGCATGACACCATGATCTCCATTATCTTGATCTCCACCAACGTGTCGCCATCAGGGTTGTCGCGCCCATCATGCTAGTACTACTATTGCCACCATTTGGCGATAAAGTAAAGTATTACATAGCGCTTATTGATTCACACGTAGGTCATACAATAATTAAAGACGACCCTATGGCTCCTACCGGTTACCGTACTCATCGACATGCAAGTCGTGATATTCTATACAACACATGATCCTCTCATACATCACATATATCACATCATGTAATTGGCCATATCACATCTCAACATACCCTGCAAAAACAAGTTAGACCTCCTCTAATTGTTGTTGCATGTTTTACGTGGCTGCTACGGGTATCTAGCAAGAACAATTCTCACCTACGCATAAACCACAATGGTGATACATTAGTTGCTTTTCAACCTTCTCAAGGACCGCCTTTGCCGAATCCGATCCAAGTAAAGTGAGAGAAATTGACACCGCCAGCCATCTATGCAACAAGTTGCAGTTGAGGGAACCAGTCTCTCGTAAGCATACGAGTAATGTTGGTCCGGGCCGCTTCATCCCACAATACCGCTGAACCAAAAAACGACCAAGAGAGGAAGCAATCTAAGCATCAACGCCCACAAACTCTTTGTGTTCTACTTGAGATCTCATCTACACATAGACCTAGCTCATGATGCCACTGTTGAGGAACGTTGCATGGGACATAAAAAATTTCCTACGCACACGAAAGATCTATCCATGGTGATGAGCATCTACGAGAGGGAGAGTGGATCTACATACCCTTGTAGATCGCTAAGCGGGAAGCGTTAAGAAACGCGGTTGGTGTAGTCGAACGTCTTCGCGATCCAAATCGCCAAGTATCCCGCGATCTCATCACAATCCGTTCTGCGATCCAATCACGATCTGTGACGCGAACTCATCACGATCCGTCCCGTGATCTCATTACGATCCGTCTCGCGATCTTGATCACGGTCCTTCCGATCTAGCGCCGAACGGACGGCACCTCTGCGTTCAGCACACGTACAGCTTGGTGACGATCTCCGCCTTCTTGATCCAGCAAGAGGGAGCGGAGAGGTAGAAGAGTTCTCCGGCAGCATGACGGCGCTCCAGCGATGGTGGTGGAGCAATTCCTGCAGGGCTTCGCCTAAGCACTGCCGAAATCCAATCTAGAGGAGAAACTATGCACTAGAAAATAGGGTAGCACGTGGCTGAAAAACTAGTGCCAAAAACCCTAAAACCTCTAGTATATATAGGAGGAAGAGAGGAGGAGGCTTGTCTCTCAAGGGGCCAGCCCTTGGTTTGGCCGAATCAAGGAGGAGAAGAGGACTCCTCCTCCAATCCTAGTAGGACTAGGATTACTCCCTAGTTTGCCTTTTTTTCCACCTTTTTCTCTTTCAGTTTTCTCTCCTAGCCGCATGAGCCTTCTGTGAGACTTCCACCAGCCCACTAAGGGCTGGTATTCACTCTCCCACAGCCCATGTAGCCTCTTGGGTCGAAATACCCCTCCCGATGGTCTCCCAGTACACTACCGCCACTCTCGGTACACTACCCATGAGCCCGAAACTTTTCCGATGACCAAAATAGGACTTCATATATATCAATCTTTACCTCCGGACCATTCCGGAGCTCCTCATGACGTCTGGGACCTCATCCAGGACGCTGAACAACCTTCGGTCGCCACCATGCATAACACTATACTACTGAAACGTCACCAAACCTTAAGTGTGCAGACCCTACGGGTTCGAGAACTATGTAGACATGACTGAGACACCTCTATGGTCAATAACCAATAGCGGGATCTGGATACCCATATTGGTTCCTACATATTCTATGAAGATCTTTATCGGTCGAACCTCTATGTCAAGGATTCAGTTAACCTACATATGATGTTCCCTTTGTTCTTAGGTATGTTAGTTGCCCGAGATTCGATCGTCGGTATCTCCATACCTAGTTCAACCTTGTTACCGGAAAGTCTCTTTACTCATTCTGTAATACAAGATCCCGTGACTAACAATTAGTCACATTGCTTGCAAGGCTGATTGTGATGTTGTATTACCGAGTGGGCCCTGAGATACCTCTCCGTCACACGGAGTAACAAATTCCAGTCTTGATCCATGCCATCACGACAGACACCCTCGGTGATACCTGTAGAGCACCGTTATAGTCACCCAGTTACGTTGTGACGTTTGATACACACAAGGTACTCCTCCGGTGTCAGCGAGTTGCATGATCTCATGGTCATAGGAACATATACTTGACATGCAGAAAACAATAGCAATAAACTGACACAATCATATGCTACATTTGTAGTTTGGATCTTGTCCATCACACCATTCTCCTAATGATGTGATCCCGTTATCAAATGACATCTCATGTCCATGACTAGGAAACCATAGCCATCTTTGATCAACGAGCTAGTCTATTAGAGGCATACTAGGGACATGGTGTTGTCTATGTATCCACACATGTATCTGAGTTTCCGATCAACACAATTATAGCATGGATAATAAACGATTATCATGAACAAGGAAATATGATAATAACCAATTTATTATTGACTCTAGGGCATATTTCCAACAAATCATAGGGTAAGTTGGGGCGTATAGGCCATCATAACGATGGTCAAGCTTATAAAGAGCGGTAGAAGTACAATGCTCACACAAGGACTCAAAGAAAGTAAAAGTAACAAGTAGACCCCTGACCTTTTCATGGAGGACCCCCAAGAGAGAAACTAGATTACAATCAGGTCCAGACACTTCCCCAAACTAGAACCATTTTGCACCGATGTTGGGGATGAACCACTTGGTTCGATGCAACCACGATAGCCTTCGAAGATGCGGAGCTCATCGGGGAAGGATGCCATGGAGTATGGATCGAAGAAGACTTGCCTCCTTTTCAGCAATCATGGCCGATAGAAATCACTAGGCCGCCCTTTGGCTAGAAAAGCAACCGGTGAGTTGAAGACTGCAGCCATAGCTTTAACAAAAACATCGGTAGGGATGACCTGCTACCAAAACACTATGCTCTAGAATTCCATCCTTCCACCTCTCTCATGTCGCCACAAAGATGACGTAAAGACGGAAGGAGCGGTTGGAGATCCTCTTGATCAGGGGCCACTCCGGCCATCGATCTGGTCACTCCCTAACTCCATCAACATTCCCACCGACCACCATGGCTGAATCATAGAACACTACAAGCAAGAGGGGGTGCATATCGTGTTTAATTAGAAAAGAAGAAGGGGGCATGGAAGTAGGGATGATGCCGGCCAAAGCGGCTCGTCGTGATGGATCTGGCCGAATGGCGCCAGCATAGGAACTAATGCCCAAGACTTCTCCAACCATCTACGTCACCTTCATAACCATGAACGAGAGGAAAGAAGATTGAGGAAAAGTTGGGGTGGATCTAGATCCAGCCGCCGCTTTATTTGCCAGGGAGAAGTAAAAAAATATGCCACCACACATGGACACGCCCTCCTTTCTACCCCACTCCGACCAGCAGGGCCGACGAAGGAGGAAGGAAGAAGGCAGCCAGAATCCATGACATAGAGGCTAACTTTGTTGTAAATATGCCCTAGAGGCAGTAAATAAAGTGTTTATTATTATAGTTCCTTGTTCATGAGAATCGTTTATTATCCATGCTAGAATTGTATTGATTGGAAACGCATTGCATGTGTGGGTAAATAGACAACATTGTGTCCCTAGTATGCCTCTAGTGAACTAGCTCATTGATCAAAGATGGTCAGGGTTTCCTAGCCATTGACATGTGATGTCATTTGATAACGGGATCACATCATTAGGAGAATGATGTGATGCACAAGACCCAAACTACAAACGTAGCATATGATCGTGTCAGTTTATTGCTACTGTCTTCTGCATGTCAAGTATATGTTCCTATGACCATGAGATCATGCAACTCACGAATATCGGAGGAGTGCCTTGTGTGTATCAAACGTCGCAACGTAACTGGGTGACTATAAAGGTGCTCTATAGGTATCTCCGATGGTGTCTGTTGAGTTGGCATGGATTGAGACTGGGATTTGTTACTCCGTGTGACGGAGAGGTATCTCGGGGCCCACTCGGTAATACAACATCACAATAAGCTTTGCAAGCAATGTGAGTAATTGTTAGTTGCGGGATCTTGTATTACGGAACGGGTAAAGAGACTTTCCGGTAACGAGATTGAACTAGGTATGGAGATGTCGACGATCGAATCTCGGGCAAGTAACATACCGAAGAACAAAGGGAACGTTATACGGGATTAACTGAATCCTTGACATAGAGGTTTGACCAATAAAGATCTTCGTAGAATATGTAGGAACCAATGTGGACGTCCAGGTCCCTCCATTGGTTATTGACCGTAGAGGTGTCTCGGTCATGTCTACATAGTTCTCGAACCCGCAGGGTCTGCACACTTAAGGTTCGGTGACGTTTCGGTAGTGTAGAGTTATGTATGGTGATGACCGAAGGTTGTTTGGAGTCCCGGATGAGATCCCATACATCACGAGGAGCTCCAGAATGGTCCGGAGTTAAAGATTCATATATAGGAAGTCCCAGTTTGATCGCCGAAAAAGATTCGGGCTCATCAATAGTGTACCGGGAGTGCTGGTAGTGTACCGGGAGACCTCCGGGAGGGGTATTTCGACCCTAGAGGGTCCATGGGCTGTGGGAGAATAATAACCAGCCCTTATTGGGCTGGTGGAACAGGCACAAAAGGCCCATGTCGCCAGGAGGAAAAAGGCCTAAAGGAAAAAGAGTGGAAAAAGGCAAAAAGAGAGAGTCCTACTCCTAGTAGGAGTGGAGGAGAAGTGGGACTCCTCCTCCTTGGCTCGGCCGACTCCTAGAGGGCCTCGCACTTGCTCCAAGACTGCCTCTCCTCTCCTCCTATATATACTACTGGAATAGAGGGTTTTTGGACAGATTTTACGGCCACGTGCTACTCGTTCCACCGGTGGTCCTCTAGATCGGTTTTCCGTAGTGCTTAGGTGAAGCCCTGCCGGAATCACTCCACCACCATCACCGGAGCGCCGTCACGCTGCCGGTGAACTCTTTCTCCTCTCCACCTCCTCTTGCTGGATCAAGACAGTGGAGATCGTCATCAAGCTGCACGTGTGCTGAACGCGGAGGTGCCGTCCGTTCGGTACTAGATCGGAAGGATCGTGATCAAGGCCACGGGACGTTCGTGATTGGATCGCGGGACGGATCGTGACGAGATCACGGGACGGTTCGTGATTGGTTCGTGGTACGGTTCGTGGTTATATTGCGGGACGCTCAACAATTTGGATTGCGAAGAAGTTCAACTACACCAACCGCATTTCTTAATGCTTCCCGCTTAGCGATCTACAAGGGTACGTAGATCCACTCTACCTCTCGTAGATGCTCATCACCATGGATAGGTTTGCGTGTGCGTAGGAATTTTTTTGTTTCCCATGTGACGTTCCCCAAAAGTGGCATCATGAGCTAGGTTGATGGTTCGATGAGATCTCGAGTAGAACACAAAAGGTTTGTGGGCGTTGATGCTTAGATTGCTTCCTTCCTTGGTCGGATTTTTATTTAGCGGTATTGTGAGATGAAGCGGCCCGGACCAACAGTACTCGTACACTTATGAGAGACCGGTTCCCTCAACCGCAACTTGTTGCATAGATGGCTTGCGGGTGACAGTTTCTCTAACTTTAGTTGGATCGGATCCGACAAAGGCGGTCCTTGAGAAGGTTGAAAAGCAACTAGTGTATCACCGTTGTGGTTTTTGCGTAGATGAGAATTGTTCTTGCTAGATACCCGTAGCAGCCACGTAAAACATGCAACAACAATTAGAGGACGTCTAACTTGTTTTTGCAGGGTATGTCGTGATATGATATGGCCAATTACATGATGTGATATATGTGATGTATGAGATGATCATGTGATGTATAGATAATCATGACTTGCATGTCGATGAGTACGGCAACCGGTAGGAGCCATAGGGTTGTCTTTAATTATTGTATGACCGGCGTGTCAATCATTAAGTGCTATGTAATGCTTTACTTTATCGCTACGGTAGCAATATTAGTAGAAGCATGTTGGGCGCAACAACCCCGATGGCGACATGTTGATGGAGATCAAGATGATGGAGATCATGGTGTCATGCCTGTGACGATGGAGATCATGCCGGTGTTTTTATGATGGAGATCAAAAGCACAAGATCATGGCCATATCATGTCACTTATGATTTGCATGTGATGTTAATCTTTTTATGCACTTTGTTTTGCTTAGAACGACGGTAGCATTATAAGGTGATCCCTCACTTAATTTCAAGATACTTGTGTTCTCCCCGAGTGTGCACCGTTGCGAAAGTTCGCCGTGTCGAGACACCACGTGATGATCGGGTGTGATAGACTCTACGTTCACATACAATGGGTGGAAGCCAGATTTGCACGTGCAGAACACTCGGGTTAAACTTGACGAGCCTAGCATGTACAGACATGGCCTCGGAACACAAGAGACCGAAAGGTCGAACATGAGTCATATAGTAGATATGATCAACATAATGATGTTCACCATTGAAGCCACCTTAACTCACGTGATGATCGGACTTGAGTTGGTGAATTTGGATCATGTGACACTCAGATGACCTGAGGGATGTAAATTTGAGTGGGAGCTTTAGTAATTTGATTAACTAAACTCATTATCTTGAACAATAGTCTAAGTAACCTTTGCATATTTCTGTTGTAGATCAATGGCTCGCGCAGTAGCACTCCTGAATTTTAATGCGCTCCTAGAGAAAGCTAAGTTGAAAGATGATGGAAGTAACTTTGTTGATTGGGCCTGTAATCTGAGGATTATCCTCACGGCTTCCCAAAAGTCATATGTCCTTGATGCACCACTTGCTGACCAACCAGAAGACATGACCTCCGAAGACGTTAAGAACGCTTGGGAGGCTCGTGCTGGAGACTACTCAATAGTTCAGTGTGCAATATTATATGGCTTAGAACCGGGACTTCAAAGACGTTTTGAACGTCATGGAGCATATGAGATGTTCCAGGAGTTGAAGTTTATTTTTCAGAAGAATTCCCGGATCGAGAGGTATGAGACCTCCGATAAGTTCTATGCTTGCAAGATGGAGGAGAACGGGTCTATTAGTGAGCATATACTCAGAATGTCTGGGTATTCAAACCGTCTAGCTGAGATGGGAATTACCCTTCCGCCAGAGGCGATCACTCATAGAGTTCTTCAATCACTGCCACCTAGTTACAAAAGCTTTGTGATGAACGATAACATGCACGGGATGAACAAGTCAGTCGCCGAGCTGTTTGCGATGCTGAAAGTCGCTGAGTCTGAAATCCAGAAAGAACATCAAGTGTTGATGGTCAATAAAACCACTAGTTTCAAGAAAAATGGCAAGGGCAAAGGCAAGAAGGGTAAAACAAAGAAGGATGGCAAAGTAGTTGCTGCTCCTACAAAGAAGCCTAAGCATGGACCTAAGCCAGAAACGGAGTGCTTTCATTGCAAAGGAACTGGTCACTGGAAGCGGAACTGCCCCAAGTACCTGGCTGACAAGAAGGCGGCCAACGACAAACAAGGTATATATGATATACATGTTATTGATGTGTACCTTACTAGCTCTCATAGTAGTGCCTGGGTATTTGATACTGGTTCGGTTGCTCACATTTACAACTCAAAGCAGGAACTACGGAATAAACGAAGACTGGCAAAGGACGAAGTGACGATGCGCGTGGGAAATGGTTCCAAGGTTGATGTGATCGCCGTCGGCATGCTCTCTCTTCGATTACCATCAGGATTAGTGATGAACCTGAATAATTGTTATTTAGTGCCTGTGTTAAGCATGAACATTATATCTGGATCTTGTTTATTGCGAGACGGTTACTCATTAAAATCAGAGAATAAAGGTTGTTCTATTTGTATGAGTGATATCTTTTATGGTCATGCACCCAATGTTAGGGGTTTATTCATATTGAATCTTGATAGTGATGACACACATGTTCATAACATTGATGCCAAAAGATGTAGAGTTGTTAATGATAGTACCACTTTCTTGTGGCACTACCGTTTAGGTCATATTGGTGTAAAACGCATGAGGAAGCTCCATGCTGATGGACTTTTGGAGTCACTTGATTTTGAATCACTTGACACATGTGAACCATGCCTGATGGGCAAGATGACTAAAACGCCGTTCTCTGGAACAATGGAACGGGCAAGTGACTTATTGGAAATCATACATACTGATGTGTGCGGTCCAATGAATGTTGCAGCGCGCGGTGGATATCGTTACTTTCTCACCTTCACTGATGACTTGAGTAGATATGGGTATATTCACTTAATGAAACACAAGTCTGAAACGTTTGAAAAGTTCAAGCAATTTCAGAGTGAAGTTGAGAATCATCGTAACAAGAAGATTAAATTTCTGCGATCTCATCGAGGAGGTGAATATCTGAGTTATGAGTTTGGCAGTCACTTAAGACAATGTGGAATTGTTTCACAGTTGACTCTGCCCGGGACACCACAACGTGATGGTGTGTCTGAACGTCGTGATCGAACCTTATCAGATATGGTGCGTTCTATGATGTCTCTTGCCGATTTGCCACTATCATTTTGGGGTTATGCATTAGAGACATCTGCATTCACTTTAAATAGGGCACCACCAAAATCTGTTGAGATGACGCCATATGAACTGTGGTTTGGCAAAAGGCCAAAGTTGTCGTTTCTTAAAGTTTGGAGATGTGATGCTTATGTCAAAAAGCTTCAGCCTGAAAAGCTGGAACCCAAAGCGGAGAAATGCGTCTTCATAGGATACCCGAAAGAGATAGTTGGGTATACCTTCTATCTCAGATCTGAAGGCAAAGTGTTTGTCGCTAAGAACGGAACATTTCTTGAGAAAGAGTTTCTCTCGAAAGAATTGAGTGGGAGGAAAATAGAGCTTGATGAGGTTATTGAACCTTTACTTCAACCAGAAAGTAGCGCAGCGCAGAAAGATGTTTCTGTGGAATCTACGACGGTAGAAGAGGAAGTTAATGATGATGATCATGAAGCTTCGGATCAAGCTACTATTGAACCTCGTAGGTCGACAAGGACGCGTACTACTCCCGAGTGGTACAGCAACCCTGTCTTGGAGGTCATGTTGTTAGACAACAATGAACCTACGAGCTATGGAGGAGCAGTGATGGGCCCGGATTCCGAGAAATGGTTAGAGGCCATGAAATCCGAGATGGGGTCCATGTATGAAAACAAAGTGTGGACTTTGGAAGTACTACCTGAAGGGCGAAAGGCCATTCAGAACAAATGGATCTTTAAGAAGAAGACGGACGCGGACGGTAATGTCACCGTCTATAAAGCTCGACTTGTGGCAAAGGGTTTTTCACAAGTTCAAGGAGTTGACTACGATAAGACTTTCTCACCCGTAGCGATGCTTAAGTCTGTCAGCATCATGTTGGCAATAGCTGCTTATTTCGACTATGAAATTTGGCAGATGGATGTCAAAACGGCGTTCCTCAACGGTTTCCTTGAGGAAGAGTTGTATATGATGCAACCCGAAGGTTTTGTCGATCCAGAGAATGCTGACAAAGTTTGCAAACTCCAGCGATCCATTTATGGACTGGTGCAAGCATCTCGGAGTTGGAATAAGCGCTTTGATGAGGTGATCAAAGCGTTTGAGTTTATACAAGTTTATGGAGAAGCTTGTATTTACAAGAAAGTGAGTGGGAGCTCTATAGCGTTTCTAGTATTATATGTGGATGACATATTACTGATTGGAAACAATATAGAAATGCTGGAAAGCGTGAAGGAATATTTGAATAAGAGTTTTTCAATGAAGGACCTAGGAGTAGCTGCTTTCGTATTAGGCATTAAGATCTATAGAGATAGATCGAGACACTTCATAGCACTTTCACAGAGCACATACATTGACAAAGTTTTGAAGAAGTTCAAAACGGAGCAGTCCAAGAAAGGGTTCTTACCTGTGTTACAAGGTGTGAAGTTTAGTAAGACTCAATGCCCAGTGACTGCAGAAGATAAAGAAAAGATGAGCGTCATCCCCTATGCTTCAGCCATAGGCTCTATCATGTATGCAATGTTGTGCACAAGACCCGATTCAGCCTTGCCATAAGTATGGCCGGAAGGTTTCAAAGTGATCCTGGAGTGGAGCACTGGCAAGAGGTCAAGAATATCCTTAAGTACCTGAAAAGGACTAAGGAAATGTTTCTCGTTTATGGAAGTGATGAAGAGCTCGTCATAAAGGGTTACATCGATGCAAGCTTTGACACTGATCCGGACGACTCTAAGTCGCAAATCGGATACGTATTTATTCTTAACGGGGGAGCGGTAAGCTGGTGCAGTTCCAAGCAAAGCGTGGTAGCTGATTCTACGTGCGAAGCGGAGTACATCGCAGCCTCGGAGGCAGCGAAGGAAGGTGTCTGGATGAAGCAGTTCATGACAGATCTTGGAGTAGTGCCTAGTGCACTGAATCCAATAGACCTGTTCTGTGACAACACTGGTGCCATTGCTCTAGCCAAGGAACCAAGGTTTCACAAGAGGACCAGACACATAAAGCGAAGCTTCGACTCCATCCGGTTCTACATCGAGGAGAAGGACATAAATATTTGCAAAGTGCACACGGATCTGAATGTTGCAGACCCGTTGACTAATCCTCTTCCAAGGGCTAAACATGATCAACACCAGAACTGTATGGGTGTTCGATTCATTACCATGTAAATCACATAGTGATGTGAACTAGATTATTGACTCTAGTGCAACTGGGAGACTGTTGGAAATATGCCCTAGAGGCAATAAATAAAGTGTTTATTATTATATTTCCTTGTTCATGATAATCGTTTATTATCCATGCTAGAATTGTATTGATTGGAAACGCATTGCATGTGTGGGTAAATAGACAACACTGTGTCCCTAGTATGCCTCTAGTGAACTAGCTCGTTGATCAAAGATGGTCAGGGTTTCCTAGCCATTGACATGTGATGTAATTTGATAACGGGATCACATCATTAGGAGAATGATATGATGGACAAGACCCAAACTACGAACGTAGCATATGATCGCGTCAGTTTATTGCTACTGTTTTCTGCATGTCAAGTATATGTTCCTATGACCATGAGATCATGCAACTCACGGATATCGGAGGAGTGCCTTGTGTGTATCAAACGTCGCAACGTAACTGGGTGACTATAAAGGTGCTCTACAGGTATCTCCGATGGTGTCTGTTGAGTTGGCATGGATCGAGACTGGGATTTGTTACTCCGTGTGACGGAGAGGTATCTCGGGGCCCACTCGGTAATACAACATCACAATAAGCCTTGCAAGCAATGTGACTAATTGATAGTTGCGGTATCTTTTATTACGGAATGATTAAAGAGACTTGCCGGTAACGAGATTGAACTAGGTATGGAGATGCCGACGATCGAATCTCGGGCAAGTAACATACCGAAGAACAAAGGGAACGTTATACGGGACTAACTGAATCCTTGACAAAGAGGTTCGACCGATAAAGATCTTCGTAGAATATGTAGGAACCAATGTGGACGTCCAGGTCCCGCCATTGGTTATTGACCGTAGAGGTGTCTCGGTCATGTCTACATAGTTCTCGAACCCGCAGGGTCTGCACACTTAAGGTTCAGTGACATTTTGGTAGTGTAGAGTTATGTATGGTGGTGACCGAAGGTTGTTCGGAGTTCCAGATGAGATCCCGGACGTCACGAGGAGGTCCGGAATGGTCCGGAGGTAAAGATTCATATACAGGAAGTCCCAGTTTGGTCGCCGGAAAAGTTTCGGGCTCATCGGTAGTGTACCGGGAGTGCCGGTAGTGTACCGGGAGACCTCCGGGAGGGGTATTTCGACCCTAGAGGGTCCATGGGCTGTGGGAGAATAATAACCAGCCCTTAGTGGGCTGGGGGAACAGCCACAAAAGGCCCATGGCGCCAGGAGGAAAAAGGCCTAAAGGAAAAAGAGTGGAAAAAGGCAAAAAGAGAGAGTCCTACTCCTACTAGGAGTGGAGGAGAAGTGGGACTCCTCCTCCTTGGCTCAGCCGACTCCTAGAGGGCCTTGCCCTTTATTCAAGGCTGCCTCTCCTCTCCTCCTATATATACTGGTGGAATAGAGGGGTTTTGGACAGATTTTACGGCCACGTGCTACTCGTTCCACCGGTGCTCCTCTAGATCGGTTTTCCACAGTGCTTAGGCAAAGCCCTGCCGGAATCACTCCACCACCATCACCGGAGCGCCGTCACGCTGCCGGTGAACTCTTCCTCCTCTCCGCCTCCTCTTGCTGGATCAAGACGGTGGAGATCGTCATCAAGCTGCACGCGTGCTGAACGCGGAGGTGCCGTCCGTTCGGTACTAGATCGGAAGGATCGTGATCAAGGCCACGGGACGTTCGTGATTGGATCGCGGGACGGATCGTAACGAGATCGCGGGACAGTTCGTGATTGGTTCGCGGGGCGGTTCGTGATTATATCGCGGGACGCTCGGCGATTTGGATCGCGAAGAAGTTCGACTACACCAACCGCGTTTCTTAACGCTTCCCGCTTAGCGATCTACAAGGGTACATAGATCCACTCTCCCTCTCGTAGATGCTCATCACCATGGATAGGTTTGCGTGTGCGTAGGAAATTTTTTGTTTCCCATGCGACGTTCTCCAACAGACTTTAGTAAAAGTTTGTGTCAACAGGAAATGAGGGGAAGGAAAAGTGCTCATCTGACACCTCCCTGCTTGGAGTTTTTCTAGGACTAGAGTAGATTCCGTGACGTTCAACTCATTCTCTCTGTTTCGGCCACCGGTGTGCTGTCTATTGATTCCACCAGTCACAATATCTTACTAGCTAGGATCTAAACATCTAGCCTACACACATTGATTTTGTCTATAGTAATCCTCTTTTTGACCATTTTTAATTCTAAACAACCATCATCTCGATCACCATGTTCCGTTCGAAGAAATTTTGTTGCTAGGTGTTTTCTCGTATGAGTCCAAAATTCCTTCACGCGACAAAGATCGATTAATCATACCTTGAGTCATCTCATCTTTCCCTATAACCTAATCACCCATAGAAAAAAGTTGTGACCATCCAATTCGACACATATTTTTTGTTGGTCATATAGATCACTTCCCTCAAAAGAATAAAGTCAAACATCTATTTCATCCAAGGAATATACCAGCGATCGTGACCATGGCTCTGATTTTCCTTTCATAGTCTTCCATCCATCACCGTGGCAACCATCAGATCAACCAAGGACTTATCTCTACCCAACTTAATTTTTCCAAGCTCATTTTGGGCTCTCCAAGACGTCGCAGGCCCTCTTGCTTACTTCTGCCAACATGGGTGGCAAATCATCGCTGCTATGGGCCCCTTAATAGCTACTCCCCCCGTCTCGGTGTATAAGTCATCTTAGGTTGTGCACCGTGATCAAGACGAAGAGGAAAATGAAAGAAATTAATGTTAATTTGCTAATTAATACCATTGCATTCCATGAATTGACCAATGCATGTCGTGCTAGTTAGTCTCAAGTCATTAACCCCACTTCTTTCATTGGTTGATTACAAAAATGAGGTGAAAATTAATGCATCGCGCCTAAGTGTTTTGGGATTATTTGGTTTTCGTAAGATGACTTATACACCAAGACGGAGGGAGTATCTAAACTTGATGCCATGTTCCTTGTCCCTAGCTAGATCTAATAGATAGATAGCATCTCTGAAAAGCTACCTTATCGATCAGAAGGAAGCTGTAATATGAAATCATGTTATACATAATTTTTTTAGATTGAAAAAAGACAATACAATTTGTAAACGCTTCTAAAAGTAGAATGGTGATAATCCAACTAATAATAAATAGTAGTTAATAATCAGCATTTATTTTCATCCATCATAAGGAAAGAGATTTGTACAAAATCCTATATATGGAAAGAAATTTGCTTATTATAAAAATTATTGCTTCTATTGTTTTACAATGGAATGCGATCTCTGTGGCTTTATCTCCCTCTCTCCCCGTGAGGGTGGAAAAATCATCGTGTAGATCTCTTGAAACAAGTGTCCCTGTAGCGCCGCCTAATCTAGATGGACAAGTACCCAACTGCCATCCATGCAAAAGTCATACTGCAGGCTCTACTTCTGCTTCTTATATGTCATGCTACTACTACACAATGTAAGCCGGGGATACAAAGAAGTTAGTTCTATTTTTGATAATCTTTAGTCTTTACAGTATTTATACATGGGTAATAGTTTTCTTGTTTTTTCTTGATGTATATTTTGCCGGTGCATCATGACCATGCTTTTTTATTTTTGTCATGTGATGGTTGTTTCTTAATCATTTCAAGTCATACTAATGTCCATTGTTTATTTGCTATTCCATAGGTTTCATCAATGGCATTGATAAGGACACTAGTAGAAAACATGCCTTTTGTCCCGGTTCTAGAACCGGGACTAAAGGGTCGGGACTAAAGCCCTCCACTTTTAGTACTGGTTGGATTACGAACCGGGACTAAAGGGGCTCCGCGTGGCAGCTTTCTAGAGAGGGACCTTTAGTCTCGGTTGGTGTTACCAACCGATACTAAAGGTATTTTTTAAATTTTTTATTTTATTATTTCAAAAAAATTAATTTTAACTTAATTTTTATTTTAAATATATTTTTCAAATCTTTGAATTATTTGACACTTTAATCTCTAATAACCCCTTCTCATAGCTCTGAAATTATTTGACAATTTAATCTCTAGTCGCCCCTCATTCCAAATCGTCTAACTTCCCGGCCGGTCATCAATCCTCTCACTACTCCAACCCGAGCACACTTAACTTTTGAGTTCTATCACCCCTAGTTTCCAAGTCTGTACTTATTGTTTTCTAGACAATAGTAAGCTATCAATCCTATTAACCCTTAGGTCTTTATGTAACATGATTTAATTTTTTGAACCAAAATAATAAAAAGTTCAAAATAAATAAGTAATATTAACATTGAATTAAAATAAAATTAGAATAAGTAACAATGTTATTTTATTCATTTTTTGCAAATTTATTAATTTAATATGGCATAATTAATATATTTTAAATCTGTAAATCGAAATTCGACAAATCATATATCCATTATTATCAGAAAAACGGGAGGAATCCAAATATGACATCATTTATTTAAAAAAAATTCCATAACACTTTTTTGACATCGTATGCAAAAGTTATAGCGTTTTACTTTTTGATAACACTTTTTTAATGTTGTTTCAACTCCAGACTTTTTGTGCGTTCAACATACACCATCCAAAACCATATCATCAATTTTTAACCTTTTTCCATTTCATTCGTTATTTTCATGCATTTATTAATTTTTTCCAGCTAAATGACCCTGAAGTTGAAAGCACTACAAATGAACTCTGAAAAGGTTGAAACTTGATATCGTATCATCATTTCACCCACATAGCATGGACGAAAAAGTTGAGAGGGTTACGGTAAAAACTAGATGCACTTCGTGTATAAACTGGACAATCTCTTTGGAAGTATCAGAGTTTTGGACGAAGACTCATTTGTTACAAAGGCATTTCATTTTTTAAAAACTTATTTAAACTCCAGAGTTTTTGTGCGTTCAACATGCACCATTCAAAGCCACATCATCAATTTTCAACCATTTCCCACTTCATTCGTTATTTTCCATGCATTTATTAAAAAAATTGAGCTAAATGATCCTGAAATTAAAAAGCACTACAAGTGAACTCCGAAAAGGTTGAAACTAGTCATGGTATCATTATTTCATCCACTTAGCATGTGCTAAAAAGTTGAGAGGGTTACCGTAAAAACTAAATGCATTTCGTGTATAAACTGGACAATCTCTTTGGAAGTATCAGAGTTTTGAACGAAAACTCATCTTTTACAAAGACATTTCATTTTTTAAACTTATTTAAACTCCAGAGTTTTTGTGCATTCAACATGCACCATTCAAAGCCACATCATCAATTTTCAACCATTTCCCACTTCATTAGCTATTTTCCATGCATTTATTAATTATTTTGAGCTAAATGACCCTGGAATTAAAAGAACACTACAAGTGAACTCCGAAAAGGTTGAAACTTGGCATGGTATCATTATTTCATCCACATAGAATGTGCTAAAAAGTTGAGAGGGTCACGGTAAAAACTAGATGCACTTCGTGTACAAACTGGACAATCCCTTTCGAAGTATCAGAGTTTTGGACGAAAATTCATCTGTTACAAAGGTATTTCATTTTTTAAACTTACCTAAACTCCAGAGTTTTTGTGCGTTCAACATGCACTATGCAAAGCCACATCGTCAATTTTCAACCATTTCCCACTTCATTCGCTATTTTTCATGTATTTATTATTTTTATTGAGCTAAATGACCCTAAACTTGAAAAGCACTACAAATGAACTCTGAAAAGGTTGAAACTTGGCATGGTGTCATTATTTCACCCACATAGAATGTGCTAAAAAGTTAAGAGAGTTACGGTAAAAACTAGATGCACTTCGTGTACAATCTGGACAATCCCTTTCGAAATATCAGGGTTTTGGACGAAAAAACATCTGTTACAAAGGCATTTCATTTTTTAAAACTTATTTCAACTCTAGACTTTTTGAGCGTTCAACATGCACCATCTAACATGTGCCTAGGAGCAAAAAGAATTAAATTTAAAACTATTTTTAAATTCAAGTTATTCACAATTTAGGGTTTGAAGCAAATTTGAAAAAATTCAAATTTAAATCATTCAAATTTGAAAACTAATTGCACAAACACAAACTAGAATTTTTTTTGATTCTAATGCAAAAATAATAACTTAAAAACATCAAATATCCTAAAAGATATAAGCAATTTAAAACAAAAACAAAAAACAAAAAAACAAATAGAAAAAAGGAAAAACTGTCAAAACCCTTTAGTCCCGGTTTGTATCTCCAACCGGGCCTAAAGGTCTAGCCTTTAGTCCCGGTTGGAGACACCAACCGGGACTAAAGCCCCAACCCCTTTAGTCCCGGTTCGTGTCTCCAACCGGGACTAAAGGCACCTTTAGTCCCGGTTGGAGACACAAACCTTTAGTCCCGGTTGGAGACACAAACCGGGACTAAAGGGTATCGGCCCCTTTAGTCCCGGTTGGTGTCTGTAACCGGGACTAAAGGTCCCATCTGAACCGGGACTGATGCCCGACCGGTGCCCTAGCCGCTCGAACCGGGACTAATGCTCATATTAGTCCCGGTTCGTAATGCAACCGGGACTAATGTGTAGATCGAGCTGTGACGAAAGCCCTCTTTTCTACTAGTGGGATAAGATCCATTTACACGGGTTGTGCGTCATAGACAAACCGGTCCTTGGTGACTATTGTTGCAAATTGACGAGTCAGTGTTACATAGACTTTCCGGCATGCCTTGCTGAGTGCAACAAACATGTAGGCATGGTGGAGATGGCAATCCCTCTTTCACCTGCCTAATTCCAGTCAAACTGAATTTTGATTGGATATATAATGTGTGATGCTCGAGAAAACATTATAAATTTTCAAAATAACAATAATGCAAGCTGGGTCTTTGAAACATTTCAAATTATTTCAAAAATAATTCATTTTATTTGTTTTACTGAGAAGGTCTACAGTTCGAATCCGTAATCTCCGTAGTCCACCACGCCTCGTCATCACCGTCGATGCAGACGCAACAGTTAACAATCATATATTGATATGTGAGTTAGAGCTAACCGATGTGGTGATTATCTGTGTAAAGGCTTATTCTATAGTTAGGATCTTCTATTATGTTTTAACCATAGGTGCGATCACGCATTGCGTATACTATACATACACGGCCAACACTATGGGGATGATGACGGAAAATCATTGTCTCTGACTTTGTATATAGAGCAATAGTTCACCAGCATATTTGGCACCGGCGTTGCTACCCTCTTCGGCACCGTTGATGCTCACATCGAAAATCCTACATCTACGTATCCTTTAGGCCTTGTTCGTGATCCTTCATATTTGAAGGAGTTTGAAGGGGATTAAGAGGGATTAAATTCCCTACAAGTCAAATTCCACCTTCAATCCTCTCCAATCCCCTCCTGGGAGGGACTAACCGAACAAGCCCTTACACATGTTTATGTAACCTTCCCACTAATATAAACATGCCCCCTTATTTTCATCGGGGTGGGGCCCTTCCCTCCCCAAGTTCAATCATGACATTCCACGTTGCCTAATACAAAAGTTGACGTGAATAAATTATACAAGTGTAGCAAAGCATGTCCTTACATCTCTCTCAATGCCGGCACCCTGGCTGCCAGCTCCACCACTTCCGCTCCGATCTTGGTCACCTCCCTCGGTAGCCTGATCATCCCGCACCGCACACGCGATAACTTCCTACCTTGGAAGATCCAAGTTCTCCCAGCACTCGCTGCAAATGGACTGTTCGGCTACGTCACCGGCACCTTCGCATCATTGCTACACACCATCAAGGAGGGAACAGGTGACGTACTCGTCGATGTGGCTAATCTAGTGTACCTTCGCTGCCTCGCTGGTACCGGCAGAAACAACTCGTCATGATCGCCCTCCTCAGCTCCATGACCGAGACCGACGGCGTCCTCGGGAAAATGACCTAGTTGACGACCTCCCGCAGCTATTTGGACTGCACCACATGACATGTCTGCCAAACAGAACCGCGTCTGTGTTATGGGGCTCAGGTATCAGCTTTCCAACCTAAAGAAGAAGGACATCTCTGCATTGGAGTACGTACTAATGCAAGATGAAGAAGTAATGTTCGTTGATGCAATGCTTCCATTGGCAGGCCCCTCTCGGACGAGATGCTCAGCTACATGCTCTCTAGGCTGGGCTCCGAATTTTAGTTGCTTATCGCTTCCATCCACTCATAGGATGAACCAATAAGTCTCAGCAGTTTTTATGCCTACCTCCTCAACGGTGCTCGCGGCGTACACGACAGTTAATACGGCGGACAGGGGCACGGTCATGGCAAGCGTGGTCACGGCGACGGTTCCGCACGCCACATAGCCAGAGCAAATGTCCATATGCACGCCACATCGTGCCCATGCACATGGGCCATCGCCCGTTCCGGCATTCAGCGAGACGGTAGGAACCCTTGTTGAGGTGTGGCGCGAGTTGGGCCGGCCCAGCCGCTCGTGAACAGCAGCCACGTTTTTTGTTTGGTTCTCGTCATGTTTTTTGTTTTCTTTTTGTTTACTTTTGTTTATACTTCCAAATATTCTAAATAACTTATTTAAAAATAATATACATAAAACATTCGAAATTTTTTATCAATTATTTGAAAAATGTTAAAGAGGTAGAAAACAAATGCTGACTATGTTTTATATGCTTATCCTCTAGTTAGGATCTTGTATTCTGTTGTAATCATACATGCGATCATGCATTTCCAACTCTTTACATACAACCAAGCCTATGGGCCGGGTTGCTGACGGGTAAATCATTGTCTCTGACTGCCACCATGGTGGAGGAGGCCAACGCCATCCTTGAGTGCCTGCACTACCGAGTGCCCGTTGTGCCGCCAATCCCGCTCATCTTCGCGCTCTACATGCACTAGCACGACTGCGTCAACATGAAGCCGGGCTTTTTCTCCTTTCACCAGAACCGGGTTGTCCACTGGCTTGCCCACTTCCTCTACGGCATGGCAAGTTCGTCTTCAACGACCGCCTCCAGGTCCCATTGTCGAAGTCTGAAACCATTCTGGTAGGTAACCGACCTCCAAGTCCAGCTCAGGAAGTATAAGGCCGGTATCGTGGGTGAGCCGCCAGAGCTCATGGCACCCTACATCCCCAGCAGGTGGACATGCCCAAGGAATACCGCTCCATGTTCAGCACCTTCTCTAAGGGCATGCCCCTCCACCGGGGGCAGATCTTTGACTAGTTGAGGAAGCAAGCGCACTACTAGCTGAGATATACTACTACTCAATCTACTTATTAAGATGATAAGAGCATCTTCAATAACACGTGGTAGCGCGGCACGATAATATAATTTTGCAGCACTGAAATAGTGTTTTTGCACACGGGAGCGACGAAGAGGTTTCCATATGCATAAAAACACGGCGCCCAATCCGGCGGTCCCACCTGCAGCTGTCAGTGTGCACAATCCGGCGCCTTAGATTTGCAGCCCAGGAGCCCGCGCACCCAAGATTTGCAGCCCGGGTGCTAAAGTTTTTGGTGCGCGCTCTATTTTACGGTGTCTGCTGGAGCGCTGTCTTTTGTCTCCGACACAAAAAAACTATTGTTTTTAGCACACGAGGCCTTTTTTGGGTGTTTGTTGGAGATGCTCTAATGACACATGGATCTACTAAGATCTGCATGCATGTTTGGGATTGGATCTTCGTATCATAGGTATCTGATGATTTGCAGAAATTGGGGTGACTGCATAGAGAGGGTGCTCATGGAGAAGACGACGGGATGCAACATGCCCATGTACAGTCAGATCATCTTCAAGACGGAGGCCACAATGAAGCCTGTGCTCCATGGTGAGGGGCTAGTCAAGATCTCCATCAACTACGGTAAGATCTGGCTGCGGAAGCACGTTTACAGGCCAACCAACCATGCGGCCTGATCCATCCATCCATGAACTTCATCGTCGTCTCAGTTCAATCCTCATGTTAGATAGACAGATCTAGCTACTTTGTTTCCTTTCTTTCCTCCCACAAACCTTGGTGCGCAAAATTTTTGATTTTGATTTTGAGACTGTGCATATCGAACCAGACAAAAAGGTGTGCATACATTTTTGATTGTTTTTGAAACTCCTTAAGCGTTACACAACAGTCACCCAAGCCACAAGATAGCACCAACATAATCTAGAAGCTAGCAATTTCACCGCCAGCGATAGAGCGTCTGGCAGGAGAGTAATACACTTGTGATCTGGTAAGATCCAAGCACCAACACGAACCATAGAGTACATGATCACCATCTCGCCAACAACCTAGATCCTCTCCCCCTCATGTAGATGTCGTCCCATCGTCGATGTTCCAATCGGCGTCCAGCATCCTTATGGAGAGTTCATGCCAAACAGCCGATCAAACTTGAGAAAGCTTGGGTGCTAGTCCGTCTGTCCATCTAGGAACGCGCTGGAAAAAGACGTCAACAAACACAGTGGCCGTGGGGGTTCTGGCAGTGTCACCATCGCCGCGGAGCCTCGACACCTTCGAAATTTTTTATAAGAAAGTCTTTATGTGGGGTATGTCCTTATGTGGCTTGACGCAACAATAAAGAAAGACTTGCTTTACTACTTGGCACAGTACACAAAAGACATGTAAACCAAGCCTATAAACGTTGTGCACCAACTATTTGGAAAAGAAACCAAAGCATATTCAGACAATGTCACACGGTTTTTTCCGTGCCGACAAGGCAGCAAGCTGAATCTGGCATCTCCCTCGATGGAGCGGAAACAGTATGTGGATCCCAATGACGTGTCATGTGCCGAGAAACGACAAGGAATAATGAGGATGTCGAGATTAGAAGTGGGGCCATGGTTGGCAGAAAGTGTATATAGGTGCTTGTGTCCAAATAATGAAGCAGAGGAGGCAAGTGCATAAGGGTCTCTATCGCGACATGGGTGACCGTTGCGTAGTTTCAAAATCAGAACCAAGAATCTTTGAGCGCCAATTTTTGGCGGAAGGATGAGAAGGATACCGAGCTTATCGATGACACATGATATGGTTTCTTTGGTACCAAATTAAGGAGTAATAAAGGTTTGGGAGAGGATGCGAAGGACACCGAGCTAGGCGATGATGTCATCAAATGGTTTCTTTGGTACCAAATTAATCAATACCAAGAAAAGAAAAGGTGCATCACGCCATATATTTAGCAAGATACAATGTATTGCGCTGCATCCAAAGCCGTTAATTACATTAATACATTTTAGGATGTAAAACGAATTAAAACCAAAATAGGATGTAAAACCAACCAAGAAAAAAAGAGCAACTACATACGCTAGCGTTCGAACCTAATCCAAGGAGAGTATTTTTGGCACCTCATTAAACATTGACCAGACTAGCAGCTACAAATACCCATCCATTCCCCCATTGACTCTTCACCCCAGTCTCGCTCCTCTCTTGTCGCCAAGCTTTCTCCGGCCGCCGGCGGTGCAAGCAACCAGTTGACCAGAGCCAGCATGGACGGGTCGGCCACCATGACCGTGCGGGACGTGCTGTACATGTACAGCATCGCGCGGGAGGCGTACGAGCGGTTCATCTCCGTGGGCGGCAACCCGGAGCAGGCCCAGAACGCGGTGGCGCTGCTGGTGTGGCTGGATGCTGGCACCATCTCCGCCATCCACCACGTCCCCGGCCTTGATGCCGGCGCCGTGGCCATCGTCGCCCAGGAGGCCAACGCCGTCCTTGAGTGCCTGCGCTACCCGGTGCCCGTGCTCCCGCCCATCCCGCTCATCTCCGCGCTCTGCATGCAAGGCGGCGTCTACATCGAGCCAGGCTTCTTCGCCTTCCACCAGGACCTCGTCGTCCGTGGGGTTGCACACTTCCTCGATGGCGCCGGCAAGCTGGTCTTCAACGACCGCTTGAATGTACTGCTCAGGAGGTCTGAGACCGGACTGGTTGGGAACCTGCCGGAGCTCATGGCGCCCTACCGCCCCCTTCCGGTGACGGTGCCAGAGGACTGCCGCTCCATGTTCATCACCTTCTCCAAAGATCACCATCTCCATCGCGAAGAGATCTTCGACTACTTCAGGGAGTAAGTGCACTACTAGATACTACAAGATCTACTCATTAAGTTTAGAGACCTGCATGCATGCATGATTCGGATTGTATCTCCATATCATTGATGTCTTACGATTAATTGGCAATTTTTCATGGATGGATGCAGGAAATGGGGTGATTGCGTGGTGAGGGTGCTCATGGAGAAGACGACAGGAGGCATCATGCCCATGTACGGCCGGATCATCTTCAAGACAGAGGCGATCGTGAAGCTCGTGCTCAACGGTGAGAGGCTCGTCAAGATCTCCATCGACCACCGTGAGATGTGGCTGCGCAAATACATTCCCAGGGCAACCAACGAGGCCTGATCCATCCAGGAATCATTCATCGTCTTTTCCATGCTTAATGCTCATGCTGATTGTTAGCCAGATCTACCAGATCTATCGTTTGAAGAAAGATTTGTAATACAATGTTGTATTGGAGCCAAGTTAAGAGAAATAAAAAAAACTGCTTGAGAGAAAGATTGTTGCTCCTTCATTGGTACTGAATAAACCATATGTGACATCATTGCCTACCTTGGTATCCTTCCCTTCCTTCTCTCAAACCTTGGCGCACAAAAGTTCTTGGTTTAGATCATCCTTCTCCCAAACCTTGACGCGCAAAAAATTTTGGGTTTTGATTTCAAACTCTGCATATCAGATAGGACAAAAGGGCGCGCACAATTTCTTGGTTTGGATCATCCTTCTCCCAAACCTTAGCGCGCAAAAATTATGGGTTTTAATTTCAAAACTGTGCATATCAGACAGAACAAAAGGGCACGCAAAAGTTCTTGGTTTAGATCATCCTTCCCCCAAACCTTGCCGCACAAAAAATTCTGGGTTTTGATTTCAAAACTGTGCATATCAGACAGAACAAAACGGCACATAGAAGTTCTTGGTTTAGATCATCCTTCTCCCAAACCTTGGCACGCAAAAATTTCTGGGTTTTGATTTCAAAACTGTGCATATCAGACAGAACTAAAGGGCGCATAGAAGTTCTTTGTTTAGATCATCCTTCTCCCAAACCTTGGCGCGCAAAAATTCTGGGTTTTGATTTCCAAATTGTGCATATTAGACAGAAAAAAGGGCACATAGAAGTTCTTGGTTTAGATCATCCTTCTCCCAAACCTTCGCACGCAAAAATTCTGGGTTTTGATTTCAAAACTGTGCATATCAGACAGAACAAAAGGGCACATAGAAGTTCTTGGTTTAGATCATCCTTCTCCCAAACCTTGGCGCGCAAAAATTCTGGGTTTTGATTCAAAAAATGTGCATATCAGACAGAACAAAAGGGCGCGTAGAAGTTCTTGGTTTAGATCATCCTTCTCCCAAACCTTGGCGTGCAAAAAAATCTGGGTTTTGATTTCAAAACTGTGCATATTAGACAGAACAAAACGGCACGTAGAAGTTCTTAGTTTAGATCATCCTTCTCCCAAAGCTTGGCATGCAAAAATTCTGGGTTTTGATTTCCAAACTGTGCATATTAGACAGAAAAAAGGGCACGTGGAAGTTCTTGGTTTAGATCATCCTTCTCCCAAACCTTGGCATGCAAAAATTCTGGGTTTTGATTTCAAAACTGTGCATATTAGACAGAACAAAAGGGCACATAGAAGTTCTTGGTTTAGATCATCCTTCTCCCAAACCTTGGCGTGCAAAATTTCTGGGTTTTGATTTCCAAACTGTGCATATTAGACAGAGAAAAGGGCACATAGAAGTTCTTGGTTTAGATCATCCTTCTCCCAAACCTTGGCGCGCAAAAATTCTGGGTTTTGATTTCAAAACTCTGCATATCGTACAGAAAAAAGGGCACAGAAAAGTGCTTCGTTTAGATCATCCTTCTCCCAAACCTTGGCACGCAAAAAATCTGGGTTTTGATTTCAAAACTGTGCATATCGTACAGAACAAAAGGGCACGCAAAAGTTCTTGGTTTAGATCATCCTTCTCGCAAACCTTGGCATGCAAAAGTACTGTGTTTTAATTTTAAAACTGTGCATATCACACAAAACAAAAAGGCACATAAAAGGTCTTGGTTTATTTTGAAATTCAAACGTTAGACAACGGCCACACATGTCACAACATGGCCTCTTCTCCCCACTCCATTATTTGGATATTGATCACCTTCATGAACTTCCCTCAACCGTGGTCCCATCACCGATATTTTCCCTATCCATTTCGATTTTATTTGTAATCCTCCCTACAATCCTTTTATTCCTGTATTTTATTGGTGCATTACCATGCAGTACAACTGCCATGTGGAGGTAGACATGCTAAATTAAGGTTCATGCTCCCTTGCCGGCATAGAAGAAATTGTGTGTCGGTGCCTTAGTATATTTCGGTTTCTCTCCTAATTTGTTGGTTCATGAAAATTTTAGGTTTTGATTCCACATTGAGTATTAACGAGCACATGTCATTTTCATTTCTTGCATAAATTACATCAAATAGTAACCGAAGATATTTTTCCATTTTTATTGGGTCAAGCCTCGTATGGACATAGTGGCATACCCCACATGCATTTCATGTTTTCAATACTTGCATATGATTTCTGTTACACAAATGTCAAAAATCTGACATGAGATTATTAAGGTTCCTCGTGAACACCCTTATGCATATTGGATCCCGTACGAATCCTAGAGGGTTCGCTCCAAATGCACCCTCTGACTGAATTATAAGAAGACAGCAGTGATTGGTTCACTCAGGATGGCAATCTGAGTGAACACATTTGGGGATGGGAGTTTCTGTTTTTAGGACATGGCAATTGTGACCGTTTAACGTTGATGTGTCATGGCATGTAATTCCCTTCAGCCGGCATGGTAATTTTGACCATTTTCTTTTTGTAGTCTTCCAATTATTCTCCATGCTTCAATCATGGCAATTCCAAAAGAATGCATGCCAATTTTCTGACAATCTTTTTATATAGCTTGACAATTTTGTACTTGAGAACATTGCAAATCCATATAGAACAACATGGCAAATTTGTCTATTTCGCATGGCAATTCTGGAGAGTTTGCTGGGAGTTTTTTTTTCTGTCGATGAAAATGGTCGTTCGTTCCCGGCTTGTTGGGAGAAACATAGTTCGCCCGGGTGACCTCCCTGAGGGCCCGTCGGCGAGTTATTGAGGTACATTTCTTATGTAATGTTGTACTCGCATACAACTTTCCATAAAGTTCATCTAACACCAGGGACCTCATCCGGGGCAACACAAACTTCCTTGATAAAGACAAAAAGTTTGTCTTCGAGGAACACCTCCATGTCATTCTTAGGAAGTCCAAGACCAGGCTGATTGGCATATATCAGGCTCAACAAAAAGCCATGGAAATGTTCTTGGTTTTCATTTTGAATTGTGCATTTGTCATGGATGGATGGAGTAAGTGGGGTGACTGCATCATGAGGTGCTCACGGAGAAAACGACGGGAGGAAACATGCTCATGTACGACCATATCATCTTCAAGATTGAGACGATCATGCAGATTGTGCTCAAGAGAGAGAGGCTCGTCAATATCTCCATCGACCATTGTTAGATCTGGTTCCACAATTATGTCCCATGGCCAACCAACGCCACTGCCTGATCCATCCATCCATCCAGGATCTCCATCTTCTCAATCCTCATGCTAGATAGCCGGATCTACCAACCAGTCGATTTGTAACACATCGTTGTGGTCTAAAAAGGATGAGATGAAGAATTTCTTGAGAGAAAGTGTGTTGCTCCTCTAAATGGTACTAATAAAACAATATAATGACATCATTGCATGTTTCCACATACCCCATACCCCCGTCCCCTTATGTTATTTGGACACTTACCACTTTCATGCACCATCGCTTGGACGTGGTCCATCTCTACATATTTTCTCCATCCATTTAATATTTAATTTAACCCTCCCTACAATCCTTGTTATTCATTGTATATTCATGTTGTATGGAGCCACGTGCTGTCTCCGCTCCGTGGAGGGGGACATGCCTAATTAAGGTTATTGTTTCCCACAAAGGTTATTGTTTCCTTGCGCGTACGGAAGAAACCGTCTGTCCTCGCCTCAATATCCATCGATTTATTTCCCAGGTTGTTAGCACATGAATGTAATAGATTTTTATTTCACATTTCATATATCCAAGCTTCCCTGATTTCCACTTCTTGCATACACTACTTCAAAGAGTAACAGTAGAATTGTTTTTATTGTAAGGTCAATCCATGTAAGGACACATCCACGTTTTCTATGCTTGGATGTGCTTTGTCTTATGTTTTATATTCACATATACCTTCCCCAAAAGTTATGAAAAATATATTACAAGGACGTTTAATTGTTTGGGTTATAGGAAATTTAATGGAAATAAAGAAATACATGATGCTAAGCAAAAAAGTCTTGTTGCTCCTAACATTTGGTGGCACTGGTATTCAAGAAACCATATAATGTCATTGCCAGTTGGCTTGGTATTCATCGCTTCGTTTCCCCAAAAACCTTGCCTTGCAAAAGTTTTTGGTTTTGATTTGAAACTGTATATTTCCCAAAAAACTTGGCTTGCAAATGTGTTTGATTTTCATTTGAAACTGCAAATTGGACCGAACAACAAGCACAACCATTATACAACGGTCAACCATGTCGTTGGTAGATCACCATCTTCCACTATTTGGAAATTGACCACCTGCGTGCATACTCCTCCCACCAACATTCCACTACCTAATTAAGCTTGTTGTTCCTTTATTTACATGGAAGAAACCACACTTGATTTTGTTTACCAAATGGTTGGTTCATTAAAGTTCTAAAGTTGTGAGGCGCCCTTCTTTGTGTATATTGCTGCTCCCGTGACGGCACTGCGAAAACTCCATGTCCATGCATTGATGTTCTTTGCTTCCTCTCCCAAAAATTTGTGAGCAAAGGTTATTTTTATTTATTAAAACCGCACTCCAAACTAAACAAGAAGCATAACAGTTACCCATTGGCGACCCATGTTTGGACATTGACCATGCTGACGTACCTTCCTACAACGTCCACCGTTCTAACCCCCTCCCCCCCCCCCCCCAACACACACCACCACCATTAATTGTGACTTATTATTGTCCTCTCACTAGTCCATGTTTTCCCTACTCTTTTCTTAGTGAATGACGCCTCATTTGGAGCCATGTACCACATATGCAGAATAACATAAAGACCTTTCAATGGCCATCACAATACACAACGAGGTTGCCACCTCATGTCGGAGTGGTCACCACAATGACCAGCACCGACGGTGGAGCACATCACCACTGACTAGCACCTCACTGCAGAGAACCCTGCCTAGGCCTGTTGGCCCAAGGGCCGACATGGACTGAACTACCTCACGGATGGCAGTTCACCACCACCAACACATGACTGCATAGAGTTCAACCTTTGCTAGATCAAGAGCACATAGCCACCAGATCATCATCATGCCTCTCGACCGGAGCACTGTGTCTGTCCGGAGCACACCAAAGGTCACGCCTTAACCATGTTATCACACTATCGTCTCGCATCAGCGCCACTGCCGGAAGCTCGTGGTCGAACTGTTGTGCACCATGATGAGGATCACACCCACATGAAGTCAGGGCGTCCTGTATCTTATGTGGTTTAGTTAAATTTTCATGACTACAAGATTGATTAATTACTCATTTGGAAATGTGGCATGAATTTTTATGTTCTTTAACATGGTTACCTCATTTGACCCAATGAAAACAACTGGTGACATTAGCATAAATGGCTTGATTGTATTTTATATATCTTCTTCATAATAAATTAAATAATGGTTGATGTCTACAACATGTTTACATAAGTGTGCCATAGTCCCCCCTGGAGTGTTTAGTTTGGATGTTCGAGTGTAATGCTAAGTTTTAGCTGATGTCATGTGATGTTAAAGAACAAAATACTATAGGCATGTCCAAAGCTTGATATATGTAAACCATTCTGCTAGCATCTTTGGTACAAAACATCGCATGCAAGTTATGATGTTTAGTTTATATTATGATGCTTTTTATGTCATTGGATCATGCATGTAAGTTGGTCCACCTGTTACAAATCTAAAGTCTAAATCGGTGACCACGAGAGGATGACATGTATTGGTGGGGATAGTTTTACGATCACATGTATTAAAAAGGTTTTAATGCCTTGCTCACATGGTTTCGAAGAAGAACAGTCTTATTACCCTTAATTACCTAATTATGTAAGTTTTCTGGACATGTTGGAATAGGATAATAGATGAAGTAGCCTCATTATGGTTCCTCCAACTACATACAAAATCCATCCCTACGAAAGTAAAAGAGCTTAAACTTAGGATATTATTGCGTCTAGATATCATCGTGTCATTAGTGATATCGTCAATGTGGCATCTCAATATCCACTACCAAGCCTGCTTATTTGATATCAATAGCTTTCTTCACTACTTGTTACTTGGCAACTATCAGGTAATTATACTCTCATTTACTTTACTTACAACTATCACCGCAGCTAAAACTTCCTTATAGGTACTACTAGATGCGTGTTGCTATGGATCAAAGCATAATCAAAGTTGTGATGATGTTCTTCGCATAATGAATCAAAGTTGTGATGATGTTCTTCGCATAATGAATCAAAGCTTTAGCAACGACAATGGTAGTACAAAATGATATCATGGTAAACAACATGGCATAGTTATCATCAAACAAACAATGAACTGAAGCATGCTATATGTGAAAGATGATATAGAGTGATACCACACTTAGCTAAGATGGACACGGATATAATCACTACTGATACATGATCATAAATATCATTCGACGCACAGAGCACATAAGATAAACTACTAAATGGAATGATGTGGAAATAGAAATGAACCAGTGGTGCTCAATGGCGGCAGATGGTTTGGTAGACCAGATCACTCTTGTGCAAAGTGCTACGTCTGGTTGGAGGGACCTGTGATGGAACACAGGAGAAAACCTCTCTCTGTCCTATTCTCCTTCAATCGAAAGCTAATCAGACTTTGGTGGAATTTACTCGGGGTAAATACTTTTCAGCGATCTCCAAACCTTCGACAGACTTCTTTGTGAATCACAATTACTCTTGGTTGCTGAAGACTTTGCTTGGTGAAGACAATTACTCTTCGACACTCAAGCCAACACCATTTGTCGTAATCCTCCCCATATATGGTCCATGCTCTTCCTTGTATCCACGTCGCATGACACCTTGGTAGGAACCACCATCACCCAAAATCCCTAATTCGCTGCCACCGAAGAAACCACGTGGCATTGCATGATATCCCTCACTCTCTTTTGCATTTAGATGTTATTACTCTATAAATCAGCATCCAATCGTCATCATACACACCTCGCTCTAAATATAATTAATCTAGAGATGAATAAAGGTTCCAGTTGCATGTTGACGAAATTACACTCTCCCTATAGATTTATGGAAAATTCAAGTAGTCGGTTATTAGCTAGCAATACTGGCACTTTATACTGATAAATTTCCATCAACACACAAATTTAAAAATAATAATACAAATTTATCATGCATGCATATGTGGACACTACCAGAATAACTGCGCACGCCGCCGGCCTGAAATATGCCGACGGCCCCCGTCAGCATAGAAGGAGGTATGCCGACGGCCTAGGCGAAGCCGTCGACGTATCTAGAGATATGCCTACGGTGGCCGTCGGCATAGCCAGGCCATCGGTATATCGTGATATATGCCTACAGTGGCCGTCGGCATAGCGGGGCCGTCGACATAGATGTGGGGTCAGCGAGCCTTCATCCAACGGGAGTTTGACGCCGTCATACCTATGCTGACGGCCCTGACAGCGGCCATCGGCATAGATATGCCGACGGTTTAGCCGTCGGCGTAGGTGCGGTCCACGTCCCCGATCCGCGACGCATGCCACGTCATCGATCCGAGGCCTGTCGGTCGATCCGTGGCCAGACCTATGCCGACGGCTTTGTCGTCGGCATAGCTTTGTTTTATCTATTTTTTTCTTCCTATTTTTGTATTTTAGTTTTTTTTCTAAATTAAAATTTGATTAACCTAAATGTGCCTTATCTAAACATAAACATACATAATAAATTATATATAGATTTGTGTAGAATTTTTCATATATTGTGTATATATAGTTTGTATTTGTTTTCGAGTATGTTAGTAATGTGACCACATGTTCTTTTGCATATAGGTTCCTATACTTTATTAAAATCACAAACAATTGATAATTACAATTAGTTTGACAAGCTCTATATGTTTTTTATAAGCATCTTGAAAGTGTTAGATCCGCCGGTCAACTGTGCCATAGTTAGACGGGACGATGTACTTGGGGGTATCTATGCCGCCAGGTCTTGGGCTTTGCCCGGACCTTGTTCGGGAGTGTAGCTTTGGGCTGGCCTATCCCAACCAGGTGAAAAGGTCCATCGGTCAAACCCCGCCCAACAAAAGTCAAAGGCTTAGATCCACCGGTCAACTGTGTCAGGATTGGGGGGTAGCTATGCCGCCAGGTGTTGCACTGGGCTCGCGTACACGTTTAGAAGCATGGTGGCAGGTGCAAGCACCAGGCACGCGGCTCCGGGGTGTGACCCCTCACACGGACGTCGTTGCCGCCATCTCACGAAGGGGGGGAAATGGCCACGTCGGGCAGACACTGAGGGAATCTTGTGGTAGGTTGGGCCCGGACCTTGATCGGAAGTGTGCCTATGGGCTGGACTATCACAACCAGGTCTTGTGCTGGCCCCTCTTACATATCTGGAAGCATGGTGGCAGGTGCAAGCACCTGACACGCGGCTCCGGGGTGTGACCCCCCCCCCCCCTCATGGAGGTCACTGCCGTCATCGCATGGAGGGGGGAAACGGCCACATCGGGCAAACACAAAGGGAATCTTGTGGTGGATTGGGGCCAGACCGTGTTCGGGGGTGTAGCTATTTTAGACAATTATCATGAACTAGGAAATACAATAATAACTATTTTATTATTGCCTCTAGGGCATATTTCCAACAGTCTCCCACTTGCACTAGAGTTAGTAATCTAGTTACATTGTGATGAATCGAACACCCATAGCAATCTGGTGCTGATCATGTTTTGCTCGTGAGAGAGGTTTAGTCAACGGGTCTGCGACATTCAGATCCGTGTGCACTTTACAAATATCTATATCTCCCTCCTGAATGTAATCACGGATGGATTTGAAACGGCGCTTGATGTGTCTTGTCTTCTTGTGAAACCTGGGCTCCTTCACAAGGGTAATAGCTCCAGTGTTGTCACAGAATAGAGTCATCGGGCCCGACGCGCTTGTAATTACTCCTCGGTCGGTAATAAACTCCTTCATCCAGACTCCTTCCTTTGTTGCTTCCAAAGCAGCTATGTACTCCGCTTCACATGTAGATGCCGCCACGACGCTTTGCTTGCTGCTGCACCAGCTGACTGCCCCTCCGTTCAAAACATACACGTATCCGGTTTGCGACTTGGAGTCATCCCTTTACGACGAGATCTTCGGCACCTCCATATAGGAGAAACATGTCCTTTGTCCTTTTCAAGTACTTCAGGATATTCTTGACCGCTTTCCAGTGTTTCGCTCCGGGATCACTTTGGTATCTCCCTACCAAACTTATGGCAAGGTTCACACCAGGTCTGGTACACAGCATGTCATACATAATAGAGCCTATGGCTGAAGCATAGGGGATGACACTCATCTCTTCTCTATCCTTTGTCGTGGTCGGGCATTGAGTCGTACTCAATCTCACACCTTGTAACACAGGCAAGAACCACTTCTTGGACTGATCCATATTGAACTTCTTCAGTATCTTGTCAAGGTATGTGCTTTGTGAAAGACCTATGAGGCGTCTCGATCTATCTCTATAAATCTTAATACCTAATATGTAAGCAGCTTCTCCAAGGTCCTTCATTGAAAAAAACTTATTCAAGTAGGCCTTTACACTTTCCAAGAGTTTTATATCATTTCCCATTATCAGTATGTCATCCACATATAATATGAGAAATGCTACAGAGCTCCCACTCACTTTCTTGTAAAAACAAGGTTCTCCATAAACCTGTACAAACCCAAACGCTTTAATCATTTCATTAAAGTGAATGTTCCAACTCCGAGATGCTTGCACCAGCCCATAGAAGGAGCGCTGGAGCTTGCATACCTTGTTAGCATCTTTAGGATCGACAAAACCATCCGGCTGTGTCATATACAGTTCTTCCTTGAGGAAGCCATAAAGGAATGCCGTTTTGATGTCCATTTGTCAGATCTCATAATCATAAAATGTGGCAATTGCTAACATGATTCGGACAGACTTCAGCATTGCTACGGGTGAGAAAGTCTCATCGTAGTCAACTCCTTGAACATGTCGATAACCCTTAGTGACAAGACGAGCCTTATAGACGGTCACATTACCATCCGCGTCAGTCTTCTTCTTAAAGATCCATTTATTTTCAATGGCTCGTTTATCATCTGGCAAGTCCACCAAAGTCCACACTTTGTTCTCATACATGGATCCTATTTCGGATTTCATGGCTTCAAGCCATTTTTGGAATCCGGGCCCGCCATCGCTTCTTCATAGTTCGAAGGTTCGCCGTTGTCCAACAACATGATCTCCAGGACAGGGTTTCCATACCACTCTGGTGCGGAACGTGTCCTAGTGGACCTTCGACATTCAACAGTAACTTGATCTGAAGTTTCATGATCACCATCATTAACTTCCTCTCCAGCCGGTGTACGCTCCACAGAAACAACTTCCTGTGCTGCGCTACTCTCCGGTTCGAGTGGAGGTACAATTACCGTACCAAGTTCTATTTTCCTCCCACTTACTTCTTTCGAGAGAAACTCTTTCTCCAGAAAGGATCCATTCTTGGTAACGAAGACTTTGCCCTCGGATCGTAGGTAGAAGGTATACCCAATAGTCTCTTTGGGATATCCTATGAAGACGCACTTTTCCGCTTTGGGTTCGAGCTTCTCAGGTTGAAGTTTCTTCACATAAGCATCGCATCCCCAAACTTTTAGAAATGATAGCTTAGGTTTCTTTCCAAACCATAATTCATATGCTGTCGTCTCAACGGATTTTGACGGTGCCCTATTTAAAGTGAATGCGGTAGTCTCTAATGCATATCCCCAAAATGATAGCGGTAAGTCGATAAGAGACATCATAGATCATACCATATCTAATAGAGTGCGATTACGACGTTCAGACGCACCATTTCGCTACCAGGCGGCGTGAGTTGTGAAACAATTCCGTATTTCCTTAGGTGCGTGCCAAACTCGTGACTTAAATATTCTCTACCATGATCAGATCGTAGGCACTTTATTTTCCTGTCATGTTGATTCTCTACCTCACTCTGAAATTCCTTGAACGTTTCAAAATTTTCAGACTTATGTTTCATTAAGTAGACATACCCATATCTACTCAAGTCATCAGTGAGGGTGAGAACATAACGGTAGCCACCACGAGCCTCGAAACTCATTAGATCGCATACATCGGTATGTATTATTTCCAACAAGTCAGTCGCTCGCTCCATTGTTCCGGAGAACGGATTCTTGGTCATCTTGCCCATGAGGCATGGTTCACACTTGTGAAATGATTCGAAATTAAGAGACTCCAAAAGTTCATCAGTATGGAGCTTTTTCATGCGTTTGACACCAATATGACCAAGGCGGCAGTGCCACATGTAAGTGGGACTATCGTTATCAACCTTACACTTTTTTGTACTCACACTATGGACATGTGTAAAATCACGTTCGAGATTCATCAAAAACAAACCATTGACCAGTGGGGCATGAGCATAAAACATTTCTCTCATATAAATAGAACAACCATTATTCTCAGATTTAAATGAGTAGTCATCTCGCATCAAGCGAGATCCAGATACAATGTTCATGCTCAAAGCTGGTACTAAATAACAATTATTAAGGTTTAATACTAATCCCGAAGGTAGATGTAGAGGTAGCGTGCCAACGGCGATCACATCGACCTTGGAACCATTCCCGACGCGCATCGTCACCTCGTCCTTTGCCAGCCTCCGCTTATTCCGCAGCTCCTGCTTGTAGTTACAAATTTGAGCAACTGCACCGGTACCAAATACCCAGGATCTACTACGAGCGCTGGTTAGGTACACACCAATAACAAGTATATCACATATACCTTTAATGTTGCCGTCCTTCTTATCCGCTAAGTACTTGGGGCAGTTCCGCTTCCAGTGACTAGTACCCTTGCAATAAAAACACTCAGTCTCAGGCTTTGGTCCATTCTGGTTCTTCTTCCCGGCAACTTGCTTACCGGGCGCGGCAACAGCTTTGCCGTCCTTCTTGAAGTTCTTATTACCCTTGCCTTTCTTGAAACTAGTGGTCTTATTCACCATCAACACTTGATGCTCCTTTTTGATCTCGACCTCCGCTGATTTCATCATCGAGTACAACTCAGGAATGGACTTCTCCATCCCTTGCATGTTGTAGTTCATCACAAAGCTCTTGTAGCTAGGTGGAAGCGACTGGAGGATTCTATCAATGACCGAGTCATCCGGGAGATTAACTCTCAGCTGAGTCAAGCGGTTGTGGAGCCCAGACATCTTGAGGATGTGCTCACTAACATAACTATTCTCCTCCATCTTATATCTGAAGAACTTTTCGGAGACGTCATATCTCTCGACCCGGGCATGAGCTTGGAAAACCAATTTCAGCTCTTGGAACATCTCATATGCTTCGTGTTGCTCAAAATGCTTTTGGAGCCCCAGTTCTAAACTGTAAAGCATGCCGCACTAAACAAGGGAGTAATCATCGCAGCAAGAATGCCAAGAGTTCGCAACGTCTTGCTCTGCTGGGAGAAGGGGTGGGTCACCTAGTGGTGCATCAAGGACATATAATTTCTTGGAAGCTATGAGGATGATCCTCAAGCCATGGACCCAGTCCGCATAGTTGCTTCCATCATCTTTCAGCTTGGTTTTCTCTAGGAACGTGTTGAAATTGAGGGTGACATTTGCGTTGGCCATTGGATCTACAATATAGATTGTAAAGATAATTTTAGACTAAGTTCATGATAATTAAGTTCACATAATCAAATTATTTAATGAACTCCCACTTAGATAGACATCTCTGTAGTCATCCAAGTGACACATGATCCATGTCAACTAGCCTATGTCCAATCATCACGTGAGACGCACTAGTCATCCATGGTGAACATCTCCATGTTGATCGTATCTTCTATACGACTCATGTTCGACCTTTCGGTCTTCCGTGTTCCGAAGTCATGTCTGTACATGTTAGCCTCGTCAAGTCAACCTAAGTGTTCCGCGTGTGTAAATCTGGCTTACACCTGTTGTATGCGAACGTTAGAACCTATCACACCGATCATCATGTGGTGCTTCGGAACGACGATCCTTAGCAACGGTGCACAGTTAGGGTGAACACTTCTCTTGAAATTTTATTGAGAGATCATCTTATTTACTACCGTCGTTCTAAGCAAATAAGATGTAAACACGATAAACATCACATGCAATCAATATAGTGACATGATATGGCCAATATCATCTTGCTCCTTTGATCTCCATCTTCGGGGCACCATGATCATCACTATCGCCGGCACGACACCATGATCTCCATCATCATTATCTCCATCATTGTGTCTTCATGAAGTTGTCTCGCCAACTATTACTTCTACTACTATGGCTAATGTTTAGCAATAAAGTAAAGTAATTACATGGCGTTTGTGATTGACACGCAGATCATACAATAAAATAAGACAACTCCTATGGCTCCTGCCGGTTGTCATACTCATCGACATGCAAGTCGTGAATCCTATTACAAGAACATGATCAATCTCATACATCACAATGCATCACATCACATTCTTTGGTCATATCACATCACAAGGCATATGCTACAAAAACAAGTTAGACGTCCTCTAATTCGTAGTTGCAAGTTTTTACGTGGCTGTTATAGGTTCTAGCAAGAACGTTTCTTACCTACGCCAAAACCACAACGTGATATACCAATTGCTATTTACCTTTCGTAAGTAGCCTTTTCATCGAATCCAATCTGACTAAGGTGGGAGAGACAGACACCCGCTAGCCATCTTATGCAACAAGTGCATGTCAGGCGGTGGAACCAGTCTCGCGTAAGCGTACGTGTAAAGTCGGTCTGGGCCGCTTCATCCAACAGTACCGCCAAATCAAGATAAGACTAGTAGTGGTAAGCATATTAACTAAATCGACGCCCACAACGACTTGTGTTCTACTCGTGCATAGATTCTACGCATAGACCTAGCTCATGATGCCACTGTTGGGAGACGTAGCAGTAAATCAAAATTTTCCTACGATCACCAAGATCTATCCATGGAGAAACCAACAACGAGTAGGGAGAGATTTCATCTTCATACCTTTGAAGATCGCTAAGCGGAAGCGTTACAAGAAAGCGGTTGGTGGAGTCGTACTCGTAGTGATTCAGATCGCGGTGGATTCTGATCTCAACGCCGAACAAGGGTGCCTCCACGTTCAACACACGTGCAGCCCGATGACGTCTCCTACGCCTTGATCCAGCAAGGAGGAAGGAGAGGTGGAGGGAGAGCTCCGGCAGCACGACGTCGTGGTGACGGTGGAGCTACATGGACTCCGGCAGGGCTTCGCCAAGCGCTACGGAGAACGAGGAAGAGGAAGGGTAGGGCTACGCCGAGAGAGAGAGAAGTCGTGTCTCAAATCAGCCCAAACCCTTGCATATATATAGGAGGATGGAGAGGGAGGGCTTCCATGGCCCCTCCTCCAAGGAGGAGAGGTTCGGCCAAACCTAGGGAGGAGTCCACCTCCCACAAGGGAGGTGGATCTCTTCCTTTTAAATCCTTTTGCCCTTTATCTCTTGATCCCAGCCGCATGGGACTTTCTAGAAGGTCTTGGCCAGACCAAAAAGGGCTCGCGCACCTCCTCTAAGGGCCCACGAAGTCCTATGGTCATCACACCCCTCCCGGGGGTCCTCCGGCACCCTCCCGACACACCCGGTACACTACCGATGAGCCCGAAAACTTTCCGGTGACCAAAACTAGACTTCCTATATATCAATCGTTACCTCCGGACCATTTCGGAGCTCCTCGTGTCGTCCAGGATCTCATCCGGGACTCCGAACAACCTTCGCTAACCACGTACACTTTTTCCCTATAACCCTAGCATCATCGAACCTTAAGTGTGTAGACCCTACGGGTTTAGGAGACACGTAGACATGACCGAGACACCTCTTCGGTCAATAACCAACAACGGGATCTGGATACCCATGTTGGCTCCCACATGCTCCACGAGAATCTCATCGGATGAACCACGATGTCAGGGATTCAATCAATCCCGTATGCAATTCCCTTTGTCTATCTGTATGATACTTGCCCGAGATTCAATCGTCGATATCTCTATACCTTGTTCAATCTCGTTACCGGCAAGTCTCTTTACTCGTTCTGTAATACATCATCCCGTGGCTAACTCCTTAGTCACATTGAGCTCATTATGATGATGCCGTACCGAGTGGGCCCAGAGATACCTCTGCGTCACACGGAGTGAAAAATCCGAGTCTTGATTCGTGCCAACCCAACAAAAACTTTCGGAGATACCTGTAGTGCACCTTTATAGCCACCCAATTATGTTGTGACGTTTGGTACACCCAAAGCATTCCTACGGTATCCGGGAGTTGCACAATCTCATGGTCTAAGGAAACGATACTTGACATTGAAAAGCTTTAGCAGATGAACTACACAATCTTGTGCTATGCTTAGGATTGGGTCCTGTCCATCACATCATTATCCTAATGATGTGATCCCGTTATCAATGACATCCAATGTCCATGGCCATGAAACCGTGACCATCTATTGATCAACGAGCTAGCCAACTAGAGACTTACTAGGGACATGTTGTGGTATATGTATTCACACATGTATTACGGTTTCCGGTTAACACAATTATAGCATGAACAATAGACAATTATCATGAACTAGGAAATACAATAATAACCATTTTATTATTGCCTCTAGGGCATATTTCCAACAGTGACCCCCCTCACAGGCGTCCATGATGTCGTCTTATGGAGGGGAAACGGCCACATCGGGCAAACACAAAGGGAATCTTGCGGTGGGTTGGGCCCGGACCGTGTTCGGGGGTGTAGCTATGGGTTGGCCGATCACAACTAGGTGAAAAGGTCCATCGGTCAAACCTCGCCCTGCGAAAGTCAAAGGCATAGATCTGCCGGTCAACTATCGTAGGGTTAGACGAGACGCTGTACTTGGGGGGTAGCTATGCCACCAGGTCTTGCGCTGGGCCCTCTTATAGGTCTGGAAGCGTGGTGGCAGGTGCAAGCACCCGACATGCGGCTCCGTAGTGTGACCTAGATCCGTCAGTCAACTATATCGAGGTTAGACGGGACATAGTTGACCGGCGGATCTAGCACTTTTAGGATGCTTATAAAAACATATAGAACTTGTCAAACTAATTGTAATTATCAATTGTTTGTGATTTTAATAAAGTATAGGAACCTATATGCAAAAGAACATGTGGTCACCTTACTAACATACTCGAAAACAAATACAAACTACATATACATAATATATGAAAAATTCTACACCAATATATATATATATATATATATATATGTATAAGTTATTATGTATGTTTATGTTTAGATAAGGCACATTTAAGTTAATCAAATTTTAATTCAGAAAAAAACTAAAATACAAAAATAAGAAAAAAACAGATAAAACAAAGCTATGCTGACGGCAAGGTCTGGCCACGGATCGACCGGTAGGCCTCGGATCGATGACGTGGCACGCGTCGCGGATCGGTGACGTGGACCGCACCTACGCCGACGACCAAAATGCCGACGGCTATGCCGTCGGCGTACAGTGCCACGTGGCTCCAGTAAGCTATGTCGACGGCTAGGACGTCGGCATATCTATGCCTTATCCTCCCGGTGGCCTCCGGGCCACCCATTGTCTCCCTCTCTCTCTCACACACACGCGCGTCGCCGCCGCCCTCTCCTCGCCCATGCCGCCGCCGCCGTGACCTTGGCGAGTGCCGCCGCCCTCGCCCAGCCCCGTCCCCGGCCGCCCCCCGGCCCCGACCCCGTCTCCGCCCGCTCCCGCCCTTCGTCCACCCGACGACGCCTTCCTCCACCCGATGCCGCCATCCTCCACCCGCCGCCGTTGTACTCCCGACCGGCGCCCCCATCGCGCCCCTGATGCCGCTCGTACTCCCCGATGCCGGTGGGCCTCCCCGACGTCGCCGTCCTCCCGATGACGGTAGGCCTCCCCGACCCTACCCGTCCTCCCGACCCCGCCCATCCTGCCCCCGACGCCGCCCGTCCTCCATGATGCCGGCCGACCTCCCCGACCTCTCCCGTCCTCCCCCGCACCGGTCGGCCTCCCCCTTCCAGACTCCTCATCCCCGCTCCGGCCAGCCTCCCTCTACCACCTCCCCGCAGCAGCCTCCCCTCGGCCGGTAATATTGTTAATATATTGTTAATATTGTTAGTTTTTTTTGCCTACATGATGCTAAAGTAATGAATGCATGTTTATATGCTTTAAATATGCTCTATGAGTTTTGATGTTCTAAATTTTTGTCGCGGTGGAATTTGCAGGGTTTTTTATGTCACTAGATTTTCTTTTCACATCAAGTCCCGGAACCTAGACGTCTCCTGTCCGAAAGGGTTGCATCGATAAATATGCATTCAATTGCATATTTATCACTGCAACTCTTTTGGATTGTCCAGCATTTTTCACGAACAACCCAAGGATGTGTAGATTGGGTATGTTCTCCATGCCCTACCCCGTTTCGAGACAAGATTTTGGTGGCGCCTCCCCGTTATTCTCCGGAGCACATTCTCTCGGCTATTTGCCACGATGTGTATCTGGAGAACAGCGGGGAGGTGATGCCAAAATTTTGTCTCGGAACTGGGTAGAGCATGGAGAACGTACTCAATCTAGACATCCTTGGGTGGGATTAGGACCCATCTTTACCTATTAGAGATGTTGTTGGATTCATCGCAGAAGAAAATAAAAATTTGATGTGATTAATTCATATGAATCCTTAATTTTGTTGTGTGGCTCCCAATAAAATAGAGGATGCCAGATAATCAGTGGATGTACAGTGGTTTTATCAGTCAAAATCGAGTAACATCAGAGTGGATTACGAAAACCGATGTGTATTTGAAGGATATATTCCGTAGTCCAATGAGAATTATCCCACCATGCCCATGTGCGAGATGTGGCAGACGTCACCGTAAAAATCAGAAGGACATGACTGACCACCTTCGCATGCACGGATATATGGTAAACTTTGACATGCCACCGATAAACTTAGCTGAGCATGACCGTGGCAGAGAGGAGGTGATGCAACAACGCATCGATGGTTATGAAGACAACGGGGTCAGGGACATGCTAGATGATGTCATTGTTGTAGAAACGAGAAATGCGACACCTTCAGAGAATGAACAGGAGGAGCCGGAGGCAATCACAAAGGCCTTCTTGGAGGTCTTGGCCTCGTCGAAGAAACCTCTTTATGAGGGTGCCAAAATATCTTAGCTGTATGCCATCTTGCAACTTATTGCATTCAAGGCTGAGTACGGCTGTAGCCAGAAATGCTTTGAAGCATTCCTGGGACTATGGGTTAACAGCCTTCCCGAGGGTCATCAACTTCCAAAAAGCATGTACGCTACAAAGAAAATCATGAAGGCACTCTCTATGGATTATAAGAAAATACATGTTTGTCCGAAGAATTGCCTTTTGTTTAGACACGAGTATGCGGATGACAAGTACTGTAGGGAGTGTGGTTTGTCTCGGTACCTTGAGGTGGTCGGTGAGGATGGTGAGAAAAGGCAGCTAACGATCCCCGCTAAGGTTCTTCGGTATCTCGATTTCATACAAAGACTACAGCATCTTTTCATCATAAAGGAGTCTGCCAAAATGATGAAGTGGCACAAGGAAGGTAAAAGGTATCATCCAAATAAAATCGTACATCCATCAGAAGGTGAAGCATGGAAGTCATTCAATGAAGAATACCCCGAGGAAGCAGTAGAGGCTGGGAATGTCAGAGTTGCAATAACAGGTGATGGGGTCAATCCATATGGTATGTCGACCAATCCATACAGCTGCATAAGAAGGCACCGGAGTTGATAGTCAAGCTAGAGAAGATCTTTCCGCCAGGCTTCTTTACTCCGATGACACATCTCATTCTGCACCTCGCGAAAGAGGTATTGTTAGGGGGGCCTATGCAGAATCGTTTGCAGTATGGCCCTGAGAGATAAAACAAGCATCTCCGACAGAAATGTGGAAACAAAGCTAGGATTGAAACTTCCATAGCTGAGGCAGTTATCCTAGAGGAGGTGTCAAACCTCAGGACATCGTACTATCCAGACCACGTTTTCCATCTGCATAATAAGGTGCCTCGATACAATATAGAAGAGCCCAAGTATCAACCCAAGATCCATCTATTCAACGGGCAAGGTGGAAGGGATGGGGCCTCGAAATCTTATAACATGCCACGACAAGAGTGGAAGGACCTTATGTTCTATGTCTTGCACAACATCAAGGAAGTCGAGGAAGTGTGGATGAGGTAATACCACTACACCATTCCTTTATGCACATCATCATGTTCTATGTTCACTTAATCCCGGTCTAACACAGCTTATCTTCTTTTAGTGATTTCTTTCAAGAGGAACGGACGGGAATGAATCATCCTACTAAGGCGGAGGCACTTACTCTTCTCCGTCATGGAAACCCTGAAAATAAAAAATGTGTTGCTTGGTTCATGGAGAAAGTAATTTTCCACATTCCCCTATTAAATACGTAGTTCAACATTTATTAGTTAACCGAACTAATGCACCCAACAATTTAAATTATACTTGTAGGGAAAAGATGACGATGCATGGAATGATGGTGAGACCATTGTTAATGAAAATGACATACTTATGCTAGAAAAGTTAAACGAAGACGTTGATGACGAGGAAGAGCCTCCACCTTCGTCAGACAACGAACATGATATGATTGATATTTGTAATGTGTTTATTAGTCATTATTATTATGTTTTTTCCTTCATTATTAATGTACTCATTCTTTATTCTATTTTCAATGCAGGTTCGTGGAACATGGGCAAGGGGAAGGCCGACGGCGCGGGTTTCATACGCAAGGTCATCGGCATTGCTAGTCGAAGTGGTCGAGCACATACTGTTACCCTGTTGGAAATATGCCCTAGAGGCAATAATAAATTATTTATTATCATATTTCCTTGTTCATGATAATCGTTTATTATCCATGCTATAATTGTATTGATCGGAGACTTAAATGCATGTGTGGATACATAGACAAAACCATGTCCCTAGTATGCCTCTAATGGACTAGCTCGTTGATCAAAGGATGGTTAAGGTTTCCTAGCCATGGACATGAGATGTCATTTGATAACGGGATCACATCATTAGGAGAATGATGTGATGGATAAGACCCAAACTACAAACATAGCATATGATCGTGTCAGTTTATTGCTACTGTTTTCTGCATGTCAAGTATATGTTCCTATGACCATGAGATCATGCAACTCACGGATATCGGAGGAGTGCCTTGTGTGTATCAAACGTCGCAACGTAACTGGGGGACTATAAAGGTGCTCTACAGGTATCTCCGATGGTGTCTACTAAGTTGGCATGGATCGAGACTGGGATTTGTTACTCCGTGTGACGGAGAGGTATCTCAGGGCCCACTTGGTAATACAACATCACAACAAGCCTTGCAAGCAATGTGGCTAAGTGTCAGTCACGGGATCTTGTATTACGGAACGAGTAAAGAGACTTGTCGGTAACGAGGTTGAACTAGGTATGGAGATACCGACGATCGAATCTCGGGCAAGTAACATACCGAAGAACAAAGGGAACGTTATACGGGATTAACTGAATCCTTGACATAGAGGTTCAACCGATAAAGATCTTCGTAGAATATGTAGGAACCAATGTGGACGTCCAGGTCCTGCCATTGGTTATTGGCTGTAGAGGAGTCTCGGTCATGTCTACATAGTTCTCGAACCGCAGGATCTGCACACTTAAGGTTCGGTGACGTTTCGGTAGTGTAGAGTTATGTATGTTGGTGACCAAAGTTTGTTCGGAGTCCCGGATGAGATCCCGGACGTCACGATGAGCTCCAGAATGGTCCGGAGGTAAAGATTCATATATAGGAAGTCCCAGTTTGGTTTCCAGAAAAGTTTCGGGCTCATCGGTAGCGTACCGGGAGTGTCGGTAGTGTACCGGGAGTGTCGGTAGTGTACCGGGAGGCCTCCGGGAGGGGTATTTCGACCCCAAGAGGTCCATGGGCTGTGGTAGAATAATAACCAGCCCTTAGTGGGCTGGGAAAACAGCCACAAAGTCCCATGGAGCAGGAGAGAAAGTCCTAAAGCAAAAAGTGGAAAATCAGCCAATAGGAGGCAATCCTACTCCAACTAGGATTGGAGGTGAAGTAGGATTGCTCCCACCTCCTATTTTGGCCGACCCAAAGGCCTTGGTTGCCTCTCCTCTCCTCTCCTCCTATATATACTAGTGGATTGGGTGGCTTTTGGACAGAATTTCCGGCCACGTGCTACCCGTTCCACCGGTGCATAGTTTCTCCTCTAGATCGTAGTTCCGCAGTGCTTAGGCGAAGCCCTGTCGGAATTGCTCCACCACCATCACCGGAGCGCCGTCACGCTGCCGGTGAACTCTCTCTCCTCTCCACCTCCTCTCGCTGGATCGAGACGGTGGAGATCGTCATCAAGCTGCACGTGTGCTGAACGCGGAGGTGTCGTCCGTTCGGCGCTAGATCGGAAGGACCGTGATCGAGATCGCGAGACGGTTCGTGATGTGACCACGGAACGGATCGTGATGAGTTCGCGGGACAGATCGTGATCAAGATCGTGAGATGGATCATGATGAGTTCGCGGGGCGGATCATGATGTGTTCGCGGGACGGTTCGTGATTGGATCGCGGGACGCTCGGCGATTTGGATCGCGAAGAAGTTCGACTACACCAACCGTGTTTCTTAACGCTTCCCGCTTAGCGATCTACAAGGGTACGTAGATCCACTCTCCCTCTCGTAGATGCTCATCACCATGGATAGGTTTGCGTGTGCGTAGGAAAAATTTTGTTTCCCATGCGACGTTCCCCATCAGTGGCATCATGAGCTAGGTTGATGGTTCGATGAGACCTCACTTGAATTTCAAGATGAACTATGTTCTCCCCGAGTGTGCACCGTTGCGAAAGTTCGTCGTGTTGAGACACCACGTGATGATCGGGTGTGATAGACTCTACGTTCACATACAACGGGTGCAAGCCAGATTTGCACGCGCAGAACACTCGGGTTAAACTTGACGAGCCTAGCATGTACAGACATGGCCTCGGAACACAAGAGACCGAAAGGTCGAGCATGAGTCATATATTGGATATGATCAACATAATGATATTCACCATTGAAGCCACCTTAACTCACGTGATGATCGGACTTGAGTTGGTGAATTTGGATCATGTATCACTCGAATGACCCGAGGGATGTCAATTTGAGTGGGAGTTCTTAAGTAATATGATTAATTGAACTCATTATCATGAAACATAGTCAAAGTGTCTTTGCAAATTATGTTGTAGATTACTAGCTCGCGCTGTAGCTCCCTTGTATTTTTATATGTTCCTAGAGAAATAGAATTGAAAAATGTTGGTAGAAAAATTGCGGACTGGGTCCGTGATCTGAGGATTGTCCTCATTGCTGCACAGAACGCTTATGTCCTTAATGCACCGCTCGGTGCGCCACCCCATCTAGCGTCGTCTGTAGATGTTGTGAACATCTGACAGGCACGTTTCGATGACTACTTGATAGTTTAGTGCGTCATGCATTACGGCTTAGAATTGAGGCTCCAAAACGTTTTGAACGTCACGGAACATATGAGATGTTCTAAGAGCTGAGATTGTGATCTCAGGCTCGTGCCCGAGTTGCGAAATACAAGATCTCCAACGAGATTCTTTGCCTACAAGATGAAAGAGAATAGCTCAATCGTTGAGCATGTGCTCAGACTGTCTGGGTACTACAATCGCTTGAATCGAGTGGGAGTTGATCTTCCAGAGAAGATAGTGATTGATGTAGTTCCCCAAGTCACTGTCACTGAGCTACTAGAACTTGGTGATGAACTATAAAATGCTAGGGAAAGAGATGTTGATCCCTGAGCTATTCGCGATGTTTGACACCGCGAAGGTAGAAATCAAGAAGGAGCGTCAAGTGTTGATGGTTAATCAAACCACTAGTTTCGAGAAGGGCAAGAGCAAGGAGGGAAACTTCATGGATAGCAAGTCAGTTGCTGCTCCAGTGAAGCAAACCAAAGTTAAAGTCAAACCCGAGACTAAGTGCTTCTGTTATGAGGTGAGCGGTCGCTGAAGCGGAACAACCCTAGATACTTGGTAGATAAGAAGGCTGGCAACATTAATAGAAGTATATTTGATATACGAGTTATTAATGTGTACCTTGCTAGTACTCTTAGTAGCACCTGGGTATTGGATACCGGTTCGGTTGCTAAATGTTAGTAACTCGAAATAAAAGCTACGGAATAAACGGAGAACTAGCTAAGGGTGAGGTGACGATATGTGTTGGAAGTGTTTCCAAGGTTGATGTGATCAACATCGCACGCTCTCTCTACCTTCAGGATTAGTGACGAACCTAAATAAATGTTATTTGGTGTTTTGCGTTGAGCATGAACATGATTAGATCATGTTTATTGCAATACGGTTATTCATTTAAGTTAGAGAATAATGGTTATTCTGTTTACATGAATAATACCTTCAATGGTCATGCACCCAGTGAGAATGGTTTGTTGAAATCTTGATCGTAGTAGTACACATGTTCATAACATTGATGTCAAAAGATACAAAGTTAATAATGATAGTACCACATACTTGTGGCACTGCCGCTAAATGTCATATTGGTATAAAGCGCATGTAGAAACTCCATGCTGATGGATATTTGGACTCATTCGATTTCGAATCGGTTGAGACATGCGAACCATGCCTCTTGGGCAAGATGACTAAAGGACCCCGTTGGATGGAGCAGGCAAGTGATTCATTGGAAATGATACATGTTGATGTATGCAATCTAGTGAGTCTTGTACCGTGCAGTGGATATCGTTATTTTCTTACCTTCACTGATGATTTGAGTAGATATAGTGTATATTTACTTAATGAAACACAAGTCTGAATCGTTTGAAAGGTTCAAGCAAATTCAGAGTGAAGTTTAAAGATCATCGTGACAAGAAGATAAAAATGACCACGATATGATCGTGGAGGTGAATATCTGAGTTACGAGTTTGGCATACAACTTAAGACAACGTGAAATTTGTTTCACAACTAACGCCACCTGAAACACCATGGTGTGATGGTGTGTCCGAACATCATAGTCATGCTCTATTGATATAGTGCATACTGTGATGTCTCTTATCGTTTTACTACTATAATTTTGGGGGTTATGCATTAGAGACAACTACATTCACTTTAAATAGGGCATCATCTAAATCCGTTGAGATGACACCGTGTGAATTATGGTTTGATAGAAACCTAAGCTGTCATTTCTTAATATTTGGGGCTGTGACACTTGTGTGGAAAATGTTTTCACCTAATGAGGTCGAACCCAAGGCGGACAAATGCATCTTCATAGAATACCCTAAGATCAGTTGGGTGAACCTATAATCTCAGATCCGAGTGCAAAGTGTCTGTTGCTTAAACGGATCCTTTCTCGAGGAAATGTTTCTCTCGAAACAATTGAGTGGGAGGAAGATAGAACTTGATGAGGTTGTTAAACCTTTGTTCAACCAGAGAGTAGCGCAGCGCAGAAAGATGTTTCTGTGAAGCCTACGTTAGTTGAAGAGGAAGTTAATGATGATGATCATGAAGCTTCAGGATCAAGTTACTATCGAACTTCGTAGGTCGACAAGGATGTGTACCGCTCCTAAGTGGTACGACAACTCTGTCTTGGAGATCATGTTGTTGGACAACGATGAACCTACAAGCTATGGAGAAGCGATGATGGGCCCGGATTCCGACAAATGGTTAGAGGCCATGAAATCCGAGATAGGATCCATGTATGAAAACCAAGTATAGACTTTGGTAGACTTGCTTGTTAGACGGCAGGTCGTTGAGTACAAATGGACCTTTAGAATGAAGACAGACACTGATGGTGAATGTCACCATTTGTAAAGCTCGACTTGTTGCAAAGTTGTTTGTGACAAGTTCAAGGAGTTGACCACGATGAGGCTTTCTCACTCGTAGCGATGCTAAAAGTCTGTTGGAATTATGTTAGCATTTGCTGCATTTTCAATTATGAAATCTGGCAGATGGATGTCAGAACATCGTTTCTTTAACGGTTTACTTAAGGAAAGGTTGTATGTGATACAACCAGAAGGTTTTGTCAGTCCTAAGGATGCTAAAAGATGAGAAAACTTCAGTGATCCTTCTATGGACTGAAGCAAGCATCTCGGAGTTGGAATATACACTTTGATGAGGTGATCAAAGTTTTTGTAGTTTATACAAAGTTTACGAGAAACTTGTATTTGCAATAAAGTGAGTGGGAGCACTATAGAGTTTCTGATAAGTATATGTGGGTGACATATTGTTGATCGGAAATAATGTAGAATTTCTGGAAGGCATAAAAGTTTGTTTAAAAAGTGTTTTTCAAAGGAAGACCTGGATAAAGCTACCTAATTATTGAGCATCAAAATCTATAGAGATAGATCAAGATGCTTGATGAGACTTTCAATGAGTGCATACCTTGACAAGATTTTGAAAGAGTTCAAAATGGATCAGCCAGAGAAATAGTTCTCGTCTGATTTGTAAGGTGTGAAGTTGAGTGAGACTCAAAGCTCGACAACTGCAGAAGAAAGAGAAAGGACGAACGTCGTCCCCTATGCCTTAGCCATAGGCTCTATATTATGCCATGCTGTGTACCGCACCTATGTGTGCCTTGCCATGAGTCTGTCAAGGGGTACAAGAGTGGTCCAGGAGTGGATCACTGGACAGTGGTCGGAATTATCCTTAGTAACCAAAGGACTAAGGAAATGTTTCTTGATTGTGGAGGTGATAAAGAGTTCGTCGTAAAGAGTTACGTCGATGCAAGCTTTAACACCTATCCGGATGACTAGTAGTAGCAATCTGGATACGTATAGTGGAGCGGCCATTTGGAAATAGTACCAAGTGGAGTGTGGTAGCAGTGTTTACGGTTTGACATAGAGATTTGCAAAGTACACACGGATTTGAATATCACAGACCCGTTGACTATAAGACCTCTCTCACATGCAAAGCATGATCGAGCCCCAAAACTCATTGGGTGTTAGATTCATAACAATGCGAATCACATGATGATGTGAACTAGATTATTGACTCTAGTGCAAGTGGGAGACTGTTGGAAATATGCCCTAGAGGCAATAATAAATTAGTTATTATCATATTTCCTTGTTCATTATAATCGTTTATTATCCATGCTATAATTGTATTGATCGGAGACTTAAATGCATGTGTGGATACATAGACAAAACCATGTCCCTAGTATGCCTCTAATGGACTAGCTCGTTGATCAAAGGATGGTTAAGGTTTCCTAGCCATGGACATGGGATGTCATTTGATAATGGGATAACATCATTAGGAGAATGATGTGATGGATAAGACCCAAACTACTAACATAGCATATGATCGTGTCAGTTTATTGCTACTGTTTTCTGCATGTCAAGTATATGTTCCTATGACCATGAGATCATGCAACTCACGGATATCGGAGGAGTGCCTTGTGTGTATCAAATGTCGCAACGTAACTGGGTGACTATAAAGGTGCTCTACAGGTATCTCCGATGGTGTCTATTGAGTTGGCATGGATCGAGACTGGGATTTGTTACTCCGTGTGATGGAGAGGTATCTCAAGGCCCACTCGGTAATACAACATCACAACAAGCCTTGCAAGCAATGTGGCTAAGTGTTAGTCACGGGATCTTGTATTACAGAACGAGTAAAGAGACTTGCCGGTAACGAGGTTGAACTAGGTATGGAGATACCGACGATCGAATCTCGGGCATGTAACATACCGAAGAACAAAGGGAACGTTATACGGGATTAACTGAATCCTTGACATAGAGGTTCAACCGATAAAGATCTTCGTAGAATATGTAGGAACTAATGTGGACGTCCAGGTCCTGCCATTAGTTATTGGCCGTAGAGGTGTCTCGGTCATGTCTACATAGTTCTCGAACCCGCAGGGTCTGCACACTTAAGGTTCGGTGACGTTTCGGTAGTGTAGAGTTATGTATGGTGGTGACCGAAGTTTGTTCGGAGTCCCGGATGAGATCCCATACGTCACGAGGAGCTCCGGAATGGTCCGGAGGTAAAGATTCATATATAGGAAGTCCCAGTTTGGTTTCCGGAAAAGTTTCGGGCTCATCGGTAGTGTACCGGGAGTGCCGGTAGTGTACCGGGAGGCCTCCTGGAGGGGTATTTCGACCCCAAGAGGTCCATGGGCTGTGGGAGAATAATAACGAGCCCTTAGTGGTCTGGGAAAACAGCCACAAAGGCCCATGGCGCAGGAGAGAAAGTTCTAAAGCAAAAAGTGGAAAATCAGCCAATAGGAGGCAATCCTACTCCAACTAGGATTGGAGGTGAAGTAGGATTGCTCCCACCTCCTATTTCGGCCGACCCAAAGGCCTTGTCTGCCTCTCCTCTCCTCTCCTCCTATATATACTAGTGGATTGGGTGGTTCTTGGACAGAATTTCCGGCCACGTGCTACCCGTTCCACCGGTGCATAGTTTCTCCTCTAGATCGTAGTTCCGCAGTGCTTAGGCGAAGCCCTGCCGGAATTGCTCCACCACCATCACCGGAGCGTCGTTACGCTGCCGGTGAACTCTCTCTCCTCTCCACCTCCTCTCGCTGGATCGAGACGGTGGAGATCGTCATCAAGCTGCACGTGTGCTGAACGCGGAGGTGTCGTCCGTTCGGCGCTAGATCGGAAGGACCGTGATCGAGATCGCGAGACGGTTCGTGATGTGATCACGGAACGGATTGTGATGAGTTCGCGGGAAAGATCGTGATCAAGATCGTGAGATGGATCGTGATGAGTTCGCGGGACGGATCATGATGTGTTCGCGGGACGGTTCGTGATTGGATCGCGGGACGCTCGGCGATTTGGATCGCGAAGAAGTTTGACTACACCAACCGCGTTTCTTAACGCTTCCCGCTTAGCGATCTACAAGGGTACATAGATCCACTCTCCCTCTCGTAGATGCTCATCACCATGGATAGGTTTGCGTGTGCGTAGGAAAAATTTTGTTTCCCATGCGACGTTCCCCATCATACCCCCCGACTACTTGAGGATGACTCCTCACAGGAAGAGAATGGGAGAGCCCATGGAGGGCGAGGGGGTGGTGGGAGAGCCACTAGAGGGGGTCGCGGCCAGAAAGAGCGCACCCTCACCGACTTAGGGGTGTTGCCTTCGAGGCCCTCCTCTAGTGAGGTACCCTCTGCCGAGGAGGAGGAGGACGAGGAGGAGGTGGTGGTTCACGAGGAGGGGGTGAGGAGGAGGTTGGGGAGGGGGACAAGGAGGAGGAGGAGGCAGGCGGGGATGATGGTGGTGGTGGGGACGATGGTGGTGGCGAGAATGGCAACAATAAGGGATGGCTGCATGGTAACGCAAAGGTCCCAAAGCATATTCCTACCGAGGAGCAGAAGTGGCTCATTGAGACAAAGGGGATAGAGTAAGTTCCACTAAATAATTTCAATAATAATTTAATTCTTTTGCTTGTCACATCCTAATATTTTCATTCTTTAAATCTTTTGCTTGTCACATGCTAATATTTTCATTCTTTATATCTTTTGCACTATCTGGGTACATCCTAAAGGGGCCCGTGTTCCCAACGGCATCATCACCATCTTGCTGAAGGAATACTGGTCGGGGTTGTACTGTCTGGATCCAGTCAGGCACCCGGATGTTTGGGTTTTGGCTAAGATCTAGGAGCAATGGGAAGCGCCCCCCACGCGGAGTATGTGACCCATGCTAAGGCCGTGATCACTAATTTTTGGGTGAGTTCTCTTCACAAGCACACATCCATTCTGTTTTCATGAATGATTTAACTCATGGCTTCTTCCATTCTGGTTTCATGAATGATTGTAGAAATACTATCGAGTTCTTCTGGAGCACAAGGCCACTGCCGACGAGATCATGCTGCGCCAAGCGAAGAAGAAGGCCCGCCAGACGCAGTACGAGGTGCGGTTGGTGGCCATCACGCAATACTATCACGACTATCTTGGTATGAAGATAACCAAGGAAGGAGTGAAGGCGTGGCACATTACTTTGGAGAGGGACGAGTACTTGTCGCTAAGTATTAACGATTTTTCATTCCGAAGTTTGTGGTAAATTCCATCGTTTCGTGTTACAGATGCCATTATGCTTCCTATTATGTAGGTGTGTCCAAATTGGTGTTATGGAAAAGACGAGTCCTGGGCGGCATTGGTGGACCTGTGGTGTGGTCAGGATGAAGCCTGTGCAGCTACTAGCAGCAAAAACAAGGCTAACCGCGGGAAGGAGGAGTACATGCTTAGGGAAACCGGAACCACTTTATCCACAAGACAATTCAAGTATGACTAACCTCATTAAACAATCTTCTTCTATTTACTATCACTTTTTTATGTATGAATAACATTTGTTTGTTGCTGCAGGAGGAGAAACTCAAGCGGTCGCTCTCACACATGGAAGCGTGGGAAATCGCCCATACTCGAAGGAATCCCAAGCCTGGGGAAGACAAGTACTACGGCAACACCGCGGAGAAGAAGAAGAACTACTCTACGGCATATCTGAATCTACATCCTGACACACCTGACCCCATCAAGGCGCCTTTGGACGACAGGGCGGTGGTTGGCATGGGACCGAAGGCTCATGGTCAGCAGCCGGTTCTGGATGCTGTGGTCACTCCTTCTATCTCCTACACACAGCTCCGAGCTACCGACCCAAGCACGAGACAACGCACGCCCACGACCACTGCGCAGTCACAGTCCCTCTTAGCCGAGCAGCACTCTGTAAGTATTTTTCCCTCTTATCATCATTGCTCACTTCATTTTCCGCATTGAGATGTTTAATGAGTTCCATCACGTCATATTGTAGACCTACATGGAGTACACACGATAGGAGACCATGGCATGGAGCGCGAGAGTTGCAGCCGTCCAGGACCACATCACTCGCACGATGACGGTTAGTTTAGCCCCTTTCATTTCATTTCCATATTGACACTTTCATTTCTTCTGACATTGGTGTTTGCTTTGTTAATTAACATGCAGCTCGTGTTTGAGAGCACGAGGAACGACACGATTCCTGAAATGGAACCAGCACCACCAACTGTAGGACCACAACTAGTGCTGCTTACCTTTGAGGAATTTCTAGCACAACAACCGGGGACAACGGTAGTTAGTACATCCCCAAACTATTCAACCACCGCTTACTATTTATTCAACACAATATCATTCACTCAACATGTCTTTTCAAACATCCAGGGAACCGATGGATCATCCGTTGGTGCTGGTGTCGTTGTTCACATCAATCCCGAGTCACGGAGCCCGGTCACTCCAATCCACCGAGGCGGTAGCGCTTCCGCTAGCAGTGAAGACCTGGGCTTGGCGGACTTGGCGTTGACGACCTTGGAGGTGAACGTACTAGCGCTCCTTAGATGACTTGTGCTCTTTAGATGACATCCGTCTTTTTACGCTACTTATATTTCTGATATGCTTATGTTGTTGGTTGTGAGGATGTGATCGTGATGGTGTTGGTTCTAAGGATGTGATGGTGGTGTTGGTTGTGAGAACATATATATTTATGATGCTGCTGTGCATTTATATTTCATTGTATATACCCTGCTATTTTGAATTGAAATGAATTTGTATGAAATAGGGAAAAAAACAGCACAAAACTACGCCGACGGCAGCATAGAGGGCGTTCGAGTTACCAGTGACTGCCACGTGTAAGCTATGCCGACGGCTAGGCCGTCGGCGTAGCTTTTTAGCCTATGCCGATGGCCTGAACCGTCGGCATAGGCACACCCTAGGAACTACCAGCGGCCGCCACATGTCAAGGTATGCCGACGGCTATGCCGTCAGCGTAGTTTCGGACCTATGCCGACGGCCCCGACCGTCGGCATAGGTATGCCACCAGGGACCATCGCCGTCCGCCACGTGGCAGTTGATGCCGACGGCCGGGCCGTCGGCATAGTGCGACACGTGACCGTCTCTGCATGCGACGCTCTTGACGGCAGCGCTGCCGGACGCCGTTTGTCATGGAGCTATGCCAACGGCCGGGGCCGTCGGTATCGATGTACGGACACCGTCGACATAGCATCTATGCCGACGGCAACCTAGGGTACGCCGACATATATGGTGCCGACGGCCTGAGCCGTCGGCATAGGACTTTATCATGGTAGTGGGAGTTGGCACAAATTTAACAACAATACAAATTTATTATACAACATTTATATATTGATGGACATAATTCATTGTTCGGCAAAATTTGAATCCTCCTCTCTCGCGCATACATATGCGATGTACAATAATGCGGTCTATCGAACAATCTTCTCAATTATGTATGTAGGGAAGGAAGTACTTCAGAGTCAGGTGGCGTAGTTCTGGACAATCCCGGAGAGGGATGAGTATGTCCCCACGCAGGCGCAGGTAACCCCTACCGCGATGATGAATGAGCACGTCGCAGTCTGTAAAATAGTTTTAATTAGTGTCTGCTAGATAAAATGCCATCATAAATAATTATGTGATTTGCCTACATTTACTTGGCAATGTATCACAATATAACTTGATAACCTTCTCTGTTCTGCTAGCATTGGAAATATTTGCGTACCTGATACCAAGTCGCTTTTGTCTTAAGGATGGCCAGAAAGCAGGCGCAAGGTAGAATGTAGGTCTGAAATCAAAACATATTATAGCCTCTCAGGAATCGCTGAACAAGTACTAGGTATCATCTGATGAAACAATCAGGGAAACTTACCACGAGCATGGCGAATAAAGAGCCAATCAGAGCCATCACAAGTGCTGTCAATTTACATGTAGAATGAACAATGGTCAGTGAATGATTCAATCTACTACTAATGCTGACCAAAGAAAGAAAATTAACTTACCAAAGAAGGGAACTGACAGAGCAATGATGAGGGTTGACACCACCAGAGCTGATCTAAGAATTATTATGTTGGAGTACTTCTGCTGGCTTCGCGGCAGCAACTCTTCCAGACTCATGGCCAGTGGGGTTATCGTCAATGCATATGTGATTCTTTGTTAAGGACATTGTACAATAATAACATACATCAACAAATAAATTCAGAACTTTATTAAGCGTATAATAAAAAGATTGGCCTGTATTCTAGAGAAGCATTGACAAGAAACGGTATTTCTCTATGTTTCAGTTTTGAGATTAAGATTCCCTTTCAAGAGAAATAATTGACAAGCCAAGGATATTTGGTTATTGGATTTGCCACCTGCAACAAAAGTTAATATGATTGAGAATGAAGTAATGTAAAATATTATTAGTACAAAAAGAAAAGGATCTGAAATACTATATAAAACAGCAATTTACCGTAGCCCAGACGGCGATCTTGGAAACCACCAAATTCTCCGGTAAGTTGAGTGTGAATTGAGACTCCGTGGATTCACCAAACATTTTATATCCCATCACAGCGGCGGCAGTGAACAAAATGGTAGAAAACCCAATGCTGAAATTACAGAAGCACAAACCAAATCTTAGTGCTGACGCGTCAAGAAAAGTATGGATGGCAATCCCAAAGTAACTAATTTACCAAGTGAAAAGAATGGAAGGAAACTGGTTGCGATTCTTCAGAGAAGAGTAGATGTTTGGGAACACCCCATGGCCCGAGTAGCAGTAACCGTACAGTCCAATCGCGATAGGAATTCCCGGGAGGTTTAACGCAGTCCCTTTGTTCTCAAAGCCGACTTGGTCGACAACCCCAATCCAGCACAAGCAGATGACCACAAGGATTGATGCAACCACACCTCCAGCTACAAAGCACAAACAGAACAACATCGTGAGGAATGATGTGGCACTGGGTGTAACTGAACTAGATGCAGAGAATATGCACAAGCAGGATGAAAACAAAAGGCAACAAGTGAATAGATAGATACCTGAAATATAGCTCAGACAGGTAAGGTCACGGAGCCAGGTAGTCGGCATGACCACAAGGGTCGTCAGGATTGCGAAGAACACATGAGAGTTTATTGCCAAGCCCCCAATGTTCAGGTGTACATTCGGGAACAACTTCGATAAATTGTCGCTTTCCAGAATCAAATACTCGATGCAGCAGGCCTGCAAGAACAGACCAAGGACCAGTTAATTCGTTTCAGATTCTTTTAGATGTTGTGATGACTCTTCTGAAAGCAAGTAGCAATTCTGGTTGGCAATGATTACTTACATACAGTTCCACATAGAGGATTATCTGTAGATAGTGAAGCCCACACACAAGAAAAAGAAAAAAGTTAGCACAACAACATTCTTTGACTGAAATCTGCCAAAACTGAATAACATGCTAATATGCAATGATGAGATCTTAGTCTTACCGAGATGGCTATGCGACCGGTGGTGCCAAAAGCAGCATGACCGATATCTGGGTATGTCTGAAGGCCCTCCTTGCTGTCTAGGCAACGGCGCAGCAGTACACCGGTGTACCATGCTAGCAGAGCAAATACAACTAGTATCACCAGTCCGAGCCACCCCCCTTGCTTGATGGCATAAGGCGTCGACAGGATTCCGACACCGCATAGAACATTAATTCCTGCATATTAGAAACAAACAGGAGCAATGAACTTTGTAACAGTAGCATTTTGTCATCAAGAGTTGTAAGACTTATCCATGATGAGTAACTGTTCTTCAGGTTCAGTAAAATTATGCAAGGAAAGTTTAGACCTTCAGAATACAGATCCAATTGAAATAGATTACAAACAGCAAAGCTTCATTGTTAACTCAGGTTAACTCCTTGGTTAAATAAAAATAGATCAAAAATACGGCGACCAATTAATGCTTGGCTATACTCATCAACCTGTATAATTCGATAGCAAATGGTTTGTCTTGAAGCAGCCTGCAGATCTCGATGTGACAACATGTCACATGGTTTGGTTGTGCTGACTCATCAACCATGTGATGTCCCTATTAATACGGAGAACAGGAAGAAAAATCGAAACGGTGGACCTGCGATGCGGCGCATCAACAACGCGAATAGACGCATACTCAATCATGCATAATTGACCACTTGCTGTACTTGATGGCTTGATTCTCTTTGCTTAAACTGCCAGCAACTCACTTGGCTAAGTAGATCTGGTCACAACTAACTAATAGTTTCTGTTAACCTTCGGTGCTCTTATTTAACTGTAAAATGGCACATGCGCAGAGCAATTACAACTACCCTGAATCATGGAGGAAATTGAACAGTGAAAATTTGAACAAAAAACAGTGTGATCCTCCAAAATTTGTGCTCTTGGATAGTGTAAATTTGTGTATTAGTCGCTATCAGCACAATGCTACGGTGCGTACGAACGTCTAAGTGGGGCATCGGTACACTGAACTTGGACATCGGTCTGCTAGGAACGTGTCTAGGTTCAACAAGTCTGATGTTCAGCAATGGTACATCACAAGAATATCCTGCAGTGCCAATAATTGAGGGGCCCTATTTATCATATAACCTACCAACAAAACTAGCACGACCGCTCTAGAAACACCGTAGTTCATCTTCGTTGGATCTATCGGTCGATTTAGTCGTATCGATGGGTCAAATCTAGCATTTATGTAGCATTTCATTTCACATTCAGAATGGGAAATTCATAGCCTTGTTGTAGGTGCTTACCGTTCATAGCTCCCTGGGTGTAGGAACACTGCTGGTAGGGAGAAACCTCATGGCCAACCACCAGTGGCTTCTGATCCTCGGGAATCTGCTGCAGCGACGGTTTCCTCGACGGTAGAAGGTACTGCGAACTCTTCCGGATATCTTCATGATGTTGCTGCTGCTGCTGCTGTTGTTGCTCGTCGCTTGTCGTCGGGCGTATAAGCGGCTTCACAAGATTAGAGATGACCTCGGGGGTTTTGCCTCGGAACGAGTTGTTGAGGAAAGAGCTGTTGAGGAAGGAGTTGGACAGCCTGCTCAGCGTCGGGGTCCCCAGAAAACCCAGACTCGGCGACTGCACGCTGCTCAAAATGTCGATCGACTGCCTGTCGAAATACAAGAGAAAGAGAAAGTATTGTTAGTAACATGAGAATAAGCAAAGGGGCAGAAGATTTTTAGATGTATTTATATAATGTGAGGTGGTAGCTGAGCGTCTCTGCTTTTGCACAAGTTCATTTTGAAAGCATCTGCCTTCCCAGGGGTAAAAGATGCAGAGACATTCTAACTTGTTTCAGACTGTTTATAGCCAAAAAAAAACAGTAAGATTAAGGCTCATTTAAGAATATAGCCAAAAAAATGCGCGTTTTGGTTAGAAATGATGACCTGGAACAGGATAAAAAGCGCAAGGCGATGCACAGTTGGAAATGAACTCTTCCAGCAAAACAAGACCGAAAAATGTTGCGAGAAGGAAAAATCCAAAGAAAAGAAACAGCTGAGGAGAAGAAGATGTGACAGCCAGGTGGTGGTCCACAAGCCTGAGCTGTATCACCCCACCACACCATTTGTGACTTGGCTATTTAAAACTGGTGACAGTAATGGAACATCCTTCCAAAATAATATACTGATAATAATACTAATAATACTAATGCTTGCTTGGAAACAGGTGATGGATTAAGATGGGTGGGCAAACACAATTCCAACTTTCCCACTGTGAGGATGTATATTCACCAATTGCCACATCAGCAACCATACATACATGCAGATCCAGAGATGCAGAGGGGGGGAAACAGAATGAACATGCAGGTTGGTCTGTCAGAAACGAAGTGTGTTTTGTGTCTGTTCCTCAAGTGTTCCCAAATCATCAGTAGTATTACTTGTTTGAGTACTTCCTTTACCCGCAAGAGCTGGCGGCATCAACGGGCTACGCGATTCGCACCGATTGTGCTCGAATCGGAGCGAGTGGTTGCTTGACAAAACTTAATATGAGCAGATGCATGGTAGGAATGGAACGAACAACCATGTGCCAGCGGCAGCATGGATCCAAGATTGGAATTTGGGAATTTTGAAAGGGAGATTGGGCATATGCTTGAATTCTGGACAGAGTTTCTTCAGGCAACAGGCGGGGGGAGCAACTTAAAGAACTTTGAACGGATCCAATTGAAAGCAAGCAAGCGACAGATGGGAACGAACCCAAGACTGCCTTTTAATGGATGGAGTACCTGTAACTCTGCGGCCATTGGTTGGTGTAGGAGTTGGGCAGGCTGTCGCCGCCGCCGCCGCCGCGAGGGCTGGCGCAGGACGACGAGTCCGACGAGGAGCCGTCTTCGCCATGGGCCCTGTGGGTGGGATCCTCCTCGTCGTCGTCGTCGCTCTCGATGATGAAGCTGCGCTCCTCCCCCAGCAGGCTCTTCATCCTGCCTGTCGCCACCCGCAGCAGAGCAGAGATGACAGAAGACAGGGATGGGTGGTCTGGTTGATTGCCTTCGCTCTGCTTTGGCTGCTGGGTTTATATATAGCCTACGGTTCAAAATAAAATATTTCACCTATCACTGTAAGGAAACCAGTAAAAAAAATTGACTGTCCACACCCATTGTACTACTATGAAACCCTAAACTCAAAAAATAGAAAGACATTGTAGCTCTGCTTTTTTCTTCTGTCTTGTAAAAGGAAAAACGTTGTGCCCGGCTGGATGGCGAGTTGTCGACATGTAAAAACATAATTTATTTATTTTTGCAATTTTAAGGAGATAGTAAAAGGTGATGGCATTGTTATTTGTTACGGAAAATATCGGTGGCAGTGGTTTAGGTTGCTACTTTCCTTTTTCATAAACGCCTATCTTTTGGTATAAAATTTGGCCAACCGCTCGGCTCCCTCCCCCTCTTTTGTACCGTGTCGTTCCGTGTTCCGTCTCCCCTTGCGACCCCTTGCGAGCATTGTGAATCTCTGTTATCCCCCTTTTCCTGCCATTGGTGGACGGTAGCACGGTATGCTGCTACTTGGTCCACGACACACCTACCGTCCCGGATCTGTCGTACTCCACCTCATGATGAAAGGAGAAGTGTCGAATAAATATAAGGCACGAGTGATACCGGAAAAGGAAGAAGAAATGTTGTGTTCCACCATCGTTTCCATGTCGTATGGGGCTGTCGACACACTTCTGTCGGAAGCCACCCTGCAAAACAAGGAGGCGAGTCTGCCACAGCTATACGTTGGGTAAGCTTTGCTCGTCAGCCTCCTCCGACAGCGATACAGACTCCAGGAATGGGAGAAGTCAGGGGAGGCGGTAGCTTGGGTTTGCATGAGCCCCCGGATGGCGGTTGGACGTTATACGCAAAGGAAAAGGATCAAAAGGGGTACAAGAGTACATTTTACACCAGGACCCTTGAAGAATGCAAAATTATAGACCACTACGAGTACGGACATTAAAAAAATAGCCGAGATCATGAAGCAATATTATAATTCTATCCTTTTAAGAGTCTACAACACCAACTCGAAACCATCATCGACGGGGATGAAAACACTTGGTACGATAGGTTGACTACCACTCCAACACATGTGGCTAATTGGATGTCAGAGAAGTAGGTGGCAAGTTGCACGCAAACGGCCTCCCCTATGGCACGACGACGAGAGGAATGAAACGGAGGTGGCTTTAGGGAACGCCAACGCTTCAATCGGTCGTCATTCTACCAAAGGATACAACTGTGGGTCATTAGAGACCGGATGTTAGCCATAAGAGCAAGATTCTCCTTCAAAGGGAAGGGTGATCCTGTTGGCGTCAGATCCTGGTAACTTGTGACCTTTTGACAACACTGCCACTAGGACCACACCCTGCCCCGCGCGCAAACGCCCGACCTAAGCTCCAACATGGCACTATGCTTGTCGCCTCAAAGGCAAAACACATCCTACTCCTACTATATATACATGACAGCCTTGCACACCTCTGCTTCCTTTACTCCGATGAACGACCGGCATCAGTGGTGAAGAAAGGAGATCGGACCAGATGGATCTTAAGGGAGGGGGGGGGGAGGTTCACTCTCAAGTGGCCTAGCGCGGTGGGAGAGAGAAAGAGAATTGAAAACAGAACCGCCGATTCGGCCTAGCACCGTTCGCTACTCCCTCCGTCCGTAAACAAATACGATACGTTTTTTGGAGGTCACAAAAATAGCGATCTGAACGTCTCATAAAAGTTTACAGTGGAGTGAGTGATTTATATATCAGTGTGTTTCTTTAATCCTTTTTATTAGCCATCCTCGTTTTTTGAAGAAAAAAAATTCCTCAAACTTTACAAAGAAAAAAGGTTGGAAAGAAAAGGGCTCCAGGGTGCTCGGAAGTGCCAAAAAACGGCCACTCAACAACAACTAAGGCAGTAGATGAAACGGGAGGCGGTAGACATGTCTTGTGGGGGCCAATGAAGCGTCCACTTGCTTGGGATGCGTACAAACAAGATGGCGCCTTCAAGGAGTTGTGGCATCTTGCAGGGGAGGCTGGATGGGTTATTAGCAGCAAAGCAGGGAAACATTATGATTATTATTAGTGGTATACGTACGTACGTATTACCCCACTACACAACAGCACTAGCTAGCTAGCTAGGATGTTTGATCATCATCATCATCTTTATTGATTGATGTCGTTGTTGCTGTCTTATTATATATATATATACTGATGATGATTGTAACATGGCATGTGCATGGAGACAATTACAGTAAGTAATGCTGGTGGGGGGCAATTCGTTTCTGGCCGCAGATCAGACGACAGCACTAAGAAAGAAAGAAAGAGCAGCTGATGCCATCCATGCCATGGTGTCACTGACATTTAGTTTTGTTGGCCTGATGGAACGATCGGATCTGAGTATCTGCTGGCAGAACCAAACTCTGACGGACGGACCAGCTGGGCTACCAACGATTATACTACATAATAAGTGTGTGCCTGATTGACTGATTGCCCACCGTTGAAATTTCGTTTACATATAATCGGATCCCTCCCATGGCATGCATGGTTTCTTTATTCCTTCGCTCGCTAGCAGATAAGCTAAACTCAACTCCGGTACATGCATTCCCATCTCATCTCAACTAGGACCATCCATACATGTCAAGCCTTCTTCAACCTTTTGGAAGGCCCTACAGATTTATACTGACGAAAGCCCATTTCAACCTTTTGAAACAGAGGAATAACCAAAAGTGTGGGACAATCTACATGAGCAAAGGCGGGGAAACACTTGACACTTCTATGAGAAAATTCAGGGCAAAAAACTGCAAAATCTAAGAATTCATGTGCCATTTTTCTCATAGAACGTTTTGCAACGTTAATGAACGACGAGTACAAAAGGCTTGGTATTGTAATTTTCTAGATTTATTATTTGGTAGAAAAAAATTCAACATTCTCTTATTCAGCAAAAGATAATTTTTAAAAGAGCCCCTTATTTTTGGGTTATAGTATCTAATTTCCTGCTGTTTCATGAAGTTGGATTTTTCTTCAAAGGTTTAAGTTTTTTTATATTTAAACATGCCCTTATTAAGATTTTTCCAATTATTTGGGATGACGCTATCTCATCAATTCCAAACCACATGGCGAGAAGAGAAAACTTCCATTTAGGACAAATGACTAAAGTTTATGTCTTAAAGTTCTCAGTGTTTATAGTACCGAACACTAGGCTTGTTGGTTCGAATGAATTTCATAAACAATCCAAAGGTTTTTTTTCTTGTGATCTTTTGTCCTTTGGGCTCATAAGATTAGAAAACCAAATATATGACTCTTGTGGTCAACTAAACTTTGTACACAAAATCCAAATGGGGTTATAATTAATTCAAACTCCTAAAATGTAAGAGAAATCAGGGGTTGACAAATTTCATGAAAACTATGGTGAGAGTCGATACGGTTCTTGGCAGAACCAAACAGTTTCTATTATGCATATATTCTTGAGTTTTAGTTTCACAATTTAAAACTCGATATAAACTTGATATATTTCTCTACATGTTTGATTAATTTTAAAATGTTTCACTTTTGAAAAAAAAATACATCTTATATTTTGAAACAAAATGATTTTTTTTCAGGCGCAGCAAAACAGGCCCGACCCTTCTAGTACCTTGCCATTTCAGCTCTATATATTTTTTCAAATGAAAGTGTCATACGTGCGGCACAAAGTAACACTGCCCTGACTTTTTTTTAACTAAAGTTGCCATCTGGCCATGAGTGAAATGGGCTTCACCAATGGGCCTAGATTAGCTTATGTGCGCCACACTCCTGGGCTGCTGATCCGGCGGCCCTTGGCGTGGAGGTTTCTTGGCCGACTCCCCTCCCCTTCCTCGACGAGCTCCGCCGCCGCCGCCGCCGCCGTCCCCATCTATGGCTCTCCGCCGCGCCATCGGATCCCTCGCCGTCCGCTCCCAGGCATCATACTGCCTCCGCCGCGCCACCCCTGCGCATCCCACCCTCACGCCTCCTCCGCCCCCGCCTCCCTCCTTCCGCCGCCCGGTCACCGTCCCCCGCCGCTCCTTCGCCGCCCCGCCCCAGCACGTACGTCTCCTCCCTCCCTCCTTCGCTATGTCAGATCTCCTTCCTCTCATGAGCTCTCTCTTGTGCTCGGAAGGCCAAGAAGGTCTTCAAGGATGACGACCACGACGCCGGCCCCCGGCTCAACAACGACATCACCGGCCCCTTCCTCCGGATCGTCACCGACGAAGGTGACGACGACGCGCCCCCCCTCCCCCCTCTCCCACCATTCGCCATTCCGATGCTCAAGATACGATTTTTGTTCCATTTCCGCAGGGCATGATGTTATCCCCAGGCATGAGGCGCTTCAGAGGGCTGGCAGGATGGGCCTCGACCTGGTTGAGGTAGCGTCTTCTTCAGCTGTTGTTTGTGCCAGGTGTTGGCAATTTTCACTTCTCATGGTCATCGTCTCCCCGCCGCCGACACAGGTCGACCGGAAAGCGGACCCTCCGGTGTGCAAGATCATGGACTTCCACAAGGAGAAGTACATCAAGGATGCCAAGGATAAAGAGCGCCAAAAAGCCAAGGTATGTGTGTGATGAATTTGCCGTCTCTTCGCTTAGAACAGAGCGATGCTCGTAATCATGCCAGATCTTAGGATTGTGAACTAACATTTCGTTGCTCGAGTCTTTAGTTTCTGCTTTCTATACTACAAAACAATGGCATACGGTTATGGCGAGAGCTATAGACATATAATGTTCTCATGTCAGTAGGGTAGACGCAAGACGTTGAAAATGGCCAGAGTCTTCTCACTTTCTGCCATACTAGGGCACTTGGCAGTGTGACCAGAACCCGTTTGTGGTTGCCGTGCTGTGTACTGGAGTCTAATTAGTTAAGGGGACCATTTACTGAGTCCAGTAGGATCTTACTGCCGTATGTCATAAAAGAAGATGATTTCGAGTTTTCGACTTGCCATTGGATCCTGATTAGAAATATATATGTGCTCTTAAAAAAGCAAGGCAATGCTGAATGTAGCCTTAAAAACTGAGCAAGTGAAAGCAGTGTTAAGCATGTATCTCCTTCCATGCTTGTAAAATGTAATTGTGTCAGACCATCGTATTCTGAACTAAACTATCGTTCGCTCTAGTAGTCTAGTTATAGTTTCTTTTAGAAGACACAGATAAGGATTTGGTTTCTACGAGAACAATGACATCTGGTTATGGTCAGAGCTGGCCTAGATTGCACCGATACAGATGCAAGTATCAGTATCGGGGCGATACAGATACGTAAATACGCCATTCCTGAAAAGGACCAATACGGTGATACGTTTTACTATTTTTAATATAATATAAAAAATATGTTATTAATTAAGCATCAAGCCATTTAACACACATTTTGTCAGTGCAGTCCATTATCTTATACATCTTCTTATCCATGATTCCAATAAAAATAAGATACTGATTCCAGGAACATTTGGTTGCCGTGTTTGTGTGTTGGAGTATAATTAGATAGGAGATTATTTACTTATTCCAGGAACATTTAACTATTGTGTCTTAAAGAAGATGATTTCAAGTAACTGTTGCGTCTACAGTAGAAATATAGCCTTATAAACCGAGCAAGGGAAAAACCGTGTTAACCATTATATCTCCTTCCGTGTTTATACTACTTCTGCATAAGTCATGATAATGTGCACCTTCAATGGGCTTTGGTCTCACATCGCTTTGATCTGACATCTTAATGAAAAAAGCAAATCTCCGTCCTTATTTTGCATCTGATTTTCTGCAGTCTGCTATTACTTTGCGTTGTGGAGATATCAAAGAAGTGCGGTTTAAGGCGAAAACTGTAAGTTTTCTTCTTGTTTTAACTTTTGTTAATTGCAGATTATCATCTTTCATGATTCTTTATTCTTTTATGGAATGCATGCTTGAATACTACTCCCTCTGTCTCAAAATATAAGAAGTTTTTGTGACACTGATTAGTAGTTGCTTTCTGGCAGTAATAATGAATGTTCTGTTGTTGTACTTAACGTTTTTTGTTCAGATGCGCAATGCATGATTGATTGCCACCTTTGCTGTTGTAAGAGCTTGATTGGACTGCTACATCCGTTTTTCCTGTTTGTTTGGACCTATACCTAGTTGAGCTCTTTCATGTCCAAAGTCATAGATATATTGTGTTCAATATGGAGGCCTTGTGTCATGTGTTGTTGTTGAGGAACATAAATTATTGTTTGCAGGAAATTAAAGACATGAAGGTGAAAGCAGATGCAATTACCAGGCTGATGGAGCGTGGTTACAGGGTGAAGGTAAGAGAGCTCACATACTATTTAGTTTCATTCTATTGTATGGTGCTGCAAATCTTTGGTGACAACCCAAGGGACTGTAACACAAATTTTAATAGATCTTATCTGTGGATTTTACCTTTTAACTTCTTTTTATACTAATGTTTACTGGGCAATCCCCAAGGAAACCTTATATTATATGAAAAAAGTCCATTTTACTACCCTGAATAAAGTGGGTGGTTCACTATATCTGGACAAGGGAAACCAACAGTGTGCAATTATTATGGGGCTTTTGTCGCTCCCAAAGCCATAGATATATACGAACCAATGATTATGATCGGGAACCAATCATCGGTCCCAATTCAGTTATGTATGTAGCTGAAGCGTAGTAAACTCATAATTGCATGGCTCTCCATGTCTCTTTTTTGCCTATATAATGGTAAGAGGGATGGAGTAGTTTATTATCCAGGAGGAACTTTCTGGGAATAAACCTTTCTGTCTCATATCTTTTTTGAGCAATAATTTTCCTGTTTGATCTAGACTGTTCGTGGAGAAATCACAGTAACATGTTGTCCCTTTCCCGTCACCTGAAACAATAATTACCTGAAGGACTTTGTCTTCATTCCTACCTAAGATGATAGTATTTGGCACAATCTTTTCAACTGCTAACTAACATGAATATATTGAATACGAACTTGAACTGGATTTTTGTTTACAGACTATTAAACCTTCATAGCTATATGTTAGATCTGTTGATGTTCATATGCTTATATTTAGCTTATATTCTTGGATACAAGCTCTGAAGAACTGAATGATGCTTCTGTTTGGCAGTGCATGGCGATGCCTGCAGGTAACGAAGCAGAAGATTTAGGCGGACCGCTATCTCGGTTATTAGGACTGGTGAGTACTCCGTTCTGTATTGTTCCCCCTTTATCCCTGTCTAAAAAATTGACACTAAGAATTGCTGCCTATGATAGTTTATCTCTTCCTACAATTTCGCCGATTGAACAGATACAAGATGTCTGCACTGTGGAAAGCGGGCCACATTTGGACTCCAAGCATGCATATGTTATTGTCAGGCACGTGAAATTTGCAACCAGGAAAGGTGGAAAGAAAGCAAGCCAGGCCATAGAAGACGCAAGCAAAGGCACCCCCAGCGCCGCTACCTCTGAATCACCAGCCACTAGCGCTGATAGCGGGGACGAGACAAACGAACATGGTCTGGAAGCTGAGGATCCCCGTGAATCTTCAGCGCAAAAGGAAGGGCACGATAGAGGGTTTAGAGGCAACAAACGCGGTAACTTGGACAATAGCAAGGGTGCTGGAGGAAACAGGATTAACCCTGGTCAGGGGGGACCACAACCATCGCAATATGGACTTGGTTCCAGGAATGGAAGTCCTGAAATGGAAAAGCTAAAGCAGGCCAAGGCAAATGAAGGAATGACACCTGAGCAGACCAACAGGTATGCCAGCCGTAGGCAGCCGACCGGAGGCGACAGCCAAGGTAGACCATCACAGCAGGAACCTAGAAGAGGTGAACATGAAGGCCGCTATCCAAGGCCTCCTTTGGAACAGCCTGGCCCGCCACCGCCAAGGTTCAACCAAGGAAGATCCCCACAGCAAGACCTGAGAAGGAACGAGAACGAAGACCTGTATTGGTCCAAGGACAACCAAAGGCCACCTCTGCAACAGCCTGGCCCGCCGCCCCCAAGGTTCAGCCAAGGCAGCAGACCCCCACCGCCGCAGGACCCGAGGGGAAACGAGAGAGGAAGCCGTGTCCTGCCGTATAACAGCCAGCGGCCACAGTTCCAGCAATCGAATCCGAACGCCGAGCCATCAGCAGGGAACCCTGCCTCGACAGCAGCCAGGAGTGTGGGCGTATTCAGCAGCCGAAAGCCAGCCACGGCATCCGAGTCGAAGAAGACGGTGGACGGCGCGCCGCCTGGTGGTGCCGGTAAGCCCGCCGATACCACCGGACCGGCGAAAAGCTTTGGGATATTCAGTAAGCCTAAAAAGGGGTGATGAAAAGCTCGTGTGAGAAAGAATGAGGCGGGCGGCGATGCCGGCGGAGAAGGATACTAGGTCAGGAGTAGTGATCTGCTGCTTGTCTATCACCAAGTAGTAGCACTGTACCACCATTTTGTTGTTATTATTTATTTGGTCTAACGAAATAATCAATGAACCTCATTGTTGGTTGATCCTTGTATGAAGACAATATGAACCCATGCGGTGGCTGTGGTGTGGCACAGCTATTTTTGATCGATCCTTGTAAGGGCAGCAGCAAGCAATATTTGTTGAATCTGTCTGTGTTTGTGTCATGTATTAACTGGTGAATTATTTGGCCAATGTTTTTGCGTGCTCCCTCTTTTCTCCTCTAGCTGCAAATCAGTAAATCAACAAGTGAATCTCAAGTCTGTTGCTGCAAATTCATGGGGGTTGGAGATTATTTTTTTGCCAAGTTGCAAGCCTCAAGCCGGGGTTATCACTGTTTCTTCTCAGTTGTTTTCCACTTTTGTTTCTCCGTTTTCTCTCTCTTTTCTTGGTTTATTCTTTTATTTATTTTTTCGTTGTTTATCTTTCCTTTTCTTTTTTCATTCTTTTTTGCATTTGTTTCTTTGTTTTTTATTATCTTTTTTCTATGGTTTAGTTTTTTTTCTGTTTGTTCTATTTTTTATGTTCTTTGTTTCTTTTGGTTTCATTCTACATTTTCATATATGTCAACACGATTTTTCTAATAAATGTTTAAGTTTCTTACAATACGAAATTAACACTTTTCAATACATGGTCATTTTTTTGTAGGATTATTATAATAAACGTTTAACATTCTTCTCGCTTTCTTTCCACTTTTTTATTTTTTCTCCGTTTCCCCCCCTCTTTTCATTGATTTTTCTTTCTTTTTTCGTTGTTTTTCATTTGTTTTTCCTTTGCTTTTTTTTCATTTGTTTCTTTTTTTTTATGTTTGAGTTCTGTTTTTCCTGTTCTTTGTTTCTTTCTGTTTCATTCTACATTTTTCATATATGTCAACAACAATTTTAAATACACGTTTAACATTCTAATATTAGAAATATAATATTATTTAGTACATGGTAAACATTTTCCATCCATATTTATCATTTTCCAATTACTTAATTGAACTTTTGTAATATTTTTTCAACATTTTTCAAATGCTTCATGAACATTTTTGCATCCATGAAAGAAATCATCATTTTTAAATACATAGTCAACATTTTTTCTATACCATTTTTAAATGGTTGATAATTTTTTACAAATAATTGTTCAATATTTAATTCAAATTATCCATTAACATTTTCATGTAAATGTTCAATATAATTCATAATTTATTTAATACATGGACAACATTTTTTTGAATTCGTAATTAAAATTTTAAAATACCAATTAAACAGTTTTTTAAATGGTTGATTAACATTTTTATATACATGATCAATTATTTTTCATTTTTTAGTACTTAGTAAACATTGTTTCTATAAACATTTAGAAAAATCCTTGTTTAATATTTTACAAATAATTGTTCAACATTTTTTCAAATACTTGAATAACATTGTTTGTATAGATGTCATTTTGTTATACATTTTTTTGTACACATGATGAATATGCCGTTATACACATTTAAATTTTTCAAATGCTTGGTCAATATTTTTTTAATATTTTTTATAGTGATTTTTAATATATGTATTTAGAATATTTTAAAGTATAAAACAGTAAACAAAGAAAGGAAAACAAAAACCGGAAAAGGGAGGCCCGTGCTTCCCGCGCCGCTGGGCCAGCCCATGTGGAGTTCCATGATGCGAGGCTAACCTCTGTCTCGCCTGCAACGAGACATTGGGGCGCCCGGGGAAAGTATCCAGTGCTCCCAGGCTTGTGCTACTCCCGATGCTCTAATGTAAAAAAATATTTTTAAATGTTTCAAAATAATTTGGAAAAAAATGTGAAGGCTCACAAGGAATGTCACTACATCTCCTAAAAATTTCAGGTCCAAAATCGAAATGTACGTTAAGAAACACATCAAATTTTGTTCAAACACGCCAAGTTCGGCCATAGTTCACATTCACGCAAGTTCGGCCAAAGTTTGTACAAAAACATGATAAAAACTGAACTAAAACTAAAAAAAAAGAACTATGCCGCCCGCCGATGCCCCCGCTGCGCCGCCGTCTTCTACATGCCGAGCATCCTGTAGAACGTCGGGTAGTCGCCGCCGTCGTCGTCCCCGTTGTCGTCCTCGTCCCGCGTGACGCCACTGCCGTCCCTGCTGCACCCCTATCCTAGGTCGCCGGGACGGTGCAGCTCGAGATTCGACGACCCGGGCGCCTCCTCCTCCTCGTCGTCGAGGATGACGACGCCGCCCTCCTCGCGACCGTGATGACGGGCAGCAATCTCCTCGAAGGCGCGCCGCTGACGCGCCATCTCCTCACGGACGTAGTCCTCGCGCGCCCACTTGAGAGCCATCTTGTCGTCGGCGGCCATGGCAAGGTTCTCCTGTTTTATGGCGACATGAGTCGTTGTCGCCGCCGCGTCCGGCTCTGTCTTCAGCCTGACAAGGCGGAGGTGGCCGCGGGAAGGAGGGGAAGGCTGGCGGCGGCGACCCTCGTTGATGGTGATGTCGCTGACGCCGCTGCGCCCGCTGCAACGGAGCGGCGTCTCGCTGGGCTCGGGCTTCACTGGGAGTGCGTGCGTTGGAGGAGTGGGAGCCGGACGACGAGGATGACGGTGTGACCATCCGCCTCGGCTACCACGAGGAGCCCCTCTGGCACGAGAGGGAGGCCGGCTCGGGCTACTCGAGCCGCGGCGATTCGTCGCCCTCGATGTGCTCGAGGACCGCGTCGAGCATGCGCCCGGGCGCACCCTACCAAAGACGACGACCCTGGGAGTTTGCCTCCCGCGAGTTGGGCCGCCGTTGGTGGAGGCGACCTGCTCCTCGCGGCGGCGCTCTAAGTACACCGTCCACAGCTTGCTGTCGGTGGGGTGCTGCCGCACCGTCTCGTACAACGGGGGCAACATGGTGAGGTGCGGTGGCTCAGGGGTGAGACAATTTTTTGCTGGAACCAGTGATTATTTTTGCTACAAAATGTCATTTTTTTGCTACTACCGGGGACCAATTTTTTTTGCATTGGTAATGGCGGACTACAAGGCAGCCTGCATGGCGTGCTGCAACCAATCAAGGGGAGCTGCAACAACGGGCACAAAAGCTGGAACCATGGTCCAACGGACCTGCAACGGTGATCCGGTGGAGCTGCAAGGTGCCCCCCTGCGGCTGGGATGTTGCAACCGTTTGTCCGGCAAGCTAGAACCACGATGCGGTGGAGCTGCAAGGGCCGACCATGGAAGAAGCAACCGCTCGACGGCGACAGGAGAGGCACGACACGGGCGGCCGACAAGGACGAGCACAGCAGCGTGGGCGGCCCGAGGGAAAGCATAGAGTCTAGCTGGTCGGCGACCGCGGGGGAGGGGGGAGACAGGAGGGCTGGAGGAAACTATAAAGAAGACGCACGTGTGGAGGCGAGAGGTGGAATTGTGCGGTGTGGACGGGCACATCGTGCGGCTGGGGCCAACCGGCCAAAAATTTCGGCCGGTGCGCCGGCGTAGAGTACGGCCCTAAACTTTTATGTAAACTTGATCAAAGTTTTAAAAGTTTGACTCCAGATAAAGCTAATACATGAAGTAAATAAAAATGGAAGGAGTATTTGTTTGGTCTAAATAAGAAAAAAACCCTCATTATAATGGAAGGAGTATTTGTTTGGTCTAAATAAGAAAAAACCCCTCATTATAGGTACTTATATAAAACACCTACTGTCACGTCCAAGATGCGATCATATTCTTATTTTGGCACGAGGGCCTCGATAGGGATATAAGCACATCTCGTCGTGTTGCAAGAATGAATATCATTACAAGTACATTTACAGAAGAGATGAGTATATGGAATTAGCTTACACTCGCCACAAGCTACATCAGTATCACATCAATACAACAACATATTCAAACATCATACAGAAGAGCAGGGTCCGACTACGGACGAAAACAAACGACAAAATGAAATCCATCATTGCTATCCCAGGTTGTTGCCTGGAACCCATCCTAGATCGATGATGATGAAGAAGAAGAACTCCAAATCAAATAACCATCGCTCTCACGTCAATTCATCGCATTATCTGTACCTGCAACTGTTGTTGTAGTAATCTGTGAGCCATGGGGACTCCGCAATCTCATTTCCAAGGGTATCAAAACTATTAAAACTTAATAGGTGAGGTATGGTTAAGTGATGAGGCTGCAGCAAGCGAGTAAGCATTTATTTGAGTGGCTAACTTACGAATACAAAAGGTAAAGTAGGTGGTCTACGCATAACAGACGTAAACTAGTAATGATCACTAACTGATCCTAAACACCTACTTACGTCAAACATAACCGCACCGTGTTCTCTCTCGGATAAATGACTCACAAGAAGAGATAGTCATGGTTACGCACACAGTTGGTGTATTTATTAGAGTTTACTTCAAGTTTGCTATGATTGGGTGTTAAAAAAAGTTTCTAAGTTTTTACAACAACCCCCATAACAACCCCGAGCATGTTAGGAGCGCTCAATATGGAACATAACACCGGTTCACAAGTAACTAGAGGCGGCAAGAGTAGAACAAAACATCGAGCAAAAGCCCAAGCCTTCCACCCTTTACCAAGTGTATATGTGCGTTAAATTAAATAGCAATAATATTATGATATCAAAATAATGTCCTTGTTGACACATGGAAGCAATTGCACCTGCAGCTAGAAACACTATAAGACGGGCTGAGCAAGCGGTAACATAGCCAAACAAAGGTTTTGTTGGGATGTGGAGGGGTTAGAGGCTTTCATGGCAATGTTGGGAGGCTTGTCAAACAAGTGGTAGGTAGCATGACATAGCGATAGAAAGCGAGACATCTAGCATGGCAATGATAGTAGTGGTATCCTGGAAAATGTGTCATCTTGCATGAGATCCCGTTTGGAAAAAGAACGAGTCCATGAAGATGACGAACCAACGTAGTCGAACGAATCCTCACACTCCGAACACTTTCGAAACTCTACCGAGAAGGAACAATCCGAAAACAACAATCAACACATGGTATACCACAACATATGCATGACATGATGCACAAACAAACATGATGCATGTCCGGTTTACTTACGCAAGGCATGTCATGGCAAGAACAACAAACAACTACTACACATTAAGTGAAGTTCAATATGCAACGATTTGCATATTGATGAAACTCCACGTTCGATTATTTAGTTCACTCTCGTTTAGGTACTCATCATTATTAGATGTTGTTTAACATGACAAACCGTGAAGCATACATAACTATATCATCTATGCATTTGAAACGAGGCCGAAAGCAACATATAGCATTTCCGAATTAACCCCACATGCATATTATAAATTTGGTCCAGATCTGTCCTAACACAATTTTATATTTATTAAACATCTAAATAAAGTGTGGCATGAGATTTTACACATTTTTCTAGTCAAGTTACATATATAAAACATTTGCATCGGAGCTACGGTTTAAAAGTTATTAAACAATTCATTTTACATGGCATTTACGCAAATTGCATGAAAACATCAAGTTAATCATTTAAACATATGTGAGAGTTGGATACTGTGAATCTACACGAAATGCTAGTCATCTTTCATATATATTTTATTCTCATCCGATGCACGGTTGAAAAGTTCTTAATGCAAGAAGTTAGGTTTTTTTTTCCTGCAAAAACAGTAATTCTCCGATAATTGGATAAATTCGCATAACTAAAAAAACCCTAAACGGGCCGAATCTGGCAAACCTAACAGGGACAATGGACGCAGGATAACTAAACATCTCATAGGGTGAGGCTTAGCAAGGAGGTGAGGGAGCTCACCCATGGGCCCTGGCTCGGTCGGTGGAGCAGTGCAGGAGCGGGCAGCTGGGCCTTCGCCGCCGCTGGGCCGCGGGCGAGGCCGATGCGGGTGGGCCAAGGCGGCGCTTGTTGGGCCCACCCGAGCAAGCGAGCGGGGCTGGCGGTCGGGCGTTGTCCTCCCGCGTGCGAGCGTTCCCGGCCGTCCGTGGCAGAAGGTAACCGGCAGGGCACGATGCGTAGGGGCGTAGGTGCGGCGCGATCCGACGGGGCGAGGGCGGATTTGGCCCGGCGGGGAGCGTCCAGATCAAGGCCGGGGAGCTCCATCTCGGCCAGATCTGGGGCGAGGCAGGGCCATCACCGGGCGGGGGCTGCCATGGCGGCTTGGAGCGCGGGCTCGCGGTGGCGGTTGTTGGGCATGGTGCTGCGGCGGTGGGGTGGCGGCTTGCTGGTGGCGAAGCTCCGGGCCAGCGTCGCGGCACGACCTCCAACGAGGAGCTTCGAGCGGGAGCCATGGGATGCGGGGCTGCTCTATGGTCGCCTGACATTGTCCGGGTTGGCCGCGGACATGTCCGGTAGGTGGGATTTTTGGACGATTTTCAGCCCTTAGATTAAAATCCGAGGGTCCAGATCTGAGGGGTGTCTAGGACTGCGCGATTTGGAGGAGGATCTATAAGTTGGGGGTTTTGAGGGAGGTGGCTGCAATTTAACATGGGGGAAACCCTAGAGATTGAGGGGGCTCTTTTCATGGGGTGGTTATATATAGGGGAGGCACTAGGGGTTGGTTGGACCACATCCGTCTGATCGTGATCCGATGGCCCTGAGCGGAGGGAGGGGCTAGGTTGGGCTAGTGGGCTGTGCAGTTGGGATAGGTGGGGAGAGAGGGAAGTTGCGGCCCGTGACACGAGTTTTAGAAACCGAAATGCATGACGAATAACCATTGACCGCACCGCTACGGTTGACCGTTGGGGTATCAAACGAATTCGGAATGCGACGAAATTCGGCAGGCGGTCTACCTACAATATAACAAGAACGCACGCCAAGTTTCGACCCAATCCAAGAATATTTTTCACGCGCTTTGAAAACGGGTTTTTTAAACGATGCTGCGGGCGCGTGCGTGTGTGGTTGGTCTCGAAACGGGCAACGGCAAGAACGGAGAGAACCGGCAACTATGAACGGATGCATGTTTTTGAAAATGAGTGACGATGCTATGCAGATGATGCGAATGATGCAATGATGAATGGACAACCAAACGAAACACAGACGAGAATGAAAACAAAAGGGGAATCTTCTGGAGCGTCGGTCCCCGGCTGTTACAACTCTCCTCCACTACATGAGGATCTCGTCCCGAGATCTAAGAATGAGAAGGGGAAGAGAAAGAGCAAGAGGTAAACTTAGTTGCTTCTTTGACCAACGAGTGAAACCAATGATGATTGAAGGTTTCAACGAGACGAAAGATGACACAAGGAACAAGGAAGAATTCACAAGAATTTTCGGCAGCACTTCGGTAGGATAGAGAGGCAAAATTGAGAAGATGGAAGAACCTGAACATAGAACACAACACTCCGGTAAAAAGAATAAGCAAAGAAAGAACATGATCTTGATACAACAAGGTGATGGTTGAAAGAGAGCGACATGACAACGCCTCCGGAAGAAAAGAATAGAAACTAGATCATTGGAAGGAAAAGAACGGAGAAGAAAATGACAACTTCTACCACCATTGAATTTGAGAAGCATAGGGTGAACGGAGTTGATGGAGAATCAACAACGAAAATAATATCTTGTTATGGGCTTGTGGAAAACATCTCAAAATTATGAGGTGACAACCTACCACAATAGAAACAATTGATTGCTTGAGAGCAACAAGATATGCAAAACTTCTTTCACCAAGAGGAGGAGGATAAAACTTGAATCATTCATGACACCATGATAGCAACAATCCTTAGGAAATGCGTTAGGTGAAATCCAACCCAAGATAACTCCAAGAAGACAAGATGGGTTTACTTATCTCATTCCTGACAACCATCCTTCAAGACTCCTCATAATCAATAATTTAATAAAACCATCTCAAAAGACAATGGAGAAGGAATTGAACTAAGAAATCCGAGATAAAGAACACTTGAGCACCTCCAACAAGAATCTTGAAGAACACTTCGAGAAGAATTACATCCTTAACAACCCACCATGAAGAAGCATCTTGAAGAACTCCGGAAACAAATGATGATCAAAGAATGAAGGTTGGGAAGAATAATATGGAAGCCTTGCCATGATTTAGAAGAAGCTATGCGAAGAGATACTTGAGAAAACTTGAAACTCCGGAAAAGAAAAGCTGAACAACTTAGAATTGAGAATTTGATGCCATGAACACTCTAGAAGAAGGATTGAAATCACCTTGACAAAACTAGAATAATAATTATGTTATGCTTATCCTTCATAAAGTTAAATTGATGACATGCAACAGATATTTCACACCACTTATTCTTCTAGCAAAGAATTGAAGAGAGAGAGAGAGATCACAAACTTGAAGAAGTCTTGAACGAGAACACTAGTAAGAATTGAAATGAATGAGCATACTACGAATGAATGGAATCACATGAGAACGAAGAGATCACGATTCGCCTAATGGAAAACTTGAACGAAGCACCGGAATAATTGAGATACGAACGAAGGAACAAAACTTGAGAAGAATTTGAGAATGAAAGCTGAATGCTGAGAACGAGGAATCTTCTGAAATGATGGCCTTCGGAGGATCGAGAAATGAATACCACTATGAAATACTTCGGATAGATATGGAAAAAATTACTCATGATTGAGAAGAATTTGAGAGGATAGCAACAAGCTGAAACCATGACTCTTGAAAAGAACGGACAAAGATTTAAGAGAAACACTTCTTTGGTCTTGAACGCTGAGAATTATGGCGAGAAACAACACCATGAATTATTGAGATACTCTGGAATAATGAATAAAGAAAGTTGAGCCAACAATGAAAATGATTTGGAAGCGATCTTGGAGAAGGCATATGACTGATGAAATTCATTCTTACATCATATTGGAAAGAACTTGAGGACATCTCCGAAACGAATAGAAGAACAAAGTAAGATCCTCGGGAAAAACCTGTGGGTTATGGGCCCACTCAAAAGAAACAACCGTTGAGACAATTGCTTATAAAGAGATATCGCACCAGAAAAATTAAGAACTTGGTGAGGTGAGAACCTCAAAATAATTTAAGAGGATATGAATGGAAATGAAAGTCTTTTGAGATATCTTCAGCACTCCGGATAGAATAGATAGAGCGGATATAATATGGAAGAAATGACAGCGAAGCATCAATGAAGAGAAAGGCACTTGGATGAGATTTAATCAGTGAAGAAAAAGGGCGGGAGGGTGGGGAAAACAAAGACAACTTAGGACGGATGAAAAGAACTCCGGAAAGAAACATGAGGATTGATCTTGCAAATAATGGAGATGATTGAATATCTTGAAGAGGAGCGCACCGGTTGAAAAGAATTTCAAGACAAATCCATGTGAACAAAAGGATTAGCATTCCCGTAAAATATGAGAACACTACTTAGAAAAGATATGAACTCACCACTTGACACCGAAGCAACTCGAATTACTATATTCGAAAAGAAACAAAGGATGAGGCTTATGAAACAAGCCGGAAATAAATGCATAACCGAGATTTCGCTCGATATTTTCGTGGTAAGGTTCGCACGGGCTCAATCTTATAGTAGCCATCATATACAAGGCAGTGCACATGACATACGAAGCATCCCTGAGTCATAGCAAGCTACAAGGACTCTTTAAGACACAATGAGATCTGCTGTAAGAATGACCGTGAACAAATGAATCCACTACATGTCGAAGCCCAACCTCACATCATGATCTGTTGGAAGATAACCTAGCTAACTACTTGAATTCCCACCTAAGAACTCCCAAAATCTTCCGGCTATGCAATCTGGTCCACGGATACAAGGAGCAAAATCTATCACTCAACTCCTAACAATAATACTACGCTCCAATGTAACACATCCGTCAACACATAACCAGAGGTCTCTGAAGCTCATCTACCTCGGACCCTGGAAAATACAACGATACCAAACATGGCAGTACCTCGGACGCCTCCCTAGTACTGGGTGACTCCGACCTTATCTCGCCACGAAAATTATTGAAATAATTTCGAATAGCCTCCGTTCTGAGATACTAAGGAAACTGAACGATAATGATGTGCCAATAATCCCCTGGAGCTCAATTCGCCAGAAGAAATCAAGTCAGACAGGAGGCACCAAGACAGAACTCCGTCACATCGGCATCATTTAGTTTCCAAAACACCCGCATATCCTAAATTTTTTTGAGCGAGAAGATGCGTAGAATCAAAATTCCTAAGTCATAATTTCTCACAAGAGCATAAAAGAGGAGTAAAAAGAACCCTACTCTACGATATAACTAGACTCAAAATAGTTTTTCACTAGACTTGACTCGGCCAAGTTCGATCAATCAAGGGGGCTCCTAGGTCGGTACAGGCTTTCATACCAACTTGTCACGCCCAAGATGCGATCATATCCTTATTTTGACACAAGGGCCTCGACAGGGATAGAAGCGCATCTTGACAGGGTTATTACCCCTCGGTAGGCCAAAGCAATGGGGTTCTCTCCCCTGCTTCAAAGACTATAACGCGTGGCCAGCTGCTTAAGGCCAGCTGGTGCGCAGCCGGCGGACACGTTGCCGGCTGGCTCGGGGACGGCTGGTCGAGGTGCCGGCCCGAACCCCGGCCGACGGGGCGTGGCCGGCTGCCTTCCAACCACCTCCTCCGTTGACCCCTGGGCGGACAAGCACCCATCCCGTCCCTCTGCGTGCGAGTACGGCGACACGACGTGACCGCCACGATAGACGCCAATGGAGCCACAGTGGCCGCTGACGCACGGGCGCGCGTGGCTACAGTTCGGCTGTTCGGGCTGCTGACCTTGGCGACCACGACCGGGCGGGGGAACAGTGCCAGCACGCCCCCGCTCACTCGATTACCTGCTCCGGCGTGGCTACAGTGCAGCCGGCCATACCGGAGACTTCGGCTGACTGGCACTAGACGACGCCACCCGGTCGACCCGTGTCATAGCAGGTGGGCAGGGGCCAATCACGGAGCCGGCTGGCGGGCCCCAGCGAGCGATGGGACCGCTCAGCCGGTGGACCCTACGGGCGACGAGACGACTCGAGGGGTGGGACCCCCTGGTCAGCGAGAGAGGCTGCCAGCCGGGCCCCTCATTTATGTACCTTAGGAATATTGTAAGCCGGGGGGTTGGCCTATAAAACCCGCCGAGCTCCCCATGCAAGGGGGACGACGAGTCGAATGCACACACACCTGCTGCTCCTTCTTCCTCCTCTAGACACAGCTCCAGGAGCAACCTTGTAAACATACCCATCCATCAACTAGACCAAGCAGGACTAGGGGTGTTACCTCCCACGGAGGGCCCTGAACCTGGGTACATCGTGTGTCACCACTGCTTGTACCTAATACCACTCCCGGAGCCCATCGACGTCCTCCGCCCCCAACCATCTACGATAAGCCTACCCATGGCATCTGTCGTGAGAAAACAACGACAGTTGGCGCCCGCCGTGGGGCCATACACGGTGCCGACCGGATTCATCCTCCGGGCGGGACCCCTCGACATTCCTTGCCGTCGCCACACGTTCAGGCGAAGCCGCGAGCTCATGGGGCTTGCTCCGGTAGGCCCTGTGGGCAACGTCGTCAACCTCACGCTCGACATCGACGTGCTTACCAAGCGCTTCGGCAGGCTAAGCCTTGCCGAAGCGTCGGTCGCCAGCGAGTACCCTATCCAGGTGCTCATTTGCGCTGATCCGCCCACCGCTATGGGCGCACTTGCTGCGTCCTAGTCCAGCGGCTCCCATGTCTCCTCCACCTCTTCTGGACGTGCGCGGGCTGAGGCCGACATCGCCATGGCCTGCGTCGGCACCTCCAACCCGCTCGGTGCGGCCCTCCGGGGCCTAAGCACTCCCATTGCCTCGACGGAAAACCCTGACGTCATCACGGCCGAGCTGGAGGCGGCTTGCCGCCTCCTATTCGAGGACGCCAGCGCCCTCGTGGCCACGTGGTGCCGCATGGAGGCCGCTCAGCGGGAGTACGCCTCTGCCTATGGCCTCACCCCGGCTGGCACCGAGCCCAGCCGGCGTGGGGCTGTGCGCGACCGCGGTCCCGTGGTCGCCAAAATCCTAGGCGGCAACATGCCTGTCTACGACACCCCTGCGGCCAACCTGCAGGCCACCAAGGTAGCCTATGGGGATTTGGCTACCTTGGAGGGCGAAGAACGTGCCGTCTGCGAGCGTCACATCAAGGACCTCATCGACGCCACCGATGCGCAGCAGGATCTGCTCGCGGCGGGCGCCGCCGCCTCCAAAGGCCCCTGGCTCGAGCATGAGGGCACGGGGACTGCTGGCCGTCAGCCGGCTCAGCACTCCTGCTCCCCTCGTGTCTCCGGCCGCCAGGTCGGGGCGAGAAACCCTCGGCCCTCTCAGCTGCGGGGGAACGCAGCCTGCTGTAAACAGTTGGCGCACCAACGACTCGCCTCGTAGCGGCCGCCACCACGAGGCGCCGGTGCAGCCGCATGCCTACGCCTCCCCCGCGGCGCAAGCCGGAACGGTCGGTTCCATCCATCATCCGCCCGAGCTCTTGGCCCGGCTCGGACCATGTGTCCCCCATAGCGAGAATGATGCCCGTCTTCGCATCGACCGGCTGACGCAGTCGGCCCTCCTCGAGGAGGAGGGCTCGATTGGCTCGGCCTGTTTCGGTCCTTGGATCCGCAATGAGCCGTTCCCGACTGGCTTCACATTCCCCCGAGACACCCAAAGTACAACGGGGCCGCCAAGCCCGAAGACTGGCTGATCGACTACCCCACCGCGGTCGGCATCGCCAGGGGGAACAAGCGCGTAGCCGTTCGCTACGCTCTCCTCATGTTGATTGGCTCGGTACGCACCTGGCTCAACAGCCTGGCAGCCGGCAGCATCAACACTTGGATGGACTTCGAGGAGGCCTTCGTCCGCAACTTCACCGACACCTACAAGCGGCCTGGCCGCCCCCGTGAACTAGCCATGTGTGTTCAGGGGCCGGACGAGTCCCTCCGCGACTACCTCACCCGGTGGACCGAGCTCCCCAACTCCTGTGAGGGTGTGCATGAGGTGCAAGCCATACAATACTTCATCGAAGACTGTCGTGATGGTACCCCCCTCAAGCACAAGCTCCTATGCTCTGAGCCGACTACGCTTGCTGAGCTCATGACCAAGGCGGACAAGTACGCCACGGCTGACTCCACCATTCAGGCCAAGACGATCCCACCCGCCAAGGCATCACCGACGCCGACAGCGTCCTGATCGGCTGCCGACAGCCGGCAGCCGTAGAACACCAAGCACAAGAATAACCAGCCGGACTCCCGGTACGGGAGCCGGTTGGTCGCCACCGTCGAGGAGCAGGAGCCGGCTGCCCAGTCTTCAACCCAGTGCCAGTGCACTAGCAAGGCTGCCTGGCAGCCCAAGCTCACCTTCGAGCAGATGCTCGACCTCTCCTGCAAGATCCACTCTGGGGCCAAGCCCTCTACACACATGCTCTGGCAGTGCAGCTTCTCATAGCGATTGGCTCGGGGGGATGGCCTTCTGGCTCCTCCCGTGCCGCTTGCCCGCGTGCCGGCCCCCGCCCCAGCTACCGGACCGGCGTCGGCTCTGGGTCCGGCCTGAAACGACGGTTGCCTACATGACCAGTTCCCCAACCAGGACGGTTGCTACGCACCAGTGAAGAGACAAGCAAACATGCTTAATGTCGGCTCCACCATGAGGTTAACGCCAGCATCCCGGTAACTCCTCAGTTCATGCACTGGTCGGAGAAGCCGGTCACCTGGAGCCGGGAAGATTACCCGGCCGTGATGCCGAGTCCTGACAGCTACGCACTGGTCCTCAACACCACCATCGCCACTGAGAAGCGCACCTGCCGCTTCTCACGGGTGCTGATTGATGGTGGCAGCAGCATCAACATCCTTTACCTCGACACAATGCGCAAGCTGGGGCTGAAAACAGAAGACCTGCAGGCGAGCCGGACGGTTTTCCATGTCATCATGCCTGGAAAGTCCTGGTCCCCTATCGGCAAGATCATGCTTGACGTCCTCTTCGGCGGCCCCGACCACTTCCGTCGTGAGCCGGTGCTGTTCGAGGTAGTGGACCTCGCGAGTCCCTACCACGTGCTGTTGGGCCGGACGGCTCTTGTCAAGTTCATGGCAGTCCCCCATTACGCCTACCTCAAGCTCAAGATGCCGGGCCCCAAGGGAATAATCACTATCACGGGAGACTACAAGATGTCGCTCGAGTGCGCTCGAGATGGCAGCCGGCTAGGCGAGGCCCTGGAGATAGCCGAGGAAAAGCGGCAGCTCGACCGGGTCGTGGCCTTAGCTGCCAGCCAGCCGGCCGTGCCGGCTCCTCGCTCGCAGTCCGTTGATGAGGCCTCCTTCCAGCCGTCCAAGGACACCAAGCAGATTCTGCTCGACCCGGCCAACCCCGCTCAGTGCGTCACCATCGGCTCCCACCTCAACAACAAATAGGAAGGCGAGCTCATCGACTTTCTCCGTGAGAATCGGGACATCTTTGCATGGTCCCCCAAAGACATGCCAGGTGTTCCGAGCAAGTTCGCTGAGCACAAACTACACGTCCGGCCGGACGTCAAGCCCGTCAAGCAACCCCTACACCGTTTCTCTAAGGAGAAGCGACATACTATAGGAGAAGAGATCGCCCGGCTGCTCGTAGCCGGCTTCATCATGGAAGTTTTCCACTCGGACTGGCTGGCCAACCCAGTCCCGGTGCTAAAGAAGAACAAGACCTGGTGCATGTGCATTGACTACACCGGCCTGAACAAGGCGTGCCCTAAGGACCCATTCGCCCTGCCGCGGATCGATCAAGTCATCTACTCCACAGCTGGCTGCGATTTGCTGTCCTTCCTGGATGCCTACTCCGGCTACCATCAGATCCAGCTGGATCCGGAGGACCGGCTCAAGACCTCCTTCATCATGCCCTTCGGGGCCTACTGCTATATCACGATGTCCTTCGGCCTGAAGAACGCAGACGCCACCTTCTAGTGGTGCATGCAGAAGTGCCTCCTGCCTCAGATAGGCAGGAACGTCCACATCTACGTCGATGACATCATCGTCAAAATCAAGAAGCACTTCAGCCTCCTCGACAATCTCCGGGAGACCTTTGCGAACCTGCGCGAGTACAAGATCAAGCTCAACCCAAAGAAGTGCATCTTCGGCATCCCAGCCGGCCAGCTCCTAGGTTTCTTCGTGTCTGCCCACGGCATCAAAGCTAACCTAGAGAAGATCAGTGCAAGCGAGAGCATTTCCAAGCCGAACCGGCTCGACGATGTCCAGAAGTTCATCGGTTGCCTCGCCTCACTCAGCCGGTTCATCAGCCGGCTGGGGGAGAACGCCTTGCCCTTGTATGGGCTCCTTCGCAAGACGACTCTGGTCGAGCCGGCTAACACCAAGAAGCCGAGCATGTTCGATTGGCCCGACGAGGCGGACGAGGCCTTCCGTGGCCTCAAGAGGGCTCTCACCCGCGCGCCCATCTTGGCTGCGCCGGCCGAGAAGGAACCCTTGCTCGCCTACGTCGCGGCGACCACTCGCGTCATCAGCATCGTCTTGGTGGTCGAGCGGCCGGAGGAGGGCAAATCCCTGCTGATCCAGCGTCCCATCTACTACCTTAGCGAGGTCCTCTCCGCCTCCAAGAAGAACTACCCCCACTATCAGAAGATGTGCTATGATATATACTTCGCCGCCAAGAAGGTCAAGCAGTACTTCCAGGAGCACACCATCACCGTGGTGAGCACGGCCCCGCTCGGCGAGATCATGAGAAGCCAGGACTCCACCGTCCCGATTGCCAAATGGGTCATCGTCCTCGTTGACCATGAGATCCGGTACGTGCCGCGTACTGCCATCAAATCATAGGCGCTGGCCGACTTCCTCGTCGACTGGCCGGAGACCGAGTTCGTGCCGCCTCCCCCGGACTCCATGCATTGGCGCATGCATTTTGACGACTCAAAAATTAGGACCGGCCTGGGTGCTGGCAGAGTCCGCTCCTCCCCAAAAGATGACCAGCTCAAGTATGCCCTACGAATCCACTTCGCCGCCTCACACAACGTGGCCGAATACGAGGCCATCGTCCATGGCCCCCAGCTCGCCAAGGAGATCGGCATCAGGCGCATCCTATGCTTCGGCGACTCCGACCTCGTGTTGCACAGGTCTCTGGCGAATGGGACGCCAGGGATACCAACATGGCCAGATACCGCTTCCTCGTACAACAACTCACCGGCTCTTTCGAGGGCCGTGAGTTCCACCATGTCCCACGGGCGGACACGCTGGCAAAAATCGGCTCCACCTAGCAGAGCATCCCAGGCGGCATCTCCCTCGAGCGGCTGCTCAAACCATCAATCAAGCCTTCCCCGGAGTCGGAGTCCATCTTCGTATCGACCGATGCCGCCGGCCCAACGATGGCTCCGGCTGCCCCCTCAGCATCTTTGCCACCAACTCCTCCTGCCTCAGCTGCCCTGCCGGTGCCGGTTGAGCCGGCTCAACCGCCTGCGTCTGAAGCAACCGGATCCGACGCCGTGTTTGTCATGATGGTAATCGACGCCCCTCCTGCCATCCTTGAACCACGAGCTGGCGAGCCGGCCCCGGGGGCGGGCGAGCCGGTCTCGGGGGCTGGCGAGCCGGTCCCGGGGACTGATCAACCAGGCCTGGGGGCTCCCGAGACGGCCCCCGTCTCGGCTCCCTCATGGGTCTAGCCCATCCTGGCGTTCCTTTTGTGCGGGGAGCTCCCTCCGGACGAGGCCACGACAAGACAAATTCCGCGCCAAGCTTCGGCCTACAACATCGTCGATTGCGAGCTCGTCCACCGCAACACCACCGGCGTCTTCCAATGGTGTGTCGAGCCGAAAAAGGGTCAGGAGATCCTCCTCGACATCCACCACGGCGAGTGCGGGCACCATGCCGCCTCCAGGACCCTGGTGTCCAAGGCTTTTCGCCACGGTTTCTACTGGCCCACCGCTTTGGAGGCGGCCAAGAAGCTGGTCGACAAGTGCGAGGGCTGCCAGCGCTTCAGCACACAGAGCCACCTACCGGTGTCGGCCCTCCAGACTATCCCCCTCTCGTGGCCCATCGCCGTCTGGGGGCTGGACATGGTGGGTCCCTTCAAGACCGCACGAGGTGGCATGACACATCTGCTGGTGGCCGCCGACAAATTTACCTAGTGGATCGAGGCTCAGCCAACCAAGAAGCTGGACGGCCCCACGGCCGTCCGGTTCATCGACGACATCACGGTTCACTACGACGCCCCCCATAGCATCATCACCGACAATAGCACGAACTTCGCCAAGGGCGCGCTCACACATTTCTGCTCCAAGCAGGGCATCCGGCTCGACCTAGCCTCCGTCGCTCATCCATAGTCAAACGGTCAGGTCGAGAGGGCAAATGGCTTAATCTTGTACGACATCAAGCCCCGTCACGTACGCCGCTGGTGTGATCAGCTGGCTGACGGGTCGAAGAGCTACCGGCTGTCCTTTGGAGCCTTAGGACCACTCCCAACCGTTCAACTGGCTATATGCCCTTCTTCCTTGTGTACGGGTCCGAGGCGATCATCCCCACCGATATCGAGTTTGACTCGCCTTGGGTCGCCCTATACATTGAGAAGGACGCAAAGGAGGCAAGAGAGGATGACGTCGACCTACTCGAAGAAGCCCGCAAACTGGCCTTGAGCCGGACGACAGTCTATTAGCAGAAGCTCCGGCACACCACAACAAGCGGATCCGTCCGCTCTCCATCCGCGAAGGAGACCTGGTGCTCAGGCGGATCCAGCGGACGGCCGGAAAGCACAAGTTGTCCTCCCCATGGGAGGGCCCGTTCATCGTTAGCAAGGCACTACACAACAACACATACTACCTAATAGATGCCCAGAAGCCGCAGAAGTGCAAGAGAGACGCCTCCGGTGAGGAGACTGAGCGCCCATGGAACGCGGTGCTCATCCGTCCATTTTACTGCTAAAAAACTAGTGTATGTATGTATCCCTCCCCTTTTCAGCTTATGAATGCAATGGGTGCCCTTGGCCGGCTCTTGGGGCATGCCCTTTTCGTTCCCCTCCAAGGTTTTCTCACGACCGGCAACCCGACCTGGCTCCCGGGCCCGAGGGCTCTCTGGATGGTCCTAGGTCGCCTCTCCCGAAATCGACCAAGAAGTGTGAGGTAAGCAAGCCCTCCCACCCCTCCCTGCTACAGACCGGCTCCCGGCTGTCCGGCTGACGGGGCCTCGGCACGGCGAAACTTAGCGCACACAAAAAATTCGACTGCACGGGGGTTGCCGGCTAGGTCTAGCCGGACCACCGCCTCACCTCTGCCGCTCAACTTACCTAAAAAAAAACTCTCGCGGTTCCTGAGTTCGGAACTGGCTTCCTCGAGGCGGACGCCCCGACCTAGCTACAGACCTGTTGGAAATATGACCTAGAGGCAATAATAAATTAGTTATTATCATATTTCCTTGTTCATGATAATCGTTTATTATCCATGCTATAAATTGTATTGATCGGAGACTTAGATGCATGTGTGGATACATAGACAAAACCATGTCCCTAGTATGCCTCTAATGGACTAGCTCGTTGATCAAAGATGGTTAAGGTTTCCTAGCCATGGACATGAGATGTCATTTGATAAATGGGATCACCTCATTAGGAGAATGGTGTGATGGACAAGACCCAAACTATAAACATAGCATATGATCGTGTCAGTTTATTGCTACTGCTTTCTGCATGTCAAGTATATGTTCCTATGACCATGAGATCATGCAATTCACGGACATCGGAGGAGTGCCTTGTGTGTATCAAACGTCGCAACATAACTGGGTGACTATAAAGGTGCTCTACAGGTATCTCCGAGGGTGTCTGTTGAGTTGGCATGGATCAAGACTGGGATTTGTTACTCCGTCTAACGAAGAGGTATCTCAGGGCCCACTCGGTAATGCAACATCACAATAAGCCTTGCAAGAAATGTGACTAAGTGTTAGTCACGGGATCTTGTATTACGGAACGAGTAAAGAGACTTGCTGGTAACGAGGTTGAACTAGGTATGGAGATACCGACGATCGAATCTCGGGCAAGTAACATACCCAAGAACAAAGGGAACATCATACGGGATTAACTGAATCCTTGACATAGAGGTTCGACCGATAAAGATCTTCGTAGAATATGTAGGAACTAATTTGGACATCCAGGTCCCACCATTGGTTATTGACCGTAGAGGTGTCTCGGTCATGTCTACATAGTTCTCGAACCCGCAGGATCTGCACACTTAAGGTTTGGTGACGTTTCGGTAGTGTAGAGTTATGTATGGTGGTGACCGAAGTTTGTTCAGTGTCCCGTATGAGATCCCGGACGTCATGAGGAGCTCTGGAATGGTCCGTAGGTAAAGATTCATATATAGGAAGTCCCAGTTTGGTCACGGGAAAAGTTTCGGGCTCATCGGTAGTGTACCGGGAGTGCCGGTAGTGTACCGGGAGACCTCCGGGAGGGGTATTTCGACCCAAGAGGCTTCATGGGATGTGGGAGAGTATTAACCATCCCTTAGTGGGCTGGTGGAATATCCACAACAGGCCCATGCGGCTGGGGGAAGAGTCCCAAAGGAAAAAGAGTGGAAAAAAGGCAAAAAGGGAGAGTCCTACTCCTACTACGAGTGGAGGAGGAGTAGGACTCCTCCCCCTTGCCTTTGGCCGACTACAAGAGGGGCTCAGCCCTGCGCCAACCCTCCTCCTCCTCTCCTCCTATATATACTGGTGGAATTGAACGGTTTTGCACAGATTTTATGGCCGCGTGCTACCCGTTCCACCGGTGTTCCTCTAGATCGGATTTCCGCAGTGCTTAGGCGAAGCCCTGCCGGAATTGCTCCACCACCATCACCGGAGCACCGTCATGCTGCCACAGAACTCTTCTCCCTCTCCACTTCCTCTTGCTGGAACAAGACGGTGGAGATCGTCATCAAGCTGCACGTGTGCTGAACGCGGAGGTGCCATCCGTTCGGCGCTAGATCGGAAGGACCGTGATGAGATCGCGGGACGGATCGTGATGAGTTCGCGGGATGGATCGTGATTGGATCGCGGGACGGATCGTGATGTGATCGCGGGACGCTCGGCGATTTGGATCGCGAAGATGTTCGACTACACCAACCGTGTTTCTTAATGCTTCCCGCTTAGCGATCTACAAGGGTATGTAGATCCACTCTCCCTCTCGTAGATGCTCATCACGATGGATAGATCTTGCGTGTGCATAGGAATTTTTTTGTTTCCCATGCAACGTTCCCCAACAGTGGTATCAGAGCTATGTCTATGTGTAGATGAGATCTCGAGTAGAACACAAAGAGTTTGTGGGCATTGATGTTTAGATTGCTTCCTCCCTTGGTCATGTTTGGTTCAGCGGTATTGTGGGATGAAGCGGCCCGGACGTACATTACTCGTACGCTTACGAGAGACCGGTTCCATCGACTGACGTGTAACTTTGTTGCACAAAGATGGCTGGCGGGTGTGTGTTTCTCCTACTTTAGTTGGATCGGATTCGACAAAGACGGTCCTTGAGAAGGTTGAAAAGCAACTAGTGTATCACCGTTGTGGTTTTTGCGTGGATGAGAATTGTTCTTGCTAGATACCCGTAGCAGCCACGTAAAACATGTAACAACAATTAGAGGACGTGTAACTTGTTTTTGCAGGGTATGTTGTGATGTGATATGGCCAATTACATGATGTGATATATGTGATGTATGAGATGATCATGTGATGTATAGATTATCACGACTTGCATGTCGATGAGTATGGCAACCGGCAGGAGCCATAGGGTTGTCTTTAATTATTGTATGACCTGCGTGTCAATCATTAAGCGCTATGTAATGCTTTACTTTATTGCTAAACGATAGCAATAGTAGTACAAGCATGATGGGCGCGACAACCCCAATGGCAACACGTTGATGGAGATCAAGATGATGGAGATCATGGTGTCGTGCCGGTGACGATGAAGATCATGCCGGTGCTTTCAAGATGGAGATCAAAAGCACAAGTTCATGGCCATATCATGTCACTTATGATTTGCATGTGATGTTAATCCTTTTATGCACCTTGTTTTTCTTAGGACGATGGTAGCATTATAAGGTGATCCCTCACTTAAATTTCAAGATGAATTGTGTTATCCCCGTGTGTGCACCGCTGCGAAAGTTCGTCGTGTCGAGACACCACGTGATGATCGGGTGTGATAGACTCTACGTTCACATACAACGGGTGCAAACCAGTGTTGCACATGCAGAACACTCGGGTTAAACTTGACGAGCCTAGCATGTACTCGGATTTGGATCGCGAAGAAGTTCGACTACACCAACCGCGTTTCTTAACGCTTCCTGCTTAGCGATCTACAAGGGTACGTAGATCCACTCTCCTTCTCGTAGATGCTCATCACCATGGATAGGTTTGCGTGTGCGTAGGAAATTTTTTGTTTCCCATGCGACGTTCCCCAACAGTGGCATCATGAGCTAGGTTGATGGTTCGATGAGATCTCGAGTAGAACACAAAAGGTTTGTGGGCGTTGATGCTTAGATTGCTTCCTCCCTTGGTCGGATTTTGGTTCAGCGGGATTGTGAGATGAAGCGGCCCGGACCAACATTACTCGTACGCTTACGAGAGACCGGTTCCCTCGATGCAACTTGTTGCTTAGATGGCTTACGGGTGACAGTTTCTCTCACTTTAGTTGGATCGGATCTGACAAAGGCGGTCCTTGAGAAGGTTGAAAAGCAATATATGTATCACCGTTGTGGTTTATGCATAGGTGAGAATCGTTCTTGCTAGATACCCGTAGCAGCCACGTAAAACATGCAACAACAATTAGAGGACGTCTAACTTGTTTTTGCAGGGTATGTTGTGATGTGATATGGCCAATTGCATGATGAGATATATGTGATGTATGAGATGATCATGTGATGTATAGAGTTTCACGACTTGCATGTCGTTGAGTACGGCTACCGGCAGGAGCCATAGGGTTGTCTTTAATTGTTGTATGACCTGCGTGTCAATCATTAAGCGCTATGTAATGCTTTACTTTATCGCTAAGCGGTAGCAATAGAAGTAGAAGAAGGGCTGGTGCCACAACCCCAATGGAAACACATTGATGGAGATCAAGATGATGGAGATCATGGTGTTGTTCCGGTAACGATGGAGATCATGCCGGTATTTCGAAGATGGAGATCTTAAACACAAGTTCATGGCCATATCATGTCACTTATGAATTGCATGAGATGTTAATCCTTTTATGCACCTTGTTTTGCTTAGTACGACGGTAGCATTATAAGGTGATCCCTCACTTGAATTTCAAGATGAACTGTGTTCTCCCTGAGTGTGCACCGTTGCGAAAGTTCGTCGTGTTGAGACACCACGTGATGATCGGGTGTGATAGACTCTACGTTCACATACAACGGGTGCAAGCCAGATTTGCACGCGCAGAACACTCAGGTTAAACTTGACGAGCCTAGCATGTACAGACATGGCCTCGGAACACAAGAGACCGAAAGGTCAAACATGAGTCATATAGTAGATATGATCAACATGATGATGTTCATCATTGAAACCACCTCAACTCACGTGATGATCGGACTTGAGTTGGTTAATTTGGATCATGTACCACTCGAATGACCGGAGGGATGACAATTTAAGTGGGAGTTCTTAAGTAATTAATTGAACTCATTATCATGAACATAGTCAGTACTGTCTTTGCAAAATTATGTTGTAGATTATTAGCTCACGCTGTAGCTCCCTTGAATTTTTATATGTTCCTAGAGAAATAGAGTTGAAAGATGATGGTAGCAATATTGCGGACTGGCTCCGTGATTTGAGGATTGTCCTCATTGCTGCACAGAAGGCTTATGTCCTTAATGCACCGCTCGGTGCACCAACCCCTCTAGCGTTGTTTGTAGATGTTGTGAACATCTGACAAACACGTTTTGATAACTAATTGATAGTTTAGTGCGTCATGCATTACCGCTTAGAATTGAGGCTCCAAAACGTTTTGTGGAACATATGAGATGTTCTAAGAGCTGAAATTAGGATCTCAGGCTCGTGCCCGTGTCGCGAGATATGAGATCTCCAACAAGATTCTTTGCTGTAAGATGAAAGAGAATAGCTCAATCGTTGAGCATGTGCTCAGATTTTCTGGGTACTACAATCGCTTGAATCGAGTGGGAGTTGATCTGCCAGATAAGATAGTGATTGATATAGTTCTCCAAGTCACTGTCACTAAAGCTACTAGAACTTGGTGATGAACTATAAAATGCCAGGGATAGAAATAATGATCCTTGAGCTATTCGCGATGTTTGACACCACGAAGGTAGAAATCGAGAAGGAGCGTCAAAGTGTTGATGGTTAGTTAAAACCACTAGCTTCGAGAAGGGCAAGAGCAAGGAGGAAAACTTCATGGATAACAAGTCAGTTGCTGCTCCAGTGAAGCAACCCAAAGTTGAACTCAAACCCGAGACTAAGTGCTTCGATTATGAGGAGAGCGGTCGCTGAAGTGGAACAACCCTAGATACTTGGTAGATAAGAAGGCTGGCAAACGTCAACAGAAGTATATTTGATATACGTGTTATTGATGTGTACCTTGCTAGTACTCCGAGTAGCACCTGGGTATTGGATACAGGTTCGGTTGCTAAATGTTAGTAACTCGAAATAAAAGCTACGAAATAAACGGAGAACTAGCTAAGGATGAGGTGACGGCGTGTTGGAAGTGTTTCCAAGGTTGATGTGATCGACATCGCATGCTCTCTCTACCTTCGGGACTAGTAACAAACCTAAATAAGTGTTATTTGGTGTTTTGCATTGAGCATTAACATGATTAGATCGTGTTTATTGCAATACTGTTATTCATTTAAGTTAGAGAATAATGGTTATTCTGTTTACATGAATAATACCTTCAATGGTCATGCACCCAGTGAGAATGGTTTGTTGAATCTTGATCGTAGTAATACACATGTTCATAACATTGATGCCGAAAGATGCAAAGTTAATAATGATAGTACCACATACTTGTGGCACTGCCGCTAAATGTCATACTGGTATAAAACGCATGAAGAAACTCCATGCTGATGGATCTTTGGACTCTTTCGATTTCGAATCAGTTGAGACATGCGAACCATGCCTCTTGGCCAAAGATGACTAAGGACCCCATTTTCTGTTTTGACAAAGAGGGCAAATGATTTATTGGAAATGATACATGTTGATGTATGCAATCCAATGAGTCTTGTAGCGTGCGGTGGATATCGTTATTTTCTTACCTTCACTGATGATTTGGGTAGATATAGTGTATGTTTACTTAATGAAACACAAGTCTGAATCGTTTGAAAAGTTCAAGAAAATTTAGAGTGAAGTTTAAGATCATCATGACAAGAAGATAAATATGTTTGCGATATGATCGTGGAGGTGAATATCTAAGTTACAAGTTTGGCATACAACTTTAGACAATGTGAAAGTTGTTTCACAACTCACGCCACCTGGAACACCATAGTGTGATGGTGTGTCCGAACGTCATAGTCGTGCTCTATTGGATATGGTGCATGTTATGATGTCTCTTATCATTTTGCTACTTTAATTTTGGGGTTGTGCATTAGAGACAACTACATTCACTTTAAATAGGGCACCATCTAAATCCGTTGAGATGACACCGTGTGAACTATGGTTTGATAGAAACCTAAGCTGTCATTTCTTAATGTTTGGGGCTGTGACGCTTGTGTGGAAAATGTTTTCACCTAATGAGCTCGAACCCAAAGCGGACAAATGCATCTTCATAGAATACCCTAAGAACAGTTGGGTGAACCTTCTATCTCAGATCCAAGCATAAAATGTTTGTTGCTAAAACTGGGTCCTTTCTCGAGGAAGGGTTTCTCTTGGAAGAATTGAGTGGGAGGAGGATAGAACTTGATGAGGTTGTTGTAACCTCTGCTTCAACCAGAAAGTAGTGCAGCACAAAAAGATGTTTCTGTGAAGCCTATGTCAGTTGAAGAGGAAGTTAATGATGATAATAATGAAAGCTTCGAATCAAGTTACTATCGACCTACGAGGAAATTAGAGCTTGATGAGGTTATTGAACCTTTACTTCAACTAGAGAGTAGCGCAGCGCAGGAAGTTGTTTCCGTGAAGCCTACGTTAGTTGAAGAGGAAGTTAATGATGATGATCATGAAGCTTCGGATCAAGTTACTATCAAACCTCGTAGGGCGACAAGGATGTGTACTGCTCCTGAGCGGTATGACAACCCTGTCTTGGAGGTCATGTTGTTGGACAACGATGAACCTACGAACTATGGAGAAGCGATGATGGGCTCGGAAACCAACAAATGGTTAGAGGCCATGAAATCCGAGAAAGGATCCATATATGGAAAACCAAGTATAGACTTTGGTGGACTTGCTCGTTGGACGGCTGGTCGTTAAAGTACAAATGGATCTTTAAAATGAAGACAGACGCTGATGGTAAATGTTACCATTTGTAAAGCTCGACTTGTTGCAAAGTAGTTTACGACAAGTTCAAAGAGTTGACTGCAATGAGACTGTCTCACTCATAGCGATGCTAAAGTCTGTTGGAATTATGGTAGCAGTTGCTGCATTTTTCAACTATGAAATCTGGCAGATGGATGCCGAAACATTGTTTCCTTCCTTAAGGAAAGGTTGTATGAGATACAACCAGAAGGTTTTGTCAGTCCTAAGGATGCTAAAAGATGTGCGAGCTTCAGTGATTCTTGTATGAACTGAAGCAAGCGTCTCGGAGTTGGAATATACACTTTCATGAGGTGATAAAAGATTTTGAGTCTATACAAAGTTTATGAGAAACTTGTATTTACAATAAAGTGAGTGGGAGCACTATAGAGTTTCTGGTAAGCATATGTGGTTGACATATTGTTGATCGGAAATGATGTAGAATTTCTGGCAAGCATAAAAGGTTGTTTGAGAAGAGTTTTTCAAACGAAAACCTGGATAAAGCTACCTAATTGTTGAGCATCAAAATCTATAAAGATAGATCAAGATGTTTGATAAGACTTTCAATGAGTACATACCTTGACAAGATTTTGAAAGAGTTCAAAATGGATCAGTCAGAGAAAGAGTTCTCGCCTGATTTGTAAGGTATAAAGTTGAGTAAGACTCAAGGCCCAGTGACTGCAGAAGATAGAGAAAAGATGAGTGTCATCCCCTATGCTTCAGCCATAGGCTCTATCATGTATGCAATGATGTGCACAAGACCCAATGTCAGCCTTGCCATAAGTATGGCCAAAAGGTTTCAAAGTGATCCTGGAATGGAGCACTGGACAACAGGTCAAGATTGTCCTTAGTAACTAAAAGACTAAGGAGATGTTTCTCGATTATGAAGGTGATAAAGAGTTTGTCGTAAAGAGTTACGTCGATGCAAGCTTTAAACACCAGTCTCGATGACTCATAGTAGCAATCTGGATACGTATAGTGGAGCAGCCATTTGGAATAGTGCCAAGTGGAGTGTGGTAGCAGTGTTTACGGTTTGACATAGAAATTTGCAAAGTACACACGGATCTGAATGTCACAGACTCATTGACTATAAGACCTCTATCACATGCAAAGCATGATCGAGCCCCAGAACTCATTGGGTGTTAGATTCATAATAATACGAATCACATGGTGACGTGAACTAGATTATTGACTCTAGTGCAAGTGGGAGACTGTTGGAAATATGCCCTAGAGGCAATAATAAATTAGTTATTATCATATTTCCTTGTTCATGATAATCGTTTATTATCCATGCTATAAATTGTATTGATCAGAGACTTAGATGCATGTGTGGATACATAGACAAAACCATGTCCCTAGTATGCCTCTAATGGACTAGCTCGTTGATCAAAGATGGTTAAGGTTTCCTAGCCATGGACATGAGATGTCATTTGATAAATGGGATCACATCATTAGGAGAATGGTGTGATGGACAAGACCCAAACTACAAACGTAGCACATGATCGTGTCAGTTTATTGCTACTGTTTTCTGCATGTCAAGTATATGTTCCTATGACCATGAGATCATGCAACTCACGGACATAGGAGGAGTGCCTTATGTGTATCAAACGTCGCAACGTAACTGAGTGACTATAAATGTGCTCTACAGGTATCTCCAAGGGTGTCTGTTGAGTTGGCATGGATCAAGACTAGGATTTGTTACTCCGTCTAACGAAGAGGTATCTCAGGGCCCACTCGGTAATGCAACATCACAATAAGCCTTGCAATAAATGTGACTAATTGTTAGTTACGGGATATTGTATTACAGAACGAGTAAAGAGACTTGCCAGTAACGAGGTTGAACTAGGTATGGAGATACCGACGATCGAATCTCGGGCAAGTAACATACCGAAGAACAAAGGGAACATCATACGGGATTAACTGAATCCTTGACATAGAGGTTCGACCGATAAAGATCTTCGTAGAATATGTAGGAACCAATGTGGACATCCAGGTCCCACCATTGGTTATTGACCGTAGAGGTGTCTCGGTCATGTCTACATAGTTCTTGAACCCGCAGGGTCTGCACACTTAAGGTTTGGTGACGTTTCAGTAGTGTAGATTTATGTATGGTGGTGACTGAAGTTTGTTCAGTGTCCCGGATGAGATCTCAGACGTCATGAGGAGCTCCGGAATGGTCCGGAGGTAAAGATTCATATATAGGAAGTCCCAGTTTGGTCGCCGGAAAAGTTTTGGGCTCATCGGTAGTGTACCGGGAGTGCCAGTAGTGTACAGGGAGACCTTCGGGAGGGGTATTTCGACCCAAGAGGCTTCATGGGCTGTGGGAGAGTATTAACCAGCTCTTAGTGGGCTGGTGGAATAGCCACAACAGGCCCATGCGTCTGGGGGAAGTGTCCCAAAGGAAAAGGAGTGGAAAAAAGGCAAAAAGGGAGAGTCCTACTCCTACTAGGAGTGGAGGAGGAGTAGGACTCCTCCCCCTTGGCTTCGGCCGATGCCAAGAGGGGATCAGCCCTGCACCAGCCCTCCTCCTCCTCTCCTCCTATATATACTGGTGGAATAGAAGGGTTTTGCACAGATTTTACGGCCTCGTGCTACCCGTTCCATCGGTGCTCCTCTAGATCGGATTTCCGCAGTGCTTAGGCGAAGCCCTGCTGGAATTGCTCCACCACCATCACCGGAGCACCGTCACGCTGCCGGTGAACTCTTCTCCCTCTCCACTTCCTCTTGCTGGATCAAGATGGTGGAGATCATCATCAAGCTGCACATGTGCTGAACGCGGAGGTGTCGTCCGTTTGGCGCTAGATCGGAAGGACCGTGATGTGATCGCGGGAAGGATCGTAATGAGTTCGCGGGACGGATCGTGATTGGATCGCGGGCCGGATCATGATGTGACCGCGGGACGCTCGGCGATTTGGATCGCGAAGATGTTCGACTACACCAACCGCGTTTCTTAATGCTTCCCGCTTAGCGATCTACAAGGATATGTAGATCCACTCTCCCCCTCGTAGATGCTCATCACCATGGATAGATCTTGCGTGCGCGTAGGAATCTTTTTGTTTCCCATGAAACATTCCCCAACAAGACCGGCTCCCGGCTGTCGGGCTGGCGGGGCTGAAACCAAAGGGGAAAAGGGGTCGAGCAGACGGAACCAAAGGGGCAAAAAAGGAGTAAGGACTAGTAGGAACGCATGATAGGCAAACACGTTAAGCATTCAAAACACAAGTTTAGAATAAGAAAGGCCCATGGCCATTAAGATTCATTACATTACACCCCTAGTGGGTGGACTTGAGTCTAACTTGCAGGAGAAATAACAAAGAAAAGATAAGATGCCCGGGGGCTCAGGCCACTAGCGCGTCGCCAGCCGGTGCATCGTTGGGCAGCTCGACTCTCGGCTCGGAGGTAGTCGCGGACTTCGGCTCGGCTTCCTTGGCCTTCGGGGCAGCCTCCGCAGTCCCAGCCGTCTCGGTGCTAGAGTCAATGCTCTCATCGGCGACCTCCTCGTCCTCCGGACCTTGGGGGTTGCCAAAGGAGCCCGCGGCCACCGGCCTGCCGTCCTTGCCAAGGGTCGGCAGGAGCTCATCCGGGTCGACATACGACGCAAGCTCGTTGGCCCAACAGACGAGGACGAGCTCGCGGGCTGCCCGCTTCTTGACCGGCTCTTCACGCATAGTGGCCAGCTGGTCTAGGTTAATGCTGCGGTACCACGAGGTAACGAATCAGAGCGCCATCTGCGCGCCAGCTCGAGCCGCCGACGCCTTCCAGACCTCGAGCCGGTCCACGGCGTGCTCCACCCACAAGGCCACGCGGCTCTCCGGAGCTCCACTGCCCAGCCACAATGCGGCGATGACCTTTTTGCCGGTCGTCTTCAGCCTCTACACCCTCCGCTCGAGGTGGATCAACCGATTTTCTATGGCCAGCCCAAGCTCCGCCATATCCCAGGCGGAGTCCTCCTCGACGGAGCACCTGCGCGCCTGGAGACACTCCCGGTGCTCATCGATGGCATGCTCAGGATGGCACTGGGTTTCCAGGAAGCGCCCTGAAGAAGAAGGGAAGAAGGAGAAGAAGGCAAATCAAGGACAAGAACTCGCAAGAAGAAAGCAGCCGGCCAAAACTAGAAAACGGTTCCTTATGCTCGATGGAGTCGTCCAGCTCGATGGTGAAGTGGAGCGACGAGTCCCGCTCCGACACCAGAACCGCCTCCACCTCAGCAAGATCCACCCTACGCTCCTCGAGCATCCTCTCGAGGCAGGTCACCTCATTTCGGAGGGTGGCAGTGCGTTGGGCTGCTTTGGCTTCTTCCTTGACGACCTTCTCCTTGGCCGTCGCTTCCCGCGCCACATCGCCCTTCAGGTGGTCTTGTGCCGCCTGCCCATCCGCCAGCTGGGCACTGAGCCGGTTCCTCTCCTGGGTGACCGCCTGGACACTCTGCGCCAGCCGGTCCCGCTCAGAGAACGCTCTGGTCTTCTCCGCCCGGAGGGTGGTCAGCTCCTCTGCAAACTAAAACGGGCACCAGCCGGACATTCTAGACCCGTTTCGGCAGCCAGGCAGCTGACCCAGCTTCCGAGGGCTACGCGCCCCCCACAAGACCTGACATACCTCGCACCCGCGCCAGCTCCTCCTCCAGCCGATAGAAGCCGTGCTTGCCGCGGTTGTGGATGGAGACCGCCTCATCAAACAGCTTCGGCCCCTAGGAGTTACCCTCCTACCATAGGAAGTCAAAATCAGAAGACGCACAAGGAGATCTGGCCCGGCTGCCCCATAGCTGGTCAGCCGGCCCGCATCTTGGGGGCTACACCCAGTGGGTGCGCTCGCGCGCCCCAATGAAAATTTCAATAAAGATAACGACGCTTACCTACACGCGTCGCAGGGTGGTGTCGGCCGCTTTCGTGAATCGGGCCAGCTCCTGGCGACACCGGTCTAGGACGCTCCCCAACTCCCCGAACATGGGGACCGGGCCGCCTATCGGGGGAGCTAGAAGGGTAAGGACACGCCCCAGCGCCTCCCAGTCCCAGATCACGTCAACCATGGACCTCCGGGCCCGACTATCGTCGCCACCCGTCCCGACGTTTGCCACGGTGACGGCGAGGGCACGAGAATAGGTCCCCAGTTGCCCCTCGCTCGGGGCTCGCGCTGCCTCCTCCTCCTGCCAGCCCGACGCGATGACCGTGACGGACGGTGCCTCCGTCTCCATGGCCGCCGCCTCTGGCGCCTCCTCCAGGGCCACCGGAACCTCTGGCACGTCGACACGGGCCGGCTCGACAGCAAGCGACGTGACGTCCGGCACCGTCGACCGGGTCTCCTCGTGGGCCAGCTCCGTAGCCGCCGCTCCCGATCAGGCCACCTCCCCTGGAGGTGAGGGCGCATCCGGCTCCGTGGCCACCCCTCGCGGCTCGCTCGACGGGGGCCTCGACAGATGGGTCGATTCCGCCGCCGAGTAAGACGCCCGCGCGGGGTCCGCGGACCTCCTCCGCCTCCCACCGCTTGAGGTCCCGGAGCACGAGGCCCCGCCTTATGCTCCGGACTTCGAGGCTTGCAGCTCCGCGAGCCTCCTCTTCTCCTCCTGCTGAGTGGCCGCATGCTCACGGGCCAGCCGGCTGGCGGCGTCCGTTGGGTCTATTGTTGACTCCACGTCGTGGAGCTTGATGGGGTCCCTAAGATGCATACGGGTCGAAAACCCACCGACCCACGACTCAGAAGGAACAAACACAAGAAATAAAGGTCACGTACCCAGTAATGACGGGCAGAACCTGCCTGGCGCGCGCCAGTGGCTTCTGCACGGCCACTTTCACCCACTTACGGGCAAGTGGCGGGGCCGCCAGCTCCTCCTAAGCCGGCCTCTTCCCCTGACTGGCGGCTCCGGCCGTCCGGGCCTGAGCTGGCCGCTCCTCACTCTGCCCGCGCCGGCCTTGCTAAACTGAGAGGGGAGGCGCGTTCAAGATCATCACATCATCATCATCATCATCGTCATCATCGTCATCAGTCCAGTCCCTGATTGTGGGACCGGTAGGGTACTCACCGGCTCCGCTGGCTCCCCAGCTCTGTTGGGCCTGCCGGCTCCCGGGTCGGCCTCCTCCTCGACCCCCCCGAGGTGTCAACCCCTTCTTCAGGCGGGCCTCCCCGCTCATAGTCCTCAGAGTTAGAGTGGTCGCGCTCCACCTCAAAGATCTGGGGGTGTGGGCCATCTGGCGTGTTCTGTCGCACGAACAACTACGGTCAGCATGGAGAAGTAAGGTTGTATGCCGGCTGCTGGCTGGGGGGATCGACGAAACGTACCAGGGGAGGTCGGTTGAGGCGGTCGTATGGCTCCTTGCCGAAGGTCCATGACGCCGGCGCCAACTTGAACATGGTGATGGTGTTCAACCGCCTCGCCACCTGAACCGGTGTCAGGTCGATGGTCGTCAGCCGGCAGGGGTCCGGCGGCCGGACATATCGCAGATACGGTACGACCTCATCTAGAGAGGCAACACCCGGCGCGCGATGAAGGCCGCCACCAAATCGGAGGCAACCAGCCCCTCCCCGCTCCTCAACTGCACAAGCCGGCCGAGCTCTGCAAGAGCCACTCCGTGCGGGGCGGCTCCCGACCAGTTCACACTGGAGGAATGCGCGTTAACGAACGCCGGCAGACGGATGTAATCCCGCAGCGGGTCGGCGTTCTTCACGTAGAAGAACGTCTGATTCTAGCCCTTGACGGAGTCGATGAGGCTGAAGTGCGGGAAGCGCGTGCCATGGTAGCACACCGCCGTGCCCCCGCAGGCACTGCTCTTCAGCGCCTTGAGGTAGAACAGCGTGTCGAAGAAGTTGACGAAGGGGAGAATCCTCAAGTACCCCTCGCATAGAGTCACGAAGCCCGCGATGTAGAGGATGGCATTGGGGCCGAGGTGGTGAGGTTGGAGGTCGAAAGTATCCATCATCAGATGGAAGAAATGGCTGACCGGGAGCCCAAAGCCACGGGAGAAGTGCCAGGCAAAGACGACAAACTCTCCTACCTGCGGCTTGGGCACCAACTCGTCGCCCAGTGCGCGGGCGATCACGCGCTCCACCGGCGGCAGCATGCGCACGCGGCGGAGATCCACGATGGTTGCCTCCGTGACCATGGATCCGGCCTAGCTTGCTGCGAGCCCTTTGGCCATTGTGACGGCGGGACGGCGTGCGAGCGCGGTTGCATGCAAGAAGAGCAGCGGTGCGCGAGGGAGCCGAGAAGACAAGAGAAGAGGAAACGAGGGGGCAAATGGGGTGAGGGTGCTTTTGCCCTTCGCCCTCCCTCCCCTTTGAAATGGGGAGGCCATGATCGGGGGACGTGGGGATTAACTGCGCCCACTCCCCCGAAATCTCCGTGCGCGCGTGGGCGTTTTGGGCCAGTACCACCACGACGGGGCGTAGAAGATCCTTGCCTGTGCCCCGAGGCCTACTAGGCTACGCCCAACGCCTAGCGAGCTAGGCCCAAGGCGACGTCCCGTCTGCCTGGATGCGCGAGACCCACGGCATCATTACTCTCTGCATGGCGCGTGGCGCGCCGGCCCAGGTCCCGGGGCGTGGCGTTAGGACCCGAGGTATCGGGTTTGGCTGCCAACCCGACTGGCGTTTCGGTTTCGCACCGGAGGCGGGTACTGCTAGGGAGAAGCCTCCAGCTCCCCTGCGTCTGCCGGATGCGGGCCTTCACCGGCTTCGGGGACTACTGACGGGGTTATTACCCCCGGGTAGGCCAAAGCAATGGGGTTCTTTCCCCCGCTTCAAAGACTATAACGTGTAGCCGGCTGCTTACGGCCGGCTGGCGCGCAGCCGACGGATGCGTTTCCGGCTGGCTCGGGGACGGCTGGTCGAGGTGCCGGCCAGGCCCCCGGCCGGCTGGGCACGGCCGGCTGCCTTCCAGCCGCCTCCTCCTTTGATCCCTGGGTGGACAAGCACCCGCCGCGTCCCTTTGCACGCAGGTATGGCGACACGACGTGACCACCATAATGGACGCCAATGTAGCCACAGTGGCCGCTGATGCACGAGCGTGCATGCCTACAGTTCGGCTATCCGGGCCACTGACCTTGGCAACCGCGACCGAGCGGGGGAACAGTGCCGGCACGCCCTCGCCCACTCGATAATCTGCTCCGGCGTGGCTACAGTGCAGCCGGCCGTACCGGAGACTTCGGCCGGCTGACACTAGACGACGCCACCCGGGCGACCCATGCCGTAGCAGGTGGGCAGGGGCCAATCACGGAGCCGGCTGGAGGGTCCTAGCAGACGATGGGACCGCTCAGCCGTTGGACCCTACGGGCGATGAGACGGCTCGAGGGGCGGGACCCCCTGGTCCGTCGGAGAGGCTGCCAACCGAGCCCCTCATTTATGTGCCTCAGGAATATTGTAAGCCGGGGGGTTGGCCTATAATACCCCCCGAGCTCCCCATGCAAGGGGGACGACGAGTCTCTCTCTCACACACACCTACGGGACACTTCCCTCACATCACACTCCATAGCATAGGAAGGCGAGCGTGCTGTTCGTTCTTCCTCCTCTAGACATAGCTTTAGGAGCAACCTTGTAAACATACCCATCCATCAACTAGACCAAGCAGAACTAGGGGTGTTACCTACCACGGAGGGCCCTGAACCTGGGTACATCGTGTGTCACCACCGCTTGTACCTAAACTCGCTCCCGGAGCCCGTCGGCGTCCTCCGGCCCCAGCCACCTACGATAAGCCTACCCATCCCATGGCATCTGTCGTGAGAAAACGACGACACATCTCGTCGTGTTGCAAGAATGGATATCATTACAAGTACATTTACAGAAGAGATGAGTATATGGAATTGGCTTACACTCGCCACAAGCTACATCAATATCACATCAATACAACAACATATTCAAACATCATACAGAAGAGCAGGGTCCGACTACGGACGAAACAAAATGACATCCATTCTTGCTATCCCAGGATGCCGCCTGGAACCCATCCGAGATCTATAAAGAAGAAGAAGAACTCCAAATCTTATAAGCATCGCTCTCACATCAATTCATCACATTATCTGTACCTGCAACTGTTGTTGTAGTAATCTGTGAGCCACGGGGACTCATCAATCTCATTTCCTAGGGTATCAAGACTATTAAAGCTTAATAGGTGAGGTATGGTTAAGTGGTGAGGCTGCAGCAAGCGACTAAGCATTTATTTGAGTGGCTAAGTTATGAATCCAGAAGGTAAAGTAGGTGGTCTATGCATAACAAACGTGAACTAGTAATGATCACTAACTGAGCCTAAACACCTACTTACGTCAAACATAACCCCATTGTGTTCTCTCTCGGATAAAGGACTCATGAGAAGAGACAATCACGGTTACGCACACAGTTGGTGTATTTTATTAGAGTTTACTTCAAGTTTTCTATGACCGGGTGTTAAACAAAGTTTCCAAGTTTGCCACATAACCGCGGGCACGGCTTTCCGAAAGATATAACCCTGCAGGGGTGCTCAAACTCATCCATCACAAATTAACCACACGCCACGGGAATAATCTCGACCACGGATCTCGTGATCATCCTAGGCAATTCTAAAGGAAATCCGACACCTCGAGATAGCCCGAAGAAGACCAGAGTTCCTCACGCAAGATGTTTGAGAAAGATAAAACAAATCTAGCAAGGCCGCCCGACGTGTCGACGAACCCGATAAGAGCCGCGTATCTCGTTCTCAGGACACGACCGGATTGGCTAAGTTTCCGGCTGGCACACCCGTTGGTGGCCCCGGCTACTGACATTTTGGACCAACACTCATGAGGAGCACTAGCTCGGGTTGTTGATTAATTATCCGCGGGTGCCGTGGGTCCCTATGCATTTTATTAGCTATTAGACAAATGTAGTACCAAAGTTGGGCCTTGCCAGAGAAGCTTTATCCTAAAACGAAAATCAAGGGGGTCCCCATAACAACCCCGAGCATGTTAGGAGCGCTCAATATGGAACATAACACCGGTTCACAAGTAACTAGGGGCGGCAAGAGTGGATCAAAACACCGAGCAAAAAGACAAGCCTTCCACCTTTTACCAAGTGTATATGTGCATTAAATTAAATATCAACAATATTGTGATATCAAAATAATGTCCAGGTTGACACATGGAAGCAATTGCACCTGTAGCTAAAAACGCTATAAGAAGGGCTGAGCAAGCGGTAACATAGCCAAACAAAGGTTTTGCTGGGATGTGGAGGGGTTAGAGGCTTTCATGGCAATGTTGGGAGGCTTGTCAAACAAGTGATAGGTAGCATGACACAGCGATAGAAAACGAGACATGTAGCATGGCAATGATAGTAGTGGTATTCAGGGAAATGTGTCATCTTGCCTGAGATCCTGCTTGAAAGAAGAACGAGTCCATAAAGGAATACGAGCCAACGTAGTCGAACGAATCCTCACACTCCGAACACTTTCGAAACTCTATCGAGAAGGAACAATCCGAAAACAACAATCAACACATGGTATACCACAACATATGCATGAAATGATGCGCAAACAAACATGATGCATGTCCGGTTTACTTATGCAAGGCATGGCATGGCAAGAACAATAAACAACTACTACACATTAAGTGAAGTTCAATATGCAACGAGTTGCATATTGACGAAACTGCACGTTCGTTTATTTAGTTCACTCTCGTTTATGTACTCATCAATATTAGATGTTATTTAACATGGCAAGCCGTGAAGCATACATAACTATATCATCTATGCATTTGAAACGAGGCCGAAAGCAACATATAGCATTTCCGAATTGACCTCACATGCATATTATGAATTTGGTCCAGATCTGTCCTAACACAATTTTATATTTATTAAACATGTAAATAAAGTGTTGCATGAGACTCTATACGTTTTTCTAGTCAAGTTACATATATAATACATTTGCATCGGAGCTACGGTTTAAAAGTTATTAAACAATTCATTTTACATGGCATTTACACAAATTGAATGAAAACATCAAGTTAATCATTTTAAACATATGTGAGAGTTGGATACTGTGAATCTACACGAAATTCTAGTCATCTTTCATATATATTTTGTTCTCATCCGATGCCCGGTTGAAAAGTTCTTAATGCATGAAGTTAGATTTTTTTTCCTGCAAAAACAGTAATTCTCACATAATTGGATAAGTTCGCATAACCAAAAAAACCCTAAACGGGCTGAATCTGGCAAACCTAACAGGGACAATGGGCATAGGATAACTAAACAGCGCACAGGGTGGGCTTAGTGGGGAGGCGAGGGAGCTCACCCATGCGCCCTGGCCCGATCGGTGGAGCAGTGCAGGAGCGGGCAGCTGGGCCTTTAGCGCCACTGGGCCGCGGGCAAGGCCGATGCAGGTGGGCCAAGGCGGCGCTTGTTGGGCCCACCCGAGCGAGCGAGCGGGGCTGACGGTCGGGCGTCATCCTCCCGCGTGCGATCGCTCCGGCCGTCCGTGGCAGAAGGTAACCGACAGGGCACGACGCGCAGGGGCGTAGGTACGACACGATCCGACGGGGCGAGGGCGGCTCTGGCCCGGCGGGGAGCGGCCAAATCGAGGCCGGAGAGCTCCATCCCGGGCGGATCTGGGGTGAGGCAGGGCCAGCACCGGGCAGGGGCTGCCATGGCAGCTTGGAGCGCGGGCTCGCGGTGGCGGTCGTTGGGCGTGGTGCAGCGGAGGTGGGGTGGCGGCTTGCTGGTGGCGGAGCTCTGGGCCAGCGTGGCGGCACGACCTCCGGCGAGGAGCTTCGGGCGTGAGCCATGGGATGCGGGGCTGCTCTATGGTCGCCGGACATTGTCCGGGTTGGTCGCGGACATGTCCGATAGGTGAGATTTTGGACGATTTTTAGCCCTTAGATTAAAATTCGAGGGTCCAGATCTGAGGGGTGGCTAGGGCTGTGGGATTTGGAGGAGGTGGATCTAGAAGGTGGGTTTTTTGAGGGGGGTGGCTGCAATTTAACATGGGGGGAAACCCTAGAGATTGACGGGGCTCTCTCCATGGGGTGGTTATATGTAGGGGAGGTAGTAGGGGTTTGTTGGACCTCATCCGTCCGATCGTGATCCGATGACCCCGAGCGGAGGGAGGGGCGAGGTTGGGCTAGTGGGCTGTGTAGTTGGGCTAGGTGAGGAGAGGGGGAAGTTGCGGCCCGTGACACGAGTTTTAGAAACCGAAATGCCCGACGAATAACCAATGACCGCACCGCTACGGTTGATCCATGGGGTATCAAACGAATTCGAAATGCGACGAAATTTGGCAGGCGGTCTACCTATAATATAAAAAGACCGCACGCCAAGTTTCGACCCAATCCGAGAATATTTTTTGCGCGCTTTAAAAACGGTTTTTTTAAACGATGTCGCGGGCGCATGTGTGTGTGGTTGGACTCGAAACGGGCTGGCAAGAACGGATAGAACCGACAACTAAGAACGGATGCAAGTTTTCGAAAACGAGTGAAGATGCTATGCAGATGATGCGAATGATATAATGATGAATACGACAACCAAACGAAACACATACGAGAATGGAAACAAAAGAGGAATCTTCTGGAGCGTCGGTTCCGGTCTGTTACACCTACGCATGCACATCTGATATAGTGAAGCAACATGACCAAACGGTTTATGTCTACTCTAGCACAAATGTAGCTCACGCCACCTCATTGTCGTCCTTTGATTTATACCATTCCATTGATATTCTTTGGCAGGATCTTGTGGAAGAGGAGACCGTGGTTGCACTTGTCGAGGCTGCACCAGAGGACCTGTTGTAGGAGAGGGCGTCGCTAGATGGGAGAGTAGAGGGTGAGGAGATCAGTTGCTTGAGAAGGGGGTTTCGGAGGGAGCATTGCTGGTCGCAAAATTGGCATCGAAGCACAACCACCTTCGTCGAGGAGGACGACCGAGCCCAAGAACCGGACCTAGGTCTTGAGACCGCGGGAGCCCGTGATCCAGCAGAGGTGGAAGATAGTATGGAGAGAAAAGGTTTAGGAGGGGGTTGCGACGGCAACATAGCTGGGCCTCATGGCCAACATGGGAGAGGTTGTAGAGGATGGGAGAGAGGGCGTGGTTGTTTTGCTGCGCTGCCCTGCTGTTGATGAGGAAGATGAGAGATGTGATTTTGTTTCTAGGAAAAGAACAAGCACGAAGCTGTGAGGGAGAAGAAAGCACTCGAGACAGTCTCGACCTCTCGGGAAGGGTTGTGTCGCATGTAGATGAGACATGGCAAGGTAGAAAATGCACCAAAACATCATACATAGACATAAGACCCGATGCGCACGTAAACGGAGAACCAACTACTGCAAGTTACAAAATGGGCAGTAAACCAAAATAAAAACCGGGGACACATGTCATCCAGGGATGATTCACGCCAAAGCACTGGAAACGCGGGAGATCGATGACAGATTTGCCAGCTTAATTCTTTTATTTATGTATACCAATGTATGCAGGTTTATTTGCACTTGGTCCCCATTATTATAGATTTATGAGAAGGGAGGAAAGAAATAGCATTACTGTGCATTGTCCACTACCTGAACACGTGTTTAATTCTTGAGAAGAAAATCAAAAAGAAGAAACCGAAATAGCTAAGGCAAACCGCTGTGGGCGCACGGCGTGATAAATATAGTTCAAACATAAAACACATATGCATATGCATATAATTCAAACATAAAACACATCTAGCTAGGTTCATTGGATAGCTTAAACACTCTTGTAACTAAACAGTGCTACAACCACTCATAATATATTTTAAACATAAAACATGCCTAAAGTTAGATAGTATGTATGATAAATATCAGTCACCCGCAAGTAGACCTCGGGCTTTGCGGTGTGCAGGGGCGTAGCCGTCGACCATTGGGTTCAGTTATACTAAAGTTATACTAAACAGTGGGTTCATATCTTTGCTTAGTCTTAGGCTAGTTGAAATCTATAAGGAGCATGCCGAATTTCATTGGGTTCACCTGAACCCACTGCTAATGAGCCTCAATGTCGATGAGCACCACGATTCGACTACGCTGTGCGGGGGTACCATGTCCTACGCCGGGCCTCACTTGTCAGGAGGACAAACAGCGACACCCACGAGCACGCCCATGCCTTCGGCCACACCTACGGCGTGATCGCCTCTACCCACTCCCGTTTAGTTGTAACGGATCCCTATCATGTACATCTCCTAGTTACATTACATTAACGCCTCATGTGTCAAAGGAATGAATATAACAGAAACATTCAATCTAACTACTACTCCCTATGTCCTATAATATAAAAACATTTTTTACACTACATCTGTCCTATTCCCTCCGTCACAAAATAAATGTCGCAGATTTAATACTAAGTTAGTATAAATTTTATACTAGATCAATCACATTTATTTTGAGATGGAGGTAGTATAATATAAGATCGTTTATTACACTACCTTCGTTCTATAATATAAAAACGTTGTTTATACTAACGTAGTGTCAAAGATGATCTTATATTATGAAAAGGAAGGAGTAGATCCAAACAGTAAGAAACAAAGTGTACGCATGATGAAAGGCAACACCTGAGCCCTGGAACTTTATTGCCCACTTGAACTGTACGCTATGCAGAGGCTTGATCCTCATCCTTATCGCCCTCGATGCCCTGTTTGCGCGCGCCCGCCCCTGGTTTGTTTTGGCGCCAGTTGGATGGCCTATTGTTTTTTTCGAATGCGGTTGGATGGGTTATTCCTTTTCTTTTTGCAACTTACTTGGCCAAGAGCCTCTCCGTAAGATTTTATGTTGGTAATAATTTTTTGCCTGTTCGACCTACCAACTTGGAACATGTAAAGGTAAAAAAGGAGAGCACTCGCCCTGTTTCATAATGTAATGCGAATAGATTTTTTATAAAGTCAAACTTTATAAACTTTGACCAAGTGTATAGAGAAAACTATTTATATGTCTACAAATAAAATATATAAAACATGAAACCACATCTTATAACGAAATAAAGAAATATATTTAACATTCTAGATGTAAATATTTTTCTTCACAAAATTAGTCAAAGTTTTTGAGATTTGACTTATCAAAATCTACATGCACTACATTTTGAATAGAAAAAGTACGGATCAGTACTACTCCGTGTGTGGTACCAACATAGTACCAACTTGTTTTCACTTGGTCCGACTGCTGATAATGCTGCCAACGCTGGTTCACTGGATCAGCCTTGTATGAACCAGATTCCCATATCCTTATACCGCCTTGCGTTCGACAAGCCCTATCCACTTCTTCCCTCAGAGAAGGAAAAGAAGTCCTTATCCACTTGCTGCATGACCGGTGTTCCGGAAACTTCCAGCCAAGTAAGAACCTAGGACTAAATTACGAAATACATCATACTCGCATAGTAATTTGCCATAAAGATTTGGACCACCCGCGACGGGTTAACTACCTTCACAAAACCTTGAAGGCAACATGCAATAATAAACCAGCGTGAGATATCTTTTATATCTAAGTACCAGCCTCCATTATGTTCATCAATAGTTAAATACAATAAACCATATATGTTTCTACTTGTAGTTCTCATATTATTCATTCAATATTCATATTCAAAATATTATGAAATTATATTGCAACCCGAGTATGCACGATGCTAGACACAAAGTTGCTCTTCCCTTAGAAAAAACAAGTTGCTCATTTTATTCAGGACTATGGCCCTGTTTGTTTCTGTTTTTTGCTTCTGCTTTTGCAGCCTTTTCATTTTAGAAAAAAAGTCACAAAAGCTCCTAAATAGGGGTGTTTTGCTTCAGCTTTTGGCTTATGAATCAATATTTTTATACGATAGTATAAGGTAAAACCTAAAAGCACCTATTTAGGAGCTTCTTTGGTTTTTTTGTCAAGGTGAAAAACTTGTAAAAGCACAAGCAAAATCCCAGACAAACAAGGCCTATAGTTGATGTTCGGTCAATTCAGGCGCATTTTGCACACATCACTGGTGAGTGATGTATGGTTTAGTGCATCGTGATGCATGGTGCTGTGTACAAATTAGCACAATAGTAACTTTGAGATAGCGCAATGTCAACTCGATGAATCACCGGACGTGAAGTTTGTAAGAGAAAAGACTAGACAAAATGTAGATATCAACACATACAGTGCCTACTTTGGAAGATCGGTGATAAAAACATGCTGGTTTTTATTTAGCAAATAAGCAAGGTTTGCGTATCTTTTCATTGGTAGAAGAAGTTATAATGAGTACAATAAAGGGTACAACGTATGACATGAATGTGGGAAGGCAAGAACATGGAATCCGAAGCAGAGAGACAAGGGATGATCAGCCCAAACATGGCAAGAGTCAAGACACAGTTGAACCCACCGAGCCTAGAACTAAAGCAGCGCGTCAAACCAGCTTGATGTCAAACAAATTCAAATCTAACATCGACGACGCCGCGAGCCGGCAAGACAGCCTGAATTTACTGTTCGTACCATTTTAGCCTAGTATTTTCTGCAAGTATATCACGTAAACTCTTTGGTGGTCACACTGTAGTTTTTAGGCTAGCTAGTAACTACATCGTGCATGCTCCAAAAATTTATGGCAGATGACTGGGTAAGTAGGATGTGTTGCGTACGTAATTTAGTTCTATTGGCTAGAAGTTTCCGGAACATCAATCATGCAACAAGTGGATAATAGCTTCTTTTCCTTATCCGTGGGAAGAAGTTGATAAGGCTTGGCGAGCGCAGGCAAGTTGAAATTGATAGAAGGCCGATCCATTGAACAAGTGCTGGCAGCAGCATCACATACGGGCAAGTGGCAACAAGTTGGTACTACCTGTCTGAAGAGAGCACATCACCTGCAAAAGAAGATATTATGTGGTACTACCTCTGTCCTGTCCAGGTTTATATTGGGCATATTTTGACCATGATTTAACTAATAAAATTTAAGATATATACATCAAGAATATTATTATCTGAAACAATGCTAAAATACAAATCCAATGCTATAATTTTTAGTGATATGCGTTAACATTTTGTTAGTTAAATGCATGATGAAAATGTCACAAAAATATGATGGAGACCAATAAATCAGGACCAAGGTAGTAGTTCACTCGGTTGCTTGCCGGAGCAGAGGATCTGCCCTGGCGGCAAATCAAGTTGTGACTTAATAAGCGAACCAACCGGTGCCAAACCAGGTGCAGGCGAGCGTGTACAAGCAAGGCGAGAGCATCCATGGCATTTCCTCAACATACAGCTCAATTGGACAAGCTCCACAGGTTCTTGTTGACTTTTATGAGATGTACACTTTGTGTTCTAATCTAACCGCCTACTCTTGTTCTTTTCAAGTTTAAGCACAAGCTACCTCAAAATGACTCACGCGTGTGTAAGCCATTAGTCCATTCTATAGGCAGAGGGGAAGCAGAAAGAAAAATGAGAGGGCGGCAAAAATTAACCAATGGATTGGTTTAATATACAACCCAAACCATAGTACCATCTAATAAGCAGAGTGTCTTGTTTTTTCACGCGCGCTCAACAAATGTATCATGCTTTTGCAAGGGTTGTACTCGACACAGACAATCTTTGCCAAGTGCCCGCGGCAAATACGCCGACATTTTGCGAGGACAGATTTTCCAGTGGTGTACGTGTATTGCCCGCACAACCTTTATCCAAATATGCTATACTTGTGATTCTTGGTAGATTAAGGTGGATTAATCTAAATAAGATGCGCTCATGCTTTGACAATTTGCTAGCTGCGCCATGGAATGCACGCTCGTGCCTCCGTACGAAGAGAACAAAAAGTAACTAAATAAGTCAACCACTAAGAAAATGTGGCATCGAAGACAACAACCGGTCAAGCTTCCTCATTTGTGAAGACCTGATCCTCAACCTTATCTCCTCACATACAGCTCCCTACTCGCCGGCGCCCCTGGTTTCGCGCCCATTGGGTGGTGGCTTCAGCGCAACTTGCCGTTAGGTGGTTAATAATACAGTCAGCTGCTGGCTATATATAACACATTGTACTGTCATTTATAGTTAATGTGATAGTTAATACATACAATAATTAGCTCCATACATCTCGCAGGCGTACAACTGACCACAGAAAGGTAAACATGCATAACACAAAAGTAAACATGGAAATACATGTATCAAGATTAGTGCTAACACGACCGCGACGTCCGTAGCTGAGGGTGTTTTATAAGTGCGTGTAGAGTAACTGTCCAAAACCATCAAGCATCAGTCCGCAACATCTCTCTACATCCCAACAGTAAGTGTAGAGTAACGCCCACCCATGACGATGATGGGCCAAGCAGTGAGCGTGCCGCCGTGGGGTAACCTCCCGGCGAGCGGTGGGGACGTCTGCGGCGACGACATGCCGTACCTGTTCGCCGCGGGCGCCGAGGAGGAGGAGGCCGCGGTGGACACCTACTCGTGCGACGAGTTCCGGATGTACGACTTCAAAGTGCGCCGGTGCGCGCGCCGGGGCAGCCACGACTGGACCGACTGCCCGTTCGCGCACCCGGGGGAGAAGGCGCGCCGCCGCGACCCGCGCAAGCACCACTACTCCGGCACGGCCTGCGATGACTTCCGCAAGGAAGGGTGCAGCCGCGGGGACGCCTGCGAGTACGCGCACGGCTTCTTCGAGTGCTGGCTCCACCCGGCGCGCTACCGCACGCAGCCGTGCAAGGACGGCACCGCCTGCCAGCGCCGCGTCTGCTTCTTCGCCCACACCGCGAGCGAGCACCGCGCCATGCCGTCAAAGTACTCGAGCCCCAGGAGCAAGCCCTTGTCGCCAGTGGCCGTGTCTTACGACGGCTTCCCGCTCCATCGCATGGCATTCGAGAGTTACCTCAGCAACAACATCATGCCCTCGTCGCCGACCGGTACCCTACTCTCATCGCCTCCCAGGTCGCCATTGTTCCCAGAAGGGGCAGCCTCTCTCCGTCCCGATTCTTGGCCGGGCATTGGGTCACCCGTCGACGAAGTCATCTCCTCGCTCCGCCAGCTGCACCTTGCCAAGGCGCAGGCGTCCCCGTCCGGTAAGTGCTCCGCAAACCCCGGCTCCCCTGCCGCCTACGGCTCGCACACCACCGCTCGCACACCACCCCTTTATCTGCACCGACGACCGCCTCCAACTTCATGTCCAACATGAAGCCATTGAACATCTGCTTCATCGACGACGATGAGCCAGTTCAGAGGGTGGAGTCCGGGAGAGCACTGCGTGAGAAGGTGTTCGAGAGGCTGAGCAAAGATGGTGCCGCATCGGCCAGGTGTGAGACCGGTGCCGGAGCTCGATGCCCCGACGTAGCCTGGGTCTTCGACCTGATCAACTGAGAAGTCAGCTGGATATTCATTTTGTGAGGTAGCAAGATGGCATGGCGAAGCTGGCGGAAACAAGAAAATAAAATGCCCCCTCCCCACCCACAACCCCCGCACCCCAAAGAAAAATATCCACATATTTCTTGTTCATAGCAATCTATATCCCATGTGAATATTCTTTGTTGGTGGAGATGTGAATATTCTTTGTTGGTGGAGAGGAGGCAAGCTGAAGGATGCTTGGATTTGCTTTGTCTTTTTTGAGGAAGTAGCAATTTTTCTAACGTGAATTATTACTCTCTCGGATCCGAAAACAAATGGTCGTAATTTTGTACTGAGATTAATAAAGTAGGGAAGTGATGGAGTGGAAGGTGGCAGTTGTGCATAGAGAGGTGTGGTGCTGAATAATGGTTGGAAGATGGTGGTGACCAGGAGGTTGACAGGTGAGGTGCTGAAGAATGGTTGGAAGATGTGTGCTATTGTTTCTTTAGGCTACTCATTTGTGTATCATGTGCATATTTTGTACCTTATTAACTGCTTAGCAGGTTTTAATCAATCGTATTTTGTGCAACCTTTTTCTATCAACTTAGGAATGGATCGTGGAAACCCTAAGCTGATACCATGTTGGATGAGAGAATTAGATTGGATGCATCAATAAGTTTACTATCATGCACCGAACACATATATATAGGTACATAGGAGGTCCACGACTGCCTAGTGTCCCAAGTTACATATACTACTATATTAAACCGGCTAAGGAGGAGCACCTCCCGTGCCTTCTTAGTTCTACGAGGTAAATCCTCATAGGTTGACATGTGTTCATATTTCTTTTCAACATTTTTACTATTTAACATGGATTTACTATTCAAGACATCACAAACTAATATTTTTGAATACTGTATAATCAAAGTCATTGTACATGAGTATACACTCGTTCCTATGAACGAACACATCTTATTCCTGTGAGAACCTCTAACATTTTTTACTATCTACCAGTTCTACGAGGTAAGGTCTCATAGGCTGACACATGTGTTTTTTTGTCACTTTTTACTATTTAACAGGGATTTACTACTTAAGGCGTACCAAAATAATATTTTTAATACAATATAATCGAAGTCACTGTGCACGAGCATACATTCATCCCTATGAACATACACACATCTTATCCCTATGAGAACCTCTGACATTTTTTACTATCTAATAGTGATTTACTAGTTAAGGCCCCACTAAATAATATTTTCAAATACAGTACAATCAAAGTCGTTGTGCATGAGAATACACTCACCTATATGAACATACACCCACCCACTTTACCCCTACGAGCAGCTCTGAAAGACTATATCTTCATAGGATCTTGAGATATTCCGATGTCACCACAGATGTATCGCAGTCGACGGAAACGTCTTCTCTCACTAGATGAACATCAAGAAATGAGTTAAGTAGATCGAGAAAATCCGATCACCAATATCAAATCTAGGACTTAAATCCTGGTTGCCAGGAAATACCACTGTCCTCTTAACCATCCAACCACACAGGTTGGTTCGCACTACTACAAAATACCTGGAGGATGAGGTTTCGCTCCATCTCTCACTGCTTAATGCAGACAGTCGCGAAACCACCATAAGATTTACGCTATGCTTGTTCGTACATTCCAATATAGTACAATCAAAGTCGTTGTGCACCGGCATGCACTCACCCCTATGAGCACGCGCGCACATACACCTTATCCCTATGAGCACCTCTGAGAGACTGAACCATCATAGCATCTTGAGATTTTATGATTTTACCGCGTACGTCTCGCAGTCGATGGGAATGTCTCCTCTCCCTAAACAAACATTGCTGAAACAATTAAATAGATCCAGAAAAATCCAATCACCAATGTCAAACATATGACTAAAACCCTGGTGGACTTAGAATACCACTATCCTCCTAACAATCCAACAACACAGGTTGGTTCGCATTGCCACAAAATACCTAGAGGATGAGGTTCGTTCCATCTTTCACCGCTTAATGCAAACAGCCGCTAAGCCCTCATAATATTTACGTCGTGCCTATTCTTTGTCCCCAAAAATCTTTCTCTCTCTCGGGATCTCCCTCTCTTTTACACAATGTTGGTTGAAAAATATTAGTCACTCAAAATTTAATGGTTGACAAAAGAGTATTCCTTAATTCTAATCTTATAATTCAAACTTTATTACATGCATGTCAAGGAAAACATGATGGTACAATTCTGGATTCATGCCAATAATAGCACTTTTTTCTCCTACTTAGTGGTAGAGGCTAATATGTAGTATGTTATGCAATATTCGTAATTTTAAATAACGAGCAACACCAATCTGTTTTTATGATTGATTAATTTACAAACAACTTTATATGTCCTTCATTTTTATATAACTAGGCCTTGCATGTTTCAATATTTCATGTAATTTACATGGTGCTCATGTATACTTTCTGGCATTTATCGTTATATTTTCTTTTGGTGTTGTACTATAGGGAAAAAATGAAGAATTTCCGATAGCCAAAAGTATAGTTGCTTCAGGACTAAAACAGAATGCATTATGTCCTTCTCTTTGTGCTCAAGGACTTCGTCCACACACCTTGCTCGGACAACTCTATCAATGAACATTTATGTGAATATTAGTCCTGAATCGGCCACCTACTTTATAGCCATCTCTCGGCTTTCAAGTTAGGGAAATAACTTGTAGGATTTCACACAGTATCCTAATGCACTATATTCGAGGGAAGTTTTAGAATTCTCCATTGATTTTTTCCAAGTCACAGTGAAGTCTCCTTTTCTTAAACTGAAGTTTCGTAATAGTTTGGCTTTTTTGACGTGGGAACTACTATTGTGTATAAACAATTTGACTTCCGTTTGGTAGATTTTTCTTAAATTAAGTCTCTAAATTAGTTTGTCTTCTTTGATATGAGAACTACTATACAAACAATTCAATGAAGTTTCTAAATCTTTTGCCTATATATATCCGCCCCTCGGCCTCCCGCCTCATCTCCTCTGTTTTTTGGCCGTGGAAGGGTGTGGGAGGTGTGTGCTACTCTGTTCTCACCTCCTATGCACATGACGTGTTTGATGAAATGCTGGATCCACACTTAAGCTTTCTCCTCTCAAAGCTCGACCACCAAGCTACATTTTCCCTAAGATTTGTATAGGTTTGGCGGTGCACCAACTAAAGAAGTGTTCTAAAAGGTTAGCAACTTCACCCTTTCATCTCTCACTACTAATTTAGCTCATTTCAAATGCTCTAGAAGTAGATTGGTTTGTGGGTTCTAGTGCAGGAGTGTATTAATTTGGTCACTTTTATATTCATGATGTTCTGTAATGGTTTTTGATATACTTAATTATATAATGCATGCAAATGAACAGGCAATGGATGTACAGTGACCGACGCACCTCCGACTACATTGGGGGGCTGCATAATTTTCTCAAATTGCCTGAGGCAAACAAGCAGAATGGTTTTATGTATTGTCCATGTACTGTTTGTGGGAATATGAAGGATTAGTCTTCCCCGAAAAATCTTCACTTGCACCTACTTGAGAAGGGTTTAATGCGACACTATAATGTTTGGACCAAGCACGGAGAAAAAGGAGTTATGAAGGAAGACAATGAAGAGGATGATGACAACTATCGTCCTATGTATCCTAAATACTGTGATACTGCAACGGGGGAGGCTGAAGATCAAGAGGCACCAAGTGTGCCCAATGATGATCTTCGTCAGGTCATTGTTGAAGCACAGAGAGAATGGGAAAGTAAAAGGGAGAAGTTGAAGTTCGATCACATGTTAGAGGATTACAAAAAAAGGTTTTATCCAAATTGGGAAGATGACAACACAAAGCTCGGTACCACATTGGAATTGCAACAATGGAAGGGAGAGAATGACTTATTTGACAAGATATTTGAAAAGTTACTGAAAATAATGAAGAATAAGCTTTTAAAGGATAACGAATTGCCTGACAGTATGCACAAAGCAAAGAAGGTTCTCTGCCCTCCAGGATTAGGGGTGCATAAGATACATGCCTGCCCTAATGATTGCGTCCTCTACCACGGTGAGTATGAGAATTTGAACGCATGCCCGATATGTGGTGCATTGCGGTATAAGATCAGACGAGATGACCCTGGTGATGTTGAGGGCGAGCGCCATAGGAAGAGAGTTCCTACCAAGGTGATGTAGTATGCTCGTATAATACCTACAGTCAGACGCCGTTCAACCTCAGTTAATATTCACATAGAGTAACTATTCATTAGCTGACATGTGTCAAGTAGGAAATAGCTAAGACAAACCACTGTGGAAAGCATGGCGTGAGCTTTTGCTTAGCCGCTTTAATTCTTTTGTATATATATATATATATATATATAGAAAGTCTATTCATCACCCAGGATCTAGAATAAGTTATTCTTCACCCGAGGTAATATTACGATCGTTTCATAAATAAATTACATTTCAAATGCAAATAGTTACATTTATATTGATTTACTACATAAAGTTTGACATAAAAAAATAAAAAAATAAGTCATAACACCCGAAAAATCACATTTTATGCATATTTTGCACTATGTTTTTATGTTTTCTTACGGTCTCTTTTTACGTATGAAATACGATAAAATTTACGGAACGTAAAATTACGGTGCATTGATGTGAAAATAGAGGGGATGAAGAATAACTATTCTTCACCGAGGATGACGAATAGTCAATCCCTATATATATATATATATATATATATATATATATATATATATATATAGGGTGCTACAAGCATTCATATAGTTAAAAGATAAAACACATCTAGGTAGGTTCATTGGATAGTTGAAACGCTGTTCTAATTAAACAGTGCTACAACCATTCATAATATATTTTAAACATAAAACATGCCTAAAGTTAGGCAGTGTGTATGATGAACATCAGTCACCCGCAAGTTGACCGCGGGCTTTGCGGTGTTCCTTGTCACGAACCTGGTCAGCTCGACTATGAAGCGCCAGAGTATATTGACGAGCCAGAGTACCGGGGATTGTGTGACATCCTGGATTTTGGCTACAATGATTATTGTAATTAAGTTATAGTTGTTGGAAATATGCCCTACAGGCAATAATAAATTAGTTATTATCATATTTCCTTGTTCATGATAATCGTTTATTATCCATGCTATAATTGTATTGATCGGAGACTTAAATGCATGTGTGGATACATAGACAAAACCATGTCCCTAGTATGCCTCTAATGAACTAGCTCGTTGATCAAAGAATGGTTAAGGTTTTCTAGCCATGGACATGAGATGTCATTTGATAACGGGATCACATCATTAGAAGAATGATGTGATGGACAAGACCCAAACTACAAACGTAGCATATGATCGTGTCAGTTTATTGCTACCGTTTTCCGCATGTCAAGTATGTCTTCCTATGACCATGAGATCATGCAACTCACAGATATCGGAGGAGTGCCTTATGTGTATCAAACGTCGCAACGTAACTGGGTGACTATAAATGTGCTCTACAGGTATCTCCGATGGTGTCTGTTGAGTTGGCATGGATCGAGACTGGGATTTGTTACTCCGTGTGACGGAGAGGTATCTCAGGGCCCACTCGGTAATACAACATCACAATGAGCCTTGCAAGCAATGTGACTAATTGTTAGTTACGGGATCTTGTATTACAGAACGAGTAAAGAGACTTGCCAGTAACGAGGTTGAACTAGGTATGGAGATACCGACGATCGAATCTCGGGCAAGTAACATACCAAAGAACAAAGGGAACGTTATACGGGATTAACTGAATCCTTGACACAGAGGTTCGACCGATAAAGATCTTCGTAGAATATGTAGGAACCAATGTGGACGTCCAGGTCCCGCCATTGGTTATTGACCGTAGAGGTGTCTCGGTCATGTCTACATAGTTCTCGAACCCGCAGGGGTTGCACACTTAAGGTTCGGTGACGTTTCGGTAGTGTAGAGTTATGTATGGTGGTGACCAAAGTTTGTTCAGAGTCCCGGATGAGATCCTGGACGTCACGAGGAGCTCCGGAATGGTCCGTAGGTAAAGATTCATATATAGGATGTCCCAGTTTGGTTTCCGGAAAAGTTTCGGGCTCATCGGTAGTGTACCGGGAGTGCCGGTAGTGTACCGAGAGTGCCGGTAGTGTACCGGGAGGCCCCTGGGAGGGGTATTTCGACCCCAAGAGGTCCATGGGCTGTGGGATAATAATAACCATCCCTTAGTGGGCTGGGAAAACAGCCACAAAGGCCCATGGCGTAGGAGAGAAAGTCCTAAAGCAAAAAGTGGAAAATCAGCCAATAGGAGGCAATCCTACTCCAACTAGGATTGGAGGTGAAGTAGGATTGCTTCCCACCTCCTATTTCGGCCGACCCAAAGGCCTTGGCTGCCTCTCCTCTCCTCTCCTCCTATATATACTAGTGGATTGGGTGGTTTTTGGACAGAATTTCCGGCCACGTGCTACGCGTTCCACCGGTGCATAGTTTCTCCTCTAGATCGGTTTTCTGCAGCGCTTAGGCGAAGCCCTGCCGGAATTGCTCCACCACCATCACCGGAGCGCCGTCACGCTGCCGGTGAACTCTCTCTCCTCTCCACCTCCTCTTGCTGGATCGAGACGGTGGAGATCGTCATCAAGCTGCACGTGTCCTGAACGCGAAGGTGCCGTCCGTTCGGCGCTAGATCGGAAGGACCGTGATCGAGATCGCGAGACGGTTCGTGATGTGATCACGGAACGGATCGTGATGAGTTCGCGGGATAGATCGTGATCAAGATCGTGAGACGGATCGTGATGAGTTCGCGGGACGGATCATGATGTGTTCGCGGGACGGTTCATGATTGGATCGCGGGACGCTCGGCGATTTGGATCGCGAAGAAGTTCGACTACACCAACCGCGTTTCTTAACGCTTCCCGCTTAGCGATCTACAAGGGTACGTAGATCCACTCTCCCGCTCGTAGATGCTCATCACCATGGATAGTTTTGCATGTGCGTAGGAAATTTTTTGTTTCCCATACGACGTTCCCCAACAGTGGCATCATGAGCTAGGTTGATGGTTCGATGGGATCTCGAGTAGAACACAAAAGGTTTGTGGGCGTTGATGCTTAGATTGCTTCCTCCCTTGGTCAGATTTTGGTTCAGCGGGATTGTGAGATGAAGCGGCCCAGACCAACATTACTCGTACGCTTACGAGAGACCGGTTCCCTCGACGCAACTTGTTGCTTAGATGGCTTGCGGGTGACAGTTTCTCTCACTTTAGTTGGATCGGATCTGTCAAAGGCGGTCCTTGAGAAGGTTGAAAAGCAATATATGTATCACCGTTGTGGTTTATGCATAGGTGAGAATCGTTCTTGCTAGATACCCATAGCAGCCACGTAAAACATGCAACAACAATTAGAGGACGTCTAACTTGTTTTTGCAGGGTATGTTGTGATGTGATATGGCCAATTACATGATGAGATATATGTGATGTATGAGATGATCATGTGATGTATAGAGTTTCACGACTTGCAAGTCGTTGAGTACGGCTACCGGCAGGAGCCATAGGGTTGTCTTTAATTGTTGTATGACCTGCGTGTCAATCATTAAGCGCTATGTAATGCTTTACTTTATCGCTAAGCGGTAGCAATAGAAGTAGAAGAAGGGCTGGTGCCACAACCCCAATGGCAACACATTGATGGAGATCAAGATGATGGAGATCATGGTGTTGTGCCGGTAACGATGGAGATCATGCCGGTATTTCGAAGATGGAGATCTTAAACACAAGTTCATGGCCATATCATGTCACTTATGAATTGCATGAGATGTTAATCCTTTTATGCACCTTGTTTTGCTTAGTACGGCGGTAGCATTATAAGGTGATCCCTCACTTGAATTTCAAGATGAACTGTGTTCTCCCCGAGTGTGCACCGTTGCGAAAGTTCGTCGTGTTGAGACACCACGTGATGATCGGGTGTGATAGACTCTACGTTCACATACAACGGGTGCAAGCCAGATTTGCACGCGCAGAACACTCGGGTTAAACTTGACGAGCCTAGCATGTACAAACATGGCCTCGGAACACAAGAGACGGAAAGGTCGAGCATGAGTCATATAGTGGATATGATCAACATAATGATGTTCACCATTGAAGCCACCTTAACTCACGTGATGATCGGACTTGAGTTGGTGAATTTGGATCATGTATCACTCGAATGACCCGAGGGATGTCAACTTGAGTGGGAGTTCTTAAGTAATATGATTAATTGAACTCATTATCATGAACATAGTCAAAGTGTCTTTGCAAATTATGTTGTAGATTATTAGCTCGCGCTGTAGCTCCCTTGTATTTTTATATGTTCCTAGAGAAATAGAATTGAAAGATGTTGGTAGAAAAATTGCGGACTAGGTCCGTGATCTGAGGATTGTCCTTATTGCTGCACAGAAGGCTTATGTCCTTAATGCACCGCTCGGTGCGCCACCCCATCTAGCGTCGTCTGTAGATGTTGTGAACATATGACAGACACGTTTCGATGACTACTTGATAGTTTAGTGCGTCATGCATTACGGCTTAGAATTGAGGCTCCGAAACGTTTTGAACGTCACGGAACATATGAGATGTTCTAAGGGCTGAGATTGTGATCTCAGGCTCATGCCCGAGTTGCGAGATATAGGATCTCCAACGAGATTCTTTGCCTGCAAGATGAAAGAGAATAGCTCAATCGTTGAGCATGTGCTCAGACTGTCTGGGTACTACAATCTCTTGAATCGAGTGGGAGTTGATCTTCCAGATAAGATAGTGATTGATGTAGTTCTCCAAGTCACTGTCACTAAGCTACTAGAACTTGGTGATGAACTATAAAATGCCAGGGAAAAATTTGTTGATCCTTGAGCTGTTCGCGATGTTTGACACCGCGAAGGTAGAAATCAAGAAGGAGCGTCAAGTGTCGATGGTTAATCAAACCACTAGTTTCGAGAAGGGCAAGAGCAAGGAGGGAAACTTCATGGATAGCAAGTCAGTTGCTGCTCCAGTGAAGCAACCCAAAGTTGAAATCAAACCCGAGACTAAGTGCTTCTGTTATGAGGTGAGCAGTCGCTGAAGCGGAAGAATCCTAGATACTTGGTAGATAAGAAGGCTGGCAACATTGATAGAAGTATATTTGATATATGAGTTACTAATGTGTACCTTGCTAGTACTCTTAGTAGCACCTGGGTATTGGATACCGGTTCGGTTGCTAAATGTTAGTAACTCGAAATAAAAGCTACGGAATAAACGGAGAACTAGCTAAGGGTGAGGTGACGATATGTGTTGGAAGTGTTTCCAAGGTTGATGTGATCAACATCGCACGCTCTCTCTACCTTCAGGATTAGTGACGAACCTAAATAAATATTATTTGGTGTTTTGCGTTGAGCATGAACATGATTAGATCATGTTTATTGCAATACAGTTATTCATTTAAGTTAGAGAATAATGGTTATTCTGTTTACATGAATAGTACCTTCAATGGTCATGCACCCAGTGAGAATGGTTTGTTGAAATCTTGATCGTAGTATTACACATGTTCATAACATTGATGTCAAAAGATACAAAGTTAATAATGATAGTACCACATACTTGTGGCACTGCCGCTAAATGTCATATTGGTATAAAGCGCATGTAGAAACTCCATGCTGATGGATATTTGGACTCATTCGATTTCGAATCGGTTGAGACATGCGAACCATGCCTCTTGGGCAAGATGACTAAAGGACCCCGTTGGATGGAGCGGGCAAGTGATTCATTGGAAATGATACATGTTGATGTATGCAATCTAGTGAGTCTTGTAGCGTGCAGTGGATATCGTTATTTTCTTACCTTCACTGATGATTTGAGTAGATATAGTGTATATTTACTTAATGAAACACAAGTCTGAATCGTTTGAAAGGTTCAAGCAAATTCAGAGTGAAGTTTAAAGATCATCGTGACATGAAGATAAAAATGACTGTGATATGATCGTGGAGGTGAATATCTGAGTCATGAGTTTGGCATACAACTTAAGACAATGTGAAAGTTGTTTGACAACTAAACGCCACCTGGAACACCATAGTGTGATGGTGTGTTCGAACATCATAGTTATGCTCTATTGCGTGCTATGATGTCTCTTGTCGTTTTACTACTATAATTTTGGGGTTATGCATTAGAGACAACTACATTCACTTTAAATAGGGCACCATCTAAAACCGTTGAGATGACACCATGTGAATTATGGTTTGATAGAAACCTAAGCTGTCATTTCTTAATATTTGGGGATGTGATACTTGTGTGGATAATGTTTTCACCTAATGAGGTCGAACCCAAGGCGGACAAATTGCATCTTCATAAAATACCATAAGATCAGTTGGGTGAACCTTCAATCTCAGATCCTAGTGAAAAGTGTTTGTTGCTTAAACAGATCCTTTCTCGAGGAAATGTTTCTCTCGAAAGAATTGAGTGGGAGGAAGATAGAACTTGATGAGGTTGTTAAACCTTTGTTCAACCAGAGAGTAGCGCAGCGCAGAAAGATGTTTCTGTGAAGCCTACGTTAGTTGAAGAGGAAGTTAATGATGATGATCATGAAGCTTCAGGATCAAGTTACTATCGAACTTCGTAGGTCGACAAGGATGTGTACTGCTCCTAAGTGGTACGACAACTTTGTCTTGGAGATCATGTTGTTGGACAACGATGAACCTACGAGCTATGGAGAAGCGATGATGGGCCCGGATTCCGACAAATGGTTAGAGGCCATGAAATCCGAGATAGGATCCATGTATGAAAACCAAGTGTAGACTTTGGTAGACTTGCTCGTTGGACGGCAGGTCGTTGAGTAGAAATGAATCTTTAAAATGAAGACATACACTGATGGTGAATGTCACTATTTGTAAAGCTCGACTTGTTGCAAAGATGTTTGTGACAAGTTCAAGGAGTTGACTACGATGAGACTTTCTCACTCGTAGTGGTGCTAAAGTCTGTTGGAATTATGTTACAGTTGCTGTATTTCCAATTATGAAATCTGGCAGATGGATGTCAAAACATCGTTTCCTTAACGGTTCACTTGAGGAAAGGTTGTATGTGATACAACCAGAAGGTTTTGTCAGGCCTAAGGATGCTAAAAGGTGTGCAAGCTTCGGTGATCCTTCCATGGACTGAAGCAAGCATCTCGGAGTTGGAATATACGCTTTGATGAGGTGATCAAAGTTTGATGTTTATACAAAGTTTACGAGAAACTTGTATTTGCAAGAAAGTGAGTGGGAGCACTATAGAATTTCTGATAAGTATATGTGGATGACATATTGTTGATCAGAAATAATGTAGAGTTTATGGAAAGCATAAAACGGTCATTTGGAAAGTAATTTTCAAAGGAAGACCTGGATGAAGCTACCTAATTGTTGAGCATCAAAATCTATGGAGATAGATCAAGATGCTCGATGAGACTTTCAATGAGTGCATACCTTGAAAAGATTTTGAAAGAGTTCAAAATGGATCAGTCAGAGAAAGAGTTCTCGCCTGATTTGTAAGGTGTGAAAGTTGAGTGAGACTCAAAGCTCGACAACGGCAGAAGAAAGAGAAAGGACGAACGTCGTCCCCTATGCCTTACCCATAGGCTCTATATTATGCCATGCTGTGTACCGCACCTATGTGTGCCTTGCCATGAGTCCGTCAGGGGGTACAAGAGTGAACCAGGAGTGGATCACTGGACAACGGTCAAGATTATCCTCAGTAACTAAGATATTGAGGAGATGTTTCTCGATTATGGAGGTGATGAAGAATTCGTCGTAAGGAGTTACGTCGATACAAGCTTTAACACTAATCCGGATGACTCGTAGTAGCAATCTGGATACGTATAGTGGAGCAGCCATTTGGAAATAGTACCAAGTGGAGTGTGGTAGCAGTGTTTACGGTTTGACATAGAGATTTGCAAAGTACACATGGATCTGAATATCGCAGACCCGTTGACTATAAGACCTCTCTCACATGCAAAACATGATCGAGCCCCAGAACTCATTGGGTGTTAGATTCATAACAATGCGAATCACATGGTGATGTGAACTAGATTATTGACCCTAGTGCAAGTGCGAGACTGTTGGAGATATGCCCTAGAGGCAATAATAAATTAGCTATTATCATATTTCCTTGTTCATGATAATCGTTTATTATCCATGCTATAATTGTATTGATCGGAGACTTAAATGCATGTGTGGATACATAGACAAAACCATGTCCCTAGTATGCCTCTAATGGACTAGCTCGTTGATCAAAGGATGGTTAAGGTTTGCTAGCCATGGACATGAGATGTCATTTGATAATGGGAAGACATCATTAGGAGAATGATGTGATGGACAAGACCCAAACTACAAACATAGCATATGATCGTGTCAGTTTATTGCTACCGTTTTCCGCATGTCAAGTATGTGTTCCTATGACCATGAGATCATGCAACTCACAGATATCGGAGGAGTGCCTTGTGTGTATCTGTAGGAGATATGCCCTAGAGGCAATAATAAATGTTTTTGATTATCTCCCTGTTCATAATTATGTTTATGTTCCATGCTATAACTGCAATGATTCTCGAGTCTACAAATAAAACGAGGCTTGGAGGGAAACTCATGTGCACGTGTGGGATAATAAACGGTAAAATGTATTCCTAGTCTGGCCTCTAAGACTGGCTCAAGTATTGCATGATGATCCTGTTTTCCTGATCATGGGCATGGCTATGCCGGCAATTTTGAGGGCACAATGTTAGAAGAACATTTGTGTTGAATCGACCCAAATTATTGTTATGCTATGAGATACATTCGTCATAAGTTAATGTTTAATAACACAGAGAAGTTAATGTTTGCATAATTCCTTAGAACATGAGAGTATCGAGTTTCTTCATGCTTGCTTCATGAACTTTGGGGTTTGTTAAACGTCATCCGTAAATGGGTGGCTATTACGGCGGCTTACGGGTTCATGGAAAAGTATGTGAAGTAACTTGATAGCTCAAGATTGGGATTTGCTCCTCCGACGATGAGAGATATCTCTGGGCCCTCTCGGTGTTACGGTATCCATCATCGTCTGGCCAGACACTTTGTGATTTGATCACGGGGATGCCGGAACACGGGAACGAGAAAAGAGAACAATACCGTTAACGAGGTAACTAGCATAGTGGACAAGTTGTTGATCCACGAGGATGCCAACATGTCTCACCTCTGGGTATTTGTAACATATCGCGAAGCAACAGGAATAGCACACGTCAACTGGAGGTTCACTCGAATATTTATTCGTGTGGGTATAGGGATCGATATGGGTGTCCACGGCTCCGATGTTGATCATTGATTGGAAGGGGTTCCGGGTCATGTCTATGCTTCACCGAACCTATAGGGTCACACGCTTAAGGGTCATCTATCTGTTGAATACTAGACAGGGAGTCTAAGAGAAAATCACCGAAAAGTTTCGGACACCGGAAAAGTTTCGGACACCGAAAAAGTTTCGGACAGTAGAAAAGTTCCGTAGACAGGTCACCGGAACAGTTTCGGTGAAACTGAAAAGTTGTTTCAGAGGATACGATAAAGTCAAATTGGTTTTGGCACATGCCTGATAATTCTTGGAGGGTGCCAGAATTATTCTGGAAACTTCTGGGAATTTTCCGGAAGAATAACCGGAAATGTTCTGGAGCTGCCGGAACCGCTTCAGATGCTTTTCGCAGATGAAAATCACTATTCCGGAATTGTTCCAGATCGTATTGAAAATTATTTTAGTGGGTGCTAGAAATGTTCTAAGCCCACATAAATATTTTTAGTTCGAACGGACGCTGAAAAATGTCGCCGTGAATAGTGAAAGTGCTTTTTGGACTACTTTATGGAAAGCCACCTTTTGGGGCTTTGCTCCAAAAGATATTGGGGATGACATGGATGGATTGGAGTCATTTTTGGGGCCCCACATGAGGGTGTGGCCGGCCACATGGTGGACTCCTTCATGGAGTCCCTCTTGTTCCTTGGTTTCACTTTTATGCCCTTGTGGAAGGACTTCATTCATGTGCATTTTGGGTTTTATTGTAAAACCACCCTACCCCTTGGTTTTCCTATAAATAGAGGAGATGTGGGCTGACATTGCTTCATCCTTGTGCTCTCATACACATGCTTTGCTTTGCAAGCTCTCTCTCTCTCCCTCCGAGCGAAATAGTTTCGTAGAGCCGAAAGGCTGTCTGGGTTCCGGCAGGAACTAGTTCTGGACGGCGAAGCCCTGCCGGATAGATGACACCGTATGTGTGCAACTCTATAGAGAGATCGTAGTTTCGGTCTTAGTTCGAGAGTGCCTCCCGAAGGGCTGTCTGTGTGACCGTCCAAGTTTTGGAGGTCCTCCCGAAGGGCTGTCCGAGTGATAGTCCGAGTTTCGGAGGTCCTCCCGGAGGGCTGTCCGCAGGGCAGATGAGGGTTTACATCCTCGCGGTTGGGAGGTTGTACAATCCTAGCTGCGGGGATCTACACCGCCGTTCGTCATCGACTCTACTTCCGCTGCTCTCCGAGTCGGTACGGATCAGATCAAACCTTGTATGCAGTCTCCATAGTGGTCCTGGGCGTGCTCGCTATACCGGAAATTTTTGTTTTCTGTCGCATTCCCCAACAGTGGCATCAAGAGCCAGGCTATGAGTAGATGCATGTTATGATCTAGAATACATGAGATGTATGGGTATTGCATAGTATAATTTTGTAGTAGATGAGATCTATTGCTGAAAATTATTTGTGCGGGTAGCAGATGAAATCTGTTACCCGATGTTCCTATTGCTTCCCGTGAATTTGCGTAGTCCATATCTTGACGGAATGGTGGAATCTTACAAAGTTCTGACAATCCGCGATCCTTTCATGCTGCTCCTGAGTATGCTGATTGACAGATCAACGAAGTGCTAACAGTTCTTTGGGTTCCACCATAGTCAAAAGAAATATGGATGTTTCGCAGACAAAAGGGCAATGCAGATGTGATCTGCACGGGGGTCACGCGTATGACGAAGTTTAGTATGGGGCTCGAGATTTTATTATCTCGTGTTTCATACACCCTGGAAAGTTAATCTAGCAACTTGAATTATCATACTTGATGATGGACGTTGGTAGATTCGGTTTGTTTCGAAACCTTAGAAGCCACGTAAAACAAGTTTTTGCATGGACCAATTAGAGGCGTCTCACTTGGTAATGCAGGATGGTTTGCATGTGCATGTGATGTGGTATAGCAGTGTTCAGAATAATTTGATTATGTATGAGATGACTATATGATGTAAATTGATTAACATGACCTGTGTGTCATGATTCGGCATGATGGTTGGAGCCATATGATTGCACTTTAATGACCTGCGTGTCAACCTTATGTAATGCACTTATTTTATTAAGCTATAGAGATAGCAATATTATTTGGTGCATCAACAAGGTGGTGGCAATCTTCGCAAAGGTGAACACCGACACGAATGCCGAAGACAAAGGAATCAAAGACTTCTCCGTCACAAAGGGCTATACCATATCATGCTATTATGAATTGCCTGAGATGTTTATCCCTCTTGATGCACCCTTCTTGATTGCGCGGTAGTCGCTTTTTATTAGGGTGATCTCTCACAAAATATCAAGTAGTTAGTGTTCTCCCAAGTGTAGCACCGTCACGGCACCTACCTCTTCGGGGTATCACATGGTTACATGGGTACGAACGATTAGAGAAGTGTGAGGCGGGTGAGTTGAGACCTCGCAGCGAGATCACTTGGTTGTCTTGACGTTCAGGCATGAAAGTCATGAGCTCGGAACACATGCATCGAAAGATGAACAAGAGTCACATAGAGATGTGATTGGCAAGTTGGCCTACCGATTGCAATTCTCGTCACTTGAGATGGATGCATCCTTGGCGTTGAATTGTAATTTGGATCTTGAATCACTCACAATCAATTATGAGAGATATTGATTTGAGTGGGAGCTCACTATAGAATTAACTTGTTTTAAATCTCAGTGCAATTAATTTTGAACAATGTCTAAGTGTGATTTGCATAATAGTTGTAGGATAATGGCTCGCGTTTCCACCTTCCCTATTAAAATTGAATAAGCTGTTAAATATCTGGTTAAAACTTTATGGTTGCTAATGTAATGTGAGGATTGTCCTCAAGAGTGCCGAGAAAGACTTGTCCTATCGCATGCTTTCGGTATTCTTCCGCTAATGCTATGGATGATATGACTCCCGTCCTTCGATCCAAAATCTAAAATTCCATTTCGGTCAAGTGAAATATGTTTGCTTCCATGAGCCCGAACTTCGAAAGTTTGGATAGTTATGTGATATTCATGGAATCTGAAAATCATTTTCAGAGACAGACAAAGGCTAAAAAGATATGAGATATCCAAAGCAATGTTTGTTTGCAAACTATTAGTAAAGGAGTTTACTATGCATTAGACTGATAAGAGAGGGATCCAGGAGAACACCTGTCATATGATGAAAGGTGAATAAAACAACAACTTAAAGAGAAAGGAAGTGTCCTAAGGGTGTTAGTGAGACTTTCACGCCTAGGAAGTCCGGGGCTAACGCCACTCTTAAGTTGGGTGCTTCTTCTGAGAGTAGGAGAAATACTGAAAGTTAAACTATTAGAAGTATAATGGCAAAAGGAAAGAAGAATGCAATATCCAGCTCATGTATGAATGTCATACAAGGTTTTGATGTATAGAAGGCTGGTCAAAGATATAGTTCTTGGGAATTATGGTTAAACATGTTAATCATTAATTCTTGGGTTAGTTGGTCACAAAAGATACCCGCTCAATTGCATTCTGTTGCAACTCGATGTAAGAACTACTATGGCCTGAAAGACTAGCCAGAAATATGAGGCTTAGATACACGAAGGGAACATAGTAAATGTTACTATGCCTTCCATCGGTGTATTCCCTATGTATTAAGTTTCATAATTCATTTTAGAGTTTCACACTCTAGCCCTTTGCATAAGGTATCTTGCAAGAAGGTTGTTCATAAGAGAACTTTTCATGTTCGGTGTTATGAATAACATAAGGGCCATATTTTCATTATGAATGAGACGTATGTTATGAATATTGATAATAATACATTACCTCTGGGTTTATTTTCATAGTTCATTTTAGAGTTGCATACACTCTAGCCCATTGCACAATGTTTGTTGCAACAGATTTGTTCATAAAAACAGCAATTGTTGTTCAGTATTATGAATAACATGAAGGGCCATGCTTCCATCCTAATGGGATGTATGTTATGAATACTGATGGAAATATGATACATCCATAACACTGACGCTAAATGTCGCAAGACTAAAAGAATACCACATATGTGTGGCACTGCATTTGGTCACATTGGAGAAACCCGCATGGAAAATTCCATTATGATGGATTTTGAAGTCATTTGATTTTGAATCATATGACACTTGCAACTTTCCTCCAAACGGTGAAGTGACTGAAATACCATTCACAGGCAATAAGGAACGAGCAAAGAACTTATCAGTGATCATACATTTGATGTATGTAGTCCGATAAATGTTATTGCAAACAGTGGATTTGTCTACCTTCAAAAATGACTCAAGTAGATATATGGATATTTACTTGATGAGACGTAAGTCTGGATCTTTTGAAATCATTCGAAAGGTTTTAAAAATTGAAGTAGAAGTTATTGTACCAAGAAAATTATGTTTCTGCAATTTGATTGCAGAAAGGAATATTTGAGTTACAAGTTTAGCGAATGTCTGATGAGTTGTGAAAAGAGTTTCATAACTTGCACCTCCCGGAACACTACTCCAAAGTGGAAAGTCCGTGAAGATGTAATCGAACCATTTATGACATGGTAAGATCAAAGATGAAATAAATAGATTTTCCATTATCCCTTCTATAGAGTGATGCTTTAGAGACTGCGGCTTTTACACTGAAAAGAGATCCATTAGGTCTGTTGAAATGACGCCATGGTATGGTACGCCCAACCATGTTATATCTTTTCTTAACATTTGGAATATGGGGCTTGTGTAAAAGGTTACAAACCTATTCCAAATCAGACAAGTACTACTTTGTATGGTTATCCCAAGTCATTTGGTATTCCCCCACCACTATACCGAGGCAAAGGGTTTTGCCACAAAACGGTATGCTTTTAAAGAGAATAGTTCTTACAAAAGGTGAGTGGGAGGACAATGCAACTCGATGAGATAACTAGTATCTTCGTCATCAGTTCAAAGGAAAGAAACCCTGGAAGTGATTCCGTTGTTTCCTACTACGACTGATACGTAAGTCTCTACAATAAAATGTATGGACTTCGGTCGAACGTGCAGCTGAACCACGTAGGCAAAGCTCGTGCAAACCTATCAGGTGCGCAAAGGAGATATTGTTGTTGGACAACAGTATACCTACAATACACAAGGAAGCATTGATGGGCCCTGACTCCGGGATTGGCTAAATGCCAATACAATCTGAGATAGTTTCCATATATGTGATTCAAGATTAAAACCTTGATACACCTTTCAGAGGACTTAGAGTCTAACGAATATTTATGGAACTAAAAACTGATACGGATAAAAATGTTTTATCCATAAAGCTCGACTCGTTGAAATAACAAGTTCAAGGAGTTGGCTACGATGAGGTTGTTTCATCGTAGCGATGCTTAAGGTCGGTTCGGGTTGAACTAGCAATTAATACATATATCAATCATGAGATATGAAACATGGATGACAAAAGGATTTCCATCTGATGTAAATGAAACCTAGGACTTGTATGTGATACAGTCCAAAGTAATTTGTCGATCCAGAGGATGCTAGTAAGTATGCAAACTTCAAAGTTCCAGCGATGGACAGAAGAGAGCAAAGTGGAGTTGGAATCTTCGTTTTTGATGGAATGGTCAAAGGGGTTTGACTTCATCAAATGGGTATCGAAGATTCTTGTGATTCAAGAAAGGAAGTGAGAGCATAATACTATTTCTAAAAACCTTGTGTAATTGACACATTTTTAATTGGAAATAAATTTCTTGACACGAATTAGGACTTCATTTGAAAATAGTTTTTTCCATGAAGTGCTTAGGCTAAATAGCCTCAATATTAGGCATGATGATCTATGGAGATAGATTTACCTAATGGGGCTAAGCAACGAATACATATTGACAAGGTGCTAAAACCTTTTAGCATTTAAAATGCCAAGGAGTGATTCTTGCGGAAGTCACATGGAAAGAGTTTTTGCAAGACTCAGTGTCCCAAAACACTGATGAGTGAAATACATGATGGAGATTCCACACACTCTTGTGTTTGGATTAATCATGTATTCCATGGTATGTAAAGCAACCAGATATGTCCGATACTCCCAAGCTGTTGCGAGTATAGATACCAAAGTGATCAAAGCACTGATCATGGGACAATAGTGAAAGATGTCATTAAGTACTAGAGTAGTGCTGATGACATGTTTCTCGCAAGCAGAGATTATGAAGTGCTCGTTGGAAGAAATTACATCGAGACAGTCTCAATCAATGCTCCATGCGATTTTCGATTTATGTTAAGGGTTTTGTGTAATACACAATATGGTGGCACGGTAGTTGGAAATTGTTCCAAACAAGATACTGTGGCGAATTCTATAACAAAGGCTAAGTATGTTGACGCTTTGGAAGCGACAAAGAAGTTGTTGAATCATATAGTTCATTCATGAACTTAGTATGGTTCCAAGATGGTTTTGGTCTATGAGACACTATTGCAGATAGTTGCTCCATAGCTCAGTCTGAGGAATCGGGTTTCGACCAATGATTCACACATATGAAAAGCCAAGTTCAGTCTGAGGATATGCATAGTTACACACGGAGCTGAAGTTGTCAGATCCGTTGGACATCAGGCTATACCACAAGCGAAGCATATTTTACACCAGTATGCCATAGGTGTAAAGTGCATTAGCATTGACTAGATTATTGACTCTAGTGCAAGTGGGAGTCTGTAGGAGATATGCCCTAGAGGCAATAATAAATGTTTTTGATTATCTCCCTGTTCATAATTATGTTTATGTTCCATGCTATAACTGCAATGATTCTCGAGTCTACAAATGAAACGAGGCTTGGAGGGAAACTCATGTGCACGTGTGGGATAATAAACGGTAAAATGTATTCCTAGTCTGGCCTCTAAGACTGGCTCAAGTATTGCATGATGATCCTGTTTTCCTGATCATGGGCATGGCTATGCCGGCAATTTTGAGGGCACAATGTTAGAAGAACATTTGTGTTGAATCGACCCAAATTATTGTTATGCTATGAGATACATTCGTCATAAGTTAATGTTTAATAACACAGAGAAGTTAATGTTTGCATAATTCCTTAGACCATGAGAGTATCGAGTTTCTTCATGCTTGCTTCATGAACTTTGGGGTTTGTTAAACGTCATCCGTAAATGGGTGGCTATTACGGCGGCTTACGGGTTCATGGAAAAGTATGTGAAGTAACTTGATAGCTCAAGATTGGGATTTGCTCCTCCGACGATGAGAGATATCTCTGGGCCCTCTCGGTGTTACGGTATCCATCATCGTCTGGCCAGACACTTTGTGATTTGATCACGGGGATGCCGGAACACGGGAACGAGAAAAGAGAACAATACCGTTAACGAGGTAACTAGCATAGTGGACAAGTTGTTGATCCACGAGGATGACAACATGTCTCACCACGGGTATTTGTAACATATCGCGAAGCAACAGGAATAGCACACGTCAACTGGAGGTTCACTCGAATATTTATTCGTGTGGGTATAGGGATCGATATGGGTGTCCACGGCTCCGATGTTGATCATTGATTGGAAGGGGTTCCGGGTCATGTCTATGCTTCACCGAACCTATAGGGTCACACGCTTAAGGGTCATCTATCTGTTGAATACTAGACAGGGAGTCTAAGAGAAAATCACCGAAAAGTTTCGGACACCAGAAAAGTTTCGGACACCGAAAAAGTTTCGGACAGTAGAAAAGTTCCGTCGACAGGTCACCGGAACAGTTTCGGTGAAACTGAAAAGTTGTTTCAGAGGATACCATAAAGTCAAATTGGTTTTGGCACATGCCTGATAATTCTTGGAGGGTGCCAGAATCATTCTGGAAACTTCTGGGAATTTTCCGGAAGAATAACCGGAAATGTTCCGGAGCTGCCGGAACCGCTTCAGATGCTTTTCGCAGATGAAAATCACTATTCCGGAATTGTTCCGGATCGTATTGAAAATTATTTTAGTGGGTGCTAGAAATTTTCTAAGCCCACATAAATATTTTTAGTTCGAACGGACGCTGAAAAATGTCGCCGTGAATAGTGAAAGTGCTTTTTGGACTACTTTATGGAAAGCCACCTTTTGGGGCTTTGCTCCAAAAGATATTGGGGATGACATGGATGGATTGGAGCCATTTTTGGGGCCCCACATGAGGGTGTGGCCGGCCACATGGTGGACTCCTTCATGGAGTCCCTCTTGTTCCTTGGTTTCACTTTTATGCCCTTGTGGAAGGACTTCATTCATGTGCATTTTGGGTTTTATTGTAAAACCACCCTACCCCTTGGTTTTCCTATAAATAGAGGAGATGTGGGCTGCCATTTATTCATCCTTGTGCTCTCATACACATGCTTTGCTTTGCAAGCTCTCTCTCTCTCCCTCCCAGCGAAATAGTTTCGTAGAGCCGAAAGGCTGTCTGGGTTCCGGCAGGAACTAGTTCTCGACGGCGAAGCCCTGCTGGATAGATGACACCGTATGTGTGCAACTCTGTAGAGAGATCGTAGTTTCGGTCTTAGTTCGAGAGTGCCTCCCGAAGGGATGTCTGTGTGACCGTCCAAGTTTTGGAGGTCCTCCCGAAGGGCTGTCCGAGTGACAGTCCGAGTTTCGGAGGTCCTCCCGGAGGGCTGTCCGCAGGGCAGATGAGGGTTTACATCCTCGCGGTTGGGAGGTTGTAAAATCCTAGCTGCGGGGATCTACACCGCCGTTCGTCATCGACTCTACTTCCGCTGCGCTCCGAGTCGGTACGGATCAGATCAAACCTTGTATGCAGTCAGTGGTCCTGGGCGTGCTCGCTATACCGGAAATTTTTGTTTTCTGTCGCGTTCCCCAACAGTATCAAATGTCGCAACATAACTGGGTGACTATAAAGGTGCTCTACAGGTATCTCCAATGGTGTTTGTTGAGTTGGCATGGATCGAGACTGGGATTTGTTACTCCGTGTGACGGAGAGGTATCTCAGGGCCCACTCGGTAATACAACATCACAATGAGCCTTGCAAGCAATGTGACTAATTGTTAGTTATGGGATCTTGTATTATAGAACGAGTAAAGAGACTTGCCAGTAACGAGGTTGAACTAGGTATGGAGATACCGACGATCGAATCTCGGGCAAGTAACATACCGAAGAACAAAGGGAACGTTATACGGGATTAACTGAATCCTTGACATAGAGGTTCGACCGATAAAGATCTTCGTAGAATATGTAGGAACCAATGTGGACGTCCAGGTCCCGCCATTGGTTATTGACCGTAGAGGTGTCTCGGTCATGTCTACATAGTTCTCGAACCCGCAGGGTCTGCACACTTAAGGTTCAGTGACGTTTCGGTAGTGTACAGTTATGTATGGTGGTGACCAAATTTTGTTTGGAGTCCCAGATGAGATCTCGGACATCACGAGGAGCTCCGGAATGGTCCGGAGGTAAAGATTCATATATAGGAAGTCCCAGTTTGGTTTCCGGAAAAGTTTCGGGCTCGTCGGTAGTGTACCGGGAGTGCCGGTAGTGTACCGGGAGTGCCGGTAGTGTACCGGGAGGCCTCCGGGAGGGGTATTTAGACCCCAAGAGGTCCATGGGCTGTGGGAAAATAATAACCATCGCTTAGTAGGCTGGGAAAACAGCCACAAAGGCCCATGGCGCAGGAGAGAAAGTCCTAAAGCAAAAAGTGGAAAATCAGCCAATAGGAGGCAATCCTACTCCAACTAGGATTGGAGGTGAAGTAGGATTGCTTCCCACCTCCTATTTCGGCCGACCCAAAGGCCTTGGCTGCCTCTCCTATCCTCTCCTCCTATATATACTAGTGGATTGGGTGGTTTTTGGACAGAATTTCCGGCCACGTGCTACCCGTTCCACCGGTGCATAGTTTCTCCTCTAGATCGGTTTTCTACAACGCTTAGGCGAAGCCCTGCCGGAATTGCTCCACCACCACCACCGGAGCGCCGTCACGCTGCCGGTGAACTCTATCTCCTCTCACCTCCTCTTGCTGGATCGAGACGGTGGAGATCGTCATCAAGCTGCACGTGTGCTGAACGCGGAGGTGCCGTCCGTTCGGCGCTAGATCGGAAGGACCGTGATCGAGATCGCGAGACGGTTCGTGATGTGATCACGGAACGGATCGTGATGAGTTCGCGGGACAGATCGTGATCAAGATCGTGAGACGGATCGTGATGAGTTCGCGGGACGGATCATGATGTGTTCGCGGGACGGTTCGTGATTGGATCGCGGGACGCTCGGCGATTTGGATCGCGAAGAAGTTCGACTACACCAACCGCGTTTCTTAACGCTTCCCGCTTAGTGATCTACAAGGGTACGTAGATCCACTCTCCCTCTCGTAGATGCTCATCACCATGGATTGGTTTGCGTGTGCGTAGGAATTTTTTTGTTTCCCATGCGACGTTCCCCAACAATAGTGATGTCCAAGATTATGTTATGCTTTTGCTAATCCATGTGTGATCACTTTGGGAATCAAAGCTCAATTCAAATTCCTTTGCAATTCCAATTCATTTGAAAGGTGGTTTTTAAGGTTTTGCAAACTTCAATCTAAAAATCATGCTTAGGGTGCAATAATTCCCTAAGCTATTCTAAAAATGGAACCAAAATTTTATCATGTGGTTTTGTACCTCAAAACTATTATAGCAGAGCCCAAAAAAATGAATTAAATGCCTATTTGCTTTTTCTAAATACAAAATCAGTCCAAAGGCCCGCCAAACTTTTGTGTCAATACCTAATATTGCGATGCGAATATTATGCCAAGTGCCAAATTTTACTAAAGTCATCTAGCCCTAGAAGTAAATAAATAACAGAAGTATTTTAAAAATAGAAAAGCAAAAAGATAAAATAAAATAGAAAGGGCTAATTGCCCTAGTCACTTAGGCCTGTCGGCCTAGTGACCAGGCCCAACCCAACTCCCCCATCGTCTTCCCCAACTGCTCATGGGAGGAGGCGTGGACACTCCGATGATCGCCAGCGGCCATAGCCGACGCTCTGGCACCCATCGAGCGGCCTCCCCACCGACTACAAGACACCCCGCGGCGCCCCGAACCCTAGCCGCCACCCCTTTCGCCCCCCTGCTAGATCTCCTCCTCCCCCCCCCCCCGATCCCGAGCGCCACCGTCGCCATGGCTCCGGCGTAGCCGTGGCCCCCGAGCCCCATTCGCCTTGCCCACTCACCCAGAAGCTTAGTCGTCGACCGGCGAATCCATCCCGACCACCAGCCCGAGCCTAGAGCCCCTACATCGCCGGCCCCGTATCTTATTCCTCCTCGGGCCGCCACCGTTTGCCCTGAAGATTCCGGTGCCATCGAGCCTCCCCCAAGCCTGTTACGCACATCTGCAGGCTCACTGTGAGCCCCCGCTTCTTCCATTCTCTTCCCCGAGCTTTTCCGCCACCGTAGCCCCTTCTCCCCGTCATGCCCGAACATAGCTCCACCCGAGCTCAAGGACGGCGAGCCTTCGGTGACCTTTGGTCCTGCCTGCACTGTCTCTCGACTCCACACGATGTGTAGGACCCCGTAGCATATTTAGTTAATTCAAAAACATCCGGGTTTGCAACCGGCCAACATCGCCCAAAGCTCGCCTCCGCCAAGCTCATTGCCGGCGACGCCAAAGACAACCGCAGCAGTTGTCGATGCCTGGAATGGAATGGCGACGATCTCAGCCTTCGAACGCAAGAAGAATCATGCAAAATGACCCCCTGTAGACGATTTCTGAGCCCCGCCGTGTTTCTAGGTGCTCGCCGGAGTTGCTCCGACGATGATCGCCGGCCACAGCCGACGTGGCCCGGTCGGGGCCACTGCCAGGGTCACTGACAGCTGGGTCCCGCGGTCACCGTTGACCCGTTGACCTAGTCAACTGCTGACTGGACCTGGTCCAGTCACTGACATGTGAGGTCCCAAGCCCCCGTGTCCATGATAGTGGGCCAGCCCTGTCAGTTAATAAATTTAGTAAGTGGCGCACGCCGGATTGGTTGGAACGCATCGCGCTTGTTACTAAGGGATGCTAGGACTGATTCCGGCCGCGTGCGCATCGTCCATTGTCCAGGAGTGCAAGGGCAAGTGGGCCCACGAACCTGTGCGCTTAGGATTTAGACCGATGGTCTGGCCTCTTCATTGAGTCTATGTGGGGTGACGATGTTTTGGATCCCGAGGCCGGGCATTACCCTGGAAAGTGTGTCCAGCCGGAGGTGATTAAGCGTGTTGGAAATGCGGTGCACCCCTGCAGGGATGAATTCATCTATTCGAATAGCCGTGTCCACGGTAACAGGACGACTTGGAGTTGTACCTTGACCTTATACAACTATAAATGTGATTTGAATTGAAATGAAATGTGGCTCCGAGATTGCTTCCTCGCAGGTGACGAGAAAGAATCTCTGGGCGTGGTTACTTAATAAAATTGCTACAATAATATGACCATATGTGAGATACCTGTCTTCTCTCTTCTATTATTGCAAGATGCTGAAGATGCTAGTCTTCGATAGGACTAGGCCTTCCCCCTATTCTTGCTTTCTGCAGTCAGCCTAGATATAACTCCATCCTTGATAATGATGCATACTTAGCATTGTTTTGATGTCAGTCTTGCGAGTACTTTGGATGAGTACTCATCCTTGCTTTGCTTTCTCTTTCCCCTTCGCTATGATTCTGCGTTCAGACGACAGAGTCCAGGAGATGGAGTACGCCGGAGACGACTACCACACCACCGCAGAAGCCTACTACTACGTGGAGGCGGCCCCTGACCAACATTAGGATAGGAGGTTCCCAGGTAGGAGGCCTCGCCTCTTTCGATCCGTTGTTATGTTTGTGCTAGTCTTCTTAAGGCAAAACTTGTTTAACTTATATCTGTACTCAGATATTATTTGCTTTCGCTGGCTCGTGCTTGTCGAGCTTTGTATTTGAACCCTCGAGGCTCCTGGCTTGTAATATGAAGCTAGTGAGTCTCTGATCTTGGTCGTATGCAATGCGTGTATGTTTAACATACGGTCGAAATTGAAGGCATCACAGATTGCGAATGCAATCGCCGAGTCGCGTTGCTTCACCAACTTCTCATCGAGCTTCGTCGCCCTTCATCACGAGCCACTATCGTCTAGTGCGACAACATCAACCCCATGTACATGTCTGGCAACCATGCGGAGTATCAGCGCACTAAGCACCACAGGATCGATCTTAACTTCGTCCACGAGCGACTCTCTCTTGGCAAGCATTGTGTAGTCCACGCGCCAACGACGTCACAGTTCGTCGATATCTTCATCGAGAGACTCTAGCAGTGTGTTTGTCAAACTTTCGGACCAGTTACAATGTCGATGAGCACCACGATTCGACTATGCCGCGGGGGATATACCGCGTCGTACGCTGGGCCTCACTTGTCAAGAGGACAAACAGCCTCGGCATGGTCTCACCGGAGGCACGACGCCCACGCCTTCAGCCCCACCTATGGCGTGATCGCCTCTACCCACTCCCATTTAGTTGAAACATATCACTATCATGGAGAGCGGCGTTTCGGCTCTCGGGTGCGTCTGCATCCACGCTCATGAAAAAAAAATCAAAACAAATACTAGACAAATTCAAAAAATTCTATCTTTTTTTTGTGTGGTACATATTATGATGCGTGAGGTCCGCTCAAAATTTTAATTTATTTGGACATCTGAGGAGCTCTCAGGAAAAAAAGACAAATCGGGGTTTGAAAAAATAGTTTACTGTTCACATTTTTTTTGACCCGATTTGTCTTTTTTGTGGAGAGCTGCTCGGATGTCCAAATAAGTTGAAATTTGGAGCGTACCTTACGCATCAAAATATGTAACACACGAAAATTGTTTTTTTTGAATTTTCTAGTATTTATTTTTAGTTTTTTTGTCAGCAGGTGCAAATGAGCCTCGGCTCAGAAATGGATTTTCGCCCTATCATGTACATCTCCTACTTACATTAACGTCTTATGAGAACAAGGAATGAATATAGACATAAACATTCAGGTCTAACTAAATGCATGGATGAATCCGGATACATATGAATCTACTTTGGAAAAACTATTTCCAAATGCTAAAGAAATATAAAAAAATTGCACGGGTACATCTCCATGTTCCACTTAAGTGCATAAAGTTTCACTAAAAAACACATTCTTTTGTGACCTGTGCAAAAAGACAAAAAAATGTGTCCCTGAAATGCTATTTAGAAGAACTGAAATTTATCTTTTATGCGGTGACAAAACAAAGAGAATTTTTTGCACAAGACCTTGTGTTGCACACCCATATTGGCGAAGCAGTATGCGTGGAATTTTCATTTAATTTTTTCGACACTTTAAAACATGCTTAAAACATATTTTTCAAAAAGTGGGTTGATATGCCCATGGGTTCAGGATGTGCCTTCCCTTCCTTCGTACATATGTGCTTAAAACATATAAAAACGTTTTCTACCTGGTGTAACTTTAAAAATGATCTTATATTATGGAAAGGAATAGATCCAAACAGTAAGAAACAAAGCGTACGAGTGATGAGAAAAGGCAACACCTGAGCCGTGGAACTTTATTCCCACTTGAACTGTACGCTATGCAGAGGCTTGATACCATGTTTGCACGCGCCCGCCCCTGGTTTGGTTTGGCACCAGTTGGATGGCTTATTCCTTTTCTTTTTGCAACTTACTTGGCCAAGAGCCTCTTCGTAAGATTTTCTGTTGGTAATAATTTTTTGCTTGTTCGACCTACCAACTTGGAACGTGGAAAGGTAAAAAAATAGAGCACCCGTTTCATAATAGAATGCGAATAGTTTTTTTTAAGTCAAACTTTCTAAACTTTCACGAAGTGTATAGAAAAAACTATTTATGTCAACAATACAAAATATACTATAAAATATGAAACCACATCTTGCAATAAACTAAAGAAATATATTTAACATTCTAGATGTAAATATTTTTCTCCACAAAGTTAGTTAAAACATGTAAGATTTGCATTTTCAAAAAATCTATATGCACTACATTATAAAAGAGAGGAAGCACGGATTAATACTACTCCGTGTGTGGTACCAACGTAGTACCAACTTGTTCTCACTTGGTCGGACAGCAGATAATGCTGCCAGCGCTGGTTCCCATATCCTTGTACTGCCAACTTATTCTTCACCAGGAAACACCGATAGAAACACCCCCTTTTGTCCGGTTTTTAAGAGGACTATTGTCCCGGTTGCCCAACCGGGATGGGGCAGCCGGGACGAATGCCCCACCCCTTCGTCCCGGTTGTACCAGGACCCGGAATGGATGGGGCGTCAACGTGGGGGCGTGGGCTGGTCCCTGGCCAGGACTATTCATCCCGGTTCGTAATACGAACCGGGATGAATGCCCCCTCTGCCGCGGCAGAGATTTTTGCCAATTCTCTGCCAGGACAGTTTTTTTTCTTCTTTTCCTTGTTTTCCTTTTAGGGTTTGGTTTGTTGTATTTTTTTTTATTTGTTTCCCATAAGTATTCTGCATCTAATACACTACCATGTTTTTTTTATTGTATTCCATTTTATTAGAATACACAAGTTTGCTGATCGCATTAGAATATACAACTATATGGTGATCGCATTAGAATATAGTTGAAGAATATACAAGTAAGTACACACCATGAATCGAATATACAAGTAAGAAGTGAAGAATATACAAGTTTGTACTCTTTCCCATAATTACTCTAACACACCACCATGCACCATGACTCGAATATACAGGTAAGTACTATGCATCTAAGAATTCGAACATCAAGTTCGTCGAGCATAGTTTGCGCTGACATAGTATTCTCTTCCTGGTGTTAGGACCTCTGCGTCTAAGAATCCGCAAATTTCCTCTTGAATTGCTCGTAGGCGATCCCTTGGTAAAAGACCGTCCCGCAGCCGCTTGATCTAATATAAAGAAGAGTGGTCAATATCTAATTAAAGACAATAGTTGGTAATAAGATAAAAGTGATGGTTGACGTACACGAAGTTTTTCTAAATCTCTTCCCAGCTTGGCGCATGTCGTGTGACGAATAAACTCGCAGACATAGTATCCACATAAGTTATTCCCATCTCCCTGGTTCAAGCACTTTATAAGAACATGGTTTCAATCAAAATTATAATATAGCGTTATAATGGTATTGAAACTATAATCAAGGAGATGCCCGGATATAGCTAGTACTACTTACTTTCAGATGTTGAAATTTAAGCTTCTCCTTCCATTCACCCCAAGCCTTTGCTGTGAACTGTTTCCAAGCGCTGCCCGGCAAAGAAATGAATTAAGTGAGTTATCAGAAAATAAACGGAACTTGTCGATATAGTGTCATAAAGATTGAAATTATCGCTGGATCAGTTCCTGCATGTCCTCCCAGTCCTTAAGGGGTTTATGTTTCGAGTCCATTACCAGTACTTTTCCTTTGTCAGTTTCAAATATTAGAAGAATATAGCGAAAGCTGCGCAAACATAACTCATCGGTTATACACTTATCAACGAGTAAGCAAAAAAAATGTTTACCGGACAAATAACAGTCACCCGAAGTTGTAAGGAAAAAGTATTTCTCTCTTGGTTTCGTGAAACCTTAACGCCTTCACAATTGACTCTTCTGTTTCCTTGGGTTTTGTGAGAAGAGTTGCTTGATTAACCTAATATGGGTCAATGAACCCAATGTCATAGATGTGTCCTCTTTTGCATTCGAGAATCTTCATTCTACAATTATAGTATAGTGAGTATTATTATAAAAATGTAATGAACGAGGTGAGCTAGCTAGAGACTTAACTACAGCGAAATAAATACTTACAAACAATACGCACTGACGATAGATTTGTCAAGGGCCTTTAGCTGGAATAACTGATATAGTTCTATAAACTCAATCATAATTATCCTTTCTCCATAACCGTGATGCTCGTTTCTAACTTCCATCGTTATCCATCCCTCAGAGTGCTCCGAGGCTTCCATGTACCAATTATGCACTCTTCGCATTTTTGTTGGTAGCTCATTTTCCTCCCCAGGTTTGACGAGAGGATGACCGTGCCGATATGGGTGAGCGAAATCAGAAGAGGGGAAGACATCTAAGGTTTGGAGATACTGCGCAATCGACATACCCGCAGCAGCGGCCGCTTGTCCGTATAGTGCAATAAACTCCGGGTCAAGTTCCTCGCCTGCGCCTGTGCTCGGGCCCACCTCTGGATTGGAATGCACTATGAGCGGGGGGATGGATTGATTTTTCTGTTGTCTGAGCTGGTCAACTGTTTTCCCGCATTTCCCGCTTCCGGTACTACTCTTCTTTGACCGCTTCTTTTAATCGTGTGCCTTAAGAATAGAGCGGTCATAGTCAGGAATGAGACTCGGCTCGAGCTGATGAAGGGTCTTCACCATTTTCAACGCTCGGGCTTTGTCTTCTTCGGTGTTGGGGAAATCTGGCTCTTTCGGCGACTTCTCCTTAGATTTCCACGCCTCATATTCGGCCTTTGCGATCTCTTGGGTTTCCTCTGGAATACGGTGGTAAGGTAACTTGGGTTGATTCGGATGTGGTACTCTTGGGAGGGGCAACAATCGACGCTTCGGTGATGCGGTGGTTCTCCTTCGCTTTGAGCTGCCCTGATCAGACTTCGTGGGCAGAGACTACTGCCGCTGCGGCATAGACGCACGCGCTGGAGATGGCTCACGCGGCGGCGTAGACGCACGCGCTGGAGACGCCGAGCGCGGTGGAGAGTACGAAGACGACCGTTCCACTGGAGACTGGTCTTGAGGCGGCGGCGAAGGAGGATGGCTACTCCGATTAGTCGTTGGCCTTGGCATCCAATTAGGAAACACGATGTGTTCCTTTAGCCATAGAATGCTCAAGTTCTTGGCATCTCCAAGTTCAGTCACCTCCCCGTCTTCACCTTCAGGATAGTCAAGCTGCACCCGCTCGAATCCGGTCATAACTTCATCCACCCCGGCAACAGCGTAGCCCGGTTGAACTGGCCGACAATGGTGTGTTGGTTCAGGGCCAGCTGGTTTCACATAGCCGACTGCCGCCTTAATGGTTATATTGTTGACGACTTTCACATGCAGCTCACACGGTGTCATCTCCGTTATATGATCCACCGGGTGCATCATTGGCGATGCATCTTCAGCATCATCACCCTGGAGCTGCGTGGAAGCAACACTGCTCTTCCGATTAGATGGTGCGGCTTCCATTTCCTGCTGAGATTGGGTGTTACCTTGCTGCTGGCTAAGTCTGTCAATTTGCTCCCGCTGCCGCTCCGATTGCTTCTACTGCCGCTTTAATTCTGCTTCAATGCTAGTCCACCGGTCTACTCGATTTTGTGCTTCAGCTGCCTCCAAATCCTTTCTCCTCTGACGGCTTCTATCCGGATATTTCTTCTTCTCCTGAGGAAACCCATGTTTCCACGGAACAGAGCCTTTTGTGGCTCGTGTCCGTCCATAGTGTTCCTTATTCCCAAGGGCGCGGGTGAGCTCGTCGTTCTCTCTATCTGGATGGAACTTCCCCTCTTTAGCAGCCTTTATTGCTTCTCTGAGAGCATTGATGGATAGAGGATCTTCTTCATGTCTTACATTATAGATGCATTTCCCTTCTGAGTCCAACGTGCCCCCATGGCCGAAAAACCAAGACCTTGTCCGTTGGTCCCAGTAGAACGTCTCTGGAACGATGTCCTTAGCTAGCAAGTCGTCCTCAAGTTTATTCCACTTAGGCATGCTACCCTTGTAGCCAGCTTGCCCCATAGTATGGTGATAGATCTTTTTAGCGGCGTTTATCTTATTTTTTAGACTTTTCCAGATCTTCCTCTGACTTCTTGTACTGAACAAATTCTTCCCAGTGCGGTTTTATCTTCTCATATGTTCCAGTGAAATGCGGAGTCTTGTTTTTCTGGATAAAGTCAAGGTTCAATCTTTTCTTCCAGCTCTTGAATTGCTCGGCCATCTTCCTAAAAGTGAATGCCTTGACCAGTTTCTCTAAGGCTTTGGTCTTTCGCTCTAAGATCAATTCAGGATCCTCCTCATTCTCATCCAACTCATCTTGAGTAACCTCCAGCGTCGGTAGGGTGAAATTAGCCAACATCTTTTCAAAAAGTTTTTCTTTGGCTTTGTCGCCGACATATGAAATTCCGAGAGCCTCCTTTGGCTTATGCCACTCCCGAACGGTGATCGGGATGTGGTCCCTAACAAGCACTCCGCACTGCTTCACATATTTTTGGGCAACAACTTCGGGAAGCTCTAGCGCGCCGTCTGCAGTGATCTGTTCGATCCTGTACCTTTCATGCTCTTTCAACTTCTGGGCTCCGCCTCGTTTAGTCTTCTTTCCGGTGGATTTGCTAGATCCGGATGGCTAAAATATATAAGAAAGAGTGTTAATACATGTATATAGAAAACAAATGCTTCATTTAATTAACATACATATATATATATGCACCTCGCTAGAGTTTCTAATTTGTAAGGTTCGACCGGAAACGTCAGCTTCTCTCTCATGGGAGCCCTCGGCTTCTCCCCCGGCGATGTCGTAGGCTTCTCCCTCACCGGAGCCATCTCTTTGGGCGAGCTCCATATCTACGTCACTAGAGCCGTCTCTTCGGGCGAGCTCCAGATCTACCTCACCAGAGCCGTCTCTTCGGGCGAGCTCCGGATCTCCCTCACTAGAGTTGTTCATCCACTCGGAGACATCTGGGTCTCCCCGGGCCCGCGGATAACATCCGTGACCATTTCTTCCGCATATTCGTCTCTGAAGTTTGGGTCCATAATTTCTGCAAATTAAAAATTGCAAGTTAGTGTCAACACACAAAACTTAAAACAAAACGACTTAGTAGTTTCATCATCCATTCAACCTACATGTTTTGAATGCCTAAATAATTTGTTTTCAAAATATTGCTAAGTAATTGCAACTTCATTCTTTTTTCCGGAAACTAAACAAATGGCCCATGGGACCGCCACCAAACTAGATCCGGGTCGACGATGTCACACGGAATCCTCACCAAGCTGCGCGTCCCGGAAGGTAGCACCTCCCAACGCCAGCCTGGTGGGGCCCACTCCCAAACATCAACCCTCGGGTCCAACAGGGACATCGTTGGCGAGAACAATAAACTAAAAAACATATTTTGGCTGTTATTTGAACTTAGCAAAAATTCTAATATGAATGACACAAATAACATTCCAGATCTAAATATAAGACCTAATATAACTGAGCATCTTTTAGAAGTTTATTTTTTTTATTTTTTAGACCTAATAGAAGACCTAACATTCCGGATCTAAATATAAGACCTAATATGAAGACCGCATTCCGGATCTGGATGACACAAATAACATCGATTTTCAATTTTTTATTCAATTTAGAAGTTTAAATTTCAGTTTTTTTCAAAAAAATTCAGCTTTTTCTCTCCACACTCTCTTCTCTGTCTCTCCACTCTGTTTCTCCATGATTGAGCTGGGAGCGAGGACGGGGGCAAGGAGAGGGGGAGGGAGCGGAGGGCTTTACCTGCGGGAGAAGAAGACGCGGGCGACGCGGGCGAGGTGGCGCCGGGCGAGCTCGGTGGCGCACGGCGCCGCGACGACATAGGCGGGCGACGCGGGGGTAGAGGCGCTGCAGGCGGGCGATGGCGAGAAAGGGGGGCGGCCACAGAGCACGCGAGGGGGGCGACGACGACGACGACGACGAGGAAGAGGCGGCGCGGGAGTTGGGCAGCCTGCCAGCGTCGAGTGTCGTCCTCCTCGCGCGACAGAAGGGGAGGGGGAGAGGGAACGGCTTAAGTACGTGGGGAGGGGCATCCGTCCCGGTTGTTGCAAATAACCGGGATGAATGACCATTCGTCCCGGTTGTTGGCAATAACCGGGACGAATGCCCCACCCATTCATCCCGGTTGTTGGCAACAACCGGGACGAATGACCTAGATCTGGAACGGTGCGAAGAGGGGCATTCGTCCCGGTTGTTAGCAATAACCGGGATGAATGCCCTGTTTTTTCAAAAAAGTTTCATATTTTCAAAAATTCCCGCCAGATTATCTGCTAGTTCAATAATCAGAAAAATATGAAAAAACTACCAAAACATTTAGAAAATTATAAAGTAACTAAATATGTTACTTTCAAACATATTTGCTGAAATTGAAAATTTGAAATTATTTGAATTTGAATTAATTCATTTAAGAAATGGAGAAAATATCAAATAATTCAATAAATTCTGAAAATTGCAAGTTATATATCAAAATGATCAGAAAGATAAATTAAACTCACTTATGATGTTTTGGTACTTCCTAGGGCTTCACCGGAGATGGGTTATTCTCTCCAGCGGGGCTAGGGTTTCATCGGAGAGGGGCTACGGAGCGTCGGGATGGCACCAGAAGCAAGGATTTGGCATACCAATGTGTTTACAAGTGTTGTTAGGGTTGCACATGCCAAATATTCACTCACTCTTGTTGTTGGGTCTTCACCGGCATCGATTTCTCTCTCAAAGTCTAAGTACTTATAGGCTGAAGGTCCGTGAACCGACGAACGCGAGGGGATCTTGTGTACAGGTGGTTCATGCCATTGTTTTGGGACTTCCTAGGCCCCACCCTAACACAACCAAGCAAAGTGTTGCACATTGCTACCCACTCCGGGCTCCGGTGAAAGCTGTAGACCGATAAGCAGGGTTGTTCTCTCCAGCGGGGCTAGGGTTTCACCGAAGAGGGGCTACGGAGCGTCGGGATGGCACCAGAAGCAAGGATTTGGCATACCAGTGTGTTTACAAGTGTTCTTAGGGTTATACATGCCAAATATTCACTCACTCTTGTTGTTGGGTCTTCACCGGCATCGATTTCTCTCTCCGAGTCTAAGTACTTATAGGCTAAAGGTCCCTAAACCGACGGACGGGAGGGGATCTTGTGTACAGGTGGTTCATGCCATTATTTTGGGACTTCCTAGGGCCCAACCTAACACAACCAAGAAAAGTGTTGCACATTGCTACCCACTCCGGGCTCCGGTGAAAGCTGTAGACCGATAAGCTGGGTTGTTCTCTCCAGCGGGGCTAGGGTTTCACCGGAGAGGGGCTGCGGAGCGTCGGGATGGCAACAGAAGCAAGGATTTGGCATACCAATGTGTTTACAAGTGTTCTTATGGTTGTACATGCCAAATATTCACTCACTCTTGTTGTTGGGTCTTCACCGGCATCGATTTCTCTCTCCGAGTCTAAGTACTTATAGGCTGAATGTCCCTGAACCGACGAACGGGAGGGGATCTTGTGTACCGGTGGTTCATGCCATTGTTTTGGGACTTCCTAGAGCCCACCCTAACACAACCAAGCAAAGTGTTGCACATTTCTACCCACTTCGGGCTTCGGTGAAAGCTGTAGACCGATAAGCTGGGCTGTTCTCTCCAGCGAGGCTAGGGTTTCACCGGAGAGGGGCTGCGGAGCGTCGGGATGGCACCAGAAGCAAGGATTTTGCATATCATGTGTTTGGAAGTGTTCTTAGGGTTGTACATGCCAAATATTCACTCACTCTTGTTGTTGGGTCTTCACCGGCATCGATTTCTCTCTCCGAGTCTAAGTACTTATAGGCTGATGGTCCCTGAACCGACGAACGGGAGGGTATCTTGTGTACAGGGTGGTTCATGCCATTGTTCTGGGACTTACTAGGGCCCACCCTAACACAACCAAGCAAAGTGTTGCACATTGCTACCCACTCCGGGCTCCGGTGAAAGCTGTAGACCGACAAGCTGGGCTGTTCTCTCCAGCGGGGCTAGGGTTTCACCAGAGAGGGGTTGCGGAGCGTCGGGATGGCACCAGAAGCAAGGATTTGGCATATCATGTGTTTACAAGTGTTCTTAGGGTTGTACATGCCAAATATTCACTCAAAGGTTCAATACCCTAACACAACTAATAACATTACATTGATTTACATCAGAGGTTCAATACATTATTATACATCACTCCGTTAAGTCCATGAACCCTTGCTTATGATCCCTTCGGACGTAACCATGGAGCATCTTCTTTATTTAACGGGATGATTGGGTCAGGTGAACACCGACACGAATGCCGAAGACAAAGGAATGAAAGACTTCTCCGTCACAAAGGGCTATACCATATCATGCTATTATGAATTGCCTGAGATGTTTATCCCTCTTGATGCACCCTTCTTGATTGCGCGGTAGTCGCTTTTTATTAGGGTGATCTCTCACAAAATATCAAGTAGTTAGTGTTCTCCCAAGTGTAGCACCGTCACGGCACCTACCTCTTCGGGGTATCACATGGTTACATGGGTACGAACGATTAGAGAAGTGTGAGGCGGGTGAGTTGAGACCTCGCAGCGAGATCACTTGGTTGTCTTGACGTTCAGGCATGAAAGTCATGAGCTCGGAACACATGCATCGAAAGATGAACAAGAGTCACATAGAGATGTGATTGGCAAGTTGGCCTACCGATTGCAATTCTCGTCACTTGAGATGGATGCATCCTTGGCGTTGAATTGTAATTTGGATCTTGAATCACTCACAATCAATTATGAGAGATATTGATTTGAGTGGGAGCTCACTATAGAATTAACTTGTTTTAAATCTCAGTGCAATTAATTTTGAACAATGTCTAAGTGTGATTTGCATAATAGTTGTAGGATAATGGCTCGCGTTTCCACCTTCCCTATTAAAATTGAATAAGCTGTTAAATATCTGGTTAAAACTTTATGGTTGGTAATGTAATGTGAGGATTGTCCTCAAGAGTGCCGAGAAAGACTTGTCCTATCGCATGCTTTCGGTATTCTTCCGCTAATGCTATGGATGATATGACTCCCGTCCTTCGATCCAAAAGCTAAAATTCCATTTCGGTCAAGTGAAATATGTTTGCTTCCATGAGCCCGAACTTCGAAAGTTTGGATAGTTATGTGATATTCATGGAATCTGAAAATCATTTTCAGAGACAGACAAAGGCTAAAAAGATATGAGATATCCAAAGCAATGTTTGTTTGCAAACTATTAGTAAAGGAGTTTACTATGCATTAGACTGATAAGAGAGGGATCCAGGAGAACACCTGTCATATGATGAAAGGTGAATAAAACAACAACTTAAAGAGAAAGGAAGTGTCCTAAGGGTGTTAGTGAGACTTTCACGCCTAGGAAGTCCGGGGCTAACGCCACTCTTAAGTTGGGTGCTTCTTCTGAGAGTAGGAGAAATACTGAAAGTTAAACTATTAGAAGTATAATGGAAAAAGGAAAGAAGAATGGAATATCCAGCTCATGTATGAATGTCATACAAGGTTTTGATGTATAGAAGGCTGGTCAAAGATATAGTTCTTGGGAATTATGGTTAAACATGTTAATCATTAATTCTTGGGTTAGTTGGTCACAAAAGATACCCGCTCGATTGCATTCTGTTGCAACTCGATGTAAGAACTACTATGGCCTGAAAGACTAGCCAGAAATATGAGGCTTAGATACACGAAGGGAACATAGTAAATGTTACTATGCCTTCCATCGGTGTATTCCCTATGTATTAAGTTTCATAATTCATTTTAGAGTTTCACACTCTAGCCCTTTGCATAAGGTATCTTGCAAGAAGGTTGTTCATAAGAGAACTTTTCATGTTCGGTGTTATGAATAACATAAGGGCCATATTTTCATTATGAATGAGACGTATGTTATGAATATTGATAATAATACATTACCTCTGGGTTTATTTTCATAGTTCATTTTAGAGTTGCATACACTCTAGCCCATTGCACAATGTTTGTTGCAACAGATTTGTTCATAAAAACAGCAATTGTTGTTCAGTATTATGAATAACATGAAGGGCCATGCTTCCATCCTAATGGGATGTATGTTATGAATACTGATGGAAATATGATACATCCATAACACTGACGCTAAATGTCACAAGACTAAAAGAATACCACATATGTGTGGCACTGCATTTGGTCACATTGGAGAAACCCGCATGGAAAATTCCATTATGATGGATTTTGAAGTCATTTGATTTTGAATCATATGACACTTGCAACTTTCCTCCAAACGGTGAAGTGACTGAAATACCATTCACAGGCAATAAGGAACGAGCAAAGAACTTATCAGTGATCATACATTTGATGTATGTAGTCCGATAAATGTTATTGCAAACAGTGGATTTGTCTACCTTCAAAAATGACTCAAGTAGATATATGGATATTTACTTGATGAGACGTAAGTCTGGATCTTTTGAAATCATTCGAAAGGTTTTAAAAATTGAAGTAGAAGTTATTGTACCAAGAAAATTATGTTTCTGCAATTTGATTGCGGAAAGGAATATTTGAGTTACAAGTTTAGCGAATGTCTGATGAGTTGTGAAAAGAGTTTCATAACTTGCACCTCCCGGAACACTACTCCAAAGTGGAAAGTCCGTGAAGATGTAATCGAACCATTTATGACATGGTAAGATCAAAGATGAAATAAATAGATTTTCCATTATCCCTTCTATAGAGTGATGCTTTAGAGACTGCGGCTTTTACACTGAAAAGAGATCCATTAGGTCTGTTGAAATGACGCCATGGTATGGTACGCCCAACCATGTTATATCTTTTCTTAACATTTGGAATATGGGGCTTGTGTAAAAGGTTACAAACCTATTCCAAATCAGACAAGTACTACTTTGTATGGTTATCCCAAGTCATTTGGTATTCCCCCACCACTATACCGAGGCAAAGGGTTTTGCCACAAAACGGTATGCTTTTAAAGAGAATAGTTCTTACAAAAGGTGAGTGGGAGGACAATGCAACTCGATGAGATAACTAGTATCTTCGTCATCAGTTCAAAGGAAAGAAACCCTGGAAGTGATTCCGTTGTTTCCTACTACGACTGATACGTAAGTCTCTACAATAAAATGTATGGACTTCGGTCGAACGTGCAGCTGAACCACGTAGGCAAAGCTCGTGCAAACCTATCAGGTGCGCAAAGGAGATATTGTTGTTGGACAACAGTATACCTACAATACACAAGGAAGCATTGATGGGCCCTGACTCCGGGATTGGCTAAATGCCAATACAATCTGAGATAGTTTCCATATATGTGATTCAAGATTAAAACCTTGATACACCTTTCAGAGGACTTAGAGTCTAACGAATATTTATGGAACTAAAAACTGATACGGATAAAAATGTTTTATCCATAAAGCTCGACTCGTTGAAATAACAAGTTCAAGGAGTTGGCTACGATGAGGTTGTTTCATCGTAGCGATGCTTAAGGTCGGTTCGGGTTGAACTAGCAATTAATACATATATCAATCATGAGATATGAAACATGGATGACAAAAGGATTTCCATCTGATGTAAATGAAACCTAGGACTTGTATGTGATACAGTCCAAAGTAATTTGTCGATCCAGAGGATGCTAGTAAGTATGCAAACTTCAAAGTTCCAGCGATGGACAGAAGAGAGCAAAGTGGAGTTGGAATCTTCGTTTTTGATGGAATGGTCAAAGGGGTTTGACTTCATCAAATGGGTATCGAAGATTCTTGTGATTCAAGAAAGGAAGTGAGAGCATAATACTATTTCTAAAAACCTTGTGTAATTGACACATTTTTAATTGGAAATAAATTTCTTGACACGAATTAGGACTTCATTTGAAAATAGTTTTTTCCATGAAGTGCTTAGGCTAAATAGCCTCAATATTAGGCATGATGATCTATGGAGATAGATTTACCTAATGGGGCTAAGCAACGAATACATATTGACAAGGTGCTAAAACCTTTTAGCATTTAAAATGCCAGGGAGTGATTCTTGCCGAAGTCACATGGAAAGAGTTTTTGCAAGACTCAGTGTCCCAAAACACTGATGAGTGAAATACATGATGGAGATTCCACACACTCTTGTGTTTGGATTAATCATGTATTCCATGGTATGTAAAGCAACCAGATATGTCCGATACTCCCAAGCTGTTGCGAGTATAGATACCAAAGTGATCAAAGCACTGATCATGGGACAATAGTGAAAGATGTCATTAAGTACTAGAGTAGTGCTGATGACATGTTTCTCGCAAGCAGAGATTATGAAGTGCTCGTTGTAAGAAATTACATCGAGACAGTCTCAATCAATGCTCCATGCGATTTTCGATTTATGTTAAGGGTTTTGTGTAATACAAAATATGGTGGCACGGTAGTTGGAAATTGTTCCAAACAAGATACTGTGGCGAATTCTATAACAAAGGCTAAGTATGTTGACGCTTTGGAAGCGACAAAGAAGTTGTTGAATCATATAGTTCATTCATGAACTTAGTATGGTTCCAAGATGGTTTTGGTCTGTGAGACACTATTGCAGATAGTTGCTCCATAGCTCAGTCTGAGGAATCGGGTTTCGACCAATGATTCACACATATGAAAAGCCAAGTTCAGTCTGAGGATATGCATAGTTACACACGGAGCTGAAGTTGTCAGATCCGTTGGACATCAGGCTATACCACAAGCGAAGCATATTTTACACCAGTATGCCATAGGTGTAAAGTGCATTAGCATTGACTAGATTATTGACTCTAGTGCAAGTGGGAGTCTGTAGGAGATATGTCCTAGAGGCAATAATAAATGTTTTTGATTATCTCCCTGTTCATAATTATGTTTATGTTCCATGCTATAACTGCAATGATTCTCGAGTCTACAAATGAAACGAGGCTTGGAGGGAAACTCATGTGCACGTGTGGGATAATAAACGGTAAAATGTATTCCTAGTCTGGCCTCTAAGACTGGCTCAAGTATTGCATGATGATCCTGTTTTCCTGATCATGGGCATGGCTATGCCGGCAATTTTGAGGGCACAATGTTAGAGGAACATTTGTGTTGAATCGACCCAAATTATTGTTATGCTATGAGATACATTCGTCATAAGTTAATGGTTAATAACACAGAGAAGTTAATGTTTGCATAATTCCTTAGACCATGAGAGTATCGAGTTTCTTCATGCTTGCTTCATGAACTTTGGGGTTTGTTAAACGTCATCCGTAAATGGGTGGCTATTACGGCGGCTTACGGGTTCATGGAAAAGTATGTGAAGTAACTTGATAGCTCAAGATTGGGATTTGCTCCTCCGACGATGAGAGATATCTCTGGGCCCTCTCGGTGTTACGGTATCCATCATCGTCTGGCCAGACACTTTGTGATTTGATCACGGGGATGCCGGAACACGGGAACGAGAAAAGAGAACAATACCGTTAACGAGGTAACTAGCATAGTGGACAAGTTGTTGATCCACGAGGATGCCAACATGTCTCACCTCGGGTATTTGTAACATATCGCGAAGCAACAGGAATAGCACACGTCAATTGGAGGTTCACTCGAATATTTATTCGTGTGGGTATAGGGATCGATATGGGTGTCCACGGCTCCGATGTTGATCATTGATTGGAAGGGGTTCCGGGTCATGTCTATGCTTCACCGAACTTATAGGGTCACACGCTTAAGGGTCATCTATCTGTTGAATACTAGACAGGGAGTCTAAGAGAAAATCACCGAAAAGTTTCGGACACCAGAAAAGTTTCGGACACCGAAAAAGTTTCGGACAGTAGAAAAGTTCCGTCGACAGGTCACCGGAACAGTTTCGGTGAAACTGAAAAGTTGTTTCAGAGGATACCATAAAGTCAAATTGGTTTTGGCACATGCCTGATAATTCTTGGAGGGTGCCAGAATCATTCTGGAAACTTCTGGGAATTTTCCGGAAGAATAACCGGAAATGTTCCGGAGCTGCCGGAAACCGCTTCAGATGCTTTTCGCAGATGAAAATCACTATTCCGGAATTGTTCCGGATCGTATTGAAAATTATTTTAGTGGGTGCTAGAAATGTTCTAAGCCCACATAAATATTTTTAGTTCGAACGGACGCTGAAAAATGTCGCCGTGAATAGTGAAAGTGCTTTTTGGACTACTTTATGGAAAGCCACCTTTTGGGGCTTTGCTCCAAAAGATATTGGGGATGACATGGATGGATTGGAGCCATTTTTGGGGCCCCACATGAGGGTGTGGCCGGCCACATGGTGGACTCCTTCATGGAGTCCCTCTTGTTCCTTGGTTTCACTTTTATGCCCTTGTGGAAGGACTTCATTCATGTGCATTTTGGGTTTTATTGTAAAACCACCCTACCCCTTGGTTTTCCTATAAATAGAGGAGATGTGGGCTGCCATTTATTCATCCTTGTGCTCTCATACACATGCTTTGCTTTGCAAGCTCTCTCTCTCTCCCTCCCAGCGAAATAGTTTCGTAGAGCCGAAAGGCTGTCTGGGTTCCGACAGGAACTAGTTCTCGACGGCGAAGCCCTGCTGGATAGATGACACCGTATGTGTGCAACTCTGTAGAGAGATCGTAGTTTCGGTCTTAGTTCAAGAGTGCCTCCCGAAGGGCTGTCTGTGTGACCGTCCAAGTTTTGGAGGTCCTCCCGAAGGGCTGTCCGAGTGACAGTCCGAGTTTCGGAGGTCCTCCCGGAGGGCTGTCCGCAGGGCAGATGAGGGTTTACATCCTCGCGGTTGGGAGGTTGTAAAATCCTAGCTGCGGGGATCTACACCGCCGTTCGTCATCGACTCTACTTCCGCTGCGCTCCGAGTCGGTACGGATCAGATCAAACCTTGTATGCAGTCTCCATAGTGGTCCTGGGCGTGCTCGCTATACCGGAAATTTTTGTTTTCTGTCGCGTTCCCCAACAGTATCAAACGTCGCAACATAACTGGGTGACTATAAAGGTGCTCTACAGGTATCTCCGATGGTGTTTGTTGAGTTGGCATGGATCGAGACTGGGATTTGTTACTCCGTGTGACGGAGAGGTATCTCAGGGCCCACTCGGTAATACAACATCACAATGAGCCTTGCAAGCAATGTGACTAATTGTTAGTTATGGGATCTTGTATTATAGAACGAGTAAAGAGACTTGCCAGTAACGAGGTTGAACTAGGTATGGAGATACCGACGATCGAATCTCGGGCAAGTAACATACCGAAGAACAAAGGGAACGTTATACGGGATTAACTGAATCCTTGACATAGAGGTTCGACCGATAAAGATCTTCGTAGAATATGTAGGAACCAATGTGGACGTCTAGGTCCCGCCATTGGTTATTGACCGTAGAGGTGTCTCGGTCATGTCTACATAGTTCTCGAACCCGCAGGGTCTGCACACTTAAGGTTCAGTGACGTTTCGGTAGTGTACAGTTATGTATGGTGGTGACCAAAGTTTGTTTGGAGTCCCAGATGAGATCTCGGACATCACGAGGAGCTCCGGAATGGTCCGGAGGTAAAGATTCATATATAGGAAGTCCCAGTTTGGTTTCCGGAAAAGTTTCGGGCTCATCGGTAGTGTACCGGGAGTATCGGTAGTGTACCGGGAGTGCCGGTAGTGTACCGGGGGACCTCCGGGAGGGGTATTTAGACCCCAAGAGGTCCATGGGCTGTGGGATAATAATAACCAGCCCTTAGTGGGCTGGGAAAACAGCCACAAAGGCCCATGGCGCAGGAGAGAAAGTCCTAAAGCAAAAAGTGGAAAATCAGCCAATAGGAGGCAATCCTACTCCAACTAGGATTGGAGGTGAAGTAGGATTGCTTCCCACCTCCTATTTCGGCCGACCCAAAGGCCTTGGCTGCCTCTCCTATCCTCTCCTCCTATATATACTAGTGGATTGGCTGGTTTTTGGACAGAATTTCCGGCCACGTGCTACCCGTTCCACCGGTGCATAGTTTCTCCTCTAGATCGGTTTTCTACAGCGCTTAGGCGAAGCCCTGCCGGAATTGCTCCACCACCACCACCGGAGCGCCGTCATGCTGCCGGTGAACTCTATCTCCTCTCACCTCCTCTTGCTGGATCGAGACGGTGGAGATCGTCATCAAGCTGCACGTGTGCTGAACGCGGAGGTGCCGTCCGTTCGGCGCTAGATCGGAAGGACCGTGATCGAGATCGCGAGACGGTTCGTGATGTGATCACGGAACGGATCGTGATGAGTTCGCGGGACAGATCGTGATCAAGATCGTGAGACGGATCGTGATGAGTTCGCGGGATGGATCATGATGTGTTCGCGGGACGGTTCGTGATTGGATCGCGGGACGCTCGGCGATTTGGATCGCGAAGAAGTTCGACTACACCAACCGCGTTTCTTAACGCTTCCCGCTTAGTGATCTACAAGGGTACGTAGATCCACTCTCCCTCTCGTAGATGCTCATCACCATGGATAGGTTTGCGTGTGCGTAGGAAAATTTTTGTTTCCCATGCGACGTTCCCCAACAATAGTGATGTCCAAGATTATGTTATGCTTTTGCTAATCCATGTGTGATCACTTTGGGAATCAAAGCTCAATTCAAATTCCTTTGCAATTCCAATTCATTTGAAAGGTGGTTTTTAAGGTTTTGCAAACTTCAATCTAAAAATCATGCTTAGGGTGCAATAATTCCCTAAGCTATTCTAAAAATGGAACCAAAATTTTATCATGTGGTTTTGTACCTCAAAACTATTATAGCAGAGCCCAAAAAAATGAATTAAATGCCTATTTGCTTTTTCTAAATACAAAATCAGTCCAAAGGCCCGCCAAACTTTTGTGTCAATACCTAATATTGCGATGCGAATATTATGCCAAGTGCCAAATTTTACTAAAGTCATCTAGCCCTAGAAGTAAATAAATAACAGAAGTATTTTAAAAATAGAAAAGCAAAAAGATAAAATAAAATAGAAAGGGCTAATTGCCCTAGTCACTTAGGCCTGTCGGCCTAGTGACCAGGCCCAACCCAACTCCCCCATCGTCTTCCCCAACTGCTCATGGGAGGAGGCGTGGACACTCCGATGATCGCCAGCGGCCATAGCCGACGCTCTGGCACCCATCGAGCGGCCTCCCCACCGACTACAAGACACCCCGCGGCGCCCCGAACTCTAGCCGCCACCCCTTTCGCCCCCTGCTAGATCTCCTCCTCCCCCCCCCCCCCCCCCCGATCCCGAGCGCCACCGTCGCCATGGCTCCGGCGTAGCCGTGGCCCCCGAGCCCCATTCGCCTTGCCCACTCACCCAGAAGCTTAGTCGTCGACCGGCGAATCCATCCCGACCACCAGCCCGAGCCTAGAGCCCCTACATCGCCGGCCCCGTATCTTATTCCTCCTCGGGCCGCCACCGTTTGCCCTGAAGATTCCGGTGCCATCGAGCCTCCCCCAAGCCTGTTACGCACATCTGTAGGCTCACTGTGAGCCCCCGCTTCTTCCATTCTCTTCCCCGAGCTTTTCCGCCACCGTAGCCCCTTCTCCCCGTCATGCCCGAACATAGCTCCACCCGAGCTCAAGGACGGCGAGCCTTCGGTGACCTTTGGTCCTGCCTGCACTGTCTCTCGACTCCACACGATGTGTAGGACCCCGTAGCATATTTAGTTAATTCAAAAACATCCGGGTTTGCAACCGGCCAACATCGCCCAAAGCTCGCCTCCGCCAAGCTCATTGCCGGCGACGCCAAAGACAACCGCAGCAGTTGTCGATGCCTGGAATGGAATGGCGACGATCTCAGCCTTCGAACGCAAGAAGAATCACGCAAAATGACCCCCTGTACACGATTTCTGAGCCCCGCCGTGTTTCTGGGTGCTCGCCGGAGTTGCTCCGACGATGATCGCCGGCCACAGCCGACGTGGCCCGGTCGGGGCCACTGCCAGGGTCACTGACAGCTGGGTCCCGCGGTCACCGTTGACCCGTTGACCTAGTCAACTGCTGACTGGACCTGGTCCAGTCACTGACATGTGAGGTCCCAAGCCCCCGTGTCCATGATAGTGGGCCAGCCCTGTCAGTTAATAAATTTAGTAAGTGGCGCACGCCGGATTGGTTGGAACGCATCGCGCTTGTTACTAAGGGATGCTAGGACTGATTCCGGCCGCGTGCGCATCGTCCATTGTCCAGGAGTGCAAGGGCAAGTGGGCCCACGAACCTATGCGCTTAGGATTTAGACCGATGGTCTGGCCTCTTCATTGAGTCTATGTGGGGTGACGATGTTTTGGATCCCGAGGCCGGGCATTACCCTGGAAAGTGTGTCCAGCCGGAGGTGATTAAGCGTGTTGGAAATGCGGTGCACCCCTGCAGGGATGAATTCATCTATTCGAATAGCCGTGTCCACGGTAACAGGACGACTTGGAGTTGTACCTTGACCTTATACAACTATAAATGTGATTTGAATTGAAATGAAATGTGGCTCCGAGATTGTTTCCTCGCAGGTGACGAGAAAGAATCTCTGGGCGTGGTTACTTAATAAAATTGCTACAATAATATGACCATATGTGAGATACCTGTCTTCTCTCTTCTATTATTGCAAGATGCTGAAGATGCTAGTCTTCGATAGGACTAGGCCTTCCCCCTATTCTTGCTTTCTGCAGTCAGCCCAGATATAACTCCATCCTTGATAATGATGCATACTTAGCATTGTTTTGATGTCAGTCTTGCAAGTACTTTGGATGAGTACTCATCCTTGCTTTGCTTTCTCTTTCCCCTTCGCTATGATTCTGCGTTCAGACGATGGAGTCCAGGAGATGGAGTACGCCGGAGACGACTACCACACCACCGCAGAAACCTACTACTACGTGGAGGCGGCCCCTGACCAACATTAGGATAGGAGGTTCCCAGGTAGGAGGCCTCGCCTCTTTCGATCCGTTGTTATGTTTGTGCTAGTCTTCTTAAGGCAAAACTTGTTTAAGTTATATCTGTACTCAGATATTATTTGCTTCCGCTGGCTCGTGCTTGTCGAGCTTTGTATTCGAACCCTCGAGGCTCCTGGCTTGTAATATGAAGCTAGTGAGTCTCTGATCTTGGTCGTATGCAATGCGTGTATGTTTAACATACGGTCGAAATTGAAGGCATCACAGATTGCGAATGCAATCGCCGAGTCGCGTTGCTTCACCAACTTCTCATCGAGCTTCGTCGCCCTTCATCACGAGCCACTATCGTCTAGTGCGACAACATCAACCCCATGTACATGTCTGGCAACCATGCGGAGTATCAGCGCACTAAGCACCACAGGATCGATCTTAACTTCGTCCACGAGCGACTCTCTCTTGGCAAGCATTGTGTAGTCCACGCGCCAACGACGTCACAGTTCGTCGATATCTTCATCGAGAGACTCTAGCAGTGTGTTTGTCAAACTTTCGGACCAGTTACAATGTCGATGAGCACCACGATTCGACTATGCCGCGGGGGATATACCGCGTCGTACGCTGGGCCTCACTTGTCAAGAGGACAAACAGCCTCGGCATGGTCTCACCGGAGGCACGACGCCCACGCCTTCAGCCCCACCTATGGCGTGATCGCCTCTACCCACTCCCATTTAGTTGAAACATATCCCTATCATGGAGAGCGGCGTTTCGGCTCTCGGGTGCGTCTGCATCCACGCTCATGAAAAAAAAATCAAAACAAATACTAGACAAATTCAAAAAATTCTATCTTTTTTTTGTGTGGTACATATTATGATGCGTGAGGTCCGCTCAAAATTTTAATTTATTTGGACATCTGAGGAGCTCTCAGGAAAAAAAGACAAATCGGGGTTTGAAAAAATAGTTTACTGTTCACATTTTTTTTGACCCGATTTGTCTTTTTTGTGGAGAGCTGCTCGGATGTCCAAATAAGTTGAAATTTGGAGCGTACCTTACGCATCAAAATATGTAACACACGAAAATTGTTTTTTTTTTGAATTTTCTAGTATTTATTTTTAGTTTTTTTGTCAGCAGGTGCAAATGAGCCTCGGCTCAGAAATGGATTTTCGCCCTATCATGTACATCTCCTATTTACATTAACGTCTTATGAGAACAAGGAATGAATATAGACATAAACATTCAGGTCTAACTAAATGCATGGATGAATCCGGATACATATGAATCTACTTTGGAAAAACTATTTCCAAATGCTAAAGAAATATAAAAAAATTGCACGGGTACATCTCCATGTTCCACTTAAGTGCATAAAGTTTCACTAAAAAACACATTCTTTTGTGACCTGTGCAAAAAGACAAAAAAATGTGTCCCTGAAATGCTATTTAGAAGAACTGAAATTTATCTTTTATGCGGTGACAAAACAAAGAGAATTTTTTGCACAAGACCTTGTGTTGCACACCCATATTGGCGAAGCAGTATGCGTGGAATTTTCATTTAATTTTTTCGACACTTTAAAACATGCTTAAAACATATTTTTCAAAAAGTGGGTTGATATGCCCATGGGTTCAGGATGTGCCTTCCCTTCCTTCGTACATATGTGCTTAAAACATATAAAAACGTTTTCTACCTGGTGTAACTTTAAAAATGATCTTATATTATGGAAAGGAATAGATCCAAACAGTAAGAAACAAAGCGTACGAGTGATGAGAAAAGGCAACACCTGAGCCGTGGAACTTTATTCCCACTTGAACTGTACGCTATGCAGAGGCTTGATACCATGTTTGCACGCGCCCGCCCCTGGTTTGGTTTGGCACCAGTTGGATGGCTTATTCCTTTTCTTTTTGCAACTTACTTGGCCAAGAGCCTCTTCGTAAGATTTTCTGTTGGTAATAATTTTTTGCTTGTTCGACCTACCAACTTGGAACGTGGAAAGGTAAAAAAATAGAGCACCCGTTTCATAATAGAATGCGAATAGTTTTTTTTAAGTCAAACTTTCTAAACTTTCACGAAGTGTATAGAAAAAACTATTTATGTCAACAATACAAAATATACTATAAAATATGAAACCACATCTTGCAATAAACTAAAGAAATATATTTAACATTCTAGATGTAAATATTTTTCTCCACAAAGTTAGTTAAAACATGTAAGATTTGCATTTTCAAAAAATCTATATGCACTACATTATAAAAGAGAGGAAGCACGGATTAATACTACTCCGTGTGTGGTACCAACGTAGTACCAACTTGTTCTCACTTGGTCGGACAGCAGATAATGCTGCCAGCGCTGGTTCCCATATCCTTGTACTGCCAACTTATTCTTCACCAGGAAACACCGATAGAAACACCCCCTTTTGTCCCGGTTTTTAAGAGGACTTTTGTCCCGGTTGCCCAACCGGGATGGGGCAGCCGGGACGAATGCCCCACCCCTTCGTCCCGGTTGTACCAGGACCCGGAATGGATGGGGCGTCAACGTGGGGGCGTGGGCTGGTCCCTGGCCAGGACTATTCATCCCGGTTCGTAATACGAACCGGGATGAATGCCCCCCTCTGCCGCGGCAGAGAGTTTTGCCAATTCTCTGCCAGGACAGTTTTTTTTCTTCTTTTCCTTGTTTTCCTTTTAGGGTTTGGTTTGTTGTATTTTTTTTCTATTTGTTTCCCATAAGTATTCTGCATCTAATACACTACCATGTTTTTTTTATTGTATTCCATTTTATTAGAATACACAAGTTTGCTGATCGCATTAGAATATACAACTATATGGTGATCGCATTAGAATATAGTTGAAGAATATACAAGTAAGTACACACCATGAATCGAATATACAAGTAAGAAGTGAAGAATATACAAGTTTGTACTCTTTTCGATAATTACTCTAACACACCACCATGCACCATGACTCGAATATACAGGTAAGTACTATGCATCTAAGAATTCGAACATCAAGTTCGTCGAGCATAGTTTGCGCTGACATAGTATTCTCTTCCTGGTGTTAGGACCTCTGCGTCTAAGAATCCGCAAATTTCCTCTTGAATTGCTCGTAGGCGATCCCTTGGTAAAAGACCGTCCCGCAGCCGCTTGATCTAATATAAAGAAGAGTGGTCAATATCTAATTAAAGACAATAGTTGGTAATAAGATAAAAGTGATGGTTGACGTACACGAAGTTTTTCTAAATCTCTTCCCAGCTTGGCGCATGTCGTGTGACGAATAAACTCGCAGACATAGTATCCACATAAGTTATTCCCATCTCCCTGGTTCAAGCACTTTATAAGAACATGGTTTCAATCAAAATTATAATATAGCGTTATAATGGTATTGAAACTATAATCAAGGAGATGCCCGGATATAGCTAGTACTACTTACTTTCAGATGTTGAAATTTAAGCTTCTCCTTCCATTCACCCCAAGCCTTTGCTGTGAACCGTTTCCAAGCGCTGCCCGGCAAAGAAATGAATTAAGTGAGTTATCAGAAAATAAACGGAACTTGTCGATATAGTGTCATAAAGATTGAAATTATCGCTGGATCAGTTCCTGCATGTCCTCCCAGTCCTTAAGGGGTTTATGTTTCGAGTCCATTACCAGTACTTTTCCTTTGTCAGTTTCAAATATTAGAAGAATATAGCGAAAGCTGCGCAAACACAACTCATCGGTTATACACTTATCAACGAGTAAGCAAAAAAAATGTTTACCGGACAAATAACAGTCACCCGAAGTTGTAAGGAAAAAGTATTTCTCTCTTGGTTTCGTGAAACCTTAACGCCTTCACAATTGACTCTTCTGTTTCCTTGGGTTTTGTGAGAAGAGTTGCTTGATTAACCCAATATGGGTCAATGAACCCAATGTCATAGATGTGTCCTCTTTTGCATTCGAGAATCTTCATTCTACAATTATAATATAGTGAGTATTATTATAAAAATGTAATGAACGAGGTGAGCTAGCTAGAGACTTAACTACAGCAAAATAAATACTTACAAACAATACGCACTGACGATAGATTTGTCGAGGGCCTTTAGCTGGAATAACTGATATAGTTCTATAAACTCAATCATAATTATCCTTTCTCCATAACCGTGATGCTCGTTTCTAACTTCCATCGTTATCCATCCCTCAGAGTGCTCCGAGGCTTCCATGTACCAATTATGCACTCTTCGCATTTTTGTTGGTAGCTCATTTTCCTCCCCAGGTTTGACGAGAGGATGACCGTGCCGATATGGGTGAGCGAAATCAGAAGAGGGGAAGACATCTAAGGTTTGGAGATACTGCGCAATCGACATACCCGCAGCAGCGGCCGCTTGTCCGTATAGTGCAATAAACTCCGGGTCAAGTTCCTCGCCTGCGCCTGTGCTCGGGCCCACCTCTGGATTGGAATGCACTATGAGCGGGGGGATGGATTGATTTTTCTGTTGTCTGAGCTGGTCAACTGTTTTCCCGCATTTCCCGCTTCCGGTACTACTCTTCTTTGACCGCTTCTTTTAATCGTGTGCCTTAAGAATAGAGCGGTCATAGTCAGGAATGAGACTCGGCTCGAGCTGATGAAGGGTCTTCACCATTTTCAACGCTCGGGCTTTGTCTTCTTCGGTGTTGGGGAAATCTGGCTCTTTCGGCGACTTCTCCTTAGATTTCCACGCCTCATATTCGGCCTTTGCGATCTCTTGGGTTTCCTCTGGAATACGGTGGTAAGGTAACTTGGGTTGATTCGGATGTGGTACTCTTGGGAGGGGCAACAATCGACGCTTCGGTGATGCGGTGGTTCTCCTTCGCTTTGAGCTGCCCTGATCAGACTTCGTGGGCAGAGACTACTGCCGCTGCGGCATAGACGCACGCGCTGGAGATGGCTCACGCGGCGGCGTAGACGCACGCGCTGGAGACGCCGAGCGCGGTGGAGAGTACGAAGACGACCGTTCCACTGGAGACTGGTCTTGAGGCGGCGGCGAAGGAGGATGGCTACTCCGATTAGTCGTTGGCCTTGGCATCCAATTAGGAAACACGATGTGTTCCTTTAGCCATAGAATGCTCAAGTTCTTGGCATCTCCAAGTTCAGTCACCTCCCCGTCTTCACCTTCAGGATAGTCAAGCTGCACCCGCTCGAATCCGGTCATAACTTCATCCACCCCGGCAACAGCGTAGCCCGGTTGAACTGGCCGACAATGGTGTGTTGGTTCAGGGCCAGCTGGTTTCACATAGCCGACTGCCGCCTTAATGGTTATATTGTTGACGACTTTCACATGCAGCTCACACGGTGTCATCTCCGTTATATGATCCACCGGGTGCATCATTGGCGATGCATCTTCAGCATCATCACCCTGGAGCTGCGTGGAAGCAACACTGCTCTTCCGATTAGATGGTGCGGCTTCCATTTCCTGCTGAGATTGGGTGTTACCTTGCTGCTGGCTAAGTCTGTCAATTTGCTCCCGCTGCCGCTCCGATTGCTTCTACTGCCGCTTTAATTCTGCTTCAATGCTAGTCCACCGGTCTACTCGATTTTGTGCTTCAGCTGCCTCCAAATCCTTTCTCCTCTGACGGCTTCTATCCGGATATTTCTTCTTCTCCTGAGGAAACCCATGTTTCCACGGAACAGAGCCTTTTGTGGCTCGTGTCCGTCCATAGTGTTCCTTATTCCCAAGGGCGCGGGTGAGCTCGTCGTTCTCTCTATCTGGATGGAACTTCCCCTCTTTAGCAGCCTTTATTGCTTCTCTGAGAGCATTGATGGATAGAGGATCTTCTTCATGTCTTACATTATAGATGCATTTCCCTTCTGAGTCCAACGTGCCCCCATGGCCGAAAAACCAAGACCTTGTCCGTTGGTCCCAGTAGAACGTCTCTGGAACGATGTCCTTAGCTAGCAAGTCGTCCTCAAGTTTATTCCACTTAGGCATGCTACCCTTGTAGCCAGCTTGCCCCATAGTATGGTGATAGATCTTTTTAGCGGCGTTTATCTTATTTTTTAGACTTTTCCAGATCTTCCTCTGACTTCTTGTACTGAACAAATTCTTCCCAGTGCGGTTTTATCTTCTCATATGTTCCAGTGAAATGCGGAGTCTTGTTTTTCTGGATAAAGTCAAGGTTCAATCTTTTCTTCCAGCTCTTGAATTGCTCGGCCATCTTCCTAAAAGTGAATGCCTTGACCAGTTTCTCTAAGGCTTTGGTCTTTCGCTCTAAGATCAATTCAGGATCCTCCTCATTCTCATCCAACTCATCTTGAGTAACCTCCAGCGTCGGTAGGGTGAAATTAGCCAACATCTTTTCAAAAAGTTTTTCTTTGGCTTTGTCGCCGACATATGAAATTCCGAGAGCCTCCTTTGGCTTATGCCACTCCCGAACGGTGATCGGGATGTGGTCCCTAACAAGCACTCCGCACTGCTTCACATATTTTTGGGCAACAACTTCGGGAAGCTCTAGCGCGCCGTCTGCAGTGATCTGTTCGATCCTGTACCTTTCATGCTCTTTCAACTTCTGGGCTCCGCCTCGTTTAGTCTTCTTTCCGGTGGATTTGCTAGATCCGGATGGCTAAAATATATAAGAAAGAGTGTTAATACATGTATATAGAAAACAAATGCTTCATTTAATTAACATACATATATATATATGCACCTCGCTAGAGTTTCTAATTTGTAAGGTTCGACCGGAAACGTCAGCTTCTCTCTCATGGGAGCCCTCGGCTTCTCCCCCGGCGATGTCGTAGGCTTCTCCCTCACCGGAGCCATCTCTTTGGGCGAGCTCCATATCTACGTCACTAGAGCCGTCTCTTCGGGCGAGCTCCAGATCTACCTCACCAGAGCCGTCTCTTCGGGCGAGCTCCGGATCTCCCTCACTAGAGTTGTTCATCCACTCGGAGACATCTGGGTCTCCCCGGGCCCGCGGATAACATCCGTGACCATTTCTTCCGCATATTCGTCTCTGAAGTTTGGGTCCATAATTTCTGCAAATTAAAAATTGCAAGTTAGTGTCAACACACAAAACTTAAAACAAAACGACTTAGTAGTTTCATCATCCATTCAACCTACATGTTTTGAATGCCTAAATAATTTGTTTTCAAAATATTGCTAAGTAATTGCAACTTCATTCTTTTTTCCGGAAACTAAACAAATGGCCCATGGGACCGCCACCAAACTAGATCCGGGTCGACGATGTCACACGGAATCCTCACCAAGCTGCGCGTCCCGGAAGGTAGCACCTCCCAACGCCAGCCTGGTGGGGCCCACTCCCAAACATCAACCCTCGGGTCCAACAGGGACATCGTTGGCGAGAACAATAAACTAAAAAACATATTTTGGCTGTTATTTGAACTTAGCAAAAATTCTAATATGAATGACACAAATAACATTCCAGATCTAAATATAAGACCTAATATAACTGAGCATCTTTTAGAAGTTTATTTTTTTATTTTTTAGACCTAATAGAAGACCTAACATTCCGGATCTAAATATAAGACCTAATATGAAGACCGCATTCCGGATCTGGATGACACAAATAACATCGATTTTCAATTTTTTATTCAATTTAGAAGTTTAAATTTCAGTTTTTTTCAAAAAAATTCAGCTTTTTCTCTCCACACTCTCTTCTCTGTCTCTCCACTCTGTTTCTCCATGATTGAGCTGGGAGCGAGGACGGGGGCAAGGAGAGGGGGAGGGAGCGGAGGGCTTTACCTGCGGGAGAAGAAGACGCGGGCGACGCGGGCGAGGTGGCGCCGGGCGAGCTCGGTGGCGCACGGCGCCGCGACGACATAGGCGGGCGACGCGGGGGTAGAGGCGCTGCAGGCGGGCGATGGCGAGAAAGGGGGGCGGCCACAGAGCACGCGAGGGGGGCGACGACGACGACGACGACGAGGAAGAGGCGGCGCGGGAGTTGGGCAGCCTGCCAGCGTCGAGTGTCGTCCTCCTCGCGCGACAGAAGGGGAGGGGGAGAGGGAACGGCTTAAGTACGTGGGGAGGGGCATCCGTCCCGGTTGTTGCAAATAACCGGGATGAATGACCATTCGTCCCGGTTGTTGGCAATAACCGGGACGAATGCCCCACCCATTCATCCCGGTTGTTGGCAACAACCGGGACGAATGACCTAGATCTGGAACGGTGCGAAGAGGGGCATTCGTCCCGGTTGTTAGCAATAACCGGGATGAATGCCCTGTTTTTTCAAAAAAGTTTCATATTTTCAAAAATTCCCGCCAGATTATCTGCTAGTTCAATAATCAGAAAAATATGAAAAAACTACCAAAACATTTAGAAAATTATAAAGTAACTAAATATGTTACTTTCAAACATATTTGCTGAAATTGAAAATTTGAAATTATTTGAATTTGAATTAATTCATTTAAGAAATGGAGAAAATATCAAATAATTCAATAAATTCTGAAAATTGCAAGTTATATATCAAAATGATCAGAAAGATAAATTAAACTCACTTATGATGTTTTGGTACTTCCTAGGGCTTCACCGGAGATGGGTTATTCTCTCCAGCGGGGCTAGGGTTTCATCGGAGAGGGGCTACGGAGCGTCGGGATGGCACCAGAAGCAAGGATTTGGCATACCAATGTGTTTACAAGTGTTGTTAGGGTTGCACATGCCAAATATTCACTCACTCTTGTTGTTGGGTCTTCACCGGCATCGATTTCTCTCTCAAAGTCTAAGTACTTATAGGCTGAAGGTCCGTGAACCGACGAACGCGAGGGGATCTTGTGTACAGGTGGTTCATGCCATTGTTTTGGGACTTCCTAGGCCCCACCCTAACACAACCAAGCAAAGTGTTGCACATTGCTACCCACTCCGGGCTCCGGTGAAAGCTGTAGACCGATAAGCAGGGTTGTTCTCTCCAGCGGGGCTAGGGTTTCACCGAAGAGGGGCTACGGAGCGTCGGGATGGCACCAGAAGCAAGGATTTGGCATACCAGTGTGTTTACAAGTGTTCTTAGGGTTATACATGCCAAATATTCACTCACTCTTGTTGTTGGGTCTTCACCGGCATCGATTTCTCTCTCCGAGTCTAAGTACTTATAGGCTAAAGGTCCCTAAACCGACGGACGGGAGGGGATCTTGTGTACAGGTGGTTCATGCCATTATTTTGGGACTTCCTAGGGCCCAACCTAACACAACCAAGAAAAGTGTTGCACATTGCTACCCACTCCGGGCTCCGGTGAAAGCTGTAGACCGATAAGCTGGGTTGTTCTCTCCAGCGGGGCTAGGGTTTCACCGGAGAGGGGCTGCGGAGCGTCGGGATGGCAACAGAAGCAAGGATTTGGCATACCAATGTGTTTACAAGTGTTCTTATGGTTGTACATGCCAAATATTCACTCACTCTTGTTGTTGGGTCTTCACCGGCATCGATTTCTCTCTCCGAGTCTAAGTACTTATAGGCTGAATGTCCCTGAACCGACGAACGGGAGGGGATCTTGTGTACCGGTGGTTCATGCCATTGTTTTGGGACTTCCTAGAGCCCACCCTAACACAACCAAGCAAAGTGTTGCACATTTCTACCCACTTCGGGCTTCGGTGAAAGCTGTAGACCGATAAGCTGGGCTGTTCTCTCCAGCGAGGCTAGGGTTTCACCGGAGAGGGGCTGCGGAGCGTCGGGATGGCACCAGAAGCAAGGATTTTGCATATCATGTGTTTGGAAGTGTTCTTAGGGTTGTACATGCCAAATATTCACTCACTCTTGTTGTTGGGTCTTCACCGGCATCGATTTCTCTCTCCGAGTCTAAGTACTTATAGGCTGATGGTCCCTGAACCGACGAACGGGAGGGTATCTTGTGTACAGGGTGGTTCATGCCATTGTTCTGGGACTTACTAGGGCCCACCCTAACACAACCAAGCAAAGTGTTGCACATTGCTACCCACTCCGGGCTCCGGTGAAAGCTGTAGACCGACAAGCTGGGCTGTTCTCTCCAGCGGGGCTAGGGTTTCACCAGAGAGGGGTTGCGGAGCGTCGGGATGGCACCAGAAGCAAGGATTTGGCATATCATGTGTTTACAAGTGTTCTTAGGGTTGTACATGCCAAATATTCACTCAAAGGTTCAATACCCTAACACAACTAATAACATTACATTGATTTACATCAGAGGTTCAATACATTATTATACATCACTCCGTTAAGTCCATGAACCCTTGCTTATGATCCCTTCGGACGTAACCATGGAGCATCTTCTTTATTTAACGGGATGATTGGGTCAGGTGAACACCGACACGAATGCCGAAGACAAAGGAATGAAAGACTTCTCCGTCACAAAGGGCTATACCATATCATGCTATTATGAATTGCCTGAGATGTTTATCCCTCTTGATGCACCCTTCTTGATTGCGCGGTAGTCGCTTTTTATTAGGGTGATCTCTCACAAAATATCAAGTAGTTAGTGTTCTCCCAAGTGTAGCACCGTCACGGCACCTACCTCTTCGGGGTATCACATGGTTACATGGGTACGAACGATTAGAGAAGTGTGAGGCGGGTGAGTTGAGACCTCGCAGCGAGATCACTTGGTTGTCTTGACGTTCAGGCATGAAAGTCATGAGCTCGGAACACATGCATCGAAAGATGAACAAGAGTCACATAGAGATGTGATTGGCAAGTTGGCCTACCGATTGCAATTCTCGTCACTTGAGATGGATGCATCCTTGGCGTTGAATTGTAATTTGGATCTTGAATCACTCACAATCAATTATGAGAGATATTGATTTGAGTGGGAGCTCACTATAGAATTAACTTGTTTTAAATCTCAGTGCAATTAATTTTGAACAATGTCTAAGTGTGATTTGCATAATAGTTGTAGGATAATGGCTCGCGTTTCCACCTTCCCTATTAAAATTGAATAAGCTGTTAAATATCTGGTTAAAACTTTATGGTTGGTAATGTAATGTGAGGATTGTCCTCAAGAGTGCCGAGAAAGACTTGTCCTATCGCATGCTTTCGGTATTCTTCCGCTAATGCTATGGATGATATGACTCCCGTCCTTCGATCCAAAAGCTAAAATTCCATTTCGGTCAAGTGAAATATGTTTGCTTCCATGAGCCCGAACTTCGAAAGTTTGGATAGTTATGTGATATTCATGGAATCTGAAAATCATTTTCAGAGACAGACAAAGGCTAAAAAGATATGAGATATCCAAAGCAATGTTTGTTTGCAAACTATTAGTAAAGGAGTTTACTATGCATTAGACTGATAAGAGAGGGATCCAGGAGAACACCTGTCATATGATGAAAGGTGAATAAAACAACAACTTAAAGAGAAAGGAAGTGTCCTAAGGGTGTTAGTGAGACTTTCACGCCTAGGAAGTCCGGGGCTAACGCCACTCTTAAGTTGGGTGCTTCTTCTGAGAGTAGGAGAAATACTGAAAGTTAAACTATTAGAAGTATAATGGAAAAAGGAAAGAAGAATGGAATATCCAGCTCATGTATGAATGTCATACAAGGTTTTGATGTATAGAAGGCTGGTCAAAGATATAGTTCTTGGGAATTATGGTTAAACATGTTAATCATTAATTCTTGGGTTAGTTGGTCACAAAAGATACCCGCTCGATTGCATTCTGTTGCAACTCGATGTAAGAACTACTATGGCCTGAAAGACTAGCCAGAAATATGAGGCTTAGATACACGAAGGGAACATAGTAAATGTTACTATGCCTTCCATCGGTGTATTCCCTATGTATTAAGTTTCATAATTCATTTTAGAGTTTCACACTCTAGCCCTTTGCATAAGGTATCTTGCAAGAAGGTTGTTCATAAGAGAACTTTTCATGTTCGGTGTTATGAATAACATAAGGGCCATATTTTCATTATGAATGAGACGTATGTTATGAATATTGATAATAATACATTACCTCTGGGTTTATTTTCATAGTTCATTTTAGAGTTGCATACACTCTAGCCCATTGCACAATGTTTGTTGCAACAGATTTGTTCATAAAAACAGCAATTGTTGTTCAGTATTATGAATAACATGAAGGGCCATGCTTCCATCCTAATGGGATGTATGTTATGAATACTGATGGAAATATGATACATCCATAACACTGACGCTAAATGTCACAAGACTAAAAGAATACCACATATGTGTGGCACTGCATTTGGTCACATTGGAGAAACCCGCATGGAAAATTCCATTATGATGGATTTTGAAGTCATTTGATTTTGAATCATATGACACTTGCAACTTTCCTCCAAACGGTGAAGTGACTGAAATACCATTCACAGGCAATAAGGAACGAGCAAAGAACTTATCAGTGATCATACATTTGATGTATGTAGTCCGATAAATGTTATTGCAAACAGTGGATTTGTCTACCTTCAAAAATGACTCAAGTAGATATATGGATATTTACTTGATGAGACGTAAGTCTGGATCTTTTGAAATCATTCGAAAGGTTTTAAAAATTGAAGTAGAAGTTATTGTACCAAGAAAATTATGTTTCTGCAATTTGATTGCGGAAAGGAATATTTGAGTTACAAGTTTAGCGAATGTCTGATGAGTTGTGAAAAGAGTTTCATAACTTGCACCTCCCGGAACACTACTCCAAAGTGGAAAGTCCGTGAAGATGTAATCGAACCATTTATGACATGGTAAGATCAAAGATGAAATAAATAGATTTTCCATTATCCCTTCTATAGAGTGATGCTTTAGAGACTGCGGCTTTTACACTGAAAAGAGATCCATTAGGTCTGTTGAAATGACGCCATGGTATGGTACGCCCAACCATGTTATATCTTTTCTTAACATTTGGAATATGGGGCTTGTGTAAAAGGTTACAAACCTATTCCAAATCAGACAAGTACTACTTTGTATGGTTATCCCAAGTCATTTGGTATTCCCCCACCACTATACCGAGGCAAAGGGTTTTGCCACAAAACGGTATGCTTTTAAAGAGAATAGTTCTTACAAAAGGTGAGTGGGAGGACAATGCAACTCGATGAGATAACTAGTATCTTCGTCATCAGTTCAAAGGAAAGAAACCCTGGAAGTGATTCCGTTGTTTCCTACTACGACTGATACGTAAGTCTCTACAATAAAATGTATGGACTTCGGTCGAACGTGCAGCTGAACCACGTAGGCAAAGCTCGTGCAAACCTATCAGGTGCGCAAAGGAGATATTGTTGTTGGACAACAGTATACCTACAATACACAAGGAAGCATTGATGGGCCCTGACTCCGGGATTGGCTAAATGCCAATACAATCTGAGATAGTTTCCATATATGTGATTCAAGATTAAAACCTTGATACACCTTTCAGAGGACTTAGAGTCTAACGAATATTTATGGAACTAAAAACTGATACGGATAAAAATGTTTTATCCATAAAGCTCGACTCGTTGAAATAACAAGTTCAAGGAGTTGGCTACGATGAGGTTGTTTCATCGTAGCGATGCTTAAGGTCGGTTCGGGTTGAACTAGCAATTAATACATATATCAATCATGAGATATGAAACATGGATGACAAAAGGATTTCCATCTGATGTAAATGAAACCTAGGACTTGTATGTGATACAGTCCAAAGTAATTTGTCGATCCAGAGGATGCTAGTAAGTATGCAAACTTCAAAGTTCCAGCGATGGACAGAAGAGAGCAAAGTGGAGTTGGAATCTTCGTTTTTGATGGAATGGTCAAAGGGGTTTGACTTCATCAAATGGGTATCGAAGATTCTTGTGATTCAAGAAAGGAAGTGAGAGCATAATACTATTTCTAAAAACCTTGTGTAATTGACACATTTTTAATTGGAAATAAATTTCTTGACACGAATTAGGACTTCATTTGAAAATAGTTTTTTCCATGAAGTGCTTAGGCTAAATAGCCTCAATATTAGGCATGATGATCTATGGAGATAGATTTACCTAATGGGGCTAAGCAACGAATACATATTGACAAGGTGCTAAAACCTTTTAGCATTTAAAATGCCAGGGAGTGATTCTTGCCGAAGTCACATGGAAAGAGTTTTTGCAAGACTCAGTGTCCCAAAACACTGATGAGTGAAATACATGATGGAGATTCCACACACTCTTGTGTTTGGATTAATCATGTATTCCATGGTATGTAAAGCAACCAGATATGTCCGATACTCCCAAGCTGTTGCGAGTATAGATACCAAAGTGATCAAAGCACTGATCATGGGACAATAGTGAAAGATGTCATTAAGTACTAGAGTAGTGCTGATGACATGTTTCTCGCAAGCAGAGATTATGAAGTGCTCGTTGTAAGAAATTACATCGAGACAGTCTCAATCAATGCTCCATGCGATTTTCGATTTATGTTAAGGGTTTTGTGTAATACAAAATATGGTGGCACGGTAGTTGGAAATTGTTCCAAACAAGATACTGTGGCGAATTCTATAACAAAGGCTAAGTATGTTGACGCTTTGGAAGCGACAAAGAAGTTGTTGAATCATATAGTTCATTCATGAACTTAGTATGGTTCCAAGATGGTTTTGGTCTGTGAGACACTATTGCAGATAGTTGCTCCATAGCTCAGTCTGAGGAATCGGGTTTCGACCAATGATTCACACATATGAAAAGCCAAGTTCAGTCTGAGGATATGCATAGTTACACACGGAGCTGAAGTTGTCAGATCCGTTGGACATCAGGCTATACCACAAGCGAAGCATATTTTACACCAGTATGCCATAGGTGTAAAGTGCATTAGCATTGACTAGATTATTGACTCTAGTGCAAGTGGGAGTCTGTAGGAGATATGTCCTAGAGGCAATAATAAATGTTTTTGATTATCTCCCTGTTCATAATTATGTTTATGTTCCATGCTATAACTGCAATGATTCTCGAGTCTACAAATGAAACGAGGCTTGGAGGGAAACTCATGTGCACGTGTGGGATAATAAACGGTAAAATGTATTCCTAGTCTGGCCTCTAAGACTGGCTCAAGTATTGCATGATGATCCTGTTTTCCTGATCATGGGCATGGCTATGCCGGCAATTTTGAGGGCACAATGTTAGAGGAACATTTGTGTTGAATCGACCCAAATTATTGTTATGCTATGAGATACATTCGTCATAAGTTAATGGTTAATAACACAGAGAAGTTAATGTTTGCATAATTCCTTAGACCATGAGAGTATCGAGTTTCTTCATGCTTGCTTCATGAACTTTGGGGTTTGTTAAACGTCATCCGTAAATGGGTGGCTATTACGGCGGCTTACGGGTTCATGGAAAAGTATGTGAAGTAACTTGATAGCTCAAGATTGGGATTTGCTCCTCCGACGATGAGAGATATCTCTGGGCCCTCTCGGTGTTACGGTATCCATCATCGTCTGGCCAGACACTTTGTGATTTGATCACGGGGATGCCGGAACACGGGAACGAGAAAAGAGAACAATACCGTTAACGAGGTAACTAGCATAGTGGACAAGTTGTTGATCCACGAGGATGCCAACATGTCTCACCTCGGGTATTTGTAACATATCGCGAAGCAACAGGAATAGCACACGTCAATTGGAGGTTCACTCGAATATTTATTCGTGTGGGTATAGGGATCGATATGGGTGTCCACGGCTCCGATGTTGATCATTGATTGGAAGGGGTTCCGGGTCATGTCTATGCTTCACCGAACTTATAGGGTCACACGCTTAAGGGTCATCTATCTGTTGAATACTAGACAGGGAGTCTAAGAGAAAATCACCGAAAAGTTTCGGACACCAGAAAAGTTTCGGACACCGAAAAAGTTTCGGACAGTAGAAAAGTTCCGTCGACAGGTCACCGGAACAGTTTCGGTGAAACTGAAAAGTTGTTTCAGAGGATACCATAAAGTCAAATTGGTTTTGGCACATGCCTGATAATTCTTGGAGGGTGCCAGAATCATTCTGGAAACTTCTGGGAATTTTCCGGAAGAATAACCGGAAATGTTCCGGAGCTGCCGGAACCGCTTCAGATGCTTTTCGCAGATGAAAATCACTATTCCGGAATTGTTCCGGATCGTATTGAAAATTATTTTAGTGGGTGCTAGAAATGTTCTAAGCCCACATAAATATTTTTAGTTCGAACGGACGCTGAAAAATGTCGCCGTGAATAGTGAAAGTGCTTTTTGGACTACTTTATGGAAAGCCACCTTTTGGGGCTTTGCTCCAAAAGATATTGGGGATGACATGGATGGATTGGAGCCATTTTTGGGGCCCCACATGAGGGTGTGGCCGGCCACATGGTGGACTCCTTCATGGAGTCCCTCTTGTTCCTTGGTTTCACTTTTATGCCCTTGTGGAAGGACTTCATTCATGTGCATTTTGGGTTTTATTGTAAAACCACCCTACCCCTTGGTTTTCCTATAAATAGAGGAGATGTGGGCTGCCATTTATTCATCCTTGTGCTCTCATACACATGCTTTGCTTTGCAAGCTCTCTCTCTCTCCCTCCCAGCGAAATAGTTTCGTAGAGCCGAAAGGCTGTCTGGGTTCCGACAGGAACTAGTTCTCGACGGCGAAGCCCTGCTGGATAGATGACACCGTATGTGTGCAACTCTGTAGAGAGATCGTAGTTTCGGTCTTAGTTCAAGAGTGCCTCCCGAAGGGCTGTCTGTGTGACCGTCCAAGTTTTGGAGGTCCTCCCGAAGGGCTGTCCGAGTGACAGTCCGAGTTTCGGAGGTCCTCCCGGAGGGCTGTCCGCAGGGCAGATGAGGGTTTACATCCTCGCGGTTGGGAGGTTGTAAAATCCTAGCTGCGGGGATCTACACCGCCGTTCGTCATCGACTCTACTTCCGCTGCGCTCCGAGTCGGTACGGATCAGATCAAACCTTGTATGCAGTCTCCATAGTGGTCCTGGGCGTGCTCGCTATACCGGAAATTTTTGTTTTCTGTCGCGTTCCCCAACAGTATCAAACGTCGCAACATAACTGGGTGACTATAAAGGTGCTCTACAGGTATCTCCGATGGTGTTTGTTGAGTTGGCATGGATCGAGACTGGGATTTGTTACTCCGTGTGACGGAGAGGTATCTCAGGGCCCACTCGGTAATACAACATCACAATGAGCCTTGCAAGCAATGTGACTAATTGTTAGTTATGGGATCTTGTATTATAGAACGAGTAAAGAGACTTGCCAGTAACGAGGTTGAACTAGGTATGGAGATACCGACGATCGAATCTCGGGCAAGTAACATACCGAAGAACAAAGGGAACGTTATACGGGATTAACTGAATCCTTGACATAGAGGTTCGACCGATAAAGATCTTCGTAGAATATGTAGGAACCAATGTGGACGTCTAGGTCCCGCCATTGGTTATTGACCGTAGAGGTGTCTCGGTCATGTCTACATAGTTCTCGAACCCGCAGGGTCTGCACACTTAAGGTTCAGTGACGTTTCGGTAGTGTACAGTTATGTATGGTGGTGACCAAAGTTTGTTTGGAGTCCCAGATGAGATCTCGGACATCACGAGGAGCTCCGGAATGGTCCGGAGGTAAAGATTCATATATAGGAAGTCCCAGTTTGGTTTCCGGAAAAGTTTCGGGCTCATCGGTAGTGTACCGGGAGTATCGGTAGTGTACCGGGAGTGCCGGTAGTGTACCGGGGGACCTCCGGGAGGGGTATTTAGACCCCAAGAGGTCCATGGGCTGTGGGATAATAATAACCAGCCCTTAGTGGGCTGGGAAAACAGCCACAAAGGCCCATGGCGCAGGAGAGAAAGTCCTAAAGCAAAAAGTGGAAAATCAGCCAATAGGAGGCAATCCTACTCCAACTAGGATTGGAGGTGAAGTAGGATTGCTTCCCACCTCCTATTTCGGCCGACCCAAAGGCCTTGGCTGCCTCTCCTATCCTCTCCTCCTATATATACTAGTGGATTGGCTGGTTTTTGGACAGAATTTCCGGCCACGTGCTACCCGTTCCACCGGTGCATAGTTTCTCCTCTAGATCGGTTTTCTACAGCGCTTAGGCGAAGCCCTGCCGGAATTGCTCCACCACCACCACCGGAGCGCCGTCATGCTGCCGGTGAACTCTATCTCCTCTCACCTCCTCTTGCTGGATCGAGACGGTGGAGATCGTCATCAAGCTGCACGTGTGCTGAACGCGGAGGTGCCGTCCGTTCGGCGCTAGATCGGAAGGACCGTGATCGAGATCGCGAGACGGTTCGTGATGTGATCACGGAACGGATCGTGATGAGTTCGCGGGACAGATCGTGATCAAGATCGTGAGACGGATCGTGATGAGTTCGCGGGATGGATCATGATGTGTTCGCGGGACGGTTCGTGATTGGATCGCGGGACGCTCGGCGATTTGGATCGCGAAGAAGTTCGACTACACCAACCGCGTTTCTTAACGCTTCCCGCTTAGTGATCTACAAGGGTACGTAGATCCACTCTCCCTCTCGTAGATGCTCATCACCATGGATAGGTTTGCGTGTGCGTAGGAAAATTTTTGTTTCCCATGCGACGTTCCCCAACAATAGTGATGTCCAAGATTATGTTATGCTTTTGCTAATCCATGTGTGATCACTTTGGGAATCAAAGCTCAATTCAAATTCCTTTGCAATTCCAATTCATTTGAAAGGTGGTTTTTAAGGTTTTGCAAACTTCAATCTAAAAATCATGCTTAGGGTGCAATAATTCCCTAAGCTATTCTAAAAATGGAACCAAAATTTTATCATGTGGTTTTGTACCTCAAAACTATTATAGCAGAGCCCAAAAAAATGAATTAAATGCCTATTTGCTTTTTCTAAATACAAAATCAGTCCAAAGGCCCGCCAAACTTTTGTGTCAATACCTAATATTGCGATGCGAATATTATGCCAAGTGCCAAATTTTACTAAAGTCATCTAGCCCTAGAAGTAAATAAATAACAGAAGTATTTTAAAAATAGAAAAGCAAAAAGATAAAATAAAATAGAAAGGGCTAATTGCCCTAGTCACTTAGGCCTGTCGGCCTAGTGACCAGGCCCAACCCAACTCCCCCATCGTCTTCCCCAACTGCTCATGGGAGGAGGCGTGGACACTCCGATGATCGCCAGCGGCCATAGCCGACGCTCTGGCACCCATCGAGCGGCCTCCCCACCGACTACAAGACACCCCGCGGCGCCCCGAACTCTAGCCGCCACCCCTTTCGCCCCCTGCTAGATCTCCTCCTCCCCCCCCCCCCCCGATCCCGAGCGCCACCGTCGCCATGGCTCCGGCGTAGCCGTGGCCCCCGAGCCCCATTCGCCTTGCCCACTCACCCAGAAGCTTAGTCGTCGACCGGCGAATCCATCCCGACCACCAGCCCGAGCCTAGAGCCCCTACATCGCCGGCCCCGTATCTTATTCCTCCTCGGGCCGCCACCGTTTGCCCTGAAGATTCCGGTGCCATCGAGCCTCCCCCAAGCCTGTTACGCACATCTGTAGGCTCACTGTGAGCCCCCGCTTCTTCCATTCTCTTCCCCGAGCTTTTCCGCCACCGTAGCCCCTTCTCCCCGTCATGCCCGAACATAGCTCCACCCGAGCTCAAGGACGGCGAGCCTTCGGTGACCTTTGGTCCTGCCTGCACTGTCTCTCGACTCCACACGATGTGTAGGACCCCGTAGCATATTTAGTTAATTCAAAAACATCCGGGTTTGCAACCGGCCAACATCGCCCAAAGCTCGCCTCCGCCAAGCTCATTGCCGGCGACGCCAAAGACAACCGCAGCAGTTGTCGATGCCTGGAATGGAATGGCGACGATCTCAGCCTTCGAACGCAAGAAGAATCACGCAAAATGACCCCCTGTACACGATTTCTGAGCCCCGCCGTGTTTCTGGGTGCTCGCCGGAGTTGCTCCGACGATGATCGCCGGCCACAGCCGACGTGGCCCGGTCGGGGCCACTGCCAGGGTCACTGACAGCTGGGTCCCGCGGTCACCGTTGACCCGTTGACCTAGTCAACTGCTGACTGGACCTGGTCCAGTCACTGACATGTGAGGTCCCAAGCCCCCGTGTCCATGATAGTGGGCCAGCCCTGTCAGTTAATAAATTTAGTAAGTGGCGCACGCCGGATTGGTTGGAACGCATCGCGCTTGTTACTAAGGGATGCTAGGACTGATTCCGGCCGCGTGCGCATCGTCCATTGTCCAGGAGTGCAAGGGCAAGTGGGCCCACGAACCTATGCGCTTAGGATTTAGACCGATGGTCTGGCCTCTTCATTGAGTCTATGTGGGGTGACGATGTTTTGGATCCCGAGGCCGGGCATTACCCTGGAAAGTGTGTCCAGCCGGAGGTGATTAAGCGTGTTGGAAATGCGGTGCACCCCTGCAGGGATGAATTCATCTATTCGAATAGCCGTGTCCACGGTAACAGGACGACTTGGAGTTGTACCTTGACCTTATACAACTATAAATGTGATTTGAATTGAAATGAAATGTGGCTCCGAGATTGTTTCCTCGCAGGTGACGAGAAAGAATCTCTGGGCGTGGTTACTTAATAAAATTGCTACAATAATATGACCATATGTGAGATACCTGTCTTCTCTCTTCTATTATTGCAAGATGCTGAAGATGCTAGTCTTCGATAGGACTAGGCCTTCCCCCTATTCTTGCTTTCTGCAGTCAGCCCAGATATAACTCCATCCTTGATAATGATGCATACTTAGCATTGTTTTGATGTCAGTCTTGCAAGTACTTTGGATGAGTACTCATCCTTGCTTTGCTTTCTCTTTCCCCTTCGCTATGATTCTGCGTTCAGACGATGGAGTCCAGGAGATGGAGTACGCCGGAGACGACTACCACACCACCGCAGAAACCTACTACTACGTGGAGGCGGCCCCTGACCAACATTAGGATAGGAGGTTCCCAGGTAGGAGGCCTCGCCTCTTTCGATCCGTTGTTATGTTTGTGCTAGTCTTCTTAAGGCAAAACTTGTTTAAGTTATATCTGTACTCAGATATTATTTGCTTCCGCTGGCTCGTGCTTGTCGAGCTTTGTATTCGAACCCTCGAGGCTCCTGGCTTGTAATATGAAGCTAGTGAGTCTCTGATCTTGGTCGTATGCAATGCGTGTATGTTTAACATACGGTCGAAATTGAAGGCATCACAGATTGCGAATGCAATCGCCGAGTCGCGTTGCTTCACCAACTTCTCATCGAGCTTCGTCGCCCTTCATCACGAGCCACTATCGTCTAGTGCGACAACATCAACCCCATGTACATGTCTGGCAACCATGCGGAGTATCAGCGCACTAAGCACCACAGGATCGATCTTAACTTCGTCCACGAGCGACTCTCTCTTGGCAAGCATTGTGTAGTCCACGCGCCAACGACGTCACAGTTCGTCGATATCTTCATCGAGAGACTCTAGCAGTGTGTTTGTCAAACTTTCGGACCAGTTACAATGTCGATGAGCACCACGATTCGACTATGCCGCGGGGGATATACCGCGTCGTACGCTGGGCCTCACTTGTCAAGAGGACAAACAGCCTCGGCATGGTCTCACCGGAGGCACGACGCCCACGCCTTCAGCCCCACCTATGGCGTGATCGCCTCTACCCACTCCCATTTAGTTGAAACATATCCCTATCATGGAGAGCGGCGTTTCGGCTCTCGGGTGCGTCTGCATCCACGCTCATGAAAAAAAAATCAAAACAAATACTAGACAAATTCAAAAAATTCTATCTTTTTTTTGTGTGGTACATATTATGATGCGTGAGGTCCGCTCAAAATTTTAATTTATTTGGACATCTGAGGAGCTCTCAGGAAAAAAAGACAAATCGGGGTTTGAAAAAATAGTTTACTGTTCACATTTTTTTTGACCCGATTTGTCTTTTTTGTGGAGAGCTGCTCGGATGTCCAAATAAGTTGAAATTTGGAGCGTACCTTACGCATCAAAATATGTAACACACGAAAATTGTTTTTTTTTTGAATTTTCTAGTATTTATTTTTAGTTTTTTTGTCAGCAGGTGCAAATGAGCCTCGGCTCAGAAATGGATTTTCGCCCTATCATGTACATCTCCTATTTACATTAACGTCTTATGAGAACAAGGAATGAATATAGACATAAACATTCAGGTCTAACTAAATGCATGGATGAATCCGGATACATATGAATCTACTTTGGAAAAACTATTTCCAAATGCTAAAGAAATATAAAAAAATTGCACGGGTACATCTCCATGTTCCACTTAAGTGCATAAAGTTTCACTAAAAAACACATTCTTTTGTGACCTGTGCAAAAAGACAAAAAAATGTGTCCCTGAAATGCTATTTAGAAGAACTGAAATTTATCTTTTATGCGGTGACAAAACAAAGAGAATTTTTTGCACAAGACCTTGTGTTGCACACCCATATTGGCGAAGCAGTATGCGTGGAATTTTCATTTAATTTTTTCGACACTTTAAAACATGCTTAAAACATATTTTTCAAAAAGTGGGTTGATATGCCCATGGGTTCAGGATGTGCCTTCCCTTCCTTCGTACATATGTGCTTAAAACATATAAAAACGTTTTCTACCTGGTGTAACTTTAAAAATGATCTTATATTATGGAAAGGAATAGATCCAAACAGTAAGAAACAAAGCGTACGAGTGATGAGAAAAGGCAACACCTGAGCCGTGGAACTTTATTCCCACTTGAACTGTACGCTATGCAGAGGCTTGATACCATGTTTGCACGCGCCCGCCCCTGGTTTGGTTTGGCACCAGTTGGATGGCTTATTCCTTTTCTTTTTGCAACTTACTTGGCCAAGAGCCTCTTCGTAAGATTTTCTGTTGGTAATAATTTTTTGCTTGTTCGACCTACCAACTTGGAACGTGGAAAGGTAAAAAAATAGAGCACCCGTTTCATAATAGAATGCGAATAGTTTTTTTTAAGTCAAACTTTCTAAACTTTCACGAAGTGTATAGAAAAAACTATTTATGTCAACAATACAAAATATACTATAAAATATGAAACCACATCTTGCAATAAACTAAAGAAATATATTTAACATTCTAGATGTAAATATTTTTCTCCACAAAGTTAGTTAAAACATGTAAGATTTGCATTTTCAAAAAATCTATATGCACTACATTATAAAAGAGAGGAAGCACGGATTAATACTACTCCGTGTGTGGTACCAACGTAGTACCAACTTGTTCTCACTTGGTCGGACAGCAGATAATGCTGCCAGCGCTGGTTCCCATATCCTTGTACTGCCAACTTATTCTTCACCAGGAAACACCGATAGAAACACCCCCTTTTGTCCCGGTTTTTAAGAGGACTTTTGTCCCGGTTGCCCAACCGGGATGGGGCAGCCGGGACGAATGCCCCACCCCTTCGTCCCGGTTGTACCAGGACCCGGAATGGATGGGGCGTCAACGTGGGGGCGTGGGCTGGTCCCTGGCCAGGACTATTCATCCCGGTTCGTAATACGAACCGGGATGAATGCCCCCTCTGCCGCGGCAGAGAGTTTTGCCAATTCTCTGCCAGGACAGTTTTTTTTCTTCTTTTCCTTGTTTTCCTTTTAGGGTTTGGTTTGTTGTATTTTTTTTCTATTTGTTTCCCATAAGTATTCTGCATCTAATACACTACCATGTTTTTTTTATTGTATTCCATTTTATTAGAATACACAAGTTTGCTGATCGCATTAGAATATACAACTATATGGTGATCGCATTAGAATATAGTTGAAGAATATACAAGTAAGTACACACCATGAATCGAATATACAAGTAAGAAGTGAAGAATATACAAGTTTGTACTCTTTTCGATAATTACTCTAACACACCACCATGCACCATGACTCGAATATACAGGTAAGTACTATGCATCTAAGAATTCGAACATCAAGTTCGTCGAGCATAGTTTGCGCTGACATAGTATTCTCTTCCTGGTGTTAGGACCTCTGCGTCTAAGAATCCGCAAATTTCCTCTTGAATTGCTCGTAGGCGATCCCTTGGTAAAAGACCGTCCCGCAGCCGCTTGATCTAATATAAAGAAGAGTGGTCAATATCTAATTAAAGACAATAGTTGGTAATAAGATAAAAGTGATGGTTGACGTACACGAAGTTTTTCTAAATCTCTTCCCAGCTTGGCGCATGTCGTGTGACGAATAAACTCGCAGACATAGTATCCACATAAGTTATTCCCATCTCCCTGGTTCAAGCACTTTATAAGAACATGGTTTCAATCAAAATTATAATATAGCGTTATAATGGTATTGAAACTATAATCAAGGAGATGCCCGGATATAGCTAGTACTACTTACTTTCAGATGTTGAAATTTAAGCTTCTCCTTCCATTCACCCCAAGCCTTTGCTGTGAACCGTTTCCAAGCGCTGCCCGGCAAAGAAATGAATTAAGTGAGTTATCAGAAAATAAACGGAACTTGTCGATATAGTGTCATAAAGATTGAAATTATCGCTGGATCAGTTCCTGCATGTCCTCCCAGTCCTTAAGGGGTTTATGTTTCGAGTCCATTACCAGTACTTTTCCTTTGTCAGTTTCAAATATTAGAAGAATATAGCGAAAGCTGCGCAAACACAACTCATCGGTTATACACTTATCAACGAGTAAGCAAAAAAAATGTTTACCGGACAAATAACAGTCACCCGAAGTTGTAAGGAAAAAGTATTTCTCTCTTGGTTTCGTGAAACCTTAACGCCTTCACAATTGACTCTTCTGTTTCCTTGGGTTTTGTGAGAAGAGTTGCTTGATTAACCCAATATGGGTCAATGAACCCAATGTCATAGATGTGTCCTCTTTTGCATTCGAGAATCTTCATTCTACAATTATAATATAGTGAGTATTATTATAAAAATGTAATGAACGAGGTGAGCTAGCTAGAGACTTAACTACAGCAAAATAAATACTTACAAACAATACGCACTGACGATAGATTTGTCGAGGGCCTTTAGCTGGAATAACTGATATAGTTCTATAAACTCAATCATAATTATCCTTTCTCCATAACCGTGATGCTCGTTTCTAACTTCCATCGTTATCCATCCCTCAGAGTGCTCCGAGGCTTCCATGTACCAATTATGCACTCTTCGCATTTTTGTTGGTAGCTCATTTTCCTCCCCAGGTTTGACGAGAGGATGACCGTGCCGATATGGGTGAGCGAAATCAGAAGAGGGGAAGACATCTAAGGTTTGGAGATACTGCGCAATCGACATACCCGCAGCAGCGGCCGCTTGTCCGTATAGTGCAATAAACTCCGGGTCAAGTTCCTCGCCTGCGCCTGTGCTCGGGCCCACCTCTGGATTGGAATGCACTATGAGCGGGGGGATGGATTGATTTTTCTGTTGTCTGAGCTGGTCAACTGTTTTCCCGCATTTCCCGCTTCCGGTACTACTCTTCTTTGACCGCTTCTTTTAATCGTGTGCCTTAAGAATAGAGCGGTCATAGTCAGGAATGAGACTCGGCTCGAGCTGATGAAGGGTCTTCACCATTTTCAACGCTCGGGCTTTGTCTTCTTCGGTGTTGGGGAAATCTGGCTCTTTCGGCGACTTCTCCTTAGATTTCCACGCCTCATATTCGGCCTTTGCGATCTCTTGGGTTTCCTCTGGAATACGGTGGTAAGGTAACTTGGGTTGATTCGGATGTGGTACTCTTGGGAGGGGCAACAATCGACGCTTCGGTGATGCGGTGGTTCTCCTTCGCTTTGAGCTGCCCTGATCAGACTTCGTGGGCAGAGACTACTGCCGCTGCGGCATAGACGCACGCGCTGGAGATGGCTCACGCGGCGGCGTAGACGCACGCGCTGGAGACGCCGAGCGCGGTGGAGAGTACGAAGACGACCGTTCCACTGGAGACTGGTCTTGAGGCGGCGGCGAAGGAGGATGGCTACTCCGATTAGTCGTTGGCCTTGGCATCCAATTAGGAAACACGATGTGTTCCTTTAGCCATAGAATGCTCAAGTTCTTGGCATCTCCAAGTTCAGTCACCTCCCCGTCTTCACCTTCAGGATAGTCAAGCTGCACCCGCTCGAATCCGGTCATAACTTCATCCACCCCGGCAACAGCGTAGCCCGGTTGAACTGGCCGACAATGGTGTGTTGGTTCAGGGCCAGCTGGTTTCACATAGCCGACTGCCGCCTTAATGGTTATATTGTTGACGACTTTCACATGCAGCTCACACGGTGTCATCTCCGTTATATGATCCACCGGGTGCATCATTGGCGATGCATCTTCAGCATCATCACCCTGGAGCTGCGTGGAAGCAACACTGCTCTTCCGATTAGATGGTGCGGCTTCCATTTCCTGCTGAGATTGGGTGTTACCTTGCTGCTGGCTAAGTCTGTCAATTTGCTCCCGCTGCCGCTCCGATTGCTTCTACTGCCGCTTTAATTCTGCTTCAATGCTAGTCCACCGGTCTACTCGATTTTGTGCTTCAGCTGCCTCCAAATCCTTTCTCCTCTGACGGCTTCTATCCGGATATTTCTTCTTCTCCTGAGGAAACCCATGTTTCCACGGAACAGAGCCTTTTGTGGCTCGTGTCCGTCCATAGTGTTCCTTATTCCCAAGGGCGCGGGTGAGCTCGTCGTTCTCTCTATCTGGATGGAACTTCCCCTCTTTAGCAGCCTTTATTGCTTCTCTGAGAGCATTGATGGATAGAGGATCTTCTTCATGTCTTACATTATAGATGCATTTCCCTTCTGAGTCCAACGTGCCCCCATGGCCGAAAAACCAAGACCTTGTCCGTTGGTCCCAGTAGAACGTCTCTGGAACGATGTCCTTAGCTAGCAAGTCGTCCTCAAGTTTATTCCACTTAGGCATGCTACCCTTGTAGCCAGCTTGCCCCATAGTATGGTGATAGATCTTTTTAGCGGCGTTTATCTTATTTTTTAGACTTTTCCAGATCTTCCTCTGACTTCTTGTACTGAACAAATTCTTCCCAGTGCGGTTTTATCTTCTCATATGTTCCAGTGAAATGCGGAGTCTTGTTTTTCTGGATAAAGTCAAGGTTCAATCTTTTCTTCCAGCTCTTGAATTGCTCGGCCATCTTCCTAAAAGTGAATGCCTTGACCAGTTTCTCTAAGGCTTTGGTCTTTCGCTCTAAGATCAATTCAGGATCCTCCTCATTCTCATCCAACTCATCTTGAGTAACCTCCAGCGTCGGTAGGGTGAAATTAGCCAACATCTTTTCAAAAAGTTTTTCTTTGGCTTTGTCGCCGACATATGAAATTCCGAGAGCCTCCTTTGGCTTATGCCACTCCCGAACGGTGATCGGGATGTGGTCCCTAACAAGCACTCCGCACTGCTTCACATATTTTTGGGCAACAACTTCGGGAAGCTCTAGCGCGCCGTCTGCAGTGATCTGTTCGATCCTGTACCTTTCATGCTCTTTCAACTTCTGGGCTCCGCCTCGTTTAGTCTTCTTTCCGGTGGATTTGCTAGATCCGGATGGCTAAAATATATAAGAAAGAGTGTTAATACATGTATATAGAAAACAAATGCTTCATTTAATTAACATACATATATATATATATATATGCACCTCGCTAGAGTTTCTAATTTGTAAGGTTCGACCGGAAACGTCAGCTTCTCTCTCATGGGAGCCCTCGGCTTCTCCCCCGGCGATGTCGTAGGCTTCTCCCTCACCGGAGCCATCTCTTTGGGCGAGCTCCATATCTACGTCACTAGAGCCGTCTCTTCGGGCGAGCTCCAGATCTACCTCACCAGAGCCGTCTCTTCGGGCGAGCTCCGGATCTCCCTCACTAGAGTTGTTCATCCACTCGGAGACATCTGGGTCTCCCCGGGCCCGCGGATAACATCCGCGACAATTTCTTCCGCATATTCGTCTCTGAAGTTTGGGTCCATAATTTCTGCAAATTAAAAATTGCAAGTTAGTGTCAACACACAAAACTTAAAACAAAACGACTTAGTAGTTTCATCATCCATTCAACCTACATGTTTTGAATGCCTAAATAATTTGTTTTCAAAATATTGCTAAGTAATTGCAACTTCATTCTTTTTTCCGGAAACTAAACAAATGGCCCATGGGACCGCCACCAAACTAGATCCGGGTCGACGATGTCACACGGAATCCTCACCAAGCTGCGCGTCCCGGAAGGTAGCACCTCCCAACGCCAGCCTGGTGGGGCCCACTCCCAAACATCACCCCTCGGGTCCAACAGGGACATCGTTGGCGAGAACAATAAACTAAAAAACATATTTTGGCTGTTATTTGAACTTAGCAAAAATTCTAATATGAATGACACAAATAACATTCCAGATCTAAATATAAGACCTAATATAACTGAGCATCTTTTAGAAGTTTATTTTTTTTATTTTTTAGACCTAATAGAAGACCTAACATTCCGGATCTAAATATAAGACCTAATATGAAGACCGCATTCCGGATCTGGATGACACAAATAACATCGATTTTCAATTTTTTATTCAATTTAGAAGTTTAAATTTCAGTTTTTTTCAAAAAAATTCAGCTTTTTCTCTCCACACTCTCTTCTCTGTCTCTCCACTCTGTTTCTCCATGATTGAGCTGGGAGCGAGGACGGGGGCAAGGAGAGGGGGAGGGAGGGGAGGGCTTTACCTGCGGGAGAAGAAGACGCGGGCGACGCGGGCGAGGTGGCGCCGGGCGAGCTCGGTGGCGCACGGCGCCGCGACGACATAGGCGGGCGACGCGGGGGTAGAGGCGCTGCAGGCGGGCGATGGCGAGAAAGGGGGCCGGCCACAGAGCACGCGAGGGGGGCGACGACGACGACGACGACGAGGAAGAGGCGGCGCGGGAGTTGGGCAGCCTGCCAGCGTCGAGTGTCGTCCTTCTCGCGCGACAGAAGGGGAGGGGGAGAGGGAACGGCTTAAGTACGTGGGGAGGGGCATCCGTCCCGGTTGTTGCAAATAACCGGGATGAATGACCATTCGTCCCGGTTGTTGGCAATAACCGGGACGAATGCCCCACCCATTCATCCCGGTTGTTGGCAACAACCGGGACGAATGACCTAGATCTGGAACGGTGCGAAGAGGGGCATTCGTCCCGGTTGTTAGCAATAACCGGGATGAATGCCCTGTTTTTTCAAAAAAGTTTCATATTTTCAAAAATTCCCGCCAGATTATCTGCTAGTTCAATAATCAGAAAAATATGAAAAAACTACCAAAACATTTAGAAAATTATAAAGTAACTAAATATGTTACTTTCAAACATATTTGCTGAAATTGAAAATTTGAAATTATTTGAATTTGAATTAATTCATTTAAGAAATGGAGAAAATATCAAATAATTCAATAAATTCTGAAAATTGCAAGTTATATATCAAAATGATCAGAAAGATAAATTAAACTCACTTATGATGTTTTGGTACTTCCTAGGGCTTCACCGGAGATGGGTTATTCTCTCCAGTGGGGCTAGGGTTTCATCGGAGAGGGGCTGCGGAGCGTCGGGATGGCACCAGAAGCAAGGATTTGGCATACCAATGTGTTTACAAGTGTTGTTAGGGTTGCACATGCCAAATATTCACTCACTCTTGTTGTTGGGTCTTCACCGGCATCGATTTCTCTCTCAAAGTCTAAGTACTTATAGGCTGAAGGTCCGTGAACCGACGAACGCGAGGGGATCTTGTGTACAGGTGGTTCATGCCATTGTTTTGGGACTTCCTAGGCCCCACCCTAACACAACCAAGCAAAGTGTTGCACATTGCTACCCACTCCGGGCTCCGGTGAAAGCTGTAGACCGATAAGCAGGGTTGTTCTCTCCAGCGGGGCTAGGGTTTCACCGAAGAGGGGCTACGGAGCGTCGGGATGGCACCAGAAGCAAGGATTTGGCATACCAGTGTGTTTACAAGTGTTCTTAGGGTTATACATGCCAAATATTCACTCACTCTTGTTGTTGGGTCTTCACCGGCATCGATTTCTCTCTCCGAGTCTAAGTACTTATAGGCTAAAGGTCCCTAAACCGACGGACGGGAGGGGATCTTGTGTACAGGTGGTTCATGCCATTATTTTGGGACTTCCTAGGGCCCAACCTAACACAACCAAGAAAAGTTTTGCACATTGCTACCCACTCCTGGCTCCGGTGAAAGCTGTAGACCGATAAGCTGGGTTGTTCTCTCCAGCGGGGCTAGGGTTTCACCGGAGAGGGGCTGCGGAGCGTCGGGATGGCACCAGAAGCAAGGATTTGGCATACCAATGTGTTTACAAGTGTTCTTATGGTTTTACATGCCAAATATTCACTCACTCTTGTTGTTGGGTCTTCACCGGCATCGATTTCTCTCTCCGAGTCTAAGTACTTATAGGCTGAAGGTCCCTGAACCGACGAACGGGAGGGGATCTTGTGTACCGGTGGTTCATGCCATTGTTTTGGGACTTCCTAGAGCCCACCCTAACACAACCAAGCAAAGTGTTGCACATTGCTACCCACTTCGGGCTTCGGTGAAAGCTGTAGACCAATAAGCTGGGCTGTTCTCTCCAGCGAGGCTAGGGTTTCACCGGAGAGGGGCTGCGGAGCGTCGGGATGGCACCAGAAGCAAGGATTTTGCATATCATGTGTTTGGAAGTGTTCTTAGGGTTGTACATGCCAAATATTCACTCACTCTTGTTGTTGGGTCTTCACCGGCATCGATTTCTCTCTCCGAGTCTAAGTACTTATAGGCTGATGGTCCCTGAACCGACGAACGGGAGTGTATCTTGTGTACAGGGTGGTTCATGCCATTGTTTTGGGACTTACTAGGGCCCACCCTAACACAACCAAGCAAAGTGTTGCACATTGCTACCCACTCCGGGCTCCGGTGAAAGCTGTAGACCGACAAGCTGGGCTGTTCTCTCCAGCGGGGCTAGGGTTTCACCAGAGAGGGGTTGCGGAGCGTCGGGATGGCACCAGAAGCAAGGATTTGGCATATCATGTGTTTACAAGTGTTCTTAGGGTTGTACATGCCAAATATTCACTCAAAGGTTCAATACCCTAACACAACTAATAACATTACATTGATTTACATCAGAGGTTCAATACATTATTATACATCACTCCGTTAAGTCCATGAACCCTTGCTTATGATCCCTTCGGACGTAACCATGGAGCATCTTCTTTATTTAACGGGATGGTTGGGTCAGCTTTCACTGTGAAGGGCGGAATTTCTGGAAGCTTATCATAATCCCTGAAAGAACTATGTGACGCTTCGGCTCATCATATGATTTATTTGGTTGCTTATTTTTTATTTTCTTTGGTCTGGAGGACATGTCCTTCACATAAAATACCTGAGCCACATCATTGGCTAGGACAAATGGTTACGTCATTGTAACCAATTTTGTTGAGATCCACTGTTGTCATTCCGTACAGCGGGTCTACCTTTACCCCTTCTCCATTCAGGTTGACCCATTTGCACTTAAACAAAGGGATCTTAATAGAAGGTCCATAGTCAAGTTCCCATATCTCCTCTATGTAACCATAGTATGTGTCCTTTTTCCCATTCTCGTTTGTTGCATCAAAGCGGACACCACTATTTTGGTTGGTGCTCTTCTTATCTTGGGTGACGGTGTAAAATGTATTCCCATTTATCTCGTACCCTTGAAAAGTCCCAATAGTCGAAGATGGTGACCCGGCCAACATGTAGAGCTGATCTTCAATAGTGATGTCATTTATAAGATGTGCTTGCAACCAACTTCCAAAAGTCTCCATGTGTTTGACTTTAATCCATGTGTCATCCTTCCCCGGGTTTGTGGAGTGTACAATATTCTTGTGTTCCTCGATATACGGAGCCACGAAGGTGGAATTTTGTAGAACCGTGTAGTGTGCTTTAGTGAAAGAATGCCCGTCCCTGGGTATCATTGTTTTCTTTCCTAGTGTTCCTTTTCCCCTCAGTCTCCCCTCATGCCGCGATTCAGGAACACCAATCGTCTTAAGGTCAAGAATAAAGTCAACACAGAACCCAATGACCTCCTCTGTTCCATAGCCCTTGGAGATGCTTCCTTCTGGCCTAGCACGGTTATGAACATATTTCTTCAAGACTCCCATGAACCTCTCAAAGGGGAACATATTGTGTAGAAATACCGGACCGAGAATATGAATCTCTTCTACTAGGTGAACCAGGAGATGCGTCATAATGTTGAAGAAGGATGGTGGGAACACCAACTCAAAACTAACAAGACATTGGACCATATCCCTCTATAACCTTGCCAGACTATCTGGATCGATTACCTTCTGAGATATTGCATTGAGGAATGCACATAGCTTCAGAGTGGGTACTCGAACATTTTCCGGTAGAAGCCCCCTCAGTGCAATCGGAAGCAACTGCGTCATAATCATGTGGCAGTCATGACACTTCAGGTTTTGGAATTTTTTCTCTGCCATATTTATTATCCCCTTAATATTCGACGAGAAGCCAGACGGCACCTTGATACTGTAAAGGACTTCAAAAAAGATTTCCTTCTCTGCTTTGGTAAGAGCGTAGCTGCTTAAGAAATGACGCCCTGTATCCATGTGCTTGTTTTTTGGGTCTTTCATACGTTGCTGGTCCTCTCGTGCTTCTGGTGTATCTTTTGACTTCCCATACACGCCTAGGAAGCATAGCAGGTTGACGCAGAGATTCTTCGTCATGTGCATCACGTCGATTGAAGAGCGGACATGTAGGACTTTCCAATATCGTAGCTCCCAAAAGATAGATTTCTTCTTCCACATGGGTGCGCGCTTATCAGGGCCGTTCGAAACATGTTGGCTGCCATCACCCTTCCCAAAGATTACTTCTAGGTCCTTGACCATACCGAATACATCATTACCACTACGGAGGTCAGGATTCTTCCGGGTATCTGCCTCACCTCTGAAATGTTTGCCTCCTTTCTTTCTTACAGGATGATTCATCGGAAGAAATCTACGATGCCCTAGGTATACAACCTTCTTACATTTATCCAAATATACACTATCAGTCTTATCTAAACAGTGCGTGCATGCATTGTATCCCTTGTTTGTATGTCCAGAAATGTTACTAAGAGCAGGCCAATCATTGATGGTTACGAAAAGCAACGCCTATAGGTCAAATGGCTTTTGTTCGTTCTCATCCCACATACGTACACCTGGTTTGCCCCATAACTGTAATAGTTCTTCCACTAATGGTCTTAGGTACACATCAATGTCATTGCCGGGTTGCCTTGGGCCTTGGATGAGCACTGGCATCATAATGAACTTGCGCTTCATGCATGAACCAAGGAGGAAGGTTGTAGATACATAGAGTCATGGGCCAGGTGCTGTGACTGGAGCTCTGCTCTCCGAAAGTATTAAATCCATCTGTACTTAGACCAAACCATAAGTTTCTTGCCTCGCGTGCAAAGTCTGGGAAGTCTCTATCAATTTTTCTCCACTGCGACCCATCAGCAGTGTGTCTCAACTTTTCTTCTTTCTTATGGTCTTCTTTGTGCCATCGCAACAACCTGGCATGCTCTTTATTTCTAAACAGACGTTTCAACCACGGTATTATAGGAGCATACCACATCACCTTGGCAGGAATCCTCTTACGGGGGGCTCGCCGTCAACATCGCCAGGGTCATCTGCTCTGATCTTATACCGCAGTGCAGTGCATACCGGACATTTATCCAAATTCTTGTACTTCTCACCGCGGTAGAGGATGCAGTCATTAATGCATGCATGTATCTTCTCCACATCTAGTCCTAGAGGGCAGAGAGCCTTCTTTGCTTCGTACGTGCTATCAGGCAATTCGTTATCCTTTGGAAGCTTCGGCTTCATTATTTTAAGTAAACTCTCAAATGCTTTGTCAGTCACACCGTTCCGTGCTTCCATTTCAGCAACTCTAGTGTGGTACCGAGCTTTGTGCTGTCATCTTCGCAATTTGGGTACAACAACTTTTTATGATCCTGTAACATGCTGTCCAACTTCAACCTCTCCAATTCACTTTCACAGTCTTCCCTTGCATCCGCAATAACTCGACCAAGATCATCATCGGGCTCATCTGATGCCCGTTCTTGATCATCATCGGGCTCATCTGATGCCCGTTCTTGATCATCATCGGGCTTATCTGATGCCCGCTCTTGATCACCTCCTTCTTCTGCATTGTCTTCCATTGCAGTATCACCGTATTCGGGGAACATAGGATCCTCTTCTTCTTTTTCATTGTCTTCCATCACAACCCCTCTCTCTCCATGCTTGGTCCAACAATTATAGCTGCGCATGAAACCTCTCCGAAGCAGGTGGTTGTGAAGGACTCTCGAGGAAGAGTGCTCCCTGACGTTCCCACAGTCAACACATGGGCAACACACAAATCCATTCTCTTTGTGAGCCTGAGCTACAACGAGAAATTCATTCAGGCCGTCCCTGTACTCGGAAGTGCGTCGGTCACTGTACATGCATCACTGCCGTGCATCCATCTACATCGTATAATTAAGTTTATCAAAAATCATTACAGCAATAACATCTTCAATAGCGAAATGACCACAGTACATCGACAAATATAACATTTTTGTATCAATTATAGATGAAATGGATAAGTTTGCTAACCTCGGTCGAAGATACCATTTTCTATGAAGTTAAGTGTCGCTCGGGTATTTCGTCGAACACCTCGTGTGCATAGCAAAAAGAACACACACTAGCACCCACCTCTCTCACACCTCCTAGAAAAAAAACCAGAGGAGGGAAGGGGTCTGGATGCAGTATTTATAGGCAAGGGGCATTCATCCCGGTTCCTGGCATGAACCGGGACCAATGCCCCTGCACACGCCCTGTGGCATACATCGAGGCATTGGTCCCGGTTCATTCCACGAACCGGGACGAATGCCGACTAAAAAACCGGGACGAATGCCCAGGGGGGCTGAATGCTACCCTGGCCTAAAGAACCGCCGGGACGAATGCGAATTTCTCCCTGGACGAAAGGGGGGTGTTTCTACTAGTGAAAAGAATAAGAAGCCCTCATCCACTTGCTGCACGATTGATGTTCCGGAAACTTCTAGCCAAGTAATAAGCTGGGACTAAAGTACGCAATACATCATACTCGCATAGTAACCTGCCATAAAGTTTTGGACCACCCGTGACGAGTTAGCGTGGGATATCTTGAAGACAACATGCAATAATAAATGAGCGTGAGATATCTTTTATATCTCAGTACCTGGCCTCCATTAACGTATATCTCCCAACGGGCACACATGCCACCTTATCATGTAAAGATGCATGTAAAAGATCTACCTCACCATCCAAACATGCATGGGAAAAAAATACCTTATCATTCACCAGCAGTTAAATACAATAAAACATATATGTTTCTATTTCTAGTTATCATATTATTTGATCAATATTCATATTCAAAATATTAAAAATATTATGAAAGTATATTGCAATCGAGTCCGTCAGTAACACATAGGGTATCATCTAGGTTGCAACAAAATTGACCGACTAAAATGTATGTAAATTAACTTGATGATCAGTTTTCTTTTTCCATGGAAAAATAAATGCCAAATGCTACCAATTTAAGAGTTACTATAGCTTTGTCGATATAGAAATAGTTGTTTTTGGCCTGATTTTGACAGTCGTAAGAATGCAAGAAATCACAACAAAACGCCAACATTTTTTATGAGGCATCAATGGGGGTACTCCTCCATTCATACCAAATCAACAAAGTACAATGATACCAAAACCTGCTGACAACATTTGCCAATATTTTTCATTCTCAAAGCAATAAATCCATTCTCTTGTAGGAAATGATTTGAATGTTGTCATTATGAAAATGTTGCATGCAGAGATAGTTCATTTTTGCCAAATTTAAATCCATTTTTAATGTCCATAATCACCCGCTACGGCTCGCCTGGCCACCATGTTAATGGGGATCTAGACATGCCATCTCATCATCATTGTCTAGGCTACCAGTTTCGTCTAACCAATTTTTCTTTTTGCTATCTCACGGTATGTATTTGGATATTATAGGCCCTAATTACACATTAGCTATACGTATGTTGCCTGAATTTAAAATTTGGTTCGATCAATTTCTTGCCCATTGATTCTTGCTCTAAGACACATGCTCTATTTCTGGGCTGTTCTATGAGCTTGTTTGGGCTCTTTGTTTGACTGGCCACATGTGGGCCAATCGTATTGCTATTGGGCCGAAGCCCATTACATCTACCTCCTAGAAACCAGAGTAGGCACGATGCTAGAAACAAAGTTGCTCTTCCCTTAAAAAACAAAAAAAAAACAAGTTGCTCGTTTTACTCAAGACTACGTCCTTGTTTATTTGGGTTTTTTCTTCTGCTTTTGCAGCTTTTTTATTTTGGCAAAAATGGCACAGAAGCTCCTATATAGGGGCTTTTTTGCTTCAGCTTTTGACTTATGAATCAATGTTATTGTATGATGGTATAAACTAAAACTCCAAAGCACCTATATAGGAGCTTTTCCAACTCTTTTGCCAAAGTGGAAAACTTGTAAAAGCAGAAGCAAAAGCCGAAACAAACAAGGCCTATAGTTGATGTTCGCTCAATTCAGTCGCAATTTGCACACATCACTGCTGAGTAATGTATGGTTCAGTGCATCGTGATGCATGATGCCGTGCACAAATTAGCTCAATGATAACTATGAGATAGCACAATGAAAACTCTATGAATCATCGGATGTGAAGTTTGTAATTGAAAAGTCTAGACAAAATGTAGGTATCAACATGTACGATATCAACTTTGGAAGATCGATGATAAAGACAGCCTGATTTTTTCATTGATAGCAAAGGCTTGCGTATGTTTTCATTGCTCGATGAAATTAGAATGAGTGCAATAAAGGGTAAAACGCATGGTATGAATGCGGGGAGGCATGAACATGGAACCAGGAACAGAGAGACAAGGGATACTCAGCCCGAACATGGCAAGATACAATTGAACCCACCAAGCAAAGAACTAGAGAGGCGGGTCAAACCAGCTTGACGTCAAACATCTTCAAACCTAACATCGGGGCGCCAACATGACATAGAACTGGATCAGCAAGACAGCCTGAATTTACGGTTTGTACCATTTTAGCTGGATATTTTCTGCAAGTATATCACGTAAGCTCTTTGGTTGTCACATGTTGGTTTTTGGACTAGCTAATAATTACATCGCGCGTGCTCCAAACCTTTATTGCAGATGACTGTGCGAGTAGGATGTGTTGCGTATGTAATTTAGTTCTATTGGCTAGAAGTTTCCGGAACAAATATCAAGCAACAAGTGGATAATTGTTTCTTTTCCTTGTGCGAGGGAAGAAGTGGATAGGGCTTGTACAGCGCAAGCAAGTTGAGATTGATAGAAGGCGGATACATTGAACAAGCGCTGGCAGCAGCATCACATACGGGCAAGTGGCAACAAGTTGGTACTACCTGTCTGAGGAGAGCACATCACCTGCAAAAGAAGTTATTATGTGGTACTACCTCTGTCCTTTCCTTGTATATTTTGGGCATATTTTGACCATGATTTAATTATCGGAAACTATGTACAAATTCAAATCCAACGTTATAATTTTTAGTGACATGCGTTAACATTTTGTTAGTTAAATGCATGATCAAAATGTGGAAAAAGTACAAAGGAGGAGAATAAATCAGGACGGAGGTAGTGGTTCACTCGGTTGCTTGCCGGAGCATAGCATCAGCCTTGGAGGCAAGTCAAGTTGCGACTTAATAAGCGAACCAACCAGGTGCCGGCGAGAAAATACAAGCAAGGCGGCCAAACCAGGTGCCGGCGAGCACATACAAGCAAGGCGGGCATCCATGGCCTCTCCTCAACATACAACTCAGTTGGGCAAGCTCCTCACGTTCTTGTTCACTTTTATGACATGTACACTTTCTGTTCTAATCTAATCGCCTACTCTTGTTCCTTCCTAGTTTAGGCACAAGCTACCTCACGCGCATGTGTGTATGTATGAGTGCATTCTATTGGCAGAGGGGATATGCAGAATGAAAAATAAGAGGGCGGCAAAAATTAACCAATGGATCGGTTTAATATACAACCCACACTATAGAACCGTCTAGTTTATCACCTTCAACTTCCAAAAACGGGCAAGAAACAACCGTGGACTGGTTTTTGATTGGTCTTGACTGATCAACTACCCAGTTAGCTGCCACGTCACCCCCTGAAAAACGAATGATGCCATAAAATTTTGAAAAATATCTCAAAAATGCACACTACCTTATACTCAATCTGAGAAAGTTTCAGCAAGTTCTCCCTAACATTAAAAAACTATAATGAAAATTCAAATTAAGAGCCATTTTGGGTTAAATTTGATAAGGAGATGGAAGTTTCTAGAAACATATAAAAAAATCACAATAGTGTATAATATCTTTATATTGAACTGGGGAAATTTCAGTAAGTTTCAACAAACAGAAAAATAGAAGAAAAATACACAACCAGAGCCACTTTTTGTCAAAATTGAACCAGCAAGTGAAAGTATTTGAAAAGACTACTAACAAATGAAACAATCCTTATATTGAGTATGGGAAATTTCAAGAAGTTTTGATGAACAAGAAAAAAACTAGAAGGAAAATACATACTTAGTACCATTTTATGTCCAAAATTTCCCAAAAAAATAAAGTATTCACAAATTTTTGAAAAAAAATATGAAAAATCCATACTACCCATATATTCAATATGGAAAAGTTTCAACATATTTTTATCAATAGTGGGAACGAGATAGTAAAAGCCTTTTCCACTCCAGTGTGGTAGATTACATGCAAGATTGAACTTAACTAAAATACACAAGCTCCTTTTGGAGATCATTCATACAAACATGGCCAATGCAAGACTAATAAATTGGGGACTATATATCCATATCAATTACGCAACAAAGAATTCAAAAGAGGCCAAAGGAAATCACATATATATATATATATATATATATATATATTTATATAATCCAAAAGTGACAATTCATCACACCGCTAGAAACACATGACACGTTGTCAAGGTTCGTCAAATAACTTTAGGCATACATGAGAGTTCACATGTTCTCCTAGGATCAGCTACCAACTACCGTCTTGGGTCGTGCCCATGTGTACTCGTACCTGCAGAGCAAACAGGATAGTGTACCATTTTTGTAGAAGAATTGGATGTCGTTTGAAGCTACATCGGTATTTCCCCAAAGAGGAAGGGAGGATGCAGCACAGCGGCGGTAGGTATTCCCCTCAGATATGAAACCAAGGTTATCGAGCCAGTAGGAGAAACAAGCAACACAACGTAAACAGCCCCTGCACACAGATAACAAATCCTCGCAACCCGACGTGTTAAAGGGGTTGTCAATCCCTTCTTGGGTATGACGCCTGAAATTGGCACGGAGACGGGAGAAAGATTTGTACTAATTTGATAGATAGATCGCAAATAAAATAAATAGAAATAAAATGCAGAAAGGTATTTTTGTATTTTTGGTTTAATAGATCTGAAAATAAATGCAAGAGAAAAGTAGACCGCAAAGGCAAATATATGAGAAGAAAGACCCGGGGGCCGTAGGTTTCACTAGTGTCTTCTCTCGAGAAAAAATAGCAAACGGTGGGTGAACAAATTACTGTTGGACAATTGATAGAACTTCAAATACTCATGACGATATCCAGGAAATGATCATTACATAGGCATCACATCCAAGATTAGTAGACCGACTCCTACCTGCATCTACTACTATTACTCCACACATCGACCGCTATCCAGCATGCATCTAGTGTATTAAGTTCATGGAGAAACAGAGTAATGCAATAAGAACGATAACATCATGCAGGCAAGATCTATCTATGTAGAGATAGACCCCATCGTTTTATCTTTAGTAGCAACGATACATACGTGTTGTTTCCGTTGCTTTCTGACACTGGGATCAAGCACCGTAAAATCAAACCCAGTACAAAGCACCTCTTCCCATTGCAAGATAAATAGATCAAGTTGGCAAAACAAAACCCAAATATCGGAGAAGTAATACAAGGATATAAGAAATCATGCATATAAGAGATCAAAGAAACTCAAATAACTTTCATGGATATAAAAAGATAGATCTGATCATAAACTCAAAGTTCATCGATGCCAACAAACACACCGCAAAAGAGTTACATCATATGGATCTCCAAGAGACCATTATATTGAGAATTCAGCGAGAGAGAGAAAGCCATCTAGCTACTAAATACGAACCCGAAGGTCTACAAAGAACTACTCACGCATCATCGGACAAGCACCAATGGAGGTGGTGAACCCCATCCGAGATGGTGTCTAGATTGGATATGGTGGTGCTGGACTCTGCGGTGGCTGGATGAATATTTCGTGTGTCTCCCTAGTGTTTATGGAATGTTTGGGCATTTATAGAGCAAAGACGTGGTCCGGGGGGCACCCGAGGTGGGTTGTGCCCCCCTCGGGGCACCCCCCCAGGCATAGCCAGGGCCCGTTGTGTTCCTTCTGGACGATAAAAAATCCTCATGATGTTTTGTGGCATTTGGACTTCATCTCGTATTGATTTTCCGCGATGTAAAAAACATGGAAAAAACAACAACTGGCACTTGGCACTATGTCAATAGGTTAGTACCAAAAGATGATATAAAATGACTATAAAATGATTATAAAACATCCAAATTGATAATATAACAACATGGAACAATCAAAAAATTATAGATACGTCGGAGATGTATCAGCATCCCCAAGCTTAACTCCTACTCGTCCTCGAGTAGGTAACTGATAAAAACAGAATTTTTGATGTGAAATGCTGCCTAACTTGTCATATCATATTCTTTACCTTATAGCATGGACATTTGGATCTTTAATTTTTTAAAGCAATAGCCTAGTTTTGACATAATAATTTAGATTCTCAAGCATATTAACAAGCAACCATGTCTTTCAAAATATCAACGCTAAAATAAGTTATCCCTAGCCCATCATGCTCAAACATTGATCCATTCATGAAACACACTTGAATATTAGCTACACCCAATACTTAAGTACGATCATATTGCCTCCTAGTTGGTGCTTTGTTAAGAGAAGATGGTGACTCAAATTCAAAAATAAAAATTGCATAAAGTAAAAGAAAGGCCCTTCGCAGAGCGAAGTAGGAATTTGTAGAGGTGCTAGAGCTCAAAGCGAAAAACTTAGAGATAGAAACATTTTGGGAGGTGTATCCATCCCACCAATGAAAACGACCTAGAGTTCACAACACTTTCCATGCTAGATATATCATAGGCGGTTCCCAAACAGAAAATAAAGGTTATTCCTTTTTCCACCATACTTTCACTTTCCATGGAATTTATTATTTGACAACATAAAGTAAATTCATTTTTGCATTTCGGGACTGGGCATCACTAATGAATAACACATCTAGCATGGAAAATATTAGCCACCCCTCACCTCTCCGCGAGCAAAACAAACACACAAAATAGAAGTTTATTTTAAAAATTAGAGATGGCACATACAATTTTGCTTCGAACAGAATGAAAATACGACATGTAGGTAGATATAGTGGAGTCATGTGGCAAAAACTGGGTTTAAGGATTTGGATGCACAAGTAGAGCTCATAATTGGTGCAAAATGAACGCTAGCAAAAGACCAGGAATCGACTAACCAAGAAATGGATAGTCTCATAAGCAAACATTAAGCATAAATAACACCGAATATTGCACCACAAGTAGGATATAATTTCATTGCACTACCAGTGGACAGCAAAGTGGCTATAAAGCCCCTGTTTTTTTAATCATTCAATTTGAAACATATATATCCAACAATATCACATATATATCCAACAATATCACATATATATCCAACAATACAAGCATACCAACAATAAGTTGAAACAAGCATATACCAATAAGTTCCAACATACAAGTCCAACATATATACAAGTTTCCAACAATACACAATATGGTTTCCAACAACATATCCATACATACGTATCCAAAACAAGTTTCCCATAAACATAAAGGTAGCAGAAGTGGAAGAGTACAGCCATCAATGCACTCTTCCTCATCTATAGCAAATCTGCAAAGTAGGAAAGATGATAGATAGAAGAAAAAGAAGAAAAAGAAGAAAAGAAGAAGAAGAAGAAAAATAATAAGAAGAAGAATTTATCTTCTCTTTCTTTTTCTCCTCTCCTCTCCTCTCCTCTTTTCCAAGGTAGTAATGCCATTTTGTAGCTAACTAATCATATCAAATAATTTTGTAAGAAAAAACGCTAAGTATAGGTCATTTTATAGCTATCCTAGGTAGAATATATCATTTTGGAGGTAAGTATGGTTATTTTGTATTTTTGAGGAAAATAAGCTAAGTATAGGTCATTTTGCAGCTAAACCAAGGTTATTATGCCATTTTTTTTACCTAAGTGAGCATATTATGTCATAAATGAACTAGCTAAGCTAATTATAGATCATTATTGAGCTATCCTAGGTAGTTATTGTTGGGGAACGTTGGATGGGAAACAAAAAAATTCCTAAGCGCACGCAAACCTATCCATGGTGATGAGCATCTGTGACAGGGAGAGTGGATCTACGTACCCTTGTATATCGCTAAGCGGGAAGCGTTAAGAAATGCGGTTGGTGTAATCGAACATCTTCGCGATCCAAATCGCCGAGCGTCCCGCGATCTCATCACGATCCGTCCCGCGATCCAATCACGATCCGTCCCGTGAACTCATCACGATCCGTCCCGCGATCTTGGTCACGGTCTGTCCCGCAAACTCATCATGATCTGTTCTGCGATCTCATCACGAACTGTCTCGCGATCTCTCTCACCGTCCTGCCGATCTAGCGCCGAACGGACGGCACCTCCGCGTTCAGCACACGTGCAGCTTGATGACGATCTCCGCCATCTTGATCCAGCAAGAGGAGGCGGAGAGGAGGGAGAGTTCACCGTCAACGTAACGGCGCTCCGGCGATGGTGGTGGAGTGGTTCCGGCAGGTCTTCGCCTATGCACTGCAGAAAACCGATCTAGAGGAGCAACGGTGAAACGGGTAGCACGTGGCCGTAAACTGTGTCTAAACAGCCCCAATCCACCAGTATATAAAGGAGGGAGGGAGAAGCAACCCTTGGCGCAAGGCCAAGGGCCTTTAGGATTCGGCCGGCTAGAGAGGAGGAGTCCTACTCCTCCTCCACTCCTAGTAGGAGTAGGAGTCTTCCTTTTTTGCCTTTTTTCCACCTTTTTCCTTTAGGATTTTTGCCTCCTGCGCCATGGGCCTTGTTGTGGCTGTTTCTCCAGCCCACTAATGACTGGTTATCACCCTCCACAGCCCATGGACCCTCTGGGTTCGAAATACCCCTCCCGTAGCTCTCCCGGTACACTAACGGCACTCCCGGTACACTACCGATGAGCCCGAAACCTTTCTGGCGACCAAACTAGGACTTCCTATATATGAATCTTTACCTTCGGACCATTTCGGAGCTCCTCGTGACGTCCGGGATCTCATCCAGGACTCCGAAAAACCTTCGGTCACCATCATACATAACTCTACACTATCGAAACGTCACCGAACCTTAAGTGTGCAGACCCTACGGGTTCGAGAACTATGTAGACATGACCTACACACCTCTACGTTCAATAACCAATGGCGGGACCTGGACGTCCACATTGGTTCCTACATATTCTACGAAGATCTTTATCGGTCGAACCTCTATGTCAAGGATTCAGTTAATCCCGTATAACGTTCTCTTTGTTCTTCGGTATGTTACTTGCCCGAGATTCGATCGTTGGTATCTCCATACCTAGTTCAACCTCGTTACCGGCAAGTCTCTTTACTCGTTCTGTAATACAAGATCCCGCAACTAACAATTAGTCACATTGCTTGCAAGGCTTATTGTGATGTTGCATTACCGAGTGGGCCCCGAGATACCTCTCCGTCACACGGAGTAACAAATCCCAGTCTCGATCCATGCCAACTCAACAGACACCATCGGAGATACCTGTAGAGCACCTTTATAGTCACCCAGTTACGTTGCAACATTTCATACACACAAGGCACTCCTCCGATATCTGTGAGTTGCATGATCTCATGGTCATAGGAACATATTCTTGAAAATGCAGAAAACAGTAGCAATAAACTGACACGATCATATGCTACGTTTGTCGTTTGGGTATTTGTCCATCACATCATTCTCCTAATGATGTGAGAATTGTGTGATCCCGTTATCAAATGACATCTCATGTCCGTGGCTAGGAAACCTTAACCATCTTTTGATCAACGAGCTAGTCTATTAGAGCTAGTCTATCATCTAGATACCTGTAGAGCACCTTTATAGTCACCCAGTTACGTTGCGACGTTTGTGTTGGGAGACGTAGTAGTAAATCAAAATTTTCCTACGTTCACCAAGATCTATCTATGGAGAAACCAGCAACGAGAGGGGAGAGATTGCATCTTCATACCTTTGAAGATCGCTAAGCGGAAGCGTTACAAGAACGCGGTTGATGGAGTCGTACTCGCAGCGATTCAGATCGCGGTAGATCCGATCAAGTGCCGAACGGACGGCACCTCCGCGTTCAACACACGTGCAGCCCGGTGACGTCTCCAACACCTTGATCCAGCAAGGAGGAAGGAGAGGTTGGGGAAGGGCTCCAACAGCAGCACGACGGCGTGGTGGTGGTGGAGTAGCAAGGTATTCCGACAGGGCTTCGCCTAAGCGCTGCGGAGGAGGAAGAAGAGAGGTAGGGCTTCGCCGTGAGAGAGAGAGATCAAATCCTGTCTCAAAACATCCAAAACCTCAAGTATATAGGAGGAGGGACGTGGAGGGCTGGCTTGGCCTCTACTCCAAAGAGGAGATGGCCGGCTGAATTAAAGGGAGAGTCCACCTCCCACAAGGGAGGTGGATCTCCTCCTTTTAAATCCTTTTTGCCTTATCTCCTTATCTCCAGCCGCATGGGCCTTTAGCAAAAGTCTTGCCCAGCCCAATAAGGGCTGGCACACTTTATCTAACAGCCCATGTGGTCCTTTGGTCGTCACACCCCTCCCGGGGGTCCTCCGGCACCCTCCCGGCACTCCCGGTACACTACCGATGAGCCCGAAAACTTTCCGGTGACCAAAACTGGACTTCCTATATATCAATCTTTACCTCCGGACCATTCCGGAGCTCCTCGTGACGTCCGGGATCTCATCCGGGACTCCGAACAACCTTCGGTAATCACGTATACCTTTTCCCTATAACCCTAGCGTCATCGAACCTTAAGTGTGTAGACCCTACGGGTTCGGGAGACACGTAGACATGACCGAGACACCTCTCCGGCCAATAACCAACAGCGGGATCTGGATACCCATGTTGGCTCCCACGTACTCCACGATGATCTCATCGGATGAACCACGATGTCAGGGATTCAATCAATCCCGTATACAATTCCCTTTGTCTATCGGTATGGTACTTGCCCGAGATTCGATCGTCGGTATCGCCATACCTTGTTCAATCTCGTTACCGGCAAGTCTCTTTACTCGTTCCGTAACACATCATCCCGTGGCTAACTCCTTAGTCACATTGAGCTCATTATGATGATGTCTTACCGAGTGGGCCCAGAGATACCTCTCCATCACACGGAGTGACAAATCCCAGTCTTGATTCGTGTCAACCCAACAGACACTTTCGGAGATACCCGTAGCGTACCTTTATAGCCACCCAGTTACGTTGTGACGTTTGGCACACCCAAAGCATTCCTACGGTATCCAGAAGTTACACAATCTCATGGTCTAAGGAAATGATACTTGACATTGAAAAGCTTTAGCAAACGAACTACACGATCTTGTGCTATGCTTAGGATTGGGTCTTGTCCATCACATCATTCTCCTAATGATGTGATCCCGTTATCAACGACATCCAATGTCCATGGTCATGAAACCGTGACCATCTATTGATCAACGAGCTAGCCAACTAGAGGCTCACTAGGGACATGTGATGGTCTATGTATTCACACATGTATTACGGTTTCTGGTTAACACAATTGTAGCATGAATAATAGACAATTATCATGAACTAGGAAATACAATAATAACCATTTTATTATTGCCTCTAGGGCATATTTCCAACAGTCTCCCACTTGCACTAGAGTCAATAATCTAGTTACATTGTGATGAATCGAACACCCATAGCGTTCTGGTGTTGATCATGTTTTGCTCGTGAGAGAGGTTTAGTCAACGGATCTGCGACATTCAGATCCGTATGCACTTTACAAATATCTATGTCTCCCTCCTGAATGTAATCACGGATGGAGTTGAAGCGGCGCTTGATGTGTCTTGTCTTCTTGTGAAACCTGGGCTCCTTCGCAAGGGCAATAGCTCCAGTGTTGTCACAGAGTAGAGTCATCGGGCCCGACGCATTTGGAATCACTCCTAGGTCGGTGATGAACTCCTTCATCCAGACTCCCTCCTTTGCTGCTTCCGAAGCAGCTATGTACTCCGCTTCACATGTAGATGCCGCCACGACGCTTTGCTTGCTGCTACTCCAGCTGACTGCCCCTCCATTCAAAATATACACGTATCCGGTTTGCGACTTAGAGTCGTCCGGATCTGTGTCGAAGCTAGCGTCGACGTAACCCTTTACGACGAGCTCTTCGGCACCTACATATATGAGAAACATGTCCTTTGTCCTTTTCAGGTACTTCAGGATATTCTTGACCGCTGTCCAGTGTTCCGCTCCGGGATCACTTTGGTACCTCCCTACCAAACTTATGGCAAGGTTCACATCAGGTCTGGTACACAGCATGGCATACATGATAGAGCCTATGGCTGAAGCATAGGGGATGACACTCATCTCTTCTCTATCCTTTGCCGTGGTCGGGCATTGAGTCGTACTCAATCTCACACCTTGCAACACAGGCAAGAACCCCTTCTTGGACTGATGCATATTGAACTTCTTCAATATCTTTTCAAGGTATGTGCTTTGTGAAAGACCAATGAGGCGTTTCGATCTATCTCTATAGATCTTAATACCTAATATGTAAGCAGCTTCTCCAAGGTCCTTCATTGAAAAACACTTATTCAAGTAGGCCTTGATACTTTCCAGGAGTTCTATATTATTTCCCATTATCAGCATGTCATCAACATACAATATAAGAAATGCTATAGAGCTCCCACTCACTTTCTTGTAAATACAAGGTTCTCCATAAACCTGTACAAACCCAAACGCTTTAATCACCTCATTAAAGCGAATGTTCCAACTCCGAGATGCTTGCACCAGCCCATAGATGGAGCGCTGGAGCTTGCATACCTTGTTAGCATCTTTAGGATCGACAAAACCTTCCGGCTGCATCATATACAGTTCTTCCTTGAGGAAGCCATTAAGGAATGCCGTTTTGACGTCCATTTGCCAGATCTCATAATCATAAAATGCGGCAACTGCTAACATGATTCGGACTGACTTTAGCATCGCTACGGGTGAGAAAGTCTCATCATAGTCAACTCCTTGAACTTGTCGATAACCCTTAGCGACAAGCCGAGCTTTATAGGCGGTGACATTACCGTCCGCGTCAGTCTTCTTCTTAAAGATCCATTTGTTTTCAATGGCTCGCTTATCATTAGGCAAGTCCACCAAAGTCCATACTTTGTTCTCATACATGGATCCTATCTCGGATTTCATGGCCTCAAGCCATTTGTTGGAATCCGGGCCCGTCATCGCTTCTTCATAGTTCGAAGGTTCACCGTTGTCCAACAACATGATCTCTAGGACAGGATTGCCGTACCACTCTGGTGCGGAACGTGTCCTGGTGGACCTTCGAATAGCAACTTGATCTGAAGTTTCATGATCATCATCATTAACTTCCTCTCTAGCCGGTGTAGGCTCCACAGAAACAACTTCCTGTGCTGTGCTACTCTCCGGTTCGAGTGGAGGTACAATTTCCTCATCAAGTTCTATTTTCCTCCCACTTACTTCTTTCGAGAGAAACTCTTTCTCGAGAAAGGATCCATTCTTGGCAACAAAGACTTTGCCTTCGGATCGTAGGTAGAATGTATACCCAATAGTCTCCTTGGGATATCCTATGAAGACGCACTTTTCCGCTTTGGGTTCGAGCTTCTCAGGTTGAAGTTTCTTCACATAAGCATCGCATCCCCAAACTTTTAGAAACGACAGCTTAGGTTTCTTTCCAAACCACAATTCATACGGTGTCGTCTCAACGGATTTAGACGGTGCCCTATTTAAAGTGAATGCGGCAGTCTCTAATGCATATCCCCAAAATGATAGCGGTAAGTCGGTAAGAGACATCATAGATCGCACCATATCCAATAGAGTGCGATTACGACGTTCAGACACACCATTTCGCTGGGGTGTGCCGGGCGGCGTGAGTTGTGAAACAATTCCACATTTCCTAAGGTGCGTGCCAAACTCGTGACTTAAATATTCTCCGCCACGATCAGATCGTAGGCATTTTATTTTCCTGTCACGTTGATTCTCGACCTCACTCTGAAATTCCTTGAACCTTTCAAAAGTTTCAGACTTGTGTTTCATTAAGTAGACATAACCATATCTACTCAAGTCATCAGTGAGGGTGAGAACATAACGGTAGCCACCGCGAGCCTCGACGCTCATTGGACCGCATACATCGGTATGTATTATTTCCAACAAGTCAGTTGCTCGCTCCATTGTTCCGGAGAACGGAGTCTTGGTCATCTTGCCCATGAGGCATGGTTCGCATGTGTCAAATGATTCGAAATCAAGTGACTCCAAAATTCCATCAGCATGGAGCTTCTTCATGCGTTTGACACCAATATGGCCAAGACGGCAGTGCCACATGTAAGTGGGACTATCGTTATCAACTTTACACTTTTTGGTACTCACACTATGGACATGTGTAACATCACGTTCGAGATTCATCAAAAATAAACCATTGACCAGCGGGGCATGAGCATAAAACATTTCTCTCATATAAATAGAACAACCATTATTCTCGGATTTAAATGAGTAGCCATCTCGCATCAAGCGAGATCCAGATACAATGTTCATGCTCAAAGCTGGTACTAAATAACAATTATTAAGGTTTAAAACTAATCCCGAAGGTAGATGTAGAGGTAACGTGCCGACGGCGATCACATCGACCTTGGAACCATTCCCGACACGCATCGTCACCTCATCCTTGGCCAGCCTCCGCTTATTCCGCAGCTCCTGCTTGGAGTTACAAATGTGAGCAACTGCACCGGTATCAAATACCCAGGAGCTACTACGAGCGCTGGTCAAGTACACATCAATAACAAGTATATCACATATACCTTTAATGTTGCCGTCCTTCTTATCCGCTAAATACTTGGGGCAGTTCCGCTTCCAGTGACCGGTACCCTTGCAATAAAAGCACTCAGTCTCAGGCTTGGGTCCATTTTTCTTCTTCTTCCCGGCAACTTGCTTACCGGGCGCGGCAACAGCTTTGCCGTCCTTCTTGAAGTTCTTATTACCCTTGCCTTTCTTGAAACTAGTGGTCTTATTCACCATCAACACTTGATGCTCCTTTTTGATCTCGACCTCCGCTGATTTCAGCATCGAGTACAACTCAGGAATGGACTTCTCCATACCTTGCATGTTGTAGTTCATCACAAAGCTCTTGAAGCTAGGTGGAAGCGACTGGAGGATTCTGTCAATGACCGAGTCATCCGGGATATTAACCCCCAGCTGAGTCAAGCGGCTGTGTAGCCCAGACATCTTGAGGATGTGCTCACTGACAGAACTATGCTCCTCCATCTTACAGCTGAAGAACTTGTCGGAGACATCATATCTCTCGACCCGGGCATGAGCTTGAAAAACCAGTTTCAGCTCCTGGAACATCTCATATGCTCCGTGTTGCTCAAAACGCTTTTGGAGCCCCGGTTCTAGACTGTAAAGCATGCCGCATTGAACAAGGGAGTAATCATCGCAGCGTGATTGCCAAGTGTTCATAACATCTTGTTCCGCTGGGAGAACGGGTGCGTCACCTAGCGGTGCATCTAGGACATACAATCTCTTGGAAGCTATGAGGATGATCCTCAAGCTACGGACCCAGTCCGCATAGTTGCTTCCATCATCTTTCAGCTTGGTTTTCTCTAGGAACGCGTTGAAATTGAGGGTGACATTCGCGTTGGCCATTGGATCTACATCATAGATTGTAAAGACAATTTTAGACTAAGTTCATGATAATTAAGTTCACTTAATCAAATTAATGAACTCCCACTTAGACAGACATCTCTCTAGTCTTCCAAGTGATACATGATCCATGTCAACTAGCCCGTGTCCGATCATCACGTGAGACGGACTAGTCATCCATGGTGAACATCTTCATGTTGATCGTATCTTCTATACGACTCATGTTCGACCTTTCGGTCTTCCGTGTTCCGAGGCCATGTCTGTACATGCTAGGCTCGTCAAGTCAACCTAAGTGTTTCGCGTGTGTAAATCTGGCTTACACCCGTTGTATGCGAACGTTAGAACCTATCACACCCGATCATCACGTGGTGCTTCGGAACAACGATCCTTAGCAACGGTGCACAGTTAGGGTGAACACTTCTCTTGAAATTTTATTGAGAGATCATCTTATTTACTACCGTCGTTCTAAGCAAATAAGATGTAAACATGATAAACATCACATGCAATCAATATAGTGACATGATATGGCCAATATCATTTTGCTCCTATGATCTCCATCTTCGGGGCACCATGATCATCACTGTCACCGGCACGACACCATGATCTCCATCATCATGATCTCCATCATTGTGTCTTCATGAAGTTGTCTCGCCAACTATTACTTCTACTACTATGGCTAACGCTTAGCAATAAAGTAAAGTAATTACATGGCGTTTATGATTGACACGCAGGTCATACAATAAATAAGACAACTCCTATGGCTCCTGCCGGTTGTCATAATCATCGACATGCAAGTCGTGAATCCTATTACAAGAACATGATCAATTCATACATCACAATGCATCACATCACATCCTTTGGCCATATCACATCACAAGGCACATGCTGCAAAAACAAGTTAGACGTCCTCTAATTTGTAGTTGCAAGTTTTTTACGTGGCTGCTATAGGTTACTAGCAAGAACGTTTCTTACCTACGTCAACACCACAACGTGATTTGCCAATTGCTATTTACCCTTCATAAGGACCCTTTTCATCGAATCCGATCCGACTAAGGTAGGAGAGACAGACACCCGCTAGCCACCTTATGCATCTAGTGCATGTCAGGCGGTGGAACCGGTCTCACGTAAGCGTACGTGTAAAGTTGGTCCGGGCCGCTTCATCCCACAATACCGCCGAATCAAGATAAGACTAGTAGCGGCAAGCAAATTAACAAACTCGACGCCCACAACTGCTTTGTGTTCTACTCGTGCATAGATTCTACGCATAGACCTAGCTCATGATGCCACTGTTGGGAGACGTAGTAGTAAATCAAAATTTTCCTACGTTCACCAAGATCTATCTATGGAGAAACCAGCAACGAGAGGGGAGAGATTGCATCTTCATACCTTTGAAGATCGCTAAGCGGAAGCGTTACAAGAACGCGGTTGATGGAGTCGTACTCGCAGCGATTCAGATCGCGGTAGATCCGATCAAGTGCCGAACGGACGGCACCTCCGCGTTCAACACACGTGCAGCCCGGTAACGTCTCCAACACCTTGATCCAGCAAGGAGGAAGGAGAGGTTGGGGAAGGGCTCCAACAGCAGCACGACGGCGTGGTGGTGGTGGAGTAGCAAGGTATTCCGACAGGGCTTCGCCTAAGCGCTGCGGAGGAGGAAGAAGAGAGGTAGGGCTTCGCCGTGAGAGAGAGAGAGATCAAATCCTGTCTCAAAACATCCAAAACCTCAAGTATATATAGGAGGAGGGACGTGGAGGGCTGGCTTGGCCTCTACTCCAAAGAGGAGATGGCCGGCTGAATTAAAGGGAGAGTCCACCTCCCACAAGGGAGGTGGATCTCCTCCTTTTAAATCCTTTTTGCCTTATCTCCTTATCTCCAGCCGCATGGGCCTTTAGCAAAAGTCTTGCCCAGCCCAATAAGGGCTGGCACACTTTATCTAACAGCCCATGTGGTCCTTTGGTCGTCACACCCCTCCCGGGGGTCCTCCGGCACCCTCCCGGCACTCCCGGTACACTACCGATGAGCCCGAAAACTTTCCGGTGACCAAAACTGGACTTCCTATATATCAATCTTTACCTCCGGACCATTCCGGAGCTCCTCGTGACGTCCGGGATCTCATCCGGGACTCCGAACAACCTTCGGTAATCACGTATACCTTTTCCCTATAACCCTAGCGTCATCGAACCTTAAGTGTGTAGACCCTACGGGTTCGGGAGACACGTAGACATGACCGAGACACCTCTCCGGCCAATAACCAACAGCGGGATCTGGATACCCATGTTGGCTCCCACGTACTCCACGATGATCTCATCGGATGAACCACGATGTCAGGGATTCAATCAATCCCGTATACAATTCCCTTTGTCTATCGGTATGGTACTTGCCCGAGATTCGATCGTCGGTATCGCCATACCTTGTTCAATCTCGTTACCGGCAAGTCTCTTTACTCGTTCCGTAACACATCATCCCGTGGCTAACTCCTTAGTCACATTGAGCTCATTATGATGATGTCTTACCGAGTGGGCCCAGAGATACCTCTCCGTCACACGGAGTGACAAATCCCAGTCTTGATTCGTGTCAACCCAACAGACACTTTCGGAGATACCCGTAGCGTACCTTTATAGCCACCCAGTTACGTTGTGACGTTTGGCACACCCAAAGCATTCCTACGGTATCCGGAAGTTACACAATCTCATGGTCTAAGGAAATGATACTTGACATTGAAAAGCTTTAGCAAACGAACTACACGATCTTGTGCTATGCTTAGGATTGGGTCTTGTCCATCACATCATTCTCCTAATGATGTGATCCCGTTATCAACGACATCCAATGTCCATGGTCATGAAACCGTGACCATCTATTGATCAACGAGCTAGCCAACTAGAGGCTCACTAGGGACATGTGATGGTCTATGTATTCACACATGTATTACGGTTTCTGGTTAACACAATTGTAGCATGAATAATAGACAATTATCATGAACTAGGAAATACAATAATAACCATTTTATTATTGCCTCTAGGGCATATTTCCAACAGTTTGATACACACAAGGCACTCCTCCGATATCCGTGAGTTGCATGATCTCATGGTCATAGGAACATATACATTGACATGCAGAAAACAGTAGCAGAAAACTGACAAGATCATATGCTATGTTTGTAGTTTGGGTCTTGTCCATCACATCATTCTCCTAATGATGTGATCCCGTTATCAAATGACATCTCATGTCCATGGCTAGGAAACCTTAACCATGTTTTGATCAACGAGCTAGTCTATTAGAGGCATACTAGGGACATAATTTTGTCTATGTATCCACACATGCATCTGAGTCTCCAATCAATACAATTATAGCATGGATAATAAACGATTATCATGAACAAGGAAATATGACAATAACTAATTTATTATTGCCTCCAGGGCATATTTCCAACAGTCTCTCACTTGCACTAGAGTCAATAATCTAGTTCACATCACCATGTGATTCGCAGTGTTATGTATCTAACACCCAATGAGTTCTGGGGCTCGATCATGCTTTGCATGTGAGAGAGATCTTATAGTCAACGAGTCTTCGATATTAAGATCCGTGCGTACTTTGCAAATCTCTATGTCAAACCGTAAACACTGCTACCACACTCCATTTGGTACTATTTCCAAATGGCTGCTCCACCATACGTATCCAGATTGCTACTACTAGTCATCCGGATAGGTGTTAAAGCTTGCATCGACGTAACTCTTTACGACGAACTCTTTATCACCTCCATAATCAAGAAACATTTACTTAGTCCTCTGGTTACTAAGGATAATTTCGACCGCTGTCCAGTGATCCACTCCTGGACCACTCTTGTACCCCTTGACAGACTCATGGCAAGGCACACACAGGTGCGGTACACAGCATGGCATAATATAGAGCCTATGGCTAAGGCATAGGGAACGACGTTGGTCCTTTCTCTTTCTTCTGCCGTTGTCGAGCTTTGAGTCTCACTCAACTTCACACCTTACAAATCAGACGAGAACTATTTTTCTGGCTGATCCATTTTGAACTCTTTCAAAATCTTGTCAAGGTATGCACTCATTGAAAGTCTCATCAAGCATCTTGATCTATCTCTATAGATGTTGACGCTCAACAATTAGGTAGATTTATCCAGGTCTTCCTTTGAAAATTACTTTTCAAACAACCATTTATGCTTTCCAGAAATCCTACATTATTTCTGATCAACAATATGTCATCCACATATACTTATCGGAAATTCATTTTAAAGATCCATTTGTACTCAACGACCTGCCGTCCAACGAGCAAGTCTATCAAAGTCTATACTTGGTTTTCATACATGGATCCTATCTCGCATTTCATGGGCTCCAACCATTTGTCGGAATCCGGGCCCATCATCACTTCTCCATAGCTCGTAGGTTCATCGTTGTCCAACAACATGACCTCCAAGATAGGGTTGTCGTACCACTTAGGAGCAGTACACATCCTTGTCGACCTACGAAGTTCGATAGTAACTTGATCCCGAAGCTTCATGATCATCATCATTAACTTCCTCTGCAACTAACGTAGGCTTCACAGAAACATCTTTCTACGCTGCGCTACTCTCTGGTTGAACAAAGGTTTAAGAACCTCATCAAGTTCTATCTTCCTCTCACTCAATTCTTTCGAGAGAAACATTTCCTCAAGAAAGGATCCGTTCAAGCAACAAACACTTTGCACTAGGATCTGAGATAGAAGGTTCACCCAACTGATCTTAGGGTATTCTATGAAGATGCAATTGTCTGCCTTGGGTTCGACCTCATTAGGTGAAAAAAAATTCCACACAAGTGTCACAGCCCCAAACATTAAGAAAATGACAACTTAGGTTTCTATCAAACCATAATTCACACGGTGTCATCTCAATGGATTTAGATGATGCTCTATTTAAAGTGAATGTAGTTGTCTCTAATGCATAACCCCAAAATTAAAGAAGTAAAACGATAAGAGACATCATAACACGCACCATATCCAATAGAGCATGACTATGATGTTCGGACACACCATCACACTATGGTGTTCCAGGTGGCATTAGTTGTGAAACAAATTTCACATTGTCTTAAGTTGTATGCCAAACTCGCAACTCAGATATTCACCTCCATGATCATATCGCAGTCCTTTTATCTTCTTGTCACGATGATCCTTAAACTTCACTCTGAATTTGCTTGAACCTTTCAAACGATTCAGACTTGTGTTTCATTAAGTAAATATACACTATATCTACTCAAATCATCAGTGAAGGTAAGAAAATAATGATATCCACTGCACGCTACTAGACTCACTAGACTGCATACATCAACATGTATCATTACCAATGAATCACTTGCCCGCTCCATCCAACGGGGTCCTTTAGTCATCTAGCTCAAGAGGCATGGTGCGCATGTCTCAACCGATTCGAAATCAAATGAGTCCAAATATCCATCAACATGGAGTTTCTTCATGCGCTTTATACCAATATGACATTTAGCGGCAGTGCCACAAGTATGTGGTACTATCATTATTAACTTTGTATCTTTTGACATCAATGTTATGAACATGTGTATTACTACGATCAAGATTTCAGCAAACCATTCTCACCGGGTGCATGACCATTGAAGGTATTATTCATGTAAACAGAATAACCATTATTCTCTAACTTAAAAGAATAACCGTATTTGCAATAAACATGATCTAATCATGTCCATGCTCAATGCAAAACACCAAATAACATTTATTTTTTTCGTCACTAATCCTGAAGGTAGAGAGAGCGTGCGATGTTGATCACATCAACTTTGGAAACATTTCCAACACACATCGTCACCTCACCCTTAGCTAGTTCTCCGTTTATTCCGTAGCTTTTATTTCGAGTTACTAACATTTAGCAACCGAACCGGTATCCAATACCCAGGTGCTACTAGGAGTACTATCAAGGTACACATTAATAACTCGTATATCAAATATACTTCTATCGATGTTGCCAGCCTTCTTATCTACCAAGTCTCTTGGGTTGTTTCGCTTCAGCGACCACTCACCTCATAACAGAAGCACTTAGTCTCGGGTTTGAGTTCAACTTTGGGTTGCTTCACTGGAGCAGCAACTGACGTGCTATCCATGAAGTTTCCCTCCTTGTTGTTGCCCTTCTCGAAACTAGTGGTTTGATTAACCATCAACACTTGACGCTCCTTCTTGATTTCTACCTTCGCGGTGTCAAACATCGCGAACAGCTCAGGGATCAACATTTCTTTCCTTGGCATTTTATAGTTCATCACCAAGTTCTAGTAGCTCAGTGACAGTGACTTGGAGAACTACATCAATCACTATCTTATCTGGAAGATCAACTCCCACTCGATTCAAGCGATTTTAGCACCCAGACAGTCTGAGCACATGCTCAACGATTGAGCTATTCTCTTTCATCCAGCAGGCAAAGAATCTTGTTGGAGATCTCATATCTCGCAACACGGGCACGAGACTGAGATCACAATCTCAGCTCTTGGAACATCTCATATGTTCCGTGATGTTTCAAAAACGTTTCGGAGCCTCAATTCTAAGCCGTAATGCATAACGCACTAAACTATCAAGTGGTCATCGAAACGTGCCTGTCAAATGTTCACAACATCTACAGACAACGCTAGAGGGGGTGGCGCACCGAGCAGCGCATTAAGGACATAAGCCTTCTATGCAGCAATGAGGACAATCCTCAGATCACGGACCCAGTCCGTAATATTGCTACCATCATCTTTCAGCTCTATTTCTATTGGAACATATTAAAATTAAGGAAGCTACAGCGCGAGCTAGTAATCTACAACATAATTTGCAAAGACACTATTGACTATGTTCATGATAATGAGTTCAATTAATCATATTACTTAAGAACTCCCACTCGAATTGACATCTCTCCGGTCATTCGAGTGATACATGATCCAAATTCACCAACTCAAGTCCGATCATCACGTGAGTTGAGGTGGTTTCAATGGTGAACATCATCATGTTGATCATATCTACTAAATGACTCATGTTCGACCATTCGGTCTCTTGTGTTCCGAGGCCATGTCTGTACATGCTAGGCTCGTCAAGTTTAACCCGAGTGTTCTGCTTGTGCTACACTGGCTTGCACCCGTTGTATGTGAACGTAGAGTCTATCACACCCGATCATCACGTGGTGTCTCAACACGACGAACTTTTGCAACGGTGCACACTCGGGGAGAACATAATTTATCTTGAAATTAAGTGAGGGATCACCTTATATTGCTACCGTCGTCCTAAGGAAAACAAGGTGCATAAAAAGGATTAACATCACATGCAAATCATAAGTGACATGATATGGCCATGAACTTGTGTTTAAGATCTCCATCTTTGAAACACCGGCATGATCTCCATCGTCACCGGCACAACAGCATGATCTCCATCATCTTGATCTCCATCAATGTGCTGCCATTGGGGTTGTGGCGCCACCCTGCTTATACTTCTATTGCTACCGCTTAGCGATAAAGTAAAGCATTACATAGCGCTTAATGATTGACATGCAGGTCATACAATAATTAAAGACAACCCTATGGCTCCTGCCGGTTGCCGTATTCACCGACGTGCAAGTCGTGATAATCTATACATCACATGATCATCTCATACATCACATATATCATATCACAACATACCCTGCAAAAACAAGTTAGACGTACTCTAATTTTTGTTGCATGTTTTACATGGCTGCTACGAGTATCTAGCAAGAACAATCCTCACCTACGCAAAAACCACAACGGTGATACACTAGTTGCTTTTCAACCTTCTCAAGGACTGCCTTTGTCGAATCCGATCCAACTAAAGTAAGAGAAACTGTCACCCGCAAGCCATCTAAGCAACAAGTTGCGTCGAGGGAACCGGTCTCTCGTAAGTGTACGAGTAATGTTGGTCCGGGTAGCTTCATCTCACAATCCCGCTGAACCAAAATCTGACCAAGGGAGGAAGCAATCTAAGCATCAATGGCCACAAACCTTTTGTGTTCTACTCGAAATCTCATCGAACCATCAACCTAGCTCATGATGCCACTATTGGGGAACGTTGCATGGGAAACAAAAATTTTCCTATGCGCACGCAAACCTATCCATGGTGATGAGCATCTACGAGAGGGAGAGTGGATCTACGTACCCTTGTAGATCGCTAAGCGGGAAGCATTAAGAAACGCGGTTGGTGTAGTCGAACATCTTCACGATCCAAATCGCCGAGCGTCCCGCGATCTCATCACGATCCGTCCCGCAATCCAATCACGATCCGTCCCGTGAACTCATCATGATCCATCCCGCGATCTCATTACGATCCGTCTCACGATATTGGTCACGATTTGTCCCACGAACTCATCACGATCTGTTCCGCGATCTCATCACGAACTGTCTCGCGATCTTGATCACGGTCCTTCCGATCTAGCGCCGAACGGACGGCACCTCCACGTTCAGCACATGTCCAGCTTGATGAAGATCTCCGCCGTCTTGATCCAGCAATAGGAGGTGGAGAGGAGGGAGAGTTCACCGGCAGCATAACGGCACTCCGGCGATGGTGGTCGAGTGGTTCCGACAGGGCTTCTCCTATGCACTGCAGAAAACCGATCTGGAGGAGCAACGGTGAAACGGGTAGCACGTGGCCGTAAACTGTGTCTAAACATCCCCAATCCACCAGTATATAAAGGAGGGAGGGAGAGGCAACCCTTGGCGCAAGGCCAAGGGCCTCTAAGATTTGGCCGGCTAGAGAGGAGGAGTCCTAGTCCTCCTCCACTCCTAGTAGGAGTAGGACTCTTCCTTTTTTGCCTTTTTTTCCACCTTTTTTCCTTTAGGATTTTTGCCTCCTGCGCCATGGGCCTTGTTGTGGCTGTTTCTCCAGCCCACTAAAGACTGGTTATCACTCTTCACAGCCCATGGACCCTTTGCGGTCGAAATACCCCTCCCGGAGGTCTCCCGGTACACTACCGGCACTCCCAGTACACTACCGATGAGCCCGAAACCTTTCCGGCGACCAAACTGGGACTTCCTTTATATGAATCTTTACCTCCGGACCATTCCGGAGCTCCTCGTGACATCCGGGATCTCATCCGGGACTCCGAAAACCCTTAGGTCACCACCATACATAACTCTACACTATCGAAACGTCACCAAACCTTAAGTGTGCAGACCCTGCGGGTTCGAGAACTATGTAGACATGAGCTAGAAACCTCTACGGTCAATAACCAATGGCGCGACCTGGACGTCCACATTGGTTCCTACATATTCTACGAAGATCTTTATTAGTCGAACCTCTATGTCAAGGATTCTGTTAATCCCGTATAACGTTCCCTTCGTTCTTCGGTATGTTACTTGCCCGAGATTCGATCGTCGGTATCTCCATACCTAGTTGAACCTCGTTACCGGCAAGTCTCTTTACTCATTCCGTAATAAAAGATCCCGCAACTAACAATTAGTCACATTGCTTGCAAGGCTTATTGTGATGTTGCATTACCGAGTGGGCCTCGAGATACCTCTCCGTCACACAGAGTAACAAATCCCAGTCTCGATCCATGCCAACTCAACGGACACCGTTGGAGATACCTGTAGCGCACCTTTATAGTCACCCAGTTACGTTGCGACGTTTGATACACACAAGGCACTCCTCCGATATCCGTGAGTTGCATGATCTCATGGTCATAGGAACATATACATTGACATGTAGAAAACAATAGCAGAAAACTGACACGATCATATGCTACGTTTGTAGTTTGGGTCTTGTCCATCACATCATTCTCCTAATGATGTGATCCTGTTATCAAATGACATCTCATGTCCATGGCTAGGAAACCTTAACCATCTTTTGATCGACGAGCTAGTCTATTAGAGGCATACTAGGGACATGATTTTGTCTATGTATCCACACATGCATCTAAGTGTCCAATCAATACAATTATAGCATGGATAATAAACGATTGTCATGAACAAGGAAATATGACAATAACTAATTTATTATTGCCTCTAGGGCATATTTCCAACAGTTATGCCATTTTGTGCCTAAGTGAGCTAATTATGTCATAAATGAACTAGCTAAGCTAGCTATAGATCATTAATGAAAACACTTGGGAAAACTTACCATCAACACGGAGGTAGAAGGACAGGTCGGGGTTGGGCCAGGGAGAGACGTAGAAGGACCGGTCAGCGTTGCGGCAGACGCAGAAGGATTGGTCGATGCTTGTCGGGAGGCACGCTACACCAAAGATCATTTGCATTGTCTCCTTAGCATGATGCAACTCAAATGTGAGTACTAGTAACTAATGACCATTTAAATGAAACTCACAGTGGGTGCTATAGCAATATGGGGCATCGACGGAAGGGTCTGACCATTGTTCTGGCACACGGTCTGCACATTTTGTATTCACGAGTCATTCATATTAGTTAGTGATGAAACGAACATTACATTAATGATTTGGCTAATATGCAGGAGAAACTTATCATGAGGAGCTCGTATGGGGCCCGGTGAGACGCGTCATTCTGGTTCCTCTCCTCCTCCAATAGCCTAGCCGTCCTCTCCTCCATGTCCCTCTCCCTCTGCGCCGCCTGCCTGTTTACCTCCACCAGAAGCTTCTGGTCCCTAGCCTCAATGGCGAGCTCCATTGGCCGTGGACGAGGCATTATCTTAGGATCAGAGCTCGTCTAGCGCTTCTTGATCTCCGGGAGAGTTCCAGGACAACGTATCAGTCCATCCCCAATGGCTATCGAGCCATGGGGCCTCCCACCACCAGATATCATCACGAGCTCTGGATCAAAAGGACTCTGGCTCGGGTTGAAGTCCTCCCCTTTCCTCGCCTTCCCAAAATCTCCGTACTTCACGAGCTTGTTATGGGAGGAGATGTTGTTGAAGCTCTCTGGATGATCGAGGACATCCTCAGAGAATGCCTTGGCATAAGGTCGAACAGAGGTGGCACCTCCGTCTTGTTTTCTCGTGCCTAAAAGAGGTGAACAAAATATTAGTTAAGGGTTCAAGCTAGCATGAAGAATGAAATTTGCATGAAATTGCATGAAACAGGTTGGAGCTCCCTTGATGGTGTGGCACACCTCTCATTTGGGCACGCTTCTCCTTGGCTTTGTTGTGTTTGGCTAGCCATTCGGGAGAGCACCACTCATCCACCAATGCCTCCCAGCAGTCCATCCTATCCGCACACCATCTCGAGGGCACCTAAGTTAGACAAAAGAAATTTCAGCGCTACTCCTACGAATCAAATCAAAGAAACTAAGTACATAGCCTTAAGAATAGATAATTACCTTCATAAACTTCTCCTTACTCAGATAATTTTTGCGGCACTTCTTCTTGGCCCTCCTAATGTTACTCGAGGCATAGTAGTCTCGAATAGCCTGCACCCGAGCCTCATGCCGTAAGTTCTGAAGTAGGCGCTTGCACTCGACTTCGAGAACAACAGCCGCTCTCACCTCGTCTTCCTCAACACATCTGTAGAAGGTCTGCAATCAAACAAGACAACACATTAGACACTGATTAGTACAATCACTAGGTGTTGTTGAGAAGGAGAAATTACCCAAAAGCGACGGATCACAATGTCAGCCACCATCTCGCACAAGACACCGTCGACCATCTCCTCCGGCGAGGCCAGGGCAGCCCTGTACAACTCCCAGGTCAGTGATACCTATGTAGACTCACCCTCACCGGGAAACTCGACCTTCCCTAGGAAGTGGTGCCGGAGAAGCACACCAAGGACCTAGTTGGTCCTACAGACACCACGCTCGCATTTCCAACCCCTGCAGTAGGACAAGGCCAAAACATTAGATATTAATTTGAAGAAACATGAAGGCCAAAGGTTAAAAAAGAGTAATTGCACTTACTTCTCTGCATTAGGTGCAATCAACCACCTCTGCGCGCGGGTCGTCGGCACGGGCGGCAGCTTTGTACAACCACGCTCGTAGACCTTATTGCCCTCCTCAACCAGCTCGCCCTCGCTATAGGTGTCCTCAGATAAGTTGTCCTCGCCACCATCAGCATGGCCACTAGCTTCCGGAGTCACGTGGGACGAAGACTCTGGGACCCGAGTCTCCTAGGACGAAGACTCTGGGACTGGAGTCTCCTGGGACGAAGGCTTGGTGACCCGAGGCTCGTCGACTCGAGGCTCGTGGACCACAGTCCGAGACGGGTCGAAGTCAGACAGGTCCACCTAAGACGGAGCAGTCCTATGGTCGGGAGAATCAGCTGGGGGTGGCGGCGAGGAAGGCTTAGCAGCCTTCCTACCTCTAGCATCTCTTTTTGGCTTCCCCCGACCTCTCCCGGTCGAAGAAGAAACGCCCGCCGGTGTCTGCATGCTGTGTACCAGCGCTCTCCGGAGTTGCTGGGGTGGAATAATAGCACCCCTGCCAGCACGCCGAGGAAGGAGGCTTAGAGCCCTCTCGACCCCCGCCCACCATTTGTCAACACCTGCAATGACAAAGAGTACCTAATAACATGAACTAATTAATAATATATATGTACATAATAGTAATTGGTATTACATCGTGGGTGGATGTACATCGGTATAATGCGTATGTGACTTTCGGTTTGTCGAGGCTTTCCTTAAATAACTCTCATATCTCATGGTGTGTTGGTGCGCTCTCTCTCACACTGATATGGTTGTGTATATATGTTGGTGGGCCCTCTCTCACAGTAATAGTTCGACCGCCGGTGATGGACACCCCTCCTCTTCTCTTCTTGCGCAATATACCAACGCAAATATCGCAAAGAAGAGAAGAAAGAAGAGGCGCCCCCCACGACAACAGTCGGGATTCATCCATCAAGAACACACATGAAAGTTATTTAAGGAAAGCCTCGATGGACAGAAAGTCATACACGCATTTTACCGATGTACATCGACCCACGATCACTCATCTTGCCTAGCTACTGGACACACACAAAATCCTGATGATTGAAGACACGTATAGCTAGCAAGTTTCATCGGAACGAAGACCGGAATAGAGAAAATGATGTTTTGTATAACAAAATCGAAAAATATATGACCTAACTCATACTTCACAAATATATGACTCGTGTCGCGTCGGGGTCGGGGTGTCTGGGGTGTCATGTCGGGGTCGGGGTGTCGGGGGTGTCGTGTCGGGGTCGGGGTGTCAGGGGTGTCATGTCGGGATTTGGGTGTCGTGTCGGGGTAGGGGTGCTATGTCGTGGCCGGGGTGACGTGTCGGGGTCGGGGTGTCGGGGTGTCATGTCAGGGTCTAGGTGTCGGGGATGTCGTGTCAGGGAGGGGTGCTGTGTTGGGTTAGGGGGTTCCTCGACGTCGATGAAACACTAAATAGCAGGTATCATCGGTGCGAGATACATGTGGCCCTCGTCGTTGAACAGTAGATCCACATCCCACAAGTGACGCCGGCGCCCGGTGTCCCATGCGCAGCAATAGTTCTGGGGGCCGATGACGGTCGAATACCATGGCAAATTTGTCTGGCAGCTTCTGCAATGAGGATCAAAGCCAAGTTTTGAAACTTCAAACAACCAAACCGACTTGAGGCAGTTAGGGTGTTTCAAGTTTCAACACTTGGCTTTTAATCGTCATCGCAGAGGCTGCAAGACAAATTCGCATAGGTGTTCAACCTCCATCGACCCCGAGAACTGCTGCTGTGGGACGCCGGACGCCGGCGTAACTTGTGGGACATGGATGTAGTGTTCTACACCGACGGACACATGTATCTCGCACCGACAATACTTGCTATTTAGGGTTCCATCGACGTTGGGGGTGTCGTGTCGGGGTCGGGGTGTCGGGGATGTCGTGTCGGGGTAGGGGTGTTGTGTTGTGGTCTGGGGTGCCGTGTCAGGGTGTCGGGGGTGTCGTGTCGGGGTCGGGGTGTCAGGGGTGTCGTGTCGGGGTCGGGGTGCGTGTCGGGGTCGGGGTCGGGGTTTCGGGGTCGGAGTGCCGTGTCGGGGTCGGGGTCGGGGTGTCGGGAATGCCGTGTCGGGTTCGGGGTGTGGCGGGTGTCGTGTCGGGGTCCGGGGTGCCGTGTCATGGGGTCGTGGTGTCGTGTCAGGGGTTTGGGTGTCGGGCGTGCCGTGTTGGGGTCGGGGTGTCGGGGGTGTCATGTCGGGGATGTCGTGTCGGGGAGGGGAGCCGTGTCGGGTTAGGGGGTTCCTCGACGTCAATGAAACCCTAAATAGCAAGTATCATCGGTGCGAGATACATGTGGCGCTTGGCGTTGAACACTAGATCCACATCCCACAAGTGAGGCCGGCGCCCGGTGTCCCGCGCGCAGCAATAGTTCTGGGGGATGATGACGGTCGAACACCTTGGCAAAATTGTCTAGCAGCCTCTGCGATGAGGATCAAAGCCAAGTTTTGAAACTTCAAACAACCAAACCGACTTGAGGCAGTTAGGGTGTTTCAAGTTTCAACACTTGGCTTTTAATCGTCCTCGCAGAGGCTGCAAGAAAAATTTGCATAGGTGTTCAACCGCCATCGACCCCAAGAACTGCTGCTGTGGGACGCCGGACGCCAACGTAACTTGTGGGACATGGATGTAGTGTTCGACACCGACAGACACATGTATCTCGCACCTACGATACTTGCTATTTAGGGTTCCATCGACGTCGGGGGTGTCGTGTCGGGGTCGGGGTGTCGGAGATGTCGTGTCGGGGTAGGGGTGTTGTGTTGTGGTCCGGGGTGCCGTGTCAGGGTGTCGGGGGTGTCGTTTCGGGGTCGGGGTGTCTGGGGTGTCGTGTCGGGGTCGGGGTGTCGGGGGTGTCGTGTCGGGGTCGGGTTGTTGGGGTCGGGTGCGTGTTGGGGTCGGGGTCGGGGTGTCGGGGTCGGGGTTCCGTGTCGGGGTCGGGGTCGGGTTGTCGAGAATGCCGTGTCGGGTTCGGGGTGTGGGGGGTGTCGTGTCGGGGTTCGGGGTGTCGTGTCGTGGGGTCGGGGTGTCGTGTTGGGGGTCTGGGTGTCGGGGGTGCCGTGTCGGGGTCGGGGTGTCGGGGGTGCCGTATCGGGGTCGGGGTGTCGGGGGTGTCGTGTCGGGGTCGGGGTGTCCGGGATGCTGTGTCGGGGTCGGGGTGTCGGGGGTGCCGTGTCGGGGTCGGGGTGTCGGGGTGTCGTGTCGGGGTTAGGGTGTCGGGGGTGTCGTGTCTGGGTCAGGGGTGCCGTGCCGTGGTGTCGGGGTGTCGTGTCGGAGGTCGGGGTGTCGATGGTGTCTTGTCGGCGATCGTCGACCTGGTTACGTCGGCGCCGACGCACCCCTCCTCCTCCTCTTCTTCTTCTTCTTCTTCTTTCTCTTCTTTTATTCCCCTCCTCCTCCTCCTCCTTTTCTTCTTCTTTTTCTTCTTCTCCTTCCTCTTCTTCTCCTTCTTCATCTCCTTCTCCTCCTCTTCTTCTTACTAAACTAAATTAAAAACTAACTAACCTAACTATATTACTAAATTGCTAACTAAACTAAACTATTAACTACAACTAACTAACTAAATTACTAACTAAACTAATTAACTACAACTAACTAACTAAATTACTAACTAGAATATTGAAAAAATAGAGAGGGGGAGGGGGCTCACCGGAGTGGGGGAGGTGGAGGCCGGCGATGGGCGTCGGGGGCGGCGGGTGGCATGGCATGGGCGGTGGCGGTGGGGTGTCGGGGGCGCCGGTGAGGGAGAGAGGGGCGGGGTGGTGGGGCGGTGGGCGTGGGTGGCGGGGTGGTGGGCATGGGCGGCCGGCGGGGGGGGCGCTGACGTGGGCGGCCGGCGGTGGGGCGAGACGGGGGCGGGGCGGCGGCCGGCGTAGGGGCACGGTGGGGGACGTGCGGGCTGGGTGGGTTGAGAAATGGGTCAGGGGAGAGAGATGAGAGGCGTGGGGGTGTGCCATTAGCGGTTACGTAAAAACTTCTTTGTCGTCCGCTAGCGGACGGCAAAGAGGTGGGGTGGTGGGCTGTTACAGTGGTGCCGTCAACTAGGCCCCACCCATCTCTCTGCCGTCCGCTGGCTGACGGCAAAAAATCTTTGCCGTCCGCTAGCAGACGGCAAAGAGCTAGCTGATGGAAAAGCCCCTCTTTGCCATCTGCTAGCTCTTTGTCGTCAGCTTTGTGCTAGCTGATGGCAAAGCCACTCTTTGCCGTCCGCTAGCAGACGGCAAAGAGCTGGCAGACGGCAAATCTTCTGATTCCAGTAGTGGTCACATAATAGAGTCATTGTGTTCAGTGCATTGGGCACCACTACAAGATCTGTCATGAACTCCTTTGTCCAGAAACTTTCCTTCGCCACCTCCGAGGCAGTGATGTACTCCACTTCGCATGTGGAATAAGGTATCGCGCTTTGCTTGGAACTGCACCAGCTTACCGCGCCCCTATTGAGAATGTATACGTATCCGGTTTGAGACTTAGAGTCATCCAGATCAGTGTCAAAGCTTGCATCGACGTAGCCCTTTACAACTAGCTCTTGATCACCTCCATAAATGAGAAAAGTGTCCTTAGTCCTTTTCAGGTACTTCAGGATATTCGTGACCATCATCCAGCGTTCCATTCCTGGATCACTTTTAAACCTTCCGGCCATACTTATGGCAAGGCTGACATCTGGTCTTGTCCACAGCATTGCATACATGATAGAGCCTATGGTAGAAGCATAGGGGATGACACTCATATTTTCTCTATCCTCTGCAGTCACTGGGCATTGAGTCTCAATCAACTTCACACCTTGCAATACAGGCAAGAACCCATTCTTGGACTGATGCATTTTGAACGTCTTCACAACTTTGTCAAGGTATGTGCTCTATGAAAGTCCTATTAAGCGTCTTGATCTATCTCTATAGATTTTGATGCCTAATATGAAAGCAGCTTCTCCTAGGTCCTTCATTGAAAAACTCTTGTTAAAATATTCCTTCACGCTTTCCAACAATTCTATATTGTTTCCAATCAGCAATATGTCATCAACATATAATATTAGAAAAGCTATAAAGCTCTCACTCACTTTCACGTAATACAAGCCTCACCGTAAACTTGTATAAACCTGAACCCTTTGATCACCTCATCAAAGTGAAGATTCCAACTCCGAGATGCTTGCACTAGTCCATAAATCGATCGCTGGAGTTTGCAAACTTTGTCGGCATTCTCTGGATTTACAAAACCTTTTAATTGTATCATATACAACTCTTTCTTAAGGAAACCGTTAAGGAACGTTGTTTTGACATTCATCTGCCAAATTTCATAATCGAAAAATACAACTATTGCTAACATGATTCTAATAGACTTAAGCATCGCTACAAGTGAGAAGGTCTCATCATAGTCGACACCTTGAACTTGTGAAAAACCCTTTGCCACAAGTCGAGCCTTATAGAAGGTGACATTACCGTCCGCGTCCATATTTTTCTTAAAGATCCATTTGTTCTAAATGGCCTTTCACCCTTCTGTTAATATTTCCAAAGTCCATACTTTATTTTCATACATGGATCCCATCTCGGATTTCATGCCCTCTAACCATTTGTTGGAATCTGGGCCCATCGTCGCTTGTCCATAGCTCGTAGGTTCATCGTTGTCCAACAACATGAGCTCTAAGACACGTCTATCATAACACTCAGGAGCAACACGTGGCCTTGTCGACCTACGAGGTTCGATAGTAACTTGATTCAAAGCTTCATGATCATCATCATTAACTTTCTCTTCAACTGACGTAGGCTCCACAGAAACATCTTTCTGCGCTGCGCTACTCTCTGGTTGAAACAAAAGGTTAAACAATCTCATCAAGTTCTATCTTCCTCTCACTCAATTATTTCGAGAGAAACTCCTTATCAAGAAATGACTCATTTTTAGCAACAAAAACGTTGCCTTAGGACCGGAGATACAAGGTATACCCAACCGTCTCTTTTTGGTATCCTATGAAGACGCATTTCTCCGCTTTATGTTCCAGCTTTTCAGATTGAAGCTTTTTGACATAAGCATCCTATCCCCAAGCTTTAAGAAATGATAACTTATGTTTCTAACCAAACCACAGTTCATACGCCGTCGTCCCAAAGGATTTTGATGGTGCCCTATTAAAAGTGAATGCAACTGTCTCTAATGCATAACTCCAAAATGATAGTGGCAAATCGGCAAGAGATATCATAGAACGCCCCATATCCAATAAGGTTCGATTACGACGTTCAGACATACCATTACGCTATGGTGTTCAAGGCGGTGTCAATTGTGAAACAATTCCATATTGTCTTAAGTGACTACCAAAGTCATAACTCAGATATTCTCCTCCGCGATCAGATTGTAGGAATTTAATTTTCTTGTTACGATGATTATCAACTTCACTCTGAAATTACTTGAACTTTTGAAATGTTTCAGACTTGTATTTCATTAAGTAAATATACCCATGTCTACTTAAGTTTTCAGTGAAGGAGAGAAAGTAACGATATGCACCGTGCGCCCTACTGCTCATCGGACCGCACACATTAGTATGTATCATTTCCAACAAGTCACTTGCGAGTTCCATTGTTCCAGAGAACGGGGAATTGGTCATCTTTCTCATGAGGCATGGTTCACTTGTCCCAAGCGATTCAAAATCAAGTGACTCCAAAAGTCCATCAACATGGAGCTTCTTCATGCGTTTTACACCAATGTGACCTAACCGGCAGTGCCACAAGAAAGTGGTACTATCATTATCAACTCTCCATCTTTTGGCATCAATGTTATGAGCATGCGTATCATCACTATCAAGATTAGACAAGAATAAACCCCTCACGTTGGGTGCATGGACATAAAAAATATTACTCATATAAATAGAACAACCGTTATTTTCTGATTTAAATGAGTAACCGTCTCGCAATAAACAAGATCCAGATATAATGTTCATGCTTAACGCGGGCACTAAATAATGATTATTCAAGTTCATAACTAATCCCGATGGTAATCGAAGAGCGAGCGTGCCGACGGCGATCACATCAACCTTGGAACCATTTCATACGCGCATCACCACTTCGTCCTTTGCCAGCCTCCGTCTATTTCGTAGCTCATGCTTTGAGTTGCAAATGTGAGCAACCGAACCGGTATCAAATACCTAAGCACTACAACGAGAGTTGGTAAGGTACAAATCAATAACATGTATATGAATTTATCACATATACCTTGTTTGGTGTTGGCCGCCTTCTTGTCGTCCAGATACTTGGAGCAGTTCCGCTTGCAGAGACCAGTTTCCTTGCAATGAAAGCACTCAATTTCTGGCTTGGGTCTAGCCTTGGGTTTCTTCACGGGAGGGGCAACTGCTTTGCCACTCTTCTTGGAGTTATCGTTCTTTCCCTTGCCAATCTTCCTGAAACTAGTGGTTTTATTGACCATCAATACTTGATGCTCCTTTTGGATTTCAGACTCAGCGACATTTAGCATCGCAAACATCTTGGTGAGTGAGTTGTTCACCCCTTGCATGCTATAGTTCTCACGAACCCTCTGGTGGAACAGGCATCCCTAACTCAGCTAGACGGTTCGAATACCCAGACATTCTGAGTATATGTTCACTGGCAGATCCATTCTCCTCAATCTTGCAAGCATAGAACTTATCGGAGGTCTCATACCTCTCGATTTGGGCATTCTTCTCAAAGATAAAATTCAACTCATGGAACATCTCATATGTTCCATGATGTTCAAAATGAGTTTGAAGTCCTGGTTCTAAGACATACAACATTTCACATTGAACTGTTGACTAATCTTCAGAACGCGCCTGCCACGCGTGCACAATGTCTCCAGACGATACTGGAGCGGGTGCTTCACTGAGCGGTGCATCAAATTCATAAACCTTTTGGGAAGCCATGAGGATAATCCTCAGATTATGGGCCCAGTCTACGGAGTTACTTCCATCATCTTTCAACTTGGCTTTCTCTAGGAACGCATTGAAATTCAGGGGAACTACTGCGCGACACATTGATCTACAACATAAATTTGCAAAGGTTACTAAGACTATTTTTCAAGATAATGAGTTTAGTTAATCATATTACTTAAAAAAACTCCCACTCAAATTGATATCCCTCGACTCATCCGAGTGACACATGATCCAATTTCACCAACCCAAGTGCGATCATCACGTGAGATGAGGTGGTTTCAATGGTGAACATCTCCATGTTGATCATATCTACTATATGACTCATGTTTGACCTTTCGATATCTTGTGTTCTGAGGCCATGTCCATACATGCAAGGCTTGTCAAGTTTAACCCGAGTGTTCCGCACGTGCAACACTGGCTTCCACCCGTTGTATGTGAACGTAAAGTATATCACACTCGATCATCACGTGGTGCTTCAATACAACGAGCACACTCGGGAAAAACACAATTTTATCTTGAAATTATAGTGAGGGACCACCTTACAATGATACCGTGGACCTAAGAAAATTACGATGCATAAAATGATCAACATCACATGCAAATCAAAAGTGACATCATATGGCCATGAAGTTGTGCTTTTCATCTCCATATCCAAAGCACCGGCATGCTCTCCATCGTCACCGGCATAACACCATGATATCAATCATCCTCATCTCCATCATTATGTCTCCAATTGGGTTGTCGCATCCACCATGCTTCTACTACCATTGCTACTGCTTAGCGATAAAGTAAACCATTACATAGCGCTTAATGATTGACACGCAGGTCATACGATAATTAAATACAACCCTATAGCATGTGCCGGTTTCCATACTCATTGCCATGCAAGTCGTGATATTTTATACAAAACATGATCATCTCATACATAACATATATCTCATCATGTCATTGGCCATATTGTATCACAGTATACCCTGCAAAAACAAGTTAGACGTCCTCTAATTTTTGTTGCATCTTTTACGTGGCTCCTATGGATATCTAGCAAGAACGATTCTTACCTACACAAAACCACAAGATGATACACAAATTGCTATTCAACTTTCTCAAGGTCCGCCTTTGTCTAATCCGCTCCAACTAAGGTGTAAAGTCACCCGCCAGCCATCTTTATGCAACAAAGTCACATGTCAGTTGATGGAATTGATCTCTCCTACGTGGATTACTAAGGTTGGTCCAGGCTGCTTCATTCCATAATACCACTGAATCAATAAAATGCCAAGGGAGGAAGCAATCTGAGCATTAACGCCCACAAACTCCTTTGTGTTCTACTCATGATCTCATCTACGCATAGACCTAGCTCATGATGCCACTATTGGGAAACATTGCATGGGAAACAAAAAAAATTCCTACGCTTCACCAAGATCAATCTAGAAGACGAGCATCTAAGAGACGAGAGATCGGATCCACATACCCTTGTAGATCGCTGAGCGGAAGCGTTAATAAACGCGGTTCATGTAGTCGATCGTCTTCACGATATAAATCGCAAGCTGTTCCGTGATCCAATCACAATCTAGCACCGAACAGAGGCACCTCCACGTTCAACACACGTACAACTTGATGACATCCTCGTAGTTGAGGGGCGAAGTAGTAGATGAGTTCCGGCAGCACGACGACGCGGTGACGGTGGTGGTGAAGAACAATCTCCGCAAGGCTTCGCCAAGCACAACGGAAACTATGACAGAGGATAAACTAGAGGGGGGGGTTGCCGGCAGACGGCTTGGGGAAATCTTGATGTGTTCTGGGTGCTAGCCCTGCCCCTCTATTTATATGTTGATCCCTAGGGTCGAAACCAGGAGAAAGAGCGTCCCCAAAGTCGGTTTGGCACGCAAGGCAAGAGTACTCCTCGGTCTCTGGACCAGACGCCAAGGTCCCTGGCGTATGGCCCCTGCCACCACAAAACTCCTTTTTCCACCTTCCGAAAGCCTTCTGGGCTTAACCCCTTGGCCCAAATAAAGTGGTCTTGTACCCAAACATTTCAGGAAACATCAGAAACCCCCTGCGATGAATTCCGGAACCCTTTCGGAGACCAAACACCATTATCCCATATATCAATCTTTACCTCCGGACTATCCCGGAGCTCCTTGTCATGTCGGGAATCTGATGCGGGACTCTGAACAGCTTTAGGTCAACAACATAATAACACAACTATACTTATATCATCACGAAATGTTAAGTGTGTAGACCATGCAGGTTCGAGAATTATGCAGACATGACCGAGACACCTCTATGACCCATCACCAATAGCGGAACCTGGATGCCCATATTTGGTCTTACATATTCTACGAAGATATTTATCGGTTGAACCTCTATGTCAAGGATTTAGTTAATCCTGTATGTAGGTCCCTTTGTTCATCGGTATGTCAGTTGCCCGAGATTCGATCGTCGGTATCTCCATACCTATCTCAATCTCATTACCGGCAAATCTCTATACTCGTATCATAATACAAGATCCCGTGGATAACTCTTTAGTCACTTTGCTTGCAAGGCTTATTGTGATGTTGCATTATCGAGTGGGCCCTGAGATACCTCTCCATCACAGAGAGAAACAAATCCCAGTCTCGATCCATGCCAACTCAACATACACCCTTGGAGATACCTGTAGAGCATCTTTATAGTCACCCAGTTATGTTGCCACGTTTGATACACACAAGGCACTCCTATGGTGTTAGTGAGTTGCGTGATCTAATGGTCGTAGGAACAGATACTTGACAAGCAGACAACTATAGGAATAAACTGACATCAGCATATGCTACGTTCATAGTTTGGGTCTTGTCCATCACATCATTCTTGTAATGATGTGATCCCATTATCAAATGACATCTCATGTCTATGGCTAGGAAACCTTGACCATCTTTAATCAACGAGCTAATCTACTAGAGGCATACTAGGGACACAATGTTTGTCTATGTATCCACACATGTATTTGAGATTCCAATCAGTAGAATCTTTGCATGGATAATAAAGGATTATAATTAACTAGGAAATATGATAATAACCACTTTACTATTGCCTCTAGATCATATTTCCAACATATTAAGGTAGATTAGTTTAAAGAGATCTCTATTTCTGTGCCCCTCCTTGCTTACTTGTGCTCAGTTTTGCCCCAGGTCTTCTACAATCCTCCCTTTTCCCCTCCATCATGCGACCCACCCTCACAAAAGCCCAAAATGGGGTTTGCTATTGGATAAAAGCCTTTGGCCGTTACTCGGCACGGTTATTGACGCCTGGGACACCCCTGTCAGAGGTTGTGCACTCATAAATAGTGGTCATGGGCGGTCATAGGTGGGTGGTCTCACTGACGAGTAGGACACCATGTCAGTAGTAACTTGGTCGTAGGTCATGTGCATAGTTACCGACGCGTGGGACCCCAATGGATGGCCCATTGGTCACCGGGTGGAAAGTTATTAACATGTGGGCGGCATGCCAATCTGCTAGCAGGTGTGTAGTTACGAACGCATCGATGTAGGGCCAATCTTTCAATGGGTGAGAAGTTACTGATGCGTCGGTGGTGAGCCAATCTGTCAGCAGGTGCACTGTTAGTGATGCCCAACACCCCAAATGCGGGCCCATCTGTCGACGGGTGCGTGGTGTTATCTGGGTGCTCTCACTAAGTGTTGGATACCCCTGTCAGCGGACCCATCTGTCAGTGGCTGCACGGTGGGTACATGGCAAAAAGGCATCTTTTTATGATAGGAAGTTTACTTGAACTCGAGACCACGCTCTCAAATAGCGACGCAAAAGTCAACTGACCAAGTATGTCTACGCATCTTTTGAAACACTCCTTGCTCTTCCTTTTTTTCTCCTGTTTCTCAATATTTGTTGCAACATTTATGTTTAATTAAAAACCAAAGGCATGTAAATAGAAATCCCGAGTTTAAATAAGATACACTGACGATATGACAATCTGCTACAAACACATCGATAATTACATCACCCCTAATCTCAAGAATGTAGGGCAACTCATGGGATCTTTGTATTGAAGAACAAGGGAGAGAGATTACCATCTAGCTGCTGTATGGAACCATAGTCAGAGGAAGACCACTCATTCATGGTCAAGACGACATAAACATGGTTTTGAATATGTTCAACATGCACGATGCCAAGAAAGGGTTCTTGCGCATGTCAGATGGCATTAGTCTTAGCAAGATTCAGAGTCTCTCGATTCCTAGTGAGATAAGACACATGGATGTGACTCCATACATTCGGCTCTTAGGTCCATCATGTATGCTATGTATATATCTGTCCAAATGTTATGAATGAAGTAGCGCAAGGTAGAAGAGTTCCTTATGAATGAATGAGTGGCAAGCTAGAAGAGTTCCAAGAATGTTATGTTTGCCGATTCTATGAAGGAGGCCAAGTAGATAATTATTTATGAAAACAAAAGAAGGTGTTTGGGTGAAGAAACTTTTCCCGATCTTTGTGTTGTTTAGGGCGGGTACGATTGATTGGACATGTATTGTGATAATGGTGGTGCTACTTCACAAGCCAATGAACCGCAAAACCATCATAATACTTGACAAATACAAAGGTACTTTAACCACATCCGTGACATTGTTGAAAGTGGTGATGTAAACATATGGAACGCACACACGAATCTAAATGTTACTCATCTGTTGAAAAAGCCTCTCACGTAGCCGAAGCATGAGGCACACGTGACCCATGAGCACACATTCCCTAAATGATTGACTCTAATGCAAGTGGGAGACTATGGAAGGTATGCCCTAGAGGCAATCATGTGATGATTATACTTTCCTATGTATTCATGATCTATTTCAATTTTCCTTGAACATCATCAATGATATGTATCAATAAGTATGTGACATGTTTGTGAAACTATATATTGTATGATGATTGTTCTAATGGTCCTAGATGATAAGGTTATGCTGACACATACCCTTTTACTAGTGTGCGATTAGGCTGATGACTAGTTTCATAAGTCATGGGCATAGAGATGTTAAATCGACATTATGAACTAGAGGATGGAGATCACCAAGTCAAAGATATTTAGATGCAGTGAGATATTGTCATCTGTTAGTCTCAAGAACGATGTATATTCCATGTCTAGACCTGAGGTCCTCGCATGCTCTCAGGATGAGGATCCAATCACTTAGGGTCTATCAATCGCTACTCCATAACTAGGTAATTATAAAGATAGATTTAGGGTGAGTCATGAGACATACCGTGAGACATGGTTGATCAGGATGTGATTTGCCCCTCCGCAAGGAGAGATATTCTTCAGTCCCTCCCGAACGCATGGCCACGTGACTTGGGTTAAGTGTTAGCTCGGTTTAGGAATTTGTACCATGGTTTAGAGAACAGAGGTCGAGCTATCACAAGGATGACAAGTACTCTCCTTGAGCTTGATAATATATATTGTGAGTGAAAAGGAATGTTGCATATGACACATTGTCAACGTTCTTGTAATAACTTTACAAATACATGGGAGTTGTAATATTGTGCTAAGAGCCGCTACCAACTATTGACTCGGGTCGTGCCCATGTGTACAAGTACCTATAAGATCACACACTTAAGCGGCAGGAGCCCATTCGGACTAAATCCAAGTGAAAAACGGGTATGGACTCATAGTGCGCTCAAGTGTTGTTGAGCCCATCTTGAAGGTATATATAAACGGGACTGAGAGCACCTTTTAGGGTTGATCTTTTTCCTCCCAAGATAACCTTCGCCATCACTCCCCATGCATCAATGTTGCGCGACCGGACCTGGCAGTCCGTCACCCGACGCTGCTCCCCGTACTTGTGGATAGCTTGAAGGCATTGCATTTGTGATGCTTAGACGAACTGTTCAAGGGATCCGCTAGGGACTATTCTTGGGAGATCGGCTACACTGCTTCTCCAGATCGCTGCACAACAAAGAGAATTCAGTGATGGGATTGATGGCTCTGGATACCAGATGATACGATCCTTCACCTCTCTTCTGGATATTACTCAAAGTATCATGATTTGGGTACAAATTTAGGGACCAGGTAGAAGCAAGAAGACGGGATCGAGGGATAGGAGCTAGGGAGGTGGGAAGATGATGACGCCACACGCGGCCGGTTTGGGATTCAGTTCTTTCGTGCCACTATGTACTCTCTTCACTCGCTTGCTTTTATAGTTAGGTAACTGACTCCAGCTCGGGCTCGGGCGGTGTAGCGGCTGTTGGTATTCCTGGCATGCTTGGGCCGCTCCTGGGCCGGACTTGGATTTGACGTGGAAGTAGTACCCGTGACATGAGCTGGTGCCTCCGTACGAAGATGGCAAAAACTAAGTCAACAACTAAGAAAATGTGCCATCGAAGACAGCAACCGATCAAGCTTCCTCATTTGTGGAGTCCTGATCCTCAACCTTTATCTCCACAAATACAGCTCCCAGGTCGGCGGCGCCCCTGGTTTGGCGCAATGGTGGCGTGAGCGCAACTTGCCGGCAGCCCAAAATTCTCCCGCTTTAACGCACAAAAGCAGCTCCGGACATCTCGCAGGCGTACGTAAAACAGACCACAGAAATACACATAATAAGTTAATAACCAGGCATAACAAAAGGTAAACATGGAAATACACGTACGTATCAAGATTAGTGCTAGCACGACCGCGACGTACGTGGCTGAGGGTGTTTATAAGCACGCGTAGAGTAACTGTCCAAAACCATCAAGCATCGGTCCACAACATCTCTAGCCATGAACCACCAGTAGAGTAGCGCCCCGCCAACGTCCATGACGATGATGGGCCAAGGAGTGAGCGTGCCGCCATGGGGTAACCTCCCGGCGAGCGGTGTTGGTGTCAGCGGGGACGACATGCCGTACCTGTTCGCCGCGCTGCGGCAGAACCTGCCGTGCAACCACCTAGTCGGCGCGGGCGCCGGCGCCGAGGACGAGGACGCGGACGAGTTCCGCATGTACGACTTCAAAGTGCGCCTGTGCACGCGCCGGGGCAGCCACTACTGGACCGACTGCCCGTTCGCGCACCCGGGGGAGAAGGCGCGCCGCCGCGACCCGTGCAAGCACCACTACTCCGACACGGCGTGCCCGGACTTCGGCAAGGGAGGCTGCAGCAGCGGGGACGCCTGCGAGTACGCGCACGGCCTCTTCGAGTGCTGGCTCCACCCGGCGCGCTACCGCACGCAGCCGTGCAAGGACGGCACCGCCTGCCGGCGCCGCGTCTGCTTCTTCGCCCACACCGCGGACCAGCGCCGCGCCATGCCGTCCCAGCACTCAAGCCCCAGGAGCAAGCCCCTCTCGCCACTCGCCGTGTCCTACGACGGCTCCCCGCTCCGTCGCATGGCATTCGAGAGTTACCTCAGCAACCGCATCATGTCCTCGTTGCCGCCCATGTCGCCATTGCTCCCAGAAGGGGCAGCCTCCCTCCGCCCCGGTTCGTCGCCCGTTGACGAAGTCGTCGACTCGCTCCGCCAGCTACACCTCGCCAAGGCGCAGGCGTCCCCGTCCGGTAAGTTGTCCGCCAACCCCGACTCCCCTGCCGCCTACGGCTCGCACACCACCCCTTTATCTGCACCGACGACCGCCTCCAGCTTCATGGCCAACATGAAGCCACTGAACATCTGCTTCATCGACGACGATGAGCCAGTTCAGAGGGTGGAGTCCGGGAGAGCACTGCGTGAGAAGGTATCCGAGAGGCTGAGCAGAGATGGTGCCGCATCGGCCAGGTGTGAGACCGGTGCCGGAGCTGGATGCCCCGACGTAGCGTGGGTCTTCGACCTGATCAACTGAGAAGTCGCCTGGATATTCATTTTGTGAGGCAGCAAGATGGCATGGCGAAGGTGGCGGAAACAAGAAAATAAAATGCCCCCCACCCCCCAGCCCCGAAAGAAAAAATATCCACATATTTCTTGTTCATAGCAATCTATATCCCACGTGAATATTCTTTGTTGGTGTAGATGTGAATGTTCTTTGTTGGTGGAGAGGAGGCAAGCTGAAGGATGCTTGGATTTGCTTTTTTTTTTGAGGAAGTACCAATTTTTCTAACGTAAATTATCACTTTCTCAGATAAAAAAAAAGTGTCGTAATTTCGTACTGAGATTAATAAACTAGGGAAGTGATGGGGTGGAAGGTGGCAGTTGTGCATAGAAGTATTTTGTGTAACCTTTTGCTATCAAGTAAATGATGATACGGTGCTATGTTTGGAAGAGTGTTCGGACACCGAACTTTCATTTAACGGGATGGCTAAAACTCAGCTAGCTCATAATTTGATTCCACTCACGAGCACAGCAGCTGGATCAAATCTCGCTGCGATTTTTTCTCCGATGTTCCAACGAAGACTGTCCGTGGCTGTTAGGGATCTTCACAACCCGTACTCATACATGGGCTTTTCCCTTCGACAGTTTATGGGCCAGGCCCATCGATGCACACCACTCGACTACAAGTACTAGGAAGCAGGCAACGAGATCACGAACCCGGCGGCGGCCGCAACCCTTTCTTCTACCTCTACCTCTCTTCCTTCCTCTCTTAATTCCGGTACATGCAGATTGTAATGAAAACTACCTCTGAATTCCTGTGAGAGTAATAGATCGAGCGGTGATACTGTCAGGTTGTTAACATCTGGTATTCAGAGCCAGACCACCACTCTTCCTCCCCCTATTTTTTTCCATCACCATCATCTGAAAGAAGCGTTGAAGGAACCATGCATCCATCTGTTAAGGAGTATTTTGAGAAGATCATCTTCCTCATGGAGGAAGGCCGAGTCGAGCTTCGCAACAACATGGACACCATCAGGTCCGACAACACCAAGCTTGACGACATGGGTTTCACAACTTGGCAGCAGGAGCGCATCCTCGAGTCAACCTTCGCAACAACAAGGACACCATCAGGTCCGACAACACCAAGCTTGACGACATGGGTTTCACCACTTTGCAGCAGGAGCGCATCCCCGAGTCGACCTTCGCAACAACAAGGACACCATCAGGTCCGACAACACCAAGCTTGACGACATGGGTTTCACCACTTTGCAGCAGGAGCGCATCCCCGAGTCGAGCTTCGCAACAACAAGGACACCATCAGGTCCGACAACACCAAGCTTGACGACATGGGTTTCACCAATTTGCAGCAGGAGCGCATCCCCGAGTCGACCTTCGCAACAACAAGGACACCATCAGGTCCGACAACACCAAGCTTGACGACATGGGTTTCACCAATTTGCAGCAGGAGCGCATCCCCGAGTCGACCTTCGCAACAACAAGGACACCATCAGGTCCGACAACACCAAGCTTGACGACATGGGTTTCACCAATTTGCAGCAGGAGCGCATCCCCGAGTCGACCTTCGCAACAACAAGGACACCATCAGGTCCGACAACACCAAGCTTGACGACATGGGTTTCACCACTTTGCAGCAGGAGCGCATCCCCGAGTCGACCTTCGCAACAACATGGACACCATCAGGTCCGACAACACCAAGCTTGACGACATGAGTTTCACCACTTTGCAGCAGGAGCGCATCCCCGAGTCGACCTTCGCAACAACAAGGACACCATCAGGTCCGACAACACCAAGCTTGACGACATGGGTTTCACCACTTTGCAGCAGGAGCGCATCCCCGAGTCGACCTTCGCAACAACAAGGACACCATCAGGTCCGACAACACCAAGCTTGACGACATGGGTTTCACCAATTTGCAGCAGGAGCGCATCCCCGAGTCGACCTTCGCAACAACAAGGACACCATCAGGTCCGACAACACCAAGCTTGATGACATGGGTTTCACCACTTTGCAGCAGGAGCGCATCCCCGAGTCGAGCTTCGCAACAACAAGGACACCATCAGGTCCGACAACACCAAGCTTGACGACATGGGTTTCACCACTTTGCAGCAGGAGCGCATCCCCGAGTTGAGCTTCGCAACAACAAGGACACCATCAGGTCTGACAACACCAAGCTTGACGACATGGGTTTCACCACTTTCCAGCAGGAGCGCATCCCCGAGTCGAGCTTCGCAACTACAAGGACACCATCAGGTCCGACAACACCAAGCTTGACGACATGGGTTTCACCAATTTGCAGCAGGAGCGCATCCCCGAGTCGACCTTCGCAACAACAAGGACACCATCAGGTCCGACAACACCAAGCTTGACGACATGGGTTTCACCAATTTGCAGCAGGAGCGCATCCCCGAGTCGACCTTCGCAACAACAAGGACACCATCAGGTCCGAGAACACCAAGCTTGACGACATGGGTTTCACCACTTTGCAGCAGGAGCGCATCCCCGAGTCGACCTTCGCAACAACATGGACACCATCAGGTCCGACAACACCAAGCTTGACGACATGAGTTTCACCACTTTGCAGCAGGAGCGCATCCCCGAGTCGAGCTTCGCAACAACAAGGACACCATCAGGTCCGACAACACCAAGCTTGACAACATGGGTTTCACCACTTTGCAGCAGGAGCGCATCCCCGAGTCGACCTTCGCAACAACAAGGACACCATCAGGTCCGACAACACCAAGCTTGACGACATGGGTTTCACCAATTTGCAGCAGAAGCGCATCCCCGAGTCGACCTTCGCAACAACAAGGACACCATCAGGTCCGACAACACCAAGCTTGACGACATGGGTTTCACCACTTTGCAGCAGGAGCGCATCCCCGAGTCGAGCTTCGCAACAACAAGGACACCATCAGGTCCGACAACACCAAGCTTGACGACATGGGTTTCACCACTTTGCAGCAGGAGCGCATCCCCGAGTCGAGCTTCGCAACAACAAGGACACCATCAGGTCCGACAACACCAAGCTTGACGACATGGGTTTCACCACTTTGCAGCAGGAGCGCATCCCCGAGTCGACCTTCGCAACAACAAGGACACCATCAGGTCCGACAACACCAAGCTTGACGACATGGGTTTCACCAATTTGCAGCAGGAGCGCATCCCCGAGTCGACCTTCGCAACAACAAGGACACCATCCGGTCCGACAACACCAAGCTTGACGACATGGGTTTCACCACTTTGCAGCAGGAGCGCATCCCCGAGTCGACCTTCGCAACAACATGGACACCATCAGGTCCGACAACACCAAGCTTGACGACATGCGTTTCACCACTTTGCAGCAGGAGCGCATCCCCGAGTCGAGCTTCGCAACAACAAGGACACCATCAGGTCCGACAACACCAAGCTTGACGACATGGGTTTCACCACTTTGCAGCAGGAGCGCATCCCCGAGTCGAGCTTCGCAACAACAAGGACACCATCAGGTCCGACAACACCAAGCTTGACGACATGGGTTTCACCAATTTGCAGCAGGAGCGCATCCCCGAGTCGACCTTCGCAACAACAAGGACACCATCAGGTCCGACAACACCAAGCTTGACGACATGTGTTTCACCACTTTGCTGCAGGAGCGCATCCCCGAGTCGACCTTCGCAACAACATGGACACCATCAGGTCCGACAAAACCAAGCTTGACGACATGGGTTTCACCACTTTGCAGCAGGAGCGCATCCCCGAGTCGACCTTCGCAACAACATGGACACCATCAGGTCCGACAACACCAAGCTTGACGACATGGGTTTCACCACTTTGCAGCAGGAGCGCATCCCCGAGTCGACCTTCGCAACAACAAGGACACCATCAGGTCCGACAACACCAAGCTTGACGACATGGGTTTCACCACTTTGCAGCAGGAGCGCATCCCCGAGTCGACCTTCGCAACAACATGGACACCATCAGGTCCGACAACAACAAGCTTGACGACATGGGTTTCACCACTTTGCAGCAGGAGCGCATCCCCGAGTCGACCTTCGCAACAACATAGACACCATCAGGTCCGACAACACCAAGCTTGACGACATGGGTTTCACCACTTTGCAGCAGGAGCGCATCCCCGAGTCGACCTTCGCAACAACATGGACACCATCAGGTCCGACAACACCAAGCTTGACGACATGGGTTTCACCACTTTGCAGCAGTTGCGCATCCCCGAGTCGACATTCGCAACAACATGGACACCATCAGGTCCGACAACACCAAGCTTGATGACATGGGTTTCACCACTTTGCAGCTGGAGCGCATCCTCGAGTCGACCTTCGCAACAACAAGGACACCATCAGGTCCGACAACAACATGCTTGACGACATGGGTTTCACCACTTTGCAGCAGGGGCGCATCCCCGATTCGACCTTCGCAACAACATGGACACCATCAGGTCCGACAACAACAAGCTTGACGACATGTGTTTCACCACTTTGCAGCAGGGGCGCATCCCCGAGTCTACCTTCGCAACAACATGGACACCATCGGGTCTGACAACACCAAGCTTGACGACATGGGTTTCACCACTTTGCAGCAGGGGCGCATCCCCGAGTCGACCTTCGCGAAAACATGGACACCATCAGGTCCGACAACACCAAGCTTGACGACATGGGTTTCACCACTTTGCAGCAGGAGCGCATCCCCGAGTCGACCTTCGCAACAACATGGACACCATCAGGTCCGACAACACCAAGCTTGACGACATGGGTTTCACCACTTTGCAGCAGGAGCGCATCCCCGAGTAGACCTTCGCAACAACATGGACACCATCAGGTCCGACAACAACAAGCTTGACGACATGGGTTTCACCACTTTGCAGCAGGAGCGCATCCCCGAGTCGACCTTCGCAACAACATGGACACCATCAGGTCCGACAACACCAAGCTTGACGACATGGGTTTCACCACTTTGCAGCAGGAGCGCATCCCCGAGTCGACCTTCGCAACAACATGGACACCATCAGGTCCGACAACACCAAGCTTGACGACATGGGTTTCACCACTTTGCAGCAGGAGCGCATCCCCGAGTCGACCTTCGCAACAACATGGACACCATCAGGTCCGACAACACCAAGCTTGACGACATGGGTTTCACCACTTTGCAGCAGGAGCGCATCCCCGAGTCGACCTTCGCAACAACATGGACACCATCAGGTCCGACAACACAAGCTTGACGACATGGGTTTCACCACTTTGCAGCAGGAGCGCATCCCCGAGTCGACCTTCTCAACAACATAGACACCATCAGGTCCGACAACACAACTTGACGACATGGGTTTCACCACTTTGCTGCAGGAGCGCATCCCCGAGTCGACCTTCGCAACAACATGGACACCATCAGATCCGATAACACCAAGCTTGACGACATGGGTTTCACCACTTTGCAGCAGGAGCGCATCCCCTAGTCGACCTTCGCAACAACATGGACACCATCAGGTCCGACAACAACAAGCTTGACGACATGGGTTCACCACTTGCAGCAGGAGCGCATCCCCGAGTCGACCTTCGCAACAACATGGACACCATCAGGTCCGACAAACGCCAAGCTTGACGACTGGTTTCACCACTTTGGCAGCAGGAGCGCTCCCTAGTCCGACCTTCGCAACAACATGGGACACCATCAGGTCCGACAACAAAAGCTTGAGCGACATGGGTTTCACGCACTTTGCAGCAGGAGCGCCCGAGTCCAACAACATGGACCAGGTCCGACAACAACAAGCTTGACGACATGGGTTTCACCACTTTGCAGCAGGAGCCATCCGATCGACCTTCGCAACAATATGGACACCATCAGGTCCTACAACAACAAGCTTGACGACATGGGTTTCACCACTTTGCAGCAGGAGCGCATCCCCGAGTCGACCTTCGCAACAACAATGGACACCATCAGGTCCGACAACACCAAGCTTGACGACATGGGTTTCACCACTTTGCAGCAGGAGCGCATCCCCGAGTCGACCTTCGCAACAACAATGGACACCATCAGGTCCGACAACACCAAGCTTGACGACATGGGTTTCACCACTTTGCAGCAGGAGCGCATCCCCGAGTCGACCTTCGCAACAACATGGACACCATCAGGTCCGACAACACCAAGCTTGACGACATGGGTTTCACCACTTTGCAGCAGGAGCGCATCCCCGAGTCGACCTTCGCAACAACAATGGACACCATCAGGTCCGACAACACCAAGCTTGACGACATGGGTTTCACCACTTTGCAGCAGGAGCGCATCCCCGAGTCGACCTTCGCAACAACAAGGACACCATCAGGTCCGACAACACCAAGCTTGACGACATGGGTTTCACCACTTTGCAGCAGGAGCGCATCCCCGAGTCGACCTTCGCAACAACAAGGACACCATCAGGTCCGACAACACCAAGCTTGACGACATGGGTTTCACCACTTTGCAGCAGGAGCGCATCCCCGAGTCGACCTTCGCAACAACATGGACACCATCAGGTCCGACAACACCAAGCTTGACGACATGGGTTTCACCACTTTGCAGCAGGAGCGCATCCCCGAGTCGACCTTCGCAACAACATGGACACCATCAGGTCCGACAACACCAAGCTTGACGACATGGGTTTCACCACTTTGCAGCAGGAGCGCATCCCCGAGTCGACCTTCGCAACAACAATGGACACCATCAGGTCCGACAACACCAAGCTTGACGACATGGGTTTCACCACTTTGCAGCAGGAGCGCATCCCCGAGTCGACCTTCGCAACAACAATGGACACCATCAGGTCCGACAACACCAAGCTTGACGACATGGGTTTCACCACTTTGCAGCAGGAGCGCATCCCCGAGTCGACCTTCGCAACAACAAGGACACCATCAGGTCCGACAACACCAAGCTTGACGACATGGGTTTCACCAATTTGCAGCAGGAGCGCATCCCCGAGTCGACCTTCGCAACAACATGGACACCATCAGGTCCGACAACACCAAGCTTGACGACATGGGTTTCACCACTTTGCAGCAGGAGCGCATCCCCGAGTCGACCTTCGCAACAACATGGACACCATCAGGTCCGACAACACCAAGCTTGACGACATGGGTTTCACCACTTTGCAGCAGGAGCGCATCCCCGAGTCGACCTTCGCAACAACAATGGACACCATCAGGTCCGACAACACCAAGCTTGACGACATGGGTTTCACCACTTTGCAGCAGGAGCGCATCCCCGAGTCGACCTTCGCAACAACAGGACACCATCAGGTCCGACAACACCAAGCTTGACGACATGGGTTTCACCACTTTGCAGCAGGAGCGCATCCCCGAGTCGACCTTCGCAACAACAAGGACACCATCAGGTCCGACAACACCAAGCTTGACGACATGGGTTTCACCACTTTGCAGCAGGAGCGCATCCCCGAGTCGACCTTCGCAACAACAGGACACCATCAGGTCGACAACACCAAGCTTGACGACATGGGTTTCACCAATTTGCAGCAGGAGCGCATCCCGTCGACCTTCGCAACAACAAGGACACCATCAGGTCCGACAACACCAGCTTGACGACATGGGTTTCACCACTTTGCAGCAGGAGCGCATCCCCGAGTCGACTTCGCAACAACAAGGACCCATCAGGTCCGACAACACCAAGCTTGACGACATGGTTTCACCAATTTGCAGCAGGAGCGCATCCCCGAGTCGACCTTCGCAACAACAAGGACACCATCCGGTCGACAACACCAAGCTTGACGACATGGTTTCACCAATTTGCAGCAGGAGCGCATCCCCGAGTCGACCTTCGCAACAGGACAGGACACCATCAGGTCCGACAACACCAAGCTTGACGACATGGGTTTCACCACTTTGCAGCAGGAGCGCATCCCCGAGTCGACCTTCGCAACAACAATGGACACCATCAGGTCCGACAACACCAAGCTTGACGACATGGGTTTCACCACTTTGCAGCAGGAGCGCATCCCCGAGTCGACCTTCGCAACAACAATGGACACCATCAGGTCCGACAACACCAAGCTTGACGACATGGGTTTCACCACTTTGCAGCAGGAGCGCATCCCCGAGTCGACCTTCGCAACAACAAGGACACCATCAGGTCCGACAACACCAAGCTTGACGACATGGGTTTCACCACTTTGCAGCAGGAGCGCATCCCCGAGTCGACCTTCGCAACAACATGGACACCATCAGGTCCGACAACACCAAGCTTGACGACATGGGTTTCACCACTTTGCAGCAGGAGCGCATCCCCGAGTCGACCTTCGCAACAACATGGACACCATCAGGTCCGACAACACCAAGCTTGACGACATGGGTTTCACCACTTTGCAGCAGGAGCGCATCCCCGAGTCGACCTTCGCAACAACAATGGACACCATCAGGTCCGACAACACCAAGCTTGACGACATGGGTTTCACCACTTTGCAGCAGGAGCGCATCCCCGAGTCGACCTTCGCAACAACATGGACACCATCAGGTCCGACAACACCAAGCTTGACGACATGGGTTTCACCACTTTGCAGCAGGAGCGCATCCCCGAGTCGACCTTCGCAACAACAAGGACACCATCAGGTCCGACAACACCAAGCTTGACGACATGGGTTTCACCACTTTGCAGCAGGAGCGCATCCCCGAGTCGACCTTCGCAACAACAAGGACACCATCAGGTCCGACAACACCAAGCTTGACGACATGGGTTTCACCACTTTGCAGCAGGAGCGCATCCCCGAGTCGACCTTCGCAACAACAAGGACACCATCAGGTCCGACAACACCAAGCTTGACGACATGGGTTTCACCACTTTGCAGCAGGAGCGCATCCCCGAGTCGACCTTCGCAACAACAATGGACACCATCAGGTCCGACAACACCAAGCTTGACGACATGGGTTTCACCACTTTGCAGCAGGAGCGCATCCCCGAGTCGACCTTCGCAACAACAAGGACACCATCAGGTCCGACAACACCAAGCTTGACGACATGGGTTTCACCACTTTGCAGCAGGAGCGCATCCCCGAGTCGACCTTCGCAACAACATGGACACCATCAGGTCCGACAACACCAAGCTTGACGACATGGGTTTCACCACTTTGCAGCAGGAGCGCATCCCCGAGTCGACCTTCGCAACAACATGGACACCATCAGGTCCGACAACACCAAGCTTGACGACATGGGTTTCACCACTTTGCAGCAGGAGCGCATCCCCGAGTCGACCTTCGCAACAACAAGGACACCATCAGGTCCGACAACACCAAGCTTGACGACATGGGTTTCACCACTTTGCAGCAGGAGCGCATCCCCGAGTCGACCTTCGCAACAACAAGGACACCATCAGGTCCGACAACACCAAGCTTGACGACATGGGTTTCACCACTTTGCAGCAGGAGCGCAATCCCGAGTCGACCTTCGCAACAACATGGACACCATCAGGTCCGACAACACCAAGCTTGACGACATGGGTTTCACCACTTTGCAGCAGGAGCGCATCCCCGAGTCGAGCTTCGCAACAACAATGGACACCATCAGGTCCGACAACACCAAGCTTGACGACATGGGTTTCACCACTTTGTAGCAGAGGGAGCGCATCCCCGAAGTCGACCTTCGCAACAACAAGGACACCATCAGGTCCGACAACACCAAGCTTGACGACATGGGTTTCACCAATTTGCAGCAGGAGCGCTATCCCCGAGTCGACCTCGCAACAACAAGGACACCATCAGGTCCGACAACACCAAGCTTGACGACATGGTTTCACCACTTTGCGCAGGAGCGCATCCCCGAGTCGACTTCGCAACAACATGGACACCATCAGGTCCGACAACACCAAGCTTGACGACATGGGTTTCACCACTTTGCAGCAGGAGCGCATCCCCGAGTCGACCTTCGCAACAACATGGACACCATCAGGTCCGACAACACCAAGCTTGACGACATGGGTTTCACCACTTTGCAGCAGGAGCGCATCCCCGAGTCGACCTTCGCAACAACAATGGACACCATCAGGTCCGACAACACCAAGCTTGACGACATGGGTTTCACCACTTTGCAGCAGGAGCGCATCCCCGAGTCGACCTTCGCAACAACAATGGACACCATCAGGTCCGACAACACCAAGCTTGACGACATGGGTTTCACCACTTTGCAGCAGGAGCGCATCCCCGAGTCGACCTTCGCAACAACAATGGACACCATCAGGTCCGACAACACCAAGCTTGACGACATGGGTTTCACCACTTTGCAGCAGGAGCGCATCCCCGAGTCGACCTTCGCAACAACAAGGACACCATCAGGTCCGACAACACCAAGCTTGACGACATGGGTTTCACCACTTTGCAGCAGGAGCGCATCCCCGAGTCGACCTTCGCAACAACAATGGACACCATCAGGTCCGACAACACCAAGCTTGACGACATGGGTTTCACCACTTTGCAGCAGGAGCGCATCCCCGAGTCGACCTTCGCAACAACATGGACACCATCAGGTCCGACAACACCAAGCTTGACGACATGGGTTTCACCACTTTGCAGCAGGAGCGCATCCCCGAGTCGACCTTCGCAACAACATGGACACCATCAGGTCCGACAACACCAAGCTTGACGACATGGGTTTCACCACTTTGCAGCAGGAGCGCATCCCCGAGTCGACCTTCGCAACAACAATGGACACCATCAGGTCCGACAACACCAAGCTTGACGACATGGGTTTCACCACTTTGCAGCAGGAGCGCATCCCCGAGTCGACCTTCGCAACAACAAGGACACCATCAGGTCCGACAACACCAAGCTTGACGACATGGGTTTCACCACTTTGCAGCAGGAGCGCATCCCCGAGTCGACCTTCGCAACAACATAGGACACCATCAGGTCCGACAACACCAAGCTTGACGACATGGGTTTCACCACTTTGCAGCAGGAGCGCATCCCCGAGTCGACCTTCGCAACAACATGGACACCATCAGGTCCGACAACACCAAGCTTGACGACATGGGTTTCACCACTTTGCAGCAGGAGCGCATCCCCGAGTCGACCTTCGCAACAACATGGACACCATCAGGTCCGACAACACCAAGCTTGACGACATGGGTTTCACCACTTTGCAGCAGGAGCGCATCCCCGAGTCGACCTTCGCAACAACATGGACACCATCAGGTCCGACAACACCAAGCTTGACGACATGGGTTTCACCACTTTGCAGCAGGAGCGCATCCCCGAGTCGACCTTCGCAACAACAATGGACACCATCAGGTCCGACAACACCAAGCTTGACGACATGGGTTTCACCACTTTGCAGCAGGAGCGCATCCCCGAGTCGACCTTCGCAACAACATGGACACCATCAGGTCCGACAACACCAAGCTTGACGACATGGGTTTCACCACTTTGCAGCAGGAGCGCATCCCCGAGTCGACCTTCGCAACAACATGGACACCATCAGGTCCGACAACACCAAGCTTGACGACATGGGTTTCACCACTTTGCAGCAGGAGCGCATCCCCGAGTCGACCTTCGCAACAACATGGACACCATCAGGTCCGACAACACCAAGCTTGACGACATGGGTTTCACCACTTTGCAGCAGGAGCGCATCCCCGAGTCGACCTTCGCAACAACATGGACACCATCAGGTCCGACAACACCAAGCTTGACGACATGGGTTTCACCACTTTGCAGCAGGAGCGCATCCCCGAGTCGACCTTCGCAACAACATGGACACCATCAGGTCCGACAACACCAAGCTTGACGACATGGGTTTCACCACTTTGCAGCAGGAGCGCATCCCCGAGTCGACCTTCGCAACAACATGGACACCATCAGGTCCGACAACACCAAGCTTGACGACATGGGTTTCACCACTTTGCAGCAGGAGCGCATCCCCGAGTCGACCTTCGCAACAACATGGACACCATCAGGTCCGACAACACCAAGCTTGACGACATGGGTTTCACCACTTTGCAGCAGGAGCGCATCCCCGAGTCGACCTTCGCAACAACAATGGACACCATCAGGTCCGACAACACCAAGCTTGACGACATGGGTTTCACCACTTTGCAGCAGGAGCGCATCCCCGAGTCGACCTTCGCAACAACATGGACACCATCAGGTCCGACAACACCAAGCTTGACGACATGGGTTTCACCACTTTGCAGCAGGAGCGCATCCCCGAGTCGACCTTCGCAACAACAAGGACACCATCAGGTCCGACAACACCAAGCTTGACGACATGGGTTTCACCACTTTGCAGCAGGAGCGCATCCCCGAGTCGACCTTCGCAACAACATGGACACCATCAGGTCCGACAACACCAAGCTTGACGACATGGGTTTCACCACTTTGCAGCAGGAGCGCATCCCCGAGTCGACCTTCGCAACAACAATGGACACCATCAGGTCCGACAACACCAAGCTTGACGACATGGGTTTCACCACTTTGCAGCAGGAGCGCATCCCCGAGTCGACCTTCGCAACAACATGGACACCATCAGGTCCGACAACACCAAGCTTGACGACATGGGTTTCACCACTTTGCAGCAGGAGCGCATCCCCGAGTCGACCTTCGCAACAACAATGGACACCATCAGGTCCGACAACACCAAGCTTGACGACATGGGTTTCACCACTTTGCAGCAGGAGCGCATCCCCGAGTCGACCTTCGCAACAACATGGACACCATCAGGTCCGACAACACCAAGCTTGACGACATGGGTTTCACCACTTTGCAGCAGGAGCGCATCCCCGAGTCGACCTTCGCAACAACAATGGACACCATCAGGTCCGACAACACCAAGCTTGACGACATGGGTTTCACCACTTTGCAGCAGGAGCGCATCCCCGAGTCGACCTTCGCAACAACATGGACACCATCAGGTCCGACAACACCAAGCTTGACGACATGGGTTTCACCACTTTGCAGCAGGAGCGCATCCCCGAGTCGACCTTCGCAACAACATGGACACCATCAGGTCCGACAACACCAAGCTTGACGACATGGGTTTCACCACTTTGCAGCAGGAGCGCATCCCCGAGTCGACCTTCGCAACAACATGGACACCATCAGGTCCGACAACACCAAGCTTGACGACATGGGTTTCACCACTTTGCAGCAGGAGCGCATCCCCGAGTCGACCTTCGCAACAACATGGACACCATCAGGTCCGACAACACCAAGCTTGACGACATGGGTTTCACCACTTTGCAGCAGGAGCGCATCCCCGAGTCGACCTTCGCAACAACATGGACACCATCAGGTCCGACAACACCAAGCTTGACGACATGGGTTTCACCACTTTGCAGCAGGAGCGCATCCCCGAGTCGACCTTCGCAACAACATGGACACCATCAGGTCCGACAACACCAAGCTTGACGACATGGGTTTCACCACTTTGCAGCAGGAGCGCATCCCCGAGTCGACCTTCGCAACAACATGGACACCATCAGGTCCGACAACACCAAGCTTGACGACATGGGTTTCACCACTTTGCAGCAGGAGCGCATCCCCGAGTCGACCTTCGCAACAACATGGACACCATCAGGTCCGACAACACCAAGCTTGACGACATGGGTTTCACCACTTTGCAGCAGGAGCGCATCCCCGAGTCGACCTTCGCAACAACATGGACACCATCAGGTCCGACAACACCAAGCTTGACGACATGGGTTTCACCACTTTGCAGCAGGAGCGCATCCCCGAGTCGACCTTCGCAACAACATGGACACCATCAGGTCCGACAACACCAAGCTTGACGACATGGGTTTCACCACTTTGCAGCAGGAGCGCATCCCCGAGTCGACCTTCGCAACAACATGGACACCATCAGGTCCGACAACACCAAGCTTGACGACATGGGTTTCACCACTTTGCAGCAGGAGCGCATCCCCGAGTCGACCTTCGCAACAACATGGACACCATCAGGTCCGACAACACCAAGCTTGACGACATGGGTTTCACCACTTTGCAGCAGGAGCGCATCCCCGAGTCGACCTTCGCAACAACATGGACACCATCAGGTCCGACAACACCAAGCTTGACGACATGGGTTTCACCACTTTGCAGCAGGAGCGCATCCCCGAGTCGACCTTCGCAACAACATGGACACCATCAGGTCCGACAACACCAAGCTTGACGACATGGGTTTCACCACTTTGCAGCAGGAGCGCATCCCCGAGTCGACCTTCGCAACAACATGGACACCATCAGGTCCGACAACACCAAGCTTGACGACATGGGTTTCACCACTTTGCAGCAGGAGCGCATCCCCGAGTCGACCTTCGCAACAACATGGACACCATCAGGTCCGACAACACCAAGCTTGACGACATGGGTTTCACCACTTTGCAGCAGGAGCGCATCCCCGAGTCGACCTTCGCAACAACATGGACACCATCAGGTCCGACAACACCAAGCTTGACGACATGGGTTTCACCACTTTGCAGCAGGAGCGCATCCCCGAGTCGACCTTCGCAACAACAATGGACACCATCAGGTCCGACAACACCAAGCTTGACGACATGGGTTTCACCACTTTGCAGCAGGAGCGCATCCCCGAGTCGACCTTCGCAACAACATGGACACCATCAGGTCCGACAACACCAAGCTTGACGACATGGGTTTCACCACTTTGCAGCAGGAGCGCATCCCCGAGTCGACCTTCGCAACAACATGGACACCATCAGGTCCGACAACACCAAGCTTGACGACATGGGTTTCACCACTTTGCAGCAGGAGCGCATCCCCGAGTCGACCTTCGCAACAACATGGACACCATCAGGTCCGACAACACCAAGCTTGACGACATGGGTTTCACCACTTTGCAGCAGGAGCGCATCCCCGAGTCGACCTTCGCAACAACATGGACACCATCAGGTCCGACAACACCAAGCTTGACGACATGGGTTTCACCACTTTGCAGCAGGAGCGCATCCCCGAGTCGACCTTCGCAACAACATGGACACCATCAGGTCCGACAACACCAAGCTTGACGACATGGGTTTCACCACTTTGCAGCAGGAGCGCATCCCCGAGTCGACCTTCGCAACAACATGGACACCATCAGGTCCGACAACACCAAGCTTGACGACATGGGTTTCACCACTTTGCAGCAGGAGCGCATCCCCGAGTCGACCTTCGCAACAACATGGACACCATCAGGTCCGACAACACCAAGCTTGACGACATGGGTTTCACCACTTTGCAGCAGGAGCGCATCCCCGAGTCGACCTTCGCAACAACATGGACACCATCAGGTCCGACAACACCAAGCTTGACGACATGGGTTTCACCACTTTGCAGCAGGAGCGCATCCCCGAGTCGACCTTCGCAACAACATGGACACCATCAGGTCCGACAACACCAAGCTTGACGACATGGGTTTCACCACTTTGCAGCAGGAGCGCATCCCCGAGTCGACCTTCGCAACAACATGGACACCATCAGGTCCGACAACACCAAGCTTGACGACATGGGTTTCACCACTTTGCAGCAGGAGCGCATCCCCGAGTCGACCTTCGCAACACTGGACACCATCAGGT